>QLOH01000378.1:0-600000 GCA_026901365.1 Sesbania bispinosa
ATCGATTACCATCTTTTGTAATCGATTACTTAGTTTCCAGGCTGCTGGTAATCGATTACAAGGGTTATGCAATCGATTACAAGGGGCCAGACCTTCTGGTAATCGATTACTTAGCTCCTGTAATCGATTACCATATGCCAAACTCTCTGGTAATCGATTACCAGCTCTCTGTAATCGATTACCATATTCCAAACTCTCTGGTAATCGATTACCAGCTCTCTGTAATCGATTACCAGTGGCCCAAACTCAAGGGTTTAGTTCAAAATGAGTTACTTGACTTAACCTTACCCATCCCTACTCCTTACACTTAGTTCCTAAGATTCAAACCACATTAAAAACCTATAAATCTCACAATTAACTTATCAAAAGTTGGGATGTTACACGCGCGAAAGTTAGGAATTAAGCACAGAATAAAGATACTGAAATTATAAGATAGGGAATCATAAACAATAGAATAGAGATTACATATACTCAGGAGATCGAATCAACTACATTCAATCCTACTGGAGAGTTAGCTACTCATGGTAGCCATACAAGCCATCGAAGAATCTGTCACCTTCTTCAATCCTCGTGCAGTGCTTCGCCTCTCCTAATCTAAAAGTAAATATGGTGCATGAATTTGTGCTAATCTATACTACTCCCTGCACACCTTGATCTGATGCAAGAGTCTCCTATTTATAGGCTAAGGAAAGACAAAGAAATTTGGGAAGAAATCTATCTAAAAACGGCAATAACGATAATAAGGCAGGAGTTACATGTTCTGCGCTTCACACTGGTCTACAGCTCAGCTTGCAGCGCAGAAGTCAGATTGTTGCGCTTCACCCTGCGCTACAACGCAGGATGATGTAACGTCCTAATTTCTAAATTCAGAAATAATGCTTGTTGGGAGCACTATTTCTAAACTCGTGAAACTCATTCGTTAATTTTGTGTATCGTCATACAACACAATCGCTTAAGTAACCCAACAATTACTAAAGCTCCAAACAATACATAAATAATTTAAAGAAATACCAACATAAAATAGCCATCAAGGCTCCAATCCGGTGTATTAAAATAGCATGATAATTCCTAAGGTCGTCCTAACCAATAACAATAGTATTCCTAAGCAAAGTCAAATACATCCAAGTAAGCAAACATTCTACTACTATCATCCACATGTCCTCTACTGCTCGTCATAATCCTAATGAGTATCCTGCACCACTGAAATATTGTTCCCATGGAATGGGGTGAGACCAACGTCCCAGTGAGCGTAACAAGTGTGTGCAGTGTGGGGGAAAACAACAAAGAACCAAGAGGATATATATATATATATAATAATTCAAGTACATGAAGGCAATTAAATATAGTCTAACATCCGTAAATAAGGATTTATGATGCAATGCATGACTGTGAGGTGTTGTTACCCGACACCCGGGGTCTTTTCTCTGTAACGTGACTGTGATGAGCGCTCGGTCGTGTAACCAAGGATCGTCGTCCAGGGCTACCTATGATTAAGTCTTAATTTAACATTTGTATTTCCTTCTGTGCTTGGGGACCTCATCTCCCTCTTGGCCATGAGTTTGATGTGGTTACCCCATCTTTCTTAATTAAATTGCCCGAAGGCCTGTGACGGTCAATGACCCTGTGATAGCCCAAAGGCTCTGTGATTTCTTAAATTCACAATTTCATGGCTGTGATGGCCAAAGGCCCATGATTTCAAAATAGCATAATCAAAGTTCATCATACATAGTCATCCAAGTCATCTATCCTATGGTTTTGGGCAATTCAATACAGACAATTATCAATGCATTCATAATTCCTATATTCAATATTCATACCATACATATATCATCATTCCATGAAAGAAAAGGGGAAAAAGAATGGGGAACATGCTGTGAGAACAATCAAGACAAACAAGTGAGAGTCACACCCACCTGAGAATCGAGAAAACGAAGAAAGAATGGAGAGTAGAAGGCCTTGATGGAGGAAAGATTGATAAAAGACTCGTTCTTGGAGTGTGGAAATCATTCTTGATCGTTCTAGGGATGTTCTCTCACTAGAACCTCTCTTTCTCTCTCTAAAAATGCGAATAAACGGATGAGATAAATGAGTGAAACTGACTGAATTCGAAATTTAAAAGTGCAGTAACCGGCTTTTGGCTCAAGCGACTTTAATTCGCTTGAACGAATGGTTTGAATTCACGTTTCCTTTTGAAATTCGCTTGAGCGAAAATAATTTCGCTTGAGCGAATTTCGTCCAGAGAGCACTCTAAAACCCCCCTTTTTTGCTTGAGCGAATTGCTTCTCGCTTAAGCGAAAATTGCAAAACGAACTTGTGCAGTTTTTGCTGCATAATTCGCTTGAGAGAATTTCCTGATGACTTAAACTTTATTTTTACCCTTTAAGCTTTCATGTGCCTAAGTTGTAACTTCCTATATATTAAGGTCTTAATTAGCGGGATGTTACAATTCTACCCCCCTTAAAACAATTTTGTCCCCAAAATTGGTTAAAGAAAGTTGAATAAAGAAGAGTATGGGGAAAAATGACCTTCCTTACCTTAAACGAATAACTCTGGAAACTGAGAGCGGAGATCTTCCTCTTTCTCCTAAGTTGCGTCCTCTGGCGTCTGACCCTCCCAAAACACCTTTACTAACGGGATGGTCTTATTCCTCAGGGTTTTGACACTTCGGTCAATAATCTGTGTAGGTCTCGTGGGAATAGTCAAATTCTCCCTCAATTGTACTGATTATGAACTTATTATGTGAGAAGGGTCATGAAGGTATTTTCTGAGTTGTGAGACATGGAATACATCATGGATGTTGGCTAAATGGGGTGGAAGGGCTATTTTGTATGCAAGGGGACCAATCCTTTGCAATATGTGAAAAGGACTGACAAAACGGGGATTCAACTTTTTGGCTTTAATGGATCTTCCAATGCCATTGATGGGAATAACTTTCAAAAATACATGATCACCTTCCTCAAACTCTAGGTCCCTCATTCTCCTATCAGCATAACTCTTCTGCCGACTTTGGGCAGTTACCAGCTTCTCCCTAATCCTCTTAATATTTTATGTGGTTTCATGTACCAACTCTGGTCCTAGCAAGCTTTTCTCTCCCACCTTACACCAACATAAGGGCGAGTGACACTTTCTACCATACAAAGCCTCATAGGGTGCCATACCTATACTACTATGGAAACTGTTGTTGTAGGCAAATTCTATGAGCGGTAAATACTTATCCCAACTACCCTTCTCTTCCAACACACAGGATCTAAGCATGTCCTCTAAGGTCTGGATGGTTCTCTTAGACTGCCCATCAGTCTGAGGGTGGTAAGCGGTGCTAAACTTTAGTTTAGTACCAAAATCCTGATGTAGGGCATTCCAAAATCTAGAGGTAAATCTGGGATCTCTATCTGACACTATGCTGGAAGGTACACCATGAAGCTTCACAATCTCCTTGATGTACAAGTCTGCTAATTTGGTCAAAGGGTAAGTTGCTTTAATTGGTAAGAAGTGGGCTGACTTGGTCAGCCGGTCCACTATCACCCAAATGGCATCAAAGCCTGCAGAGACCCTAGGTAGTCCCATCACAAAGTCCATGGATATGGCTTCCCATTTCCATTCAGAAATTTTTAATGGTCGGAGCCTACCTGAGGGCTTTTGGTGTTCTATCTTAACTTGTTGACATATAAGGCACTTAGAAACAAACTCAGCTACCTCTCTCTTCATTCCGTCCCACCAAAACATGCTCCTCAAGTCTTGGTACATCTTGGTAATACCAGGATGCACCGTGAACTTGCTCTTATGAGCCTCCTCTAAAATCTCCTCTCTAAGACTACTCCCCTTAGGGATACAGACTCTACCTTGGAAGAGAATCATCCCATCTCCTGATTTTGAAAACCCTGGTTGTCCCTTTCGGGACTGGAGTTCTAAGTCTAAGACCTGAGCCTCTCTAATCCTTGTCCTTAAATCATTAACCACTTCTAGCCTGTAGGGTCTCATACTATTTCCCTCATAATCTCCTTCAAGCTTCAAATCCCTAAACTTCTCTAACAATTCCAGCTCATGAACCATCATGGATGACGCGTGTAGGGATTTTCTACTTAAGGCGTCAGCCACTACATTGGCCTTGCCTGGGTGGTACTTAAGCTCAAAATCATAGTCCTTTAAAATTCCATCCACCTTCTCTACCTCATATTAAGTTCTTTCTGATCAAAGAGGTACTTAAGACTCTTATAGTCGCTAAAGACTTCAAACTGCACCCCATACAGGTAGTGCCTCCACACCTTAAGAACATACACTACCGCAGCTAACTCTAGGTCATGGGTCGGGTAGTTTTCCTCATGGGGTCTACGTTGTCTAGAGGCATAAGCCACTACTTTCTTATCCTGCATCAAAACACAACCTAACCTCTTTTCTGAAGCGTCACTATACAGTTCAATGGATTTGGACAAATCCGGCAATACCAACACCGGGGTGGTGGTTAACCTCTCCTTGAGTTCCTTGAAACTTTTCTCACACTTCTCATCCCAAACAAAAGCATGACCTTTACGGGTCAGCCGGGTGAGAGGTAAGGCTAACTGGGAAAAACCTCTAATGAATCTGCGATAATACCCAGCTAATCCTAAGAAACTCCTAACCTTAGTGACTGACTTGGGCCTCTCCCAACCAATCACCGCCTCTATCTTACTAGGGTCAACTGACACACCTTCATTAGATATAACATGCCCTAGGAAGTGAACTTTATCCAACCAAAACTCACATTTCTCAGGGTTAGCAAACAGTCTCTTCTCTCTCAACACTTCCAAAACCACCCTAAGATGTTTCTCATGATCTTCTAAGGTTTGGGAATAGATAAGAATGTCGTCGATAAATACGACCACAAACTTATCCAAGTAGGGCCTAAAGATTCGATTCATGTAGTCCATGAATACAGCTGGAGCATTGGTCAAACCAAATGGCATCACCAAATACTCATAATGCATATACCTGGTTCTAAAAGCAGTCTTGGGAATATCCTCACTCCTAATCTTTATCTGATGGTAACCTGACCTCAAATCTATCTTGGAAAACACTGCTGCCCCTCTAAGCTGGTCCAACAGGTCATCTATCCTAGGCAATGGATATTTGTTCTTGATAGTTACCTTGTTTAACTGCCTATAATCGACAAACAACCTCATGCTACCATTCTTCTTCTTGACGAGGAGCACTGGAGCTCCCCAAGGGGATACACTAGGTCTAATGAATTGTTTCTCTATTAATTCCTCTAGCTGCTTCTTAAGTTCACTCATCTCTAAGGGTGACATTCTATAGGGAGCCTTAGAAATAGGCCTTGTGCCCGACACAAGGTCTATGGAAAAATCAGTCTCTCGATCCAGAGGTAAGGTGGTCACCTCACTAGGGAAGACGTCTGGTAACTCCCTAACAATGGCTATGCTGTCTAGGTCGGGTTTCGACACTACAGTTGAGGAAAGCAGTAATATAAAACAATAACTACCATCAATCAATAATTCAAAAATTTGAGTGAAGCAAGATAACAAATATGATGGCCTCTCCTTCAGGGAAGGAAGAAGAGTAGGGAAAACAATTTCTTTATTGCAACAATCAAGCATGACCTAGTTACGGGATAACCATTTCATACCCAAAATAACATCAAGCATCTTCAATGGCAAACAAATCAAATCAACTTTAAAGATCCTACCTTGAATTTCTAAGAGATATGCAAGACACACTAAGGAAGTGGAAATGGCTTCCTTAGCCGGGGTGTGGACATTCAAATGGAAAGGTAAAGGAGTAACATGCAATTTCATCCTTTCCACACAGTCACAAGAAATGAAGGAATGAGTTGCTCCAGAATCATACAGTACAATCAAAGGAGTATCATTTAGATTACATGTACCTTGCATCAAATCATCGGCCTGAGTCTCCATCTCATCGCTGAGGGTAAAGACCCTACCGGTAGCTTGGGGTCTGAGTCGGTCCTTCTTCTTTGGGCAGTCCCCAATCATATGACCTGGATCACGACAATAGAAACAAACTCATTGTCCTGCCATGCACTCGCCCCGGTTATTCTTGCCACACTTAGGGCAAGCAAGAGAAGCTGGAGTGGAGGGAAGGGCGACCTGCTTGCCCCTTCCTCCCTGGAACTGAGGTCGAAAACTCTTGCTGGTAGGTACATCCTCTCTCTTCCTCTTGCCCTCAATCCAAGTCTTCGCCGTCGACCTGGGTGTCTCATCCACTAAACTCTGCTCAATGACCAGACACTTGGTCACCAAGGCTGAGAATTCCCTAAGCTGGAAGGCTGAAGCAATCTTTCTGATCTCAGGCTTGAGGCCCGCCTCCAAGTGAGAGCATTTCCAACCCTCATTAGGACTGGCTTGCAGCAGGGAGTGATACTTTGAGAGTTCTTCAAACTTGGCCACAAACTGGCCCATGGTCATGTTGCCTTGTTTCAGTTGGAGAAACTCTAGCTCTTTCTGTTTTCTGACTAGCTCAGGGAAATACTTCTCCAGGAATACATTTTGGAATGCATCCCAGGAGAGTAAGGCTTCAGGAATGTTCAAACTAACTTTCATATTCTTCCACCAATTCTCTGCTTCTACTTGTAACATGTAGGTAGTAAATCTCACTTTCAGGTCGTCTGTGCAAGCCAACACCTCGAAGATTTTGTTCATGGCATTGAGCCATGAGTCTGCTGCTGCTGGATCATAAGCTCCATTAAAGGCTGGAGGATGGTGTTTCCTGAACTCATCTAATCCCTGAAGGAAGGGATCCACTACTGTCTCCGGTGGAGGAGTACCAGTAGACTGCCTTTGCAAGGCCTGGAGTACTGCGGCATTAAAAGTTGTTTGCTCTCCCATGATTTGAGTGAGCATTTGAAGAGTTACCACCACGGGATCCTGAGATTGATCCGGTGGGGGAGGAGGTGAATTGGCATGAGGACGTCCCCTCTTACCGCTAGCCATGATCCTATACACATCATTAAGAAATATCCAGGTGATCAGTCTATCAATTCCCTAATAATGCATATAAAATTATGACTAACTTAAGGAGCAATACATAACCACAGTCCAATTGGATTGAACTGCTATGATACCAAAATGTAACGTCCTAATTTCCAAATTCAGAAACAATGCCTGTTGGGAGCACTATTTCTAAACTCGTGCAACTCATTCATTAATTTTGCGTATCGTCATACAACAGAATCGTTTAAGTAACCCAACAATTACTAAAGCTCCAAACAATACATAAATAATTCAAAGAAATACCAACATAAAATCTCCATCAAGGCTCCAATCCAGTGTATTAAAATAGCATGATAATTCCTATGGTCATCCTAACCAATAACAATAGTATTCCTAAGCAAATTCAAATACATCAAAGTAAGCAAACATTCTACTACTATCATCCACATGTCCTCTACTGCTCGTCATAATCCCGATGAGTATCATGCACCACTGAAATATTGTTCCCATGGAATGGGGTGAGACCAACGTCCCAGTGAGCGTAACAAGCGTGTGCAGTGTGGGGGAAAACAACAAAGAACCAACAGGATATATATATATATATAATAATTCAAGAACATACATGAAGGCAATTAAATCAAATCTAACATCTGTAAATAAGGATTTATGATGCAATGCAACGCTTGAGCGAAAATAATTTCGCTAGAGCGAATTTCGTCCAGAGAGCACTCTAAAACCCCCATTTTTCGCTTAAGAGAATTGCTTCTCGCTTAAGCGAAAATTGAAGAACGAACTTGTGCAGTTTTTGCTGCATAATTCGCTTGAGCGAATTTCTTGAAGACTTAAACTTTATTTTTACCCTTTAAGCTTTACTGTGCCTATTAATTACTTCATTCTATTTTTAGTTATAACTTCCTATATATTAAGGTTTTAATTAGCGGGATGTTACAGATGAAGCGGGCAACATGAGCTGTGCAGTTTCAATCTTTCTCTTTTTTACTTGATTTCTCCTCGAGACTGGTTTTGGTTGATTGTCTTTCCTTGTTTCCCTTTTCTTGATGAAATCTTGCATTTATTGAGCATCTTGAATTTAATTGGGAAGGTTGTCTGCAGAATCCTTGTTTAATTGGCAGTGATATCTTCATTAATTGGTCTCAAATAAACTTCAAATCTTCATTAATTATCCTCAATTAAACTTCAAATCTTGCAGATGTCTCCCCTATTTAATGCTATCTTCTTTCCATATCAAATCTTTGCTATAATCTGCAAAAATCAGCCAAATTTATAATAAAATAGCATCAAATTCAAATTCAAGACTAATAAATACAATTTATCTAATATTTAATAAAAAGGGAATAATTTGGGGCAAAAATACCATTTTATCCTTGATAAGTGAACTAAAAAGTACTCTAATTTATCATATATTTTTCACTTATCAAAATACCCCCCAACTTAACTTCTTGCTTCTCCTCAAGCAAGAGAACTCTTTGAAATAAAAAAATCAATTCAATCCCCTGTATAACTCAAAAATAAAAACAAACTCAAGGAAAACCTTCCAGCATCTCCTTATGTAGCAGTCACTTTCGAAATGTCAGAAAAAATCAGGATTAAGAGATTTTACCAATCCTCAATCAGAATAGAACACAAACACCAGTCAAACTTCTCAAAAATAGAAATTAAAGCAATAAGTGATAAATCAAGGAAATCCCTCATTCTCCCGGGTAAGTGTTTCCCTCAATTTTTTTCACCACCGTTGAGCAACTAGAATTGATAGTCGTTTCCAACTTCTGAACCTGCAAATAGTCAATATGGATCAAAAGGTCTTTTCTTTGGTTGTAATGAGGCTGGGCTATAAAGAAATCAAGGTTTTTCTAGATATGCAAAGAACACTTTGAATAGAGAGCATCTGGTGATTGTGCTTGGGACTTCTCTCAATCTACCATGACATTCTTGAATTGTCGCCTTTTTTCAGCTGGCCTCTTTGTTTGAAGATGTACTCCCCCCAACTTATTCAATTTCTACACTTTTTGTGCAGATTTTTTTTTTTTGCATAAACAATAAACAATAAAGACTTTATTTATGAGGGAGTACTCTTCTTTTTTATTTCTTGTGCCTGCTCTTTGAATTTCTTTGACCTTTCAGTTCACCACCTTTTGCCCCATTTTGTTGTGTTGCACCTTGCTCTCCATCCCAAGTGTGAAGGGACATGATATAATCATTGAGTAAGGCTAGGGTGTATCAAAAGAAATATTAAAGGCTCGAATGGACAATCAAAAATTGGAAAAATTTAATCAAGGTTGGCTATTTGGCACTGAGCAAAATATTATAATCACAAAATATGCCTTTGTCACTTCCATATTTTCCATTAGCAAGACAAAATTCAGAAACTCAAGCAATAACAGTTGACAAGCAGCGGTGAAAAGCTCTCAATTTTAGTGTTCAGGCTCTCAGCTCACCGGTTATTGGCTAAAATTCCTTGATAAAACACTTACTGGTTTTAATTAACTATCCTGATAGGTTCTCCTGAGAAGTATCCTAATCCTAATTGATTATGGAGTTAATCACAGAACCCTATCATCTTTCCTAATCTGGTTAGTTGAACTACTTCATTACAGAGAATTTGAAAAAAATTTGCCTTAAACCTTAATTCCTAAGGTCCTAAAAAATTTAAAAATTCTAAAAATTTTTAAAAAAAATTGAAATACAAAACAAAAATCCTAATTAACTAAAAAAATTGTACAAAATAATAGAAAATAAAAGAAAAACTAAAAGAAAGAAAACACCAGGCTTGTCCCCAGGCCACTGCAAGAATATCCGGAACTCTTCAAGCAGCATGCCTGAGTATGGGTCTGGGAACTCCTGATTGGTTTGAGGTCAACTAGTATTTATACTTTGCCGCAGTCTGTGCACTTTTGATTCTCATGGGATCATATTCTTTGATCCTCTTCACAATGCCTTCTCCTCGTGAGCTAAAGCCACGGGAAAGACCAACAATTTAATCTTAGGCTTCTGAAAAGTCAAATAACAACACATTCAGTTCAATGATGCCTTATTGCAAATACCAATTCATGAAGAACATGGAAGCTTATCATTAACCAATTTGCATGCATAATTCAAAATGCTTTCAAAAGAATTGACCTCTTCACAACAAAAGTTTAGTGCACTTGGTAATGACTTCCTAAAAACAGAACATACTCATTTGTTTTGCAAGCATTCAATTAATCCATGGAAAGTGAAAGTTTAAAATTTTTGAAAGAATCAGATCATAACACTTTCAAATTCAATAACTCACAAAACAAAGAGCATTCCAATCAAGCAAATTGTTCTTCATGTTCCACACAGCCAAAATCACATTTAAGATAGCAATAATCAACAATATACTTATTCATAATCCTAAGGTTGTTATCCTAAAGCTCAAATCAAAAATAGAGTAAATGAAGATTTCAATTGGTAAGAATTAAAGAAAATAAACCTAAAACTTGAAAGTTTCAAAATTGATGGAGGTTTGTGAGTGGAAACAGTGAAAAGAAGTGCTTAGGAAGTAGAGAAACAGTACATGAGAAAACAAAAGATTTTTTAAAATTTTGTACTGTTGCGCTTCACATGCGCTACAGCGCAAGTGAAGCGCAAAAGACAGTGACTAAAATTTCATTTTTGCGCTTTACCTGCGCTACAGCGCAGGTGAAGCGCAGAAAACAGAATGTAATTTTGCAATTTTCAGTCACGTTTTCTGCTACTTCCTATTATTTAAAAATTTTATTTTCCACAAATTTATTCCAATCAATTTTGAAAATTTCCTAAATCCTAAAAAATGAAAAATTCTAATAAAAACAAAATAAAACTAAAACAATTAAAAACTTAAAAATCTCTGGGTTGCCTCCCAGGAAGCGCTTGTCTAACGTCTTCTAGCTCGACGCCTGTTCTTTCAAGGTGCTGAAACTGAAATCTTTTGGTGAGCTTGTGAGCTGCACCCTTCCTTTCTTTGGCCCATATACCTCCCCATAATCTTGCCTTGGAACTACCTGTAATGTGAAGCTTTGATGATTCACAATTGATTGCTCTCAATTTCTTTGCTTCGGGGAGGTCTTTGATATGGAACACACCTGACCACTTGATCTTCAATCTAGCTCTAGGCTCTGAATTTGATTCTAGATTGACTTTTCTTCTCTTTGCCTTGTCCTGGTCAGTGTGATTGCAGACCTTTCCTTTGTGAGGTCTGGAAGGTTTGTCACTTGTACCATGCCTTTCTTGATCTTCCTTTAGAGGGCTGGTTGGATAAGGCAAGGTCTTTGATCTTGAAACCACTTCCCTTCCTTCCTCGGGCTTTGATTCACTATCTCTCTGTTCACTCTTTTTCTCTTTTTCTTGATCTTTTTCATCATGTATACCCTCATATGTTTTATTCTATTCCTCCCTTTTACAGTCAATCTCTTCTTTAAGCACCATCTTTTCTGTTTCCTCCTCTCATTTTTCTTCTTCTTCTTCTGCTGCACCTTCTTCTTCTTCCTTTTCTTCATCAACTTCTTCTGATTCTCTTTCTTGTGCTTCTTCAATTTCATCTTCTTTTTCTTCTTCTTCTTCTTCTTCTAGTTCCTCTTCTTCATCAGCCATATTGTCATTGATTTCTTCCCCTATCATCTGAACAATGTCATCGCACTGCTCTTCGGGGTTGGGTAATGCATTTGCTGAGATTGGTTCTGACTGTTTTTTGACTCTTGTTTTTTTTAATTGCTTCAACAAGGCGTCAATATTTCTTCTTGCTTCTTCTCTGTCCTTTTGAAATTGTATATTGCCTTCATGAATTTCTTCGATACTCTTGTGAAGTCTTAACTCCCTTTGTTCCGCCATCCGCTTTAACAAATCGCCAGTGTTTCGTCTTCGCTCTTCGCCCTCTTTCTGAAATTGTACATTGCTTCGATTGAATTCTTCCAAAAACTCATAAAATTGTGAGTCTCATTGTTGATAGGAAGAGTAACTTTGCTGCTTTTGAAAAGAAGGTTGCATACGGAGTGAAACATCATCTTGGTGCCTCCCAAAATTCTGGTTCTGGTAACTTCCCCAATCCTATGAAAAATTGTTAGAATAATTGTTGTAATTAGAGAAGTTACCTTGAATTGGTGTGTGGGAGAAATATTTTGGCTCTTGCTGCCTAACATAATCCCCAAGGGCTCTTCTTGGTGGATTTTGATAATCTCCAAGTGTTCTTCTTGGGGGATTTTGCGATTCAGAAGCCATTCAACATTTACTTCACTTGGGGTGATTGAACAAAACGTGTTTATCGCAAACCAACGCTCTGATACCAATTGAAGGGAATCAAGCATGTGGTCAGGGTGCAGCGGAAATAAATGGATTCCCTCCCTTGTTATAATCGTTTTGCGAAAACACGAATCAAGGCATAAAAGGTATTAAAACGAAAGGTCGTACCTTATTAGGATTATGAACGAGGCAATAGCAACCACGTCTCTATTAGTCGTACCTTCTTCAACTCTGCTGGTAGCCTTAGAAAGTAAAAAGCGATTGCTCATGTGTATAGGGTAGTGCATCTCATACTCTATTTATAGAGTGGTGGCTAGGGTTTCACCCTTCACTCACTTAACCCTCACACTTATGGGCCTGGCCCATTATCTTATAATTCTAATTAAATTAAATTAGAATTATTATCCTTTCCTAGTGGCATGTTGTATGTGTGTGACCCAATAGGCTTTTAATATTTGGTTATAATATTAAATAAAAACCTTTTATATTTAATATCAAAAATAGTGAGCGGTACCTAGCATGGGCATGGATTGTGTCAACCTTGTATAGTTCAATTTATATTTTCTTGATCCCTTATGGGTTTCTGGCAAGCGAACCAAAACTCCAGCAGTATAATAGTAAGTAAAAGTATCGTATCCATAGGGAACGGTTAATTTATGCAGACTGTGATCTACTTATCAAGAGAAAGCACGGTTTAGAGATTATGATTGCGGAATTGTAAAGAGAGTAAATAATCAATTTGAATTAGAAAGGTAGAGTTAGAGACACTTTACTTGGATCAGGATTGGACTTCATCTCATCACACCCATTGTACATATAAAGACTATCTATTATTTTAGGTTTACTCTATAATACTGTAGACAAACTTTATTGCTAAGGCCCCTCGCCAGCGGCCTTAAACACTCAAGGATAAACTATGCGGACTCTCCCAGGCGACAGACTTACCCTCGGCTTATTTCGCTCTCTTTTGTTAAGTTTGTAAAGAATTAGTTGATAAACGAGGCCTAGTACTGTAGACGTACCTTCGCTCCAGTACTGTCACTACCTTATACTCATTAGGACACGCCTATGTTCGGATCCTGGATTCACAACCCACTAACTCTTTGCTATCGATTACTAAGCCTAATGGTCGGATTCCCCTTCACTTAGAGTACTCACACTAACCCTCGCTCATTAGCGAACACCCCTTTTCGGAACAAAGTAGTAACCGAGTAATCTTATTCAATCAGAGAATGAATTTCTTCAAAATCCGCTCCCCCACTCTCGTTCTTAATCAAAACTACTTTAGTTAAGACTAGCCTATAACTCCAGACGCAAGCGTGGGAATTAGGAATAAGCACAGAATAAGATTACCAATATTATAGACAGAGAGCATAGGAAATAATAATATAGAATTTATATACACTCAGGGATAGAATCAATTACATCCAATCCTAATGGAGAGTTAACTACTCGAGGTAGCCATACAAATCCTTGTGAAGCGCTCCTCCTCTCCTACTCTAAACTTAGCTCTGGTACATAATCACTGAACTATAGACTATATTACAATGATTTTCTCTTTCCAGCCCCCATGGGTTGGTGCAAGAGGTTCCTATTTATAGACTAAGGAAAGACAATGCAAATTGGGAAGAGACCCATCTAAAAACGGCAGCAAGGACAAAATCAGCGTATCCTGCGCTCCAGGCTGAGCTATAGCGCAGGAGTGAGCGCAACATCCAGAGAGTCTGCGCTTCACCCTGCGCTATAGCGCAGGTGAAGCGCAGCTAGCGTCCTGCTGCTCCAACTTTCTCTTTTAAATCTTGATCTCTCCTCGAGACTGGTTTTCGCATAATTGTCCTTTCTTGTTTCCCTTTATTTGATGATATCCTTGCATTTATTGATCAATCCTTGATTTATTTGGGAAGCTTGTCTGCAGAATGCTTGATTGATTGGCAATGATCTCCTCATTAATGATCTCTAATCTTCTTCAAATATTCATTAAATATCTTCAATCAATCTCAAATCTTGCAGATATCTTCCTCATTTGATGCTATCTATCCTTCAAATTAAATCTTTGCAATATCCTGCAAAAATCAGCAATATTTCTATCAAAATAGCATCAAATTCAAATCTAGGATTAATAAATACAATTTATCTAATATTAAATAAAAAGGGATTAAATTGGGGCAAAATTATCATTTTATCCTTGATAAGTGAACTAAAAAGTACTCTAATTTATCAACTAATTTTCACTTATCAAAATCCCCCCAACTTAACTTCTTGCTTGTCCTCAAGCAAGGGACCTCTTTGCATTCATGAATCAATTCTATTCCTAGTGTATTCCTAATAATTAAAAACAAATTCAAGGAACTATTCCTCAAACTCTTTCCTAAGTAGAAGTCATTTCCCAATCATAAGAAAAACTAAGGATCAAGGGATATTACCATACATCAATCAGAATAGAAACACAAACATCAATTAAACTTTCTCAATGAATAGCAATTAAAGCAGTAAGTCATAAACCAAGGAAATCTCTCATTCTCACAGGTAAGTGTTTCCCTCAATCATTTTCACCATTGTTGAACAACTAGAATTGATAGTCGTTTCCAAGATCTGAACCTGCAAGAAGTTAATATGGATCAAAAGGTCTTTCATAGGTTGTAATGAGTTTGGGTTATCAAGAAATCATGGTTTTTCTGGATATTCAAGGAACACTTTGAATAGAGAGCATCTTGTGATTGTGCTTGGGACTTCTCTCAATTCACCTGGTCATTCTTGAATGGTCACCCATTTTCAGCTTGGCCTTATTGTTTTGAAGAAATTCTCCCCCCAACTTATTCAATTCCACACTTTTGTGCAAATTTTTTTTTGAAAGAAACATAACATAGAAATATTTTTGTGGGGGAGGATCCTTCTTTTGTGATTTCTTGTGCCTTCTCTTGAGTCTTTTGTGACCAACCTCTTGTCTCATTTTGTTGTTGTGCACCTTGCTCTCTATCTCAAGTGTTAAGGGACATGGTATGATCATTAATCATGGCTGGGGTGCATCAAAGGAAATATTCAAGCTCAAATGGGCAATCAATAAATGGAAATATTTAATCAGGGTTGGCTGTTTGGCACTGAGCAAAATATTAGAATCACAAAATATGCCTTTATCACTTCCATACCTTCTACTAACAAGACAAAATTCAGAAACTCAATCAATAACAGTTGACAAACAGCGGTGAAAAGCTCTCAATATAAGTGTTTAGCCTCTCATCTCACCGGTCATGGCTAAAATTTCCTTGATAAAGCACTTAATGGGTTTAATTAACTACCTTGATAGGTTCTCTTGAGAAGTACTCTAATACTAACTGAATATGGAATTAATCACAAGAACCTATCATATTTCCTAGATTGGTTAGTTAAAATACTTATTTACAGAGAATTTGAAAAAGTTACCTTAATTTCTAATTTCCTAAGGTCCTAAAAATTTTAAAAATTCTAAAATTTTTTTAAAAAAATATGAAATACAAAACAAAAAATCCTAATTAATAGAAAAATTATTAGAAAATAAAAGAAGAACTAAAAGAAAGAAAACACCAGTATCAATCTTCATCCTCCGTATTCTGTGAGTTCTTGTCCTACTGTTGCTTCCATCCCCCCCTGGGAAAATAGGCCTGTCCCTAGGCCACTGCAAGAATATCCGGAACTCTTCAAGCAGCATGGGTATGGGTCTAGTACTCCTGATTGGTTTGAGGGCAACTGGTCTTTATACTCTATAGCAGTCTGTGCAATTCATGAAGAACATGGAAGCCATCATTAACCAATTTACATGCATAATTCAAAGAATTAATATTTTCACAACAAAAGTTCAGTGCACTTGGTAATGACTTCCTAAAAACAATCATACTCTTTTGTTTTGCAAGCATTCAATCAATCCATGGAAAGTGAAAGTTCAAGATTTTTGAAAGAAACTGAGTATAACACTTTCAAATTTAATAACTCACAAAACAAAGAGCATTTCAATCAAGGAAATTGTTCTTCATGTTCCACATAGCCAAAATCACATTCAAGATAGCAATAATCAATAATATTCACAATCCTAAGGTTGCTACCCTAAAGTTCAAATGAGATAGAGTAAATGAAGATTTCAATTGGTAAGAATTAAAGAAAACATAACTGAAAGTTTCAAAAATGATGGAAGTTTGTGAGTGGAAAGATTGAAAAGAAGAGCTTAGGAAGTAGAGAAACAGCAAATGAGAAATAGAAGATATTTTTTTAAAAAAATTTCGTATCCTGCGCTTCACCTTGTGCTACAGCGTAGGTGAAGCGCAGAAGACAGTGACTAAATTGCATTTCTGCGCTTTACCTGCGCTACAGCACAGGTGAAGCGCAGAAAACAGAAAGTAATTTTGAAATTTTCAGTCACGTTTTCTGCTACTTCCTATTATTTAAAAATTTTATTTTCCACAAACTTATTCCAATCAATTTTGAAATTTTCCTAAATCCTAAAAATTGAAAAATCCTAATTAACAGCAAGAAAATAAAACAAAACGAAAATTAATTAAAAACTTTAAAAATCTCTGGGTTGCCTCCCAAAAGCGCTTGTTTAACGTCTGATAGCTCGACGCCTGTTCTCTTAAGGTGGCTGAAACTGAAATATTTTGATGAGCCTGTGAGCTGCACCCTTCCTTTCTTTGGCCTGTATACCTCCCCATAATCTTGCCTTGGAGCAATTTGTCCTTTTCTTTATTTTCTTGCTTTGATGTGCATGAGTCTTCTTCTCCTGAAGCTTGAATGATTTACAAATGATCTCTCTCAATTTCTTTGCTTCGAGGGGTTCTTTGATATGAAATACACATGTCCACTTGATCGTCAATCTGGCTCTGGGCTCTGAATTTAACTCTATCTTGACTTTTCTTCTCTTTTCCCTGTCCTGGTCAATGTGATTGCAGACCTTTATTTTGTGAGATCTGGAAGGTTTATCACTTGCACCATGCCTTTCTTGATCTTCCTTAAAAGGATTGGTTGGATAAGGCATGGTCTCTATTCTTGAAATTACTTCCCTTCCTTCCTCGGGCTTTTATTCGCCATCTCCCTGTTCACTTTTTTTCTCATTTTCATGATCTTGTACACCCCTATATGTGTTGTTCTCTTTCTCCCTTTCACAGTTAGCCTCTTCTTCAAGCACCATCTTTTCTGTGTCCTCCTCTCCTTTTTCTTCTTCCTCTTCTGCTGCACCTTCTTCTTCTTTCTTTTCTTCTTCAGCTTCTCTTTCTTGTGTTTCTTCAGATTCATCTTCTTTTTCTTCTTCTTCATTAGTCAGACTGTCATTGATTTCCTCCCCTATCAGCTGAACAATGTCATCGCACTGCTCTTCGGGGTTGGGTAATACATTTGCTGAAGATTGCTTGTTCCAACGGTTGATCATATTTTCTATCTCCTCTAGTACGAGGCCAAAGATTAGTCCTTCTCTTTCACAATACAGCTCAAATGGCATAAATCCATCCCCCTTTTCTTTAATATAATTGTCACTATCTGAATGCCCTTCGGGGATTTGTTCTTACTGTTGGTTAGCTATTGCTTCTGCTATCTCTTCAATTGTTGCATCAGGAGACTCTCTCTTCTTGTTGAGAAGTTCCAACATGGTGTCAGTGTTTCTTCTACTCTCTTCGCTCTCTTTCTGGAATTGTATATTGCTTTGATTGAATTCTTCCAAAAACTCATAAAATTGGGAGTCTTTTTGTTGATAGGAGTAACTTTGCTGTTGTTGAAAAGAAGGTTGCATGTGGAGTGAAACATCATCTTGGTGTCTCCCAAAATTCTGATTCTGGTAACTTCCCCAATCCTGTGAAAAATTGTTAGAATAATTGTTGTAATTAGAGAAGTTACCTTGAATCGGTGTATGAGAGGAGTAACTTGGTTCTTGCCACCTAACATAATCTCCAGGGGTTCTCCTTGGTTGATTCTGCCATGCATAAGCCATTTAACATTTATTTCACTTGAGGTGGTTGAGCAGAGAGTGTTGAGATTGTCTCCTTGAAATTTGTCCCCTACTTCTTCTTGGTTGACCAGAGAGTGTTGAAATTGTCTCCTTGAGCTCTGCCCCTTTTTCTGTTACCTGTTTTCTCAAGAGAAATAAGATGCTCAAACAAAGAGAAAAACAGAATAACAAAGAATAATATATATATTTTTTTTATAATAATAAATATTTTTTTATTAAAAAAATAATAAAAATAAAATTTTTTTAAAATAATAATAAATAATAATATTTTTTAAGAAAATAATTAAGATAAAATAATTAAAAATAAAATATTTTTATTTTCTTCTCGACATCGCCCTTGTCTCATTTTCTTGTTTCTACTTTTGTTCTTCCTTGATGTCCTTCCTATTTCTGCTTCAAATTGTAATTGATTGGGGAACACCTGGCCTCTCAAAAACATAAACAAGAAACTTGAAAAAGGTAAGTGTGGAAGAAAATTTTATAATAATGGAAAAACTATAAATTTCCTAAAATAATACAAATTTCCTAAAATAATAAGAAAAATAAAATAAATCCTAAGATAGATATCCTTGATAATTAGACCACCAACATCTACACAAATTGGAAATCTTTCCCCGGCAACGGCGCCAAAAATACTTGATGGGTTTCTGGCAAGCGAACCAAAACTCCAGCAGTATGATAGTAAGTAAAAGTATCGTATCCACAGGGAACAGTTAATTTATGCAGACTGTGATCTACTTATCAAGACAAAGCACGGTTTAGAGATTATGATTGCGGAATTGTAAAGAGAGTAAATAATCAATTGGAATTAGAAAGGTAGAGTTAGAGACACTTTACTTGGATCAGGATTGGACTTCATCTCATCACACCCATTGTGCATATAAAGACTATCTATTATTTTAGGTTTACTCTATAATACTGTAGACAAACTTTATTGCTAAGGCCCCTCGCCAGCGGCCTTAAACACTCAAGGATAAACTATGCGGGCTCTCCCAGGCGACAGACTTACCCTCGGCTTATTTCGCTCTCTTTTATTCAGTTTGTAAAAAATTAGTTGATAAACGAGGCCTGGTGCTGTAGACGTACCTTTGCTCCAGTACTGTCACTACCTTATACTCATTAGGACACGCCTATGTTCGGATCCTGGACTCACAACCCACTAACTCTTTGTTATCGATTACTAAGCCTAATGGCCGGATGCCTTTTAACTTAGAGTACTCACACTACCCCTCGCTCATTAGCAAACATCCCTTTTCGGAACAATGTAGTAACCGAGTAATCTTATTCAATCAGAGAATGAGTTTCTTCAGAATCCACTCCCCCACTCTCGTTCCTAATCAAAACTACTTTAGTTAAGACTAGCCTATAACTCCAGATGCAAGCGTTTCAATTAGGAATAAGCACAGAATAAGATTACCAATATTATAGACAGAGAGCACAGGAAATAATAATATAGAATTTATATACACTCAGGGATAGAATCAATTACATCCAATCCTAATGGAGAGTTAACTACTCGAGGTAGCCATACAAACCAGTGAAGATGCTGTCACCATCTTCAACCCTTGTGAAGCGCTCCTCCTCTCCTACTCTAAACTTAGCTCTGGTACATAATCACTGAACTATAGACTATATTACAATGATTTTCTCCTTTTAGCTCCCATGGGTTGGTGCAAGAGGTTCCTATTTATAGACTAAAGAAAGACAATACAAATTGGGAAGAGATCCATCTAAAAACGGCAACAAGGACAAAATCAGCGTATCCTGCGCTCCAGGCTGCGCTATAGCGCAGGAGTGAGCGCAACATCCAGAGAGTCTGCGCTTCACCCTGCGCTATAGCGCAGGTGAAGCGCAGCCAGCGTCCTGCTTCTCCAACTTTCTCTTTTAAATCTTGATCTCTCCCCGAGACTGGTTTTCACATAATTGTCCTTCCTTGTTTCCCTTTATTTGATGATATCCTGGCATTTATTGAGCAATCCTTGATTTATTTGGGAAGCTTGTCTGCACAATCCTTGATTGATTGGCAATGATCTCCTCATTAATGATCTCAAATCTTCTTCAAATATTCATTAAATATCTTCAATCAATCTCAAATCTTGCAGATATCTTCCTTCAAATTAAATCTTTGCAATATCCTGCAAAAATCAGCAATATTTCTATCAAAATAGCATCAAATTTAAATCTAGGATTAATAAATACAATTTATCTAATATTAAATAAAAAGGGATTAAATTGGGGAAAAATTATCATTTTATCCTTGATAAGTGAATTAAAAAGTACTCTAATTTATCAACTAATTTTCACTTATCAATCCCCAAGTAGACTGTACATAAAACATCTCATGTTTATCCTCCTGAGCATGGTCATGCATTTTGCAGTCTTATTTTATCAAGAGGCCTACAGATATATCTCCCGTTACATAGGAGGGACAAATCCCATCTAGGGCACTCACATTCCTCCACCTAATTTATTATATGTCCAAAAACCAACTTTATGATTACCCTGTTACAGGCAATGTTTGATGATAATTAAAACATATAATTCTTTATGTAAGAATCATAGTGATTTCAAGTCAAAGGACTTCATATAACATTAATCAATTTAAGAAACGTTCATGACACTTATGTAACAAGTCATGCAATGTTCTTAAGGTGGGTCTGTCCAGTACACCATTACTCGTAATGTGTACCTATGTGAGCACATGATATCTCATATCCATGATCTGTGAGATGTGATCATCAATAAACTCACATACTAGTCTAAATGCATCTTTGTCCTAAGATGATACTTGACTAGGGACTATTTAAGAATAGTTCTTCATAAGATCTCACGATCAAGTCATCTACTTGATTTCTTATGAAGTTTAAGCTTACTATTCTAAGGACGATAATTATATTCTAAAAGAATAAGTTGCCTTTATAAAATAACATGATACAAGTGATGGATGTTCATAAACATATAAGTCTCTAGCGCATATTCCTAGCAAAAATTTGATAGTGATGTGATTGTTATATCCTAAATACCAAAGATCAACTAGGAAAATTTGATACAAAATCAGACAAGGGAATTTTCTTAGGTTACTCCCAAACTTCAAAAGCTTATAGAGTATACAATCTAAAAACTAAATCTACTGAAGAATCTATGCATGTAGTCTTTAATGAGATACAAGGCAACTCTCAGAAAGAAGTAGATGAAGAAATTGAAGAGATGATGGGAGAATTAAGAATCTCAACTCAGGAAGCTAAAGAGAGATACTCACCTAAACAAAATATAATGAGTTCATCTCAGCCTGAACATAGAAGAGAAGCTCAGTCTGAGATGTTGTCTCATAGAAGCCTCCATCCTGACTCACCTTAGACATCTCAAGAAGAAGGCAAACCAGATGGACAACCTGAGATCAGGGAGACAAGACAAGGAGATCTTGAAGTCCAAAATGAGCATGCATCTCAACTACCCAAAAGCTGGAGATTAGTGAGATCTCATCCCAGAGAACAAATAATTGGAGAAACCTCAGATAGAGTCAAGACCATATCCTCCTTCAAAGATGCTGAGAACCTAATGGCTTTTCTATCTAAGATAGAACCAAAAGATATACATGAAGCCCTCAATGATGTGTCCTAGATTAAGGCTATGGAAGAAGAACTGAACCAGTTTGAAAAGAGTAAGGTCTGGGATC
Organism: Sesbania bispinosa; assembly: GCA_026901365.1. Lineage (NCBI taxonomy): Eukaryota > Viridiplantae > Streptophyta > Magnoliopsida > Fabales > Fabaceae > Sesbania > Sesbania bispinosa. The sequence goes on from QLOH01000378.1 coordinate 21,839, forward strand.
TGGTTCCACCTCCCTCTTGTCAATCCATAATTGGAACCAGATGGGTATTCAGAAACAAGCTAAATGAGAAGGGCAAAGTCATGAGAAATAAAGCTAGACTTGTAGCACAAGGATACAATCAACAGGAAGGAATTGACTATGATGAGACGTTTGCTCCTGTTGCCAGACTTGAAGCCATCAGAATTCTGTTGGCCTTTGCTGCTCACAAGGATTTCAGACTCTATCAAATGGATGTGAAAAGTGCATTCCTAAATGGAATCATTGAAGAATAAGTCTATGTGAGACAACTCCCTGGCTTTGAAGACTCCCATCATCCAGAATATGTCCTCAGACTTAAAAAGGCTTTGTATGGTCTCAAACAAGCTCCAAGAGCTTGGTATGACAGGTTAAGTTCCTTTTTAATTAAAAATGGCTTCATCAGAGGTCAAATTGATACTACACTAATCAAAAGGGAAGTTAACAAAGATTTATTGATTGTACAAATTTATGTGGATGACATTATTTTTGGGTCAACTAATGAATCTCTTTGTCAAGAATTCTCAAGTCTCATGCAGGGAGAATTTGAGACGAGCATGATGGGTGAACTTAGATTCTTCCTTGGACTGCAAATAAAGCAATTGTCAGATAGCATCTTCATCAGTCAAGAGAAGTATGCAAGAGATCTGCTGACAAAGTTCAAAATGAGTGATGCTAAGCCAATGAAGACCCCAATGCACCCCTCAACTCAGCTTGACAAAGATGAGACTGGTAAAGCTGTCTCTGACAAGCTTTACAGAGGTATGAGTGGATCTCTCATGTATCTAACTGCACGTAGACCTGATATTCAGTATGTTGTAGGAATCTGTGCAAGGTACCAATCAGATCCTAAGGAATCTCATGTTACAGTTGTAAAAAGATATTTAGATATTTGATAGGAACCACTGATCTTGGTCTCTGGTATGAGAAAGGCTCCAGTTTTAATCTTATAGGATATAGTGATGCTGACGCTAGAGACAAAATGGATAGGAAAAGCACAAGTGGCTCTTGCCAATTCCTAGGAAAATGCCTTATCTCTTGGTCTTGCAAGAAACAAAATACAATAGCCTTGTCCACAACTGAAGCTGAATATTTATCAGCAGCAGTCTGCTGCACTCAACTGTTGTGGATCAAGTCTCAAATGCAAGACTATGCACTCAGGTACTCCAAAATTCCTATTTATTGTGATAACACAAGTGCTATAAATCTGGCTAAAAATCCTATTCATCATTCAAGGTCTAAACATATAGATATTAAGCATCACTTTATAAGAGACCATGTGCAGAAAGGAAATATTGAAATTATTTTTGTTGATACTAAAAACCAACTTGTTGACATCTTCACTAAGCCCTTAGTGGAGGAAAGATTTGTTGAGAATCTAAAATTATTAAACGTGTGTTCTCTTAGTTAGGATTTTCAAATATAGGAATTAATTCATGAGATGTGGCCAGCTATGAGTCTCATTAAAATAAGACTAAAGGGTCATCTAAGATGAGATGACGTCTCATGAACAGACTAAATGAGGAGCGTCTCATGATAAGTCTCAACTCATGGTTCATTTTTACTGAGACGTTATAGAGAGTAAAAAGGAGTCGTTAGCTAACGGCTAGTAACTCCCCACTCACCAGTAAACTAGTCGTTACCATATAAAAAGGAGAGCCAACCACCCTCAATCATTCATTAACTGCTTCCTCATTATTTGCGCACTCACTCTCTCTCTGAAGATCTCGTTCCTATTTAAACTAAATCACAACTCCTCATGTCATCTTCTTCTCTCTCTCTCAATGCGCATCAAAGTCATTGGAATCAAACGTCCCAACCCTAATAATTCTTCCTCTTCCTCATCTCCTGAAACCAAGATGTCTTCTGATGAACAATCAAAATCCATCAGTGTGCATTCAAGCCAAGAGCGTCTCAGCCGCTCTCCATCACCTCAACCAAGCACTGAGTCATAGCCATCTCAGACCCAGTCCCAAAAATCTCTACCACCCAAGTCCACCTCTTCCAAGAAAAGCACTCCTCTTCCTCGGAAAATGAAGTCCCAGAGAATTACTTCAAACGTAGCCCAAACCACATCTCCTAAACCTCCTAAGTCTCCAGAACACATTGACCTCACTCAACCTGAAGCCTCAAGGAAAGGAAAAGGAAAAGCAGTTGAAGGAAAGAAGCTCTCATTTCAGTCAAACTTGTTTGAGAACAAAGAAGTTGAAGATAAGTTCACAAAGAAGTTTGCTAACAAGAAGATTATTGTTGGTAGGGTCATCTCTACCCAAGAGCTGCGTGATGGAAACTGGGACATTGGTCCCTATCTGAGGAAGCAGGGCTGGGAAGACTATTTGTCCATGATAGAGCCAATCTTTCCTAAGATGACCAAAGCCATCTATGCTGGATGCTACAAAGCCAAAGGTGCATCTCAAGGATTGCCTCATGTCGTCACTAATCTCAAAGGAGTTCATATTGAACTGACTGAAGAATCCCTTGGATCCATTATTCAAGCCCCTGTTGATGGAAATAGGCTCTACAATGAAGAGCATTGGTGGAATCAAATTGGAATTCCTGCAGCAAATGTGGGAACTTCCTTGTTCAAAGGAGGTGTCATTACAGACTCAACCTCCTCCCTGAATCTCTTTGCCAAATTTCTCTTCCATCTTGTTACAAAGTGCATTATGCCAAGGGCAGGGACATTTAACAAAGTCTACACACAAGACATGATGGTAATGTACCATCTCAAGCATGGAATTCCTCTTAATCTGCCTTTTCTTATTCTAAGGCACATGGAGCATGCCTTCCACAACTCAAAAATCACTGCCTCTCTCCCATTTGGAATGTTGACTACAAGGATTATGAAGCACTTCAAGGTGGATCTCAGTGGCTGTAAGGAGTCCGATGAGAAACCTGGCTATGTGGGCAAAGTAAATCTAAAATCTCTTGGGCTAGATGGTAAGACCAATCCTCCTCCTACATTTCCTCTTGATAATCCTCCACCTATCCCTGTTGTTGCACAAGCCTGCCCATCTTCAAAAATGTTAGATACCCATAAGAAGAAGAAAAAGAAGAAGGTTGTCAAGGACACACCAGAGGGATCTCAAGCAGGATCTGAGATCCCTAAAGAAGATAAATAGAGGAAGTCTCATCAATCAGTCTCAACTGAGACTGAGACTAAAAGGAAGAAGAAAAAGAAACACACATCTGAGCACGTCTCATCAGCCCTCACCCAACCAGAGCCTCAGCCACTCAACACAGAAGCACCTCATGTGGAAGAACCTGCACCTGATATGCAAGAACCTGTTCCTGAGCCACAACCTCAGTCTCCTCCACCTTAGACTCTACTTGCACCTTCATCACAAGTCCCCACTCAAAGTGAACTTCCCCAATCACTAAAATTGTAGCTGAGACCCTTGTGAGCTTGGAAAAAGAAGACACCACTTCCACTCATGATGAGATGCAAGATAATCAGATGGCTGATAATCAGACTCCCACTATTGAAACTCATATTGTTGAGACTCCTGCTACCCAGAAGACTCCTCCAAGATATGAGCCATCTCACTCCCATCAGACTTCACTTCCTACACCTGGAAAATTCTTCATGGAAACTGTGTTGCTTGACTCACCTCTTCCAAAATATGATCAATCGGTTCCTCCGGTAGAACAGCAACAACCAGCTCCATCTTCTGAGCCTTCCATTCCTACCCACATCTCACAATCCATAAGTACCTTCCTCAATCAGCTTCATCAAGAACAATAACAACATCAACAGGATCTGAGCACAAGACTTGAGAAGAATCAAAAGAAGATCCTCAAGAAACTTAAACATCACAAGAAGAGGCAAGAGGCTATTTTTTATGGGCTTGACATAGTTCTTCATGCTATGCGAGCTTCAAATGATTTCCACAAGAAGATGAACCTTCATCTCTCCAATTTGCCTCCTCTACTTGAAATTCAACAAGCTATAGTGCGCCCTTCTGGATCAGACTCTGACTCATCCTCTTCACCCTAAGCTAGCACCTCTTTTTTTTATTATGGCAAAAGGGGGAGAGTTGGTTAGATGGTTATATATACATCTGATAAGAGTCTTAGTTTTTCAGTTTATACATACTTGTGTGAATGAATCTGTTTTGAGTATAAGATGTAATAGCATCTTTTCTTTGTTCTGATAAGATGCAGTGACATCTCTTGCTATGCAAATTATGTACTCCTTTTGCTTTGATTAATGAAATGATTCTCTGTTCACATTCATTGACTATGTTGAAATTTGTTTCAGTAAAATTTTATGAAAAGAATTTATAACAGATTAAGATCTTTGACTCAGGGGGAGCTCATCTCCTTAAAACAAAATAGAATTTCACATTTCAGGGGGAGTTGATTACTACATCTATAACTCAAAATCTTATCAGTTCAAGTATTTAAACTCTATGGTTTGCCATCATTAAAAAAGGGGGAGATTGTTGAGACAAACTCACCTCCAAGAGTTTTTAATATGTCAAACCACTAAGTTTAAATATATGAAATACATCTTGTTATTACTAACTGTGTGCTCAAGCATGTGGCAGAACAATGTTAGAATCTAAGTTGCAGAATTCAAGGAAGTCTACATGTTGCAAAACATAGAAACAAGAGAGCATCAAAGAAGCTTGAAGCATCATATAACAAGAGACTCAAAAACAGCTTGAGACGACGTCTCAAGATCAGATGTGAAGCCAAGAGATCATCTCAAAAATAAGAAACAGATTCAGAAGTGTAATATGAATCTCATTAAACAAGTCAATAAAAGGATAAGACTTAAGTTCTAAATCAAGCAAGAGATTGTTGAGTCTCAGAAGATAATATCAGAAAATATGGAATATATCCTGAGTCTCACGCTCTTAAAGTTTTAATGGATTACAAATATAAAACATAATAATTATATGAATATCCTCTCACAAACATTATGCTTATTTTCAGAACAATAATGCTGAGAGGGATTGTAAGAAGGAGCTTTAGAATAACTCAATTTCAAATATCATCTGAAGAGCTTCTCCGTCTGAAATTTATGAAGACAAAGAATATCAGTTGCATCTGAATGTTGAAGGTATCAGATTTAAATGAAGACCTCGTAAAGATGTCGCTGTCAACACAGAACGTTCATCTTCTTGGTCTAACCTAATTCATCTTAAGAGACAGGAATGCTTTTCTACCTCGATCAAGAGTATTGCACAAATAAGGAAAGTCTGCACTGCATGCTGCACCTGCATGAAAAGCTCTTATGTGCAGAACATTTACCTGAAAAGCATCCCATAAATACTGGAAAAGAAGTCCAACGTCTCAATGCATTTAATGCTATTTGAAAACGGGAAAAAGAGAATCAGAGGCTATTTAAAGGCCCGTGTCTTTGAAGACAAGTGACAACAAAGAGAAATATTCTTTGAGCACTTATGTTGCAAAAACGCTGTCAACAACACTCTGAAAATTCTTGTACAATCTAAATTTTCATATCCTGAGTTAATCTCAGTTTGTACTTGAGTTCTAGCTATCCTCTGTGATAGTTTCATAGAACACCTTCTGTTTAGACTAAGCAGATTGGGTTATAAGCCTGAAGAGGCTTGGTGTAAGAAAAAAATACTCAGTTTGTGCCTGGAGAGGCCTGATGTACTCAGTTTGTGCCTAGAGAGGCCTGGTGTATTCAGTTTGTGCCTGGAGAGACCTGGTGTACTCGGTTATAGCCTGGAGAGGCTTGTTGTACTCATTGATAGCCTGCAGAGGCTTGGTGTACTCGACATTTGATAAGTGAAAATTAGTTGATAAATTAGAGCACTTTTTATTTCACTTATCAAGGAGTAAATGATAATTTTACCCCAATTTAATCCCTTTTTATTAAATATTAGATAAATTGTATTTATTAATCTAAGATTTGAATTTGATGCTATTTTGATGGAAATATTGCTGATTTTTGCAGGATATTGCAAGGATTTGATCTGAAGAATAGATAACATTAAATGAGGGAGATGTCTGCAAGATTTGAGATTGATTGAAGATATTTAATGAAGATTTAAAGAAGATTTGAAGCCATTAATGAGGAGATCACTGCCAATCAATCAAGGATTCTGCAGACAAGTTTCCCAATCAAATCAAAGATTGCTCAATAAATACAAAGACATCATCAAGAAAAGCGAAATAAGGAAAGACAAATCTGCTAAAACCAGTCTCGGATAGAGATCAAGATTAAAAAGAGAAAGTTGGAGCTGCAGGACGCTACCTGAGCTTCACCCCGCGGTATAGCGCAGGTAAAGCGCAGACTCTCTGGATGCTGCGCCTCATCCTGCGCTATAGCGCAGCCTGGAGCGCAGGTTATGCTGATTTGGTCCCTGTTGCCGTTTTTCGATAGATCTCTTCCCAAATTGTTGTGTCTTTCCCAAATTGCACCAATCCCAGTGTGCATGATCATTGTAATCCAGTCTATATTTCAGTGATAATGTACCAAAGCTAAGTTTAGAGTAGGAGAGGAGGAGCGCTTCACAAGGATTGAAGATGGTGACAGCATCTTCGGTGGTTTGTATGGCTACCTTGTGTAGTTAACTCTCCATTAGGATTGATGTAATTGATTCTATCCCCAAGTGTATGTAAATTCTATATTATTATTTTTGTGTTCTCTGTCTATAATATTGGTAATCTTATTCTGTACTTAATTCCTAATTCCCACGCTTGTGTCTGAAGTTATAGGCTAGTCTTGACTTAGTTAGTTTTGACTAGGATTGAGATTGGGGGAGCGATTTCTGAAGAAACTCACTCTCTGATTGGATAAGAGGACTCGGTAGCCAGGGTTCCTTTACGGGGGCGTTGTTTATGATTGATGGATAGTGTGAGTACTCTAATGAAGGGCGTTCCAATATGTTAGACATGGTTTTTGAATTACCGATAGCAAAGGATTAGTTGATTGTGAATCCCGGAAGCGAGAGGTGGGTATATCTAATGAGCGATGGGTAGTGACACTACTCTAGCGAAGGTATAATTTATTTGGTAGGCTCCGTATTTCAATTAGTCTTTTACAAACTGAACAAAAGAGAGTAAAATAAGACGAGGGTAAGTCTGTCGCTTGGGAGAGCCCGCATGGATTACCTTTGAGTGTGTGAGGCTGCTGGTAACTCGGGGTCTTAGCAATAAAGTTTGTCTACAGTATTATGGAGTAAACCTAAAATAATAGATAGTTTTTACATGCACAAAGGGTGTGATGATATGAAATCCAATCCTAATCCAAGTAAAGTGTCTCTCACTCTTCCTTTCTAATTCTATTGATATTAATCTGTTATTTACAATTCCACAATAATATACTCTGAACCGTTGTTTCTCCTTGATAATTAGATCACAGTCTACGTAAATTGATCGTTCCCTATGGATACGATACTCTCTTACTATTATACTGCTGGATTTGTGATTCGCTTGCCCGAAACCCATCAAGTATTTTTGGCGCCGTTGCCGAGGAACGGTTTCCAATTTGTGTAGACCTTGGAAGGTCCATTTATCAAGTGTACATATTTTTGTTTTTAACTTTTGTTTTCACACTTACGTTTTTTATAGTCTATTGTCTCAAGCCAGGTGATAAGCAAGTATGGAAGGCACTCAAAGAACCTTGGGAGACTATATATCACATCAAGGAATGCGATATCACTCTAGTATCGCTATTCCTAAGACCACAAAGGCTTTGGCATTCAAAGCCTCACACCTTCAGCTTGTTGAAAGTCTCCAGTTCTCAGGCTTAGAACATGAAAATCCAAATACTCATCTTTCTGCATTCTATGAAGTAGTTGATATGATGGGATTTGATGAAGAAGACAAAGAGGTTGCATACTTACGTTTGTTTCCCTTTTCTCTTACAAGTAAGGCAAAGGAGTGGTTAACATTCCATCCTAGTCAGAGCCTGACCACATGGAAAGAAGTTGAGGAGAAATTCAGAAGAAGATTCTTTCCTATGGAGCAGTACATCAAAGCTAAAGCAGACATATCAACATTCAAGCAAGGAGCTAATGAGCCATTTTATGCAGCTTGGGAAAGATATAAATCCTTATTGTTCACATTCCCGAACCATGGCTTTGATGATATTACCCAACTCAATTTCTTCTACAATGGGCTCAAGCCAAAGTGCGAATCTTTCATAAATGCTGCCGCAGGAGGCTCGATTTTATCAGCAGATGCTGAGCAAGCACACAAAGTCATTGACAAGTGTGCTCACAGCAATCAGCAAGATCTATGCTGGGATCAACCACTTCAGACAGAAGAGCTGCCTAAGCAAGACTCCATCAAGGTCCTTGAGCAAATGGAGAAGTTAAGCCAGCAAGTACAATTGCTCATCCAACAACAACAGATCATGCAAGCTGTCAGTGAGATACCTTCAAAAATAGTTTGTGATTTTTGCAAAGGAAATCACTTCAACGGGAATTACTCTTATCCTGAAGGTAGAGTGGAACAAGTCTACTTCCTAGACAGCACAGAAAGTCGTGACAAATCCTCCAAGGATCCCAGTCAAAGCAACAACACAGCACCTGACATCAACTCCAGAATTGAAGAAAAGCTAAATAAGTTGACGCGGGAGATGATAGCCAGTCAAGAAGTAATGCAATCAACATTCATGCATCTAGCCAAGCAAGTGGAGGAGATCAGAAAAGAGTTTGATGAACAACAATTAGTCTGCAAATCAATCTCTACTCGAAGCGGTAAGGAGATAGGAAGGGGTATTGGTGACAACTTATCAGCAGAAAAGCAAGTTTTAGAAAGGAAAGAGCAAGAAGTTGAGAAAGAAGAAGAGGGACCAGAAAGCTAGGCAGAATCAAGAGCTAAGGGACCTTCACCAGAGCTCCCTCATCGAGAGCTGCCTTACCCCAGGGTCCCCACCAAGAAGAACCAAGATAGGGAATTTTTCAATTTTCTAGATGCTATGAAGAAACAGGAGATCAAGATTCCTTTATTGGAAGCCATGAATCAAATGCCACTTTATTCAAAATTCATGAAGAATATCTTGACCAAAAGGAGAAAGATCCCTGAGGAAACAGTAGAATTGGAAGCAAGATGCAGTGCTATAATTCAGAAATCCATACCACTAAAGGCAAAAGATCCTGGAAGCTTCACCATTCCAATAACCATTGGAAATCTACCAGTTGGAAGAGCCTTGCTCGATCTAGGAGCTAGCATCAACTTGATGCCCCTATCCATACTCAAGCGGATAGGAGTCTCGCATGTGAAGCCAACAAGAATGACCCTGCAATTGGCTGACAGATCCATTAAAACGCCACTAGGAATTTCAGAAGATGTACTTGTCCAAGTGGACAAATTCATCTTTCCGGTGGATTTTGTCATCATGGATATGGAAGAAGATGCTGAAGTTCCAATCATCCTTGGCAGACCCTTTATGATAACTGCAAAAGTTATCATTGATGTGGATGATGGAAACTTAAAGGTAAGAGTTCAAGATGATGAGGCAAGTTTTAATGTCTTTGATGCAATGCAGTATCCCACAGAAAAATACAAGTGTCATCAGTTGGAAGTGCTAGAGAAATCCTCTGTTGAACAACAAATGCTAACAAGCGCAGATCCTTTAGCAACAGTTCTGACAGGTATGGAAGATATCCTTGCTAAAAGAGAAGATGATGAATATATAAAGGACTTGGACAGCTCTCCACCACTCCCACCTGAGGAAACAGCAATTGAAGAATTGCCAAAGGAGAAGAATACTGAGAGTCAGAAGCTGGAACTTAAGGTACTCCCATCACATCTCAAATATGCTTTCTTAGATAAAATTGGGAGCCAGCCTGTGATTATCAGTAAATTCTTAACTTACTCAAAAGAGGATAGACTTCTTGTTGTTCTAAGAAATAATGTAGGAGCTATAGGATGGTCTTTATCAAATCTCAAAGGCATCAGTCCTTCATACCGTATGCACAAAATCCACATGGAAGAAGACTACAAACCTGTCACTCCGCCTCAGAGAAGACTGGACCCAACAATGAAAGAGGTAGTGAAAAAGGAAGTATTAAAGCTGCTTGCACAGGTATGATCTATCCTATTTCTGATAGTGCTTGGGTAAGTCTTGTTCAAGTTGTTCCAAAGAAAAGAGGTATGACAGTCATAACAAATGAGAAAAATGAATTGATACCTACTAGGACTGTGACAGGGTGGAGAATGTGTATTGATTATAGAAAATTGAATCAAGCTACTAGGAAAGATCATTTTCCTTTACCATTTATGGACCAAATGCTAGAAAGATTAGCTGGGCAGGCTTTTTATTGCTTTATGGATGGATATTCTGGATATAATCAAATAGCTGTTAATCTTGAAGATCAAGAAAAAACTGCCTTTACTTGTCCATTTGGTATCTTTGCTTACACGAAAAGGCCCTTTGGGTTGTGTAATGCCCCAGCTACTTTCCAGAGATGCATGTTATCCATATTTTCAGATTTAATTGAAAAATGCATAGAAGTTTTTATGGATGATTTTTCTGTCTTTGGAAACTCTTTGATCATTGTTTGATGAATTTGGACACTGTTTTGAAAAGATGTGTAGAGACTAACCTTGTTCTCAATTGGGAAAAGTGTCAATTCATGGTAACAGAAGGAGTAGTCCTTGGGCACAAAATTTCAGCCAAAGGGATAGAAGTGCATAAAGCAAAGATTGAAGTCATTGAGAAGTTGCCACCTCTAGCAAATGTGAAAGGCATCGGAAGTTTTCTAGGACATGCAGGATTCTACAGGCGTTTCATCAAGGACTTTTCAAAAATAGCCAAGCCTCTCACCAATCTGTTAAACAAGGATACACCCTTTAAATTTGATGATGATTGCTTGGTTGCTTTTAACTTGTTGAAACAAAGTTTAACATCTGCACCTATTATAGTTGGTCCTGACTGGACACTTGAATTTGAACTGATGTGTCATGCTAGTGATTATGCTGTAGGAGTTGTATTAGGATAAAGAAAATCTAAAATGTTTCATGTTATACACTATGTTGGAAAGGTTTTGAATGAAGCTCAAATTAATTATGCCACTACAGAAAGGAATTATTGGCCATAGTGTTTGCATTGGAAAAATTTAGATCTTACCTAATAGGCTCAAAAATCACTGTTTATACTGATCATGTTGCTATCAAATATCTTCTAACAAAGCCAGATTCTAAACCAAGACTGATTAGATGGATTTTACTATTGCAGGAACTTGATCTAGTCATCAAGGACAAGAAAGGAAGCGAAAATGTAGTAGCAGACCATCTATCACGATTGGTGAATGATGTGGTCACTGGCACAGAGGCTGAGTTGCTAGAAGAATTCCCAGATGAAAGACTAATAATGATTCAAGAGAGGCCCTGGTTTGCTGATATGGCCAATTATAAAGCTGCAGGGGTAGTTACCAGATCAGTTAGCCTGGTTTCAAAAGATGAAATTCCTAACAGATGCAAAGAAATACCTGTGGGATGACCCTTATCTCTTCAAACCGGGATCTGATAATTTGTTAAGAAGGTGTGTAGCAGGAAAGGAAATAATGAAGATCCTTTGGCATTGTCACAGATCTCCTTATGGGGGACACTTCAACAAAGACAAGACAACAACAAAGATACTCCAGTCTGGTTTCTACTGGCCATCTATATTTCAAGATGCAACGGACTATGTCCAACAGTGTGATAGATGCCAAAGAACAGGGGGAGTCTCCAAGCTAAATGAGATACATGGAAACTATGTGCTTGAAGTAGAAGTGTTTGACTACTGGGGGATGGATTTCATGGGACCTTTTCCTTCATCCAATGGGAAAGAGTATATCCTGGTAGCTGTTGAGTATGTTTCCAAATGGGTAGAAGCAGCAGCAACTGCAAAGGCAGATGCTAAAATTGTGAGACACTTTCTAAAAACAAACATATTTGCTAGATTTGGAGCACCAAGGGTTATTACTAGTGATGGAGGAACACACTTCTGCAATGAACAATTACAGCAGGTTTTGGAAGAATATGGGGTGAGACATAAAGTGGCTACACCACACCATCCACAAACAAATGGGCAAGCTGAAGTCTCAAATAGAGAACTTAAGAAAATCCTTGAAAAGACAGTCAGCTCTTCAAGAAGAGATTGGGCAACCAAGCTTGATGATGCATTATGGGCTTATAGAACAGTTGTTAAGACCGCCACATGACTATCTCCAATTCAGCTAGTATATGGGAAAGCATGCCACTTGCCAGTTGAACTTGAACACAAGGCATACTGGTCTCTAAAACTCTTGAACATGGATTCAAGAGTGGTAGGACAAAAAAGAGTCCTAGAATTGCATGAATTAGAAGAGATGCGGCTGAATGCATATGAGTCATCCAGGATTTACAAGGAGAAGACAAAAGCCTATCATGATAAGAAAATCCTTAAAAGAGATTCTATCCTGGTCAATCTATGCTGCTATTCAACTCCAGACTGAGATTCTTCCCAGGAAAGCTTAAATCCAGATGGAAAGGGCAATTCATAGTTAAAGAAGTCAGAGTTTATGGAGCTGTTGAGATTGAAGATCCTGACACCAAAGTCTGCTGGGTTGTCAATGGACAGAGGCTCAAACCATATCTAGGAGGTGACTTTGACAGATTTGAGTCTGTCATCGATCTGCAAGACCCATAAAAACAACCAGGCGTCGAGCTATCAGACGTTAAACAAGCGCTTCCTAGGAGGCAACCCAGTGTAGGTGTAGGAAATATAGAAGTAGTTTTAGGATAAAAGAAAAGAAAAGAAAAATTTTCACTAATTTCTGCGCTTCACCTGCGCTACAGTGCAAGATGAAGCACATAATTTTTGCTCTCTGACTTTTGCGCTTCACATTGCGCTACAGCGCAGGTTGAAGCGCAACTTTTGCAAAAAACTCACTGTAACTTGCGCTTCACCTACGCCACAGCACAGAATGAAGCGCAACTTTTCTAGTCTCTGACTTTTGCGCTTCACCTGCGCTACAGCGCAGAGTGAAGCGCAAATTTCACGAAAAAACTCACCGTCATACGCGTTTCACCTGCGCTGTAGCGCAAGGTGAAGCGCGGCTATCAGAGTTTCTTTAAATATGTGCCAAAATTGAAAGATTATCACTCACTGATTTCTTCACACCTTGTGCACAGATTTTCATCTTTCTCTGATTGCTATTCTTGGGGTATGAATCTTTTTCTCAATCTTTGTTAACCTTGACAAAGAACGTGGGATCTTTGAGGAATGAATCTAAATTTTTATGTACTCGTTCTAACAAAAATCTTTCTCTATATTCTTTCATGCAGATGGTCCGCACCCGGCTGACTATAAGAGAGTGTCCTACAATGGTGAAAAGAAAGAGAATTGATGAGAACCCCATTGTGGGAGAAGGAAGGTTCAGAACTATTGAGGCATGCATGCACTACAACTATATCATGAAATGGGAGTTCTTGCCAGAGAGACCAAGACGACTCGAACCAAAGGATTGCCCAGAGTTCAACTATGAAATTACAGAAGAGATTGGAATTCTCTGGTCGAACCATACCCATATTTCAACCCGGAGATTGTAAAGAAGTTCTACAGCAATGTTGAGCTTGGCCTAGATGGTAGAGGAACAAGAAAGAGCTATGTGCAAGGATACTGGGTTTCTTATGATAGAAAAGCGATCAATGAGCTTCTGGATCATCCAGCACCAGAACCCATTGATGAATCTTACTGTGAGTACATGAAAAGAATGGAGAGGGTAGGGCCTTATGGTAATGACATTCTTGACACTCAACCAGCTCAGAGGTTATGCCTCCCTGGAAAATCTTTTGAAGTCAATGTTTATGGTGAGGCAGAAACAATACCCAAAGAAAACCTCAGTGAATTATCAAGAGTATGGATGGCCTTCAACAATGCTAACATTAGACCTTGCCTCTCTTCTGCTATGGGCATGCCTACTGCCCACTTAATAAACTGCATAGAGAATGGGGAGCAAGTTGATATTGCCATAGTCATCTCTCATTACTTAGAGATCATGATTGAAACTGCTCGTGATGAAAGAAGACCTCGTTCCAGAGCAAAGTTGGCATTCCCTGCTCTGATCACAATGTTATGTTTCAACAGAGGAATGGAGGTCCAACCCAATACTCCAATTGGGCAACTAATTACTAGAGAATACATAGAATCCTGCTGCACCCCAGCTGAAGAAGTCAAGATTATCAAAGAAAACATCACACACCCCCTTCCACCTCCACCTGCAGACAGGCCAGGACAATTTCACATGGATCATTTATCTAGACAAATCACCACACTCTACAATGGTATGTTACACATGCAAGAAGTGTCGTGGCATAACTCAGAAGGTCCAGATCCTGGAATGTCTCCGAAGCGTTTTAGGGATACCATGGAGTGGCCTGGGGACAGGCCTAACTTTCACAGGGGGGAAAGAGATTCAGATGATGAAGATTAAAGAGAGTAAAGCAAAGCAATTGGTGGTTTCTTTTTCCTTTCATTAGGACATTTCATTAGAACATTAGGATATTTCTTTTTGCATTTTTTTCTTTCATTCTTAGGACATTACGGTACATTCATCATTCAATAAGCATGCAAGCATGAATTTCCTTTATCAATATTATAGTTTCAATAATACTCATTCATTTTGTTTTCCATTATATTCTTGTTCTATTTAGAACTTTTAGGAAATTAGGAATCAAGGTAACTTTTTCCATATTCTCTGTAAATAAGTAGTTTAACTAACCAATCTAGGAAAGATGATAGGGTCTTGTGATTAATTCCATAAATAGTTAGGATTAGGGTACTTCTCAGGAGAACCTATCAGGATAGTTAATTAAATCCATTAAGTGCTATATCAAGGAATTTTAGCCATAACCGATGAGCTGAGAGCCCAAACACTGATATTGAGAGCTTTTCACCACTGCTTGTCAACTGTTATTGCTTGAGTTTTTAAATATTTGCTTGCTTGAAGAGATATGGAAGTGACAAAGGCATATTTTGTGATTCTAATATTGTGCTCAGTGCCAAATAGCCAACCCTGATTTAATATTTCCATTTATTGATTGCCCATTTGAGCTTGAATATTTTCCTTGATGCACCCTAACCATATTCATTGAACATCACATGTCCCTTAACACTTGGGATAGAGAGCAAGGTGCACCACAACAACATGGGATAAGAGGTTGGTCACAGAAACTCAAGAGAAGGCACAAGAAATCATAAAAGAAGGATCCTCCCCCACAAATAAAGTTTCTATGTTATTCTCCCTGAAAAACAAATTGCACAAAAGTGTGGAATTGAATAAGTTGGGGGGAGAATTTCTTCAAACAATGAGGCCAAGCTGAAAAAGGGTGACCATTCAAGAACGACCAGGTGAATTGAGAGAAGTCCCAAGCACAATCACAAGATGCTCTCTATTCAAAGTGTTCCTTGAATATCCAGAAAAACCATGATTTCTTGATAGCCCAACCTCATTACAACCTAAGAAAGACCTTTTGATCCATATTAACTGCTTGCAGGTTCAGATTTTGGAAACGAATATCAATTCTAGTTGTTCAACAGTGGTGAAGAGGATTGAGGGAAACACTTACTCGTGAGAATGATAGTTTCCTTGGTTTATCACTTACTGCTTTAATTGCTGTTTTTGAGAAAGTATGATTGATGTTTGTATTTCTATTCTGATTGAGCATTGGTAACATCCCTTGGCCCTGAGTTTTTCTTATATCTGGAAAGTGACTGCTACTCAAGAAGGAGTTGAGGAATAGTTCCTTGAATTTGTTTTTTTTATTTTATTATTAGGAATACACTGGGAATAGAATTGATTTTTGATTGCAAAGAGGTCTCTTGCTTGAGGACAAGCAAGAAGTTAAGTTGGGGGGATTTTGATAAGTGAAAATTAGTTGATAAATTAGAGCACTTTTTATTTCACATATCAAGGATAAAATGATAATTTTACCCCAATTTAATCCTTTTTTATTAAATATTAGATAAATTGTATTCATTAATCTAAGATTTGAATTTGATGCTATTTTTATGGAAATATTGCTGATTTTTACAGGATATTGCAAGGATTTGATTTGACGAATAGATAGCATTAAATGAGAGAGATGTCTGCAAGATTTGAGATTGATTGAAGATATTTAATCAAGATTTAAAGAAGATTTGAAGCCATTAATGAGGAGATCACTGCCAATCAATCAAGGATTCTGCAGACAAGTTTCCCAATTAAATCAAAGATTGCTCAATAAATACAAAAATATCATCAGGAAAAGGGAAATAAGGAAAGACAAATCTGCTAAAACCAGTCTCGGGGAGAGATCAAGATTAAAAAGAGAAAGTTGGAGCTACAGGACGCTACTTGCGCTTCACCCCGCGCTATAGCGCAGGTGAAGCGCAGACTCTCTGGAAGTTACGCCACATCCTGCGCTGTAGCGTGGCCTGGAGCGCATGTTACGCTGATTTGGTCCCTGTTGCCATTTTTAGATAGATCTCTTCCCAAATTGATGTGTCTTTCCTTAGTCTATAAATAGGAACCTCTTGAACCAATCCCAATGTGCATGATCATTGTAATCCAGTCTATATTTCAGTGATAATGTACCAAAGCTAAGTTTAGAGTAGGAGAGGAGGAGCGCTTCACAAGGATTGAAGATGGTGACAGCATCTTCGGTGGTTTGTATGGCTACCTTGTGTAGTTAACTCTCCATTAGGATTGGATGCAATTGATTCTATCCCCAAGTGTATGTAACTTCTATATTATTATTTATGTGCTCTTTGTCTATAATATTGGTAATCTTATTTTGTACTTAATTCCTAATTCTCACGCTTGCGTCTGGAGTTATAGGCTAGTCTTGACTTAGTTAGTTTTGACTAGGATTGAGAGTGGGGGAGCGGATTCTGAAGAAACTCACTCTCTGATTGGATAAGAGGACTCGGTAGCCAGGGTTCCTTTACGGGGGCTTTGCTTATGATTGATGGGTAGTGTGAGTACTCTAATGAAGGGCGTTCCAATATGTTAGGCATGGTTTTTGAATTACTGATAGCAAAGGATTAGTTGATTGTGAATCCCGGAATCGAGAGGTGGGTATATCTAATGAGCGATAGATAGTGACAGTACTCTAGCGAAGGTATACTTTATTTGGTAGGCCTCGTATTTCAATTAGGCCTTTACAAACTGAACAAAAGAGAGCAAAATAAGCCGAGGGTAAGTCTGTCGCTTGGGAGAGCCCGCATGGATTACCTTTGAGTGTGTGAGGCTGCTGGTAACTCGGGGTATTAGCAATAAAGTTTGTCTACAGTATTATTGAGTAAACCTAAAATAATAGATAGTTTTTACATGCACAAAGGGTGTGATGATATGAAATCCAATCCTAATCCAAGTAAAGTGTCTATGACTCTTCCTTTCTAATTCTATTGATATTAATATGTTATTTACAATTCCGCAACAATATACTCTAAACCGTTGTTTCTCCTTGATAATTAGATCACAGTCTACGTAAATTGATCGTTCCCTGTGGATACGATACTCTCTTACTATTATACTGCTGGATTTGTGGGTTTGCTTGCCAGAAACCCATCAACATTCTTGCAAAAATAGTGAAAAGCCATTGGTAGTTTGCCTTTGGGATTGGACGTAGCTCACGGTGAAGTGGGTGAACCAGGATAAATCTGTTTGTGTTCTCATCTTCCCTTTATCTTTGTGTTTTCAGTTTTTATCTAACCAAATAGGGGTTTGAAAAGCATTTCATTCAGAGAACTTTACATTTTATTAAAGTTACAGTTGAGAACAATTTTTTGACTGAACATAAGTTCAGAAGTTAAACTGAAACTTCAGACCGTATCTCATCATCTGAAGAATTTTTTAAAAAAGATATGTAGCTAAAATTCTTAAGTGTTAAGGTTCCTGTTGAAACACTATTCAACCCCCCCTTTTAGTGTTTCCCTGTGTAATTTGAGTTGGTACCAGAGCTTAACCTCGGGGTTAGCACCTAATCAGTGTAGAGGTCAGATCAAATGGAACCTACCAACAGTAACAGACAGTACATCACTGAAGGAGCCTCTATTACGAGACCTCCTGCATTCAATGGAGTGGATTATCACTACTAGAGGGACCGTATGAAGTTGTTTATTGAAAGCAGCAACATTGACGTATGGGATGTGGTCACTGATGGAGACTATGTTCCCATGCATGATGGAGTGCCCATACCAAAGGCTAATTGGACCTTAGAGCAGAAGGCGAGAGTTCAACTAAATGCCAAGGCCAAACTCTATTTGATATATTCATTGAACGAATCAGAATATGAAAAGGTTCATGGATGTTCATCTACCAAAGAGATCTGGGAGACACTTGCAGCTGCCCATGAAGGGACAGACTGTCAAACAATCCAAGATCAGTATGCTTGTGCATCAAAATGAGATGTTCAAGATGGAAGAGTCTGAAACAATAGACCAAATGTTCGGGAGATTTCAGACGATAACAAATGGACTCAGATCCTTGGGTAGAACCTTTGAATCTAGAGATAACAATCGAACGATTCTAAGAAGTTTACCAAAGTCCTGGAGACCCAAAGTTACAGCCATTCAAGAAGCCAAAGACTTGAATTCTCCTCAGAATAGAGGAACTATTGGGATCTCTCAAAGTTCATGAGTTTGAACTTGGGGAAGATGACATCAAGAAGAAGTCTCTGGCATTGAGCTCAAAAGCCAGACAGTGTAGGCATGACAGCATGAAGGCAATGCAAGCTGAGGACACCTCAGATGGTGATACTGAATCTGAATGTTGTTCAGAAGATGATGATCTTGCTCTTCTCAGTAGGAAAATCAGACAGATGCTGCAAAGAAAAGACAAATTCAAAAAATCACAACTGTCTAGTTCAAAACCAGGTTAGTCTAGTAAAGAAATGTTTAAAACTGACAAAATTACCTGTTATGAATGTGGACAGTCAGGTCATGTGAGGACAGAGTGTCCAAACTTGAGAAAACCAGTCCCTCGGAAGAAGAAATTCTTCAAGAAAAAGAAAGGATTGATGGCTACATGGGAAGATCTGGATGATTCTACTTCAAAAGAAGAAGATGATACTTCAGAAGAAGCAAATCTGTGTTTAATGGCCAGTCTACCCTCCTCAGACAGTTCAGAATCTGAGGTATTTCCTCAAACTTTACAAGAACAGTATGATGACCTTGTTGAAAGTAGCAGAGAGCTTTACAATGAATTTAAAGAACTGTCAAGAGCTTTCACTCAAGCTGTTGAAGAAAATGAAAAGTTACACTTAGAAAATCGTTCTCTCAAAGAGAAACTACTTTAGCAAGATCCAAGTGGTTCTGATAATCTTGCAAAAGAAAACAAATTAATCAAAAGCAAGATTAAAGAATTAACTATGAATCTAGCCAGATTTTTCAAAGGAACTGACAATCTGAATAGATTGTTAGGCTCTCAAAGGCGCTCCTTAGACAAAAGTGGTCTAGGTTATTCAGAAACATCTTCTTCTGAATCATTTAATTTTATAGTGCCTGATAAAGGACCTAAGAAAGGTAATGGGTGTTCTAATCGTGGGAAGCCTGGACATAATCAGTCTCAGTGCAGACACAAGAGGAAAACAAGACCCAAAGCTAACAAAAGAGGACCCAAGAAGGTATGGTACCTAAGAGTTTAATTGTTCCTGTTGCAAATGTGTTTATGATGGGTTTCTGTCAAGCGAACCAAAAATCCAGTAGTATAATACTAAGAAGAGTTATCGTATCCACAGGGAACGGTCAATTCACGTAAACTTGTGATCTAATTATCAAGGGAAACAACGGTTTGATAATATTGTTGCGGAATTGTAAATAGCAAATTAATAATGGAATAGAAAGGAAGAGTTAGAGACACTTTACTTGGATCAGGATTGGATTTCATCTAATCACACCCATTGTGCATATAAAGATTATCTATTATTTTAGGTAATACTCTATAAAATATGTAGACAAACTTTATTGCTAAAGCCCCTACCCAGCGACGTTAACACTCAAGGATAAATTGTGCGGGCTCTCCCAGGCGAAAGATTTATCTCGGCTTATTTTGCTCTCTTTTGTTCAGTTTGTAAAGAATTAATTGAAATACGTGGCCCTATGAACTGAATATACCTTCGCTCCAGTACTGTCACTACCTTCACTCATTAGATATACTCACCTCTCGACTCCAGGATTGACAATCAATTAACCCTTTGCTATCGATACTAAGGCCTATCCTCTAAACGCCTTCGCTAGAGTACTCACACTACCCATCGCTCATTAGTACGCTCATGTTTCAGTCACAGAGTATCGAGTAATCTTATTCAATCAGAGAGTGAGTTTCTTCAGAATCCGCTCCCCCACTCTCGCTCCTAATCTAAACTATAAGAATAGAAAACATTAGCCTATAACTCCAGACGCAAGCGTGGGAATTAGGAGTAAGCACAGAATAAGATTACCACCATTATAGATAGGGACTCATTGAAATAATAATATAGAATTTATATACACTCAAGGATAGAATCAATTACATCCAATCCTACTGAAGAGTTAACTACATGAAGTAGCCATACAAACCATTGAAGACGTTGTCACCATCTTCAATCCTCGTGAAGCGCTCCTCCTCTCCTACTCTAAACTTATCTTTGGTGCATTATCACTGAAATAAGACTGAATTACAATAATCATGCACACCGGATTTGGTACAAGAGGTTCCTATTTATAGACTAGGAAAGACAAAGCAAATTTGGGAAGAGATCCTCTTAAAAACGGCAACTGGGAAGCAATCTGCGTGTTCTGCGCTTCAAGCTGCGCTACAGTGCAGGCTGTAGCGCAGGTTCCAGAGAGTTGCGCTTCACCTACGCTATAGCGTGGGGTGAAGCGCAGCTAGCGTCCTGCAGCTTCAACTTTCCTCTTTTATTTGTTTATCTCTCCCCGAGGTTGGTTTTCACACGTTTGTCTTTCCTTGTTTCCCCTTATTTTCTGATATCTTTATATTTATTGTGCAATCCTTGTTTATTTGGGAAGCTTGTCTGCAACATCTTTGATTGATTGGCTCTGATCTCCTCATTAATGATTCAAATCTTCTTCACATCTTTAATTAATTGTCTTCAATCAATCTACAATCTTGCATAAATCCTCCTCATTTAATGCCATTTAATCTCTGAATTAAATCTTTGCAAAAATCCTGCAAAAATCAGCAATAAATCTATTAAAATAGCATCAAATTCAAAACTAGGATTAATAAATACAAATTAGTAAATATTAAATAAAAATGGATAAAAATGGAGTAAAATTATCATTTTGTCCTTGATAAGTGAAATAAAATATATACTAATTTATCAACTATTTTTCACTTATCAGTTTAACAGGACAAAAGACAAACCAAAAATGGTACCTGGACAGTGGGTGCTCGCGGCACATAACGGGAGAGAGGTGTTTGTTCCAAAACCTTAGATCCAAGGCAGGAGGAGTGGTCATCTTTGGTGGAAATTAGCAAGGGAAGATCGTTGGTATTGGGACAGTAGGTATGACTCCCCTCTCCCTAATCAAAAATGTACTTCTTGTTGAAGGCTTATAACATAACCTTCTGAGCATAAGTCAATTATGTGACAGTGGATACATTGTATCCTTCACCAAAGAAGGATGTATAGTCAAAGATGCTTCAAATCATATCCTCTTTTCTGCTAAGAGACACAACAATGTGTACAAGATTGATCTAGAGGAACTTGCAAATCAAAATGTGAAGTGCTTTGTTTCAATTGAAGATGAAAAACAAATTTGGCATCAGAAACTTGGGCATGCTAGCTTGAGATTAATCTCAAATATAACCAAACACAATCTGGTTAAAGGTCTACCCAAGCTTTCATTCAAATCTGATATTTTATGTGAAAACTGTCCGAAAGGAAAACAAACAAGACACTCTTTTAAGAGTAAAAATGTTGTTTCAACTAGCAGACCCTTGGAACTGCTTCACATGGATTTGTTTGGACCCACTAGAAATGAAAGTCTTAGCAAAAAGAAATATGGATTAGTTATTGTCGATGACTATACTAGATCCACATGGGTAATATTCCTAAGAAGCAAAGAGGAAACTATTGAGAATTTCACAAAATTCTGTAAGAAGGTGCAGAATGAAAAGGGAATCTGCATTTCTGCAATCAGAAGTGATCACGGTGGAGAGTTTAAAAATTCAAACTTCAGACTATTCTGTGATGAGAATGGGATCTCACACAATTTCTCAGTGGCCAGAACACCTCAGCAAAATGGGGTAGTTGAGAGAAAGAACAGAAGTCTGCAAGAAATGGGAAGAACCATGCTCATTTCAAGCAACCTACCTAGATCCTTTTGGGCAGAAGCTGTTCACACAGCATGCTACATTCAAAATAGAATTTTGGTAAGACCAATTCTCAAAAGGACTCCATATGAACTGTGGAAAGGAAGAAAACCCAACATTTCCTACTTCCATATCTTTGGATGTGAGTGTTTTATACTCAACACTAAAGATGATCTGGGAAAGTTTGATTCTAAGTCTGATAAAGGATTCTTTTTTGGATATTCTGAAACGTCTAAAGCTTATAGAGTATATAACTCAAGAACTTTAGCTGTGGAAGAATCTATTCATGTAAGATTCAATGACTTTAAAGAGACTGATAGGGAACTATCAGATCTAGAAGAGGATTTTGCAGGTATGGAGATAAATCCAGAAGTCAAATCTGTAAGATCATCTGAAGAAGATGCTGAGCAAAAGACTAAGTCGGACTCTGAAGCTGGACCTTCTCAGACCAACATTATTGAGTCTCAGACAGAAAATGCACCTCCTTTTAGACGAGATTGGAGATATAGATCACACCATCCAAAAGAGCAGATAATAGGAGATACTTCAGAAGGAGTGAGAACAAGGTCAAAGTTCAGAATCATGAACAATCTTGCATTTCATTTTGAAATTGAACCTAAAAACATAGAGGAAGCTCTGCATGATGAAGGATGGATTCTAGCCATGCAAGATGAACTAAATCAATTTGCTAGAAGTGATGTCTGGACCCTTGTCCCTAAGCCCGAAGGAAAAACCATCATAGGAACCAAATGGGTGTTCAGAAACAAGCTGTCAGAAGAAGGAAAGGTAATCAGAAATAAGGCCAGGCTTGTTGCTCATGGTTATATTCAACAAGAAGGTATTGACTTTACTGAAACTTTTGCTCCTGTAGCTAGGCTTGAAGCCATTAGGATTCTATTATCTTATGCAGTAAATAATGGCATCACCTTATATCAAATGGATGTAAAGAGTGCTTTTCTCAATGGTCTTATTGAGGAAGAAGTCTATGTTAGACAACCACCAGGTTTTGAAGACACAACTTTTCCTGAACATGTTTTCAAATTGAAAAAGGCTCTCTATGGTCTGAAACAAGATCCTAGGGCTTGGTATGACAGATTGAGCATTTTTCTCATAAAAAATGGTTTTGAAAGAGGAAAAGTAAATACAACCCTTTTTAGAAAAATGTCTAATAAAGATTTCATTCTTGTTCAGATATATGTGGATGACATTATTTTTGGTTCTATTGATTCATCCTTGTGCAAGAAATTTTCAAAGCTTATGCAATCTGAATTTGAAATGAGTATGATGGGGGAATTTAAGTTCTTCCTTGGACTTCAAATTAAGCAACAAACCAACTGTATATGGATCCATCAAGAAAAATATACTAAGGAAATGCTTAAGAAGTTCAATATGAATAATTGCAAACCTATGACAACTCTTATGCACCCTTCATATGTTCTTAATAAAGATGAAGGAGAGGAACCAGTAAATCAAACTCTGTATAGAGGAATGATTGGCTCATTACTGTATCTAACAGCAAGCAGACCTGACATTATGTTCAGTGTATGTCTCTGTGCTAGATTTCAATCTGATCCAAGAGTTTCTCATTACAAAGCTGTAAAGAGAATTTTCAGATATTTAAAAGGTACTACTAATCTTGGTCTTTGCTATAAGAAAAGTAAGGATTGCAGGTTAATGGGATTTTGTAATGCTGATTATGCTGGAGATAGAATTGAAAGAAAATCTACCAGTGGAGGATGTCACTTCATTGGTGAAAATATGATCAGCTGGTCCAGCAAAAGACAAAGCACAATTGCACTTTCTACTGCTGAAGCAGAATATGTTGCTGCAGCCAGTTGTTGTTCACAACTGCTATGGGGAAAGTATCAATTAGAAGACTTTAACATTGATGTTAAATCTATTCCTGTTATATGTGACAATACTAGTGCAATTAATCTTTCTAAGAATCCCATTCAGCACTCTAGGGCAAAGCATATTGAAATAAAGCATCACTTCATTAGAGACTATGTTCAGAAAGGAGTTTTTGATATACAATTCATTGATACTGATCATCAATGGGCTGATATATTCATAAAACCTCTTACCGAAGATAGATTCAAATTTATAATAGAAAACTTGAATATTTTGGCATTATCTGAAAAATAACTGTTTTCATCTGAACATGCATCATCTGAAAAATACATGAGTGCGTCTGAACATGCATCATCAGAAACATAGAGTTCATTCTGAAGAAACTAAGTCTGATGACATGGCAAGCTGAAACATTTGATCTCCTACTCTAAGAGACCACTCACAGCACGATCGCACTTTCTCCAAGACTGAAACTGACAATACTAAAGCTGCTTTTCTTCGGCCACTTAAGAGAGAGGATTGAGTTATTCAGAGACTGATACCATCATTGCTTTTCCCCCTCTCTCTCTCTGGAAGTTGCGGAGTTTACTTGTGCCCTAAGTTCTCCATTCTCATCTCTCCTCAAGCTATCTTCAATGGCGTCAAAGAAATCTGCAGGGTGCCAAGTCGTACCTTCCAGGACCATCAACCTGGACGACCTTGCTGCTGAAGATATTAATCTTATTGATATCTTTGATGCATGTGGATGGACTGAGTATTTCACTGTTATTAATTGTTCTTGGCATGAACAAAGCGTGATTGAGTTCTGGGAAAATGCTGAGGATATTTCCACTGCTGATGGAAAATATCAAGGGTTAAAGACTAAAGTACTGGGGAAGGTGGTCATAGTTGATGCAAGCATACTTGCTCAGGTAACTGATATTCCTAACTCTGGAAATATGTTTGTACCTGACTGGGAGTTGAGAAACGGTGGTACAAAGAAGTTCACTAAGCAGTTATATGGGACCGAAAACCCTAAAGAACTAAAAAGCTCGCTCATGATTCACAAGGCTCGGGTTTTGCACTCTATTCTTCACTGCTGTGTGATTCCCAAGCATGGAAGCAAGAACCATGTCTCCGAACTTGAAAGGTATTGTTTAATCCATCTTCTTGGCAAAAAATCCTTGAATCTACCATGGATCCTTCTCTACAATATGTTGAAGAGAGTACATGATTCGGGAGCAAGCTATACTCAAACTACTCTCATCACCAAAATCTTGCTGCATTATCGAGTTCCGATTGAGAGAATCTATGATCACAAAGGTCCCCCTCTCATCAATTTAGTAAATATCAAAAAGATGGGGATTTCAGTAAAGAAACCCTCACCAGAAAAGACTTTAATGGAGGAAGCCATAGACTTGAAGACCAAGGATAAAAGTCCTCAAAAAGTACTGGAAATCTTAGAGGGTGAATTGTCAGGTGATCCTCACAAGGATAAGTTTGTCTCTGCCCAAACACCAACAAAGGTTTTCAAAAAGAAAAGATCAACTGCTCCTCAAGAGGAGGTTCGTGTTCAGAAGGAATTCTTCACTGTTGAAAAGAATCAGGTCAGTGTGTCTGAACCTACTCAATCTGTGGGTCAAACAACTGAAACTTCTATAACTGCTACTCAGCCTACTCTCACTCTGAGAGGTCAAGTAAAGGATAGCAACAAAGGAGACTCTGATCTTCATGGAGCTATGGAAGCTCTCACACCTATTCAAGCCATTCCTCTTGCTACCAGTTTACCTGAATCTGATATAAGAAAAGTGGTAGATGAGATTGAGGAAGAAGAAAGAAAGAAAAGAGAAAAATAAGAACAGCTGGACTATGCTCTTGCTATTGCAGCTCAACAAGCTATACTAGAGGATGACCGAGTTGAGCAAGAATCAAGACTCAATAAGAGAAGAGCCAGTGCCAAGTCTAGGAGGATGAAAAGAAGAAGACTTCTTGACCCTATTGTTGATGATGTCCCTCAGAGGATCACAAGAAGCAGAAGCATTCAAGAAGAGGATGCAATTGGTTTTCAAAAGGAAGCTGAAAATCAAAGAAGAAAGAAGTTGGAGGAATTGAAGAAAATGAAGCAAGCTAAGGGTGGCTCTGTGGTCCCTACCAAGAGAATCAGGGTCCTATTCGATAATGTGACCACCTCAGAAGATGAAGCCCCTTCTTCTCCACCTAAGGTTATCAGCACAACACCAGCATTATTTATCTCATCACCAACTCCATCATCATCAGCTCTTTCAGGCTATTCAGAACTAAACTCTGACGATGAAGAACTCAGTTGTGTCTGGATTAGAGGAAATATTCCTATCTCCAGGGCTGAACTGCTGAAAAAAAGCCTCGGGATATTTCAAGAGAACCCACATATGATCTTGCTTTGACTGCCATAAGTAATGAGCAAATAATGTGGTCTGGAGAAGTACCTCATAAGTTCTATAATGTTCCTATTTCAGAAAGGTTGAGAGTACCAAAGTTCCCAAATTTGTATGAAGAACTGTTGTTTTTCAAGGACGTTGCACCCTTGATCTCAACATCACCTTCCAAGCTGCTTTTGGAAACTAGTGCTGAAGTTAGGCAAAGGAGAATGCACAGCTCAGGGGGAGTTAGCATCTCAGACCTTCTGTACAGAATCAAGCATAATGGTGTGGTCACCCATAATCACAGATGGAGACTTCTGGATCCATTCTCTCAGGATCAACATGCCTTATCTTATGAAGAATGGATTCTTGTCAGGATGTGTCTTGAAGCAGAATTGGTAGACAAGTACAGTGGTGTCTTTGGTCAGAGGGACTTCAAACCACCATTGAAAGTGCATACCAAGCTGTCTACTTCGATTCGGGTCCATCCTGATAGGATTGTACCTAGATATCCCTATGCTGATTCATATCAGAACAAAGCCAATGCTATTATCTCGGAAGAAGATCCTCTAAGAGGATTGTTTGAAGAAGATTGGAATAATCTGGTTGAAGAAGTTTTTACTGCACAGGGTATGGATCATTCTCTGTATGAAGCTATGTGGAACTATCACTGGAAGATTGTAGAAGCACGTGGTAGCTGTTCTGGTGCAAAATGGGATGACTCTGACTCTATGGTCAAGATTGGCAAGAACACAACCTTGGAAACTCCTACTTTTTTCAGAGGCAGATTTCCAACTTATAACTTTGATCATCATAACTTGCATGATGATTGGGCCATGACTAAATTCGTTAATGATCAACCCTACTATGTGAGAGTGTCTGATCCCTAGAAGCTTAATCTTCCACTTGGATTCAATTTCTTCAAATATGTCAGAAGGTACAATATTATCATCTTTTATGAATAAAATCTTGAGGCTGAAGTGATTGCTCTGACCAGAGAAAACATTGCCTTGAAAAGTAAGAATGACAAACTATTGTAATGAACGGATGCAATTCTTGATACTCAAGCCCAAATCAAAGCTGGCCAAGATGAGCTGAAGGCCATTGTGACTATAGAGCTTGAAAAGCAACGACAAGCCATGCAGCAGATGTTTGTGCAAGCTCTCGCGAGTTTGAGATCTAGTTAAAGCAATAGTTGTGTTTCAGAATCTGTTTCTTCTGTACTGACTCTCATTACTTATCAAATGCATGTGTTTTGCATGAACATTTATTCCTATTAAATGCTTATCTATCTGATATTCTTTCTCACCTTTTCATTAAATATCCTCTACTGTCCGTTACTAACCCTTTTCATTTATGACAAAAGGGGGAGAAGGTAAGACAGGGGGAGCAACAAATCAGGGGGAGCAACAAATATTAATGGTTGAGAGTTTATTGAGAATTTATTGGTCACTAACAAAATCTGAAAGTGAAGGTACACTTGATGGTACAATGTTGACACATTTCAGACGAAAAAGGGATGCTGAATTAAGAGGGAGAATTCTCTTACTCTCTTTACTCTTAATCATTATCAAAATTCTACTCCCATTATATTTTATATTTGTCATCATTAAAAAGGGGGAGATTGTTGAGTCTCAGAAGATAATATCAAAAAATATGGAATATATCATGAGTCTCACGCTCTTAAAGTTTTAATGGATTACAAATATAAAACATAATAATTATATGAACATCCTCTCACAAACATTATGCTTATTTTCAGAACAATAATGCTGAGAAGGATTGTAAAAAGGAGCTTCAGAATAACTCAATTTCAAATATCATCTGAAGAGCTTCTCCGTCTGAAATTTATGAAGACAAAGAATATCATTTGCATTTGAATGTTGAAGGTATCACATTTAAATGAAAACCTCGAAAAGATGTCGTTGTCAACACAGAATGTTCATCTTCTTGGTCTAACCTAATTCAGCATAAGAGACAGGAATGCTTTTCTACCTCGATCAAGAGTATTGCACAAATAAGGAAAGTCTGCACTGCATGCTGCACCTGCAACACGAAAAGCTCTTATGTGCAGAACATTTACCTGAAAAGCATCCCATGAATACTGGAAAAGAAGTCCAACATCTCAATGCATTTAATGCTATTTGACAACGGGAAAAAGAGAATCAGAGGCTATTTAAAGGCTCGTGTCTTTGAAGACAAGTGACAACGAAGAGAAATATTCTTTGAGCCCTTACGCTGCAAAAATGTTGTCAACAACACTCTGAAAATTCTTGTACAATCTAAATTTTCATATCCTGAGTTAATCTCAATTTGTACTTGAGTTCTAGCTATTCTCTGTGATAGTTTCATAGAACACCTTCTGTTTATACTAAGCAGATTGGGTTATAAGCCTGGAGAGGCTTTCTGTTTAAAGAATACTTGGGTTTATACACTTGGTTAAGTGTCTAAGATCCTGGAGAGGCTTGGTGTAAGAAAGAATACTCAGTTTATTCCTGGAGAGGCCTGGTGTACTCAGTTTGTGCCTAGAGAGGCCTGGTGTACTCGGTTTTAGCCTGGAGAGGCTTGGTGTACTCATTGATATCCTGGAGAGGCTTGGTGTACTCGACATTCTTGCAAGAATAGTGAAAAGCCATTGGTATTTTGCCTTTGGGACTGGACGTAGCTCACGGTGAAATGGGTGAACCAGGATAAATCTGTTTGTGTTCTCATCTTCCCTTTATCTTTGTGTTTTCAATTTTTATCTAACCAAATAGGGGTTTGAAAAGAATTTCATTCAGAGAACTTTACATTTTATTAAAGTTACTGTTGAGAACAATTTTTTGACTGAACATAAGTTCAGAAGTTGAACTGAAATTTCAGACCATATCTCATCATCTGAAGCTTTTTTTAAAATGATATATAGCTAAAATTCTTAAGTGTTAAGGTTCCTGCTGAAACACTATTCAACCCCCTCTTTTAGTGTTTCTCTGTGTAATTTCAGAGATCAGCTCAAGAAGAAGAGTAGAGACGCAGGATCAGCTTGAGACGTTGCCTCATGGTCAGAAGCAAGAGATGAGATCCAAGTAAAAGATTGAAAGGAAGAGAGCCTATTTCAGTAGAAGACTCAAGTATAGTCTAAGAGGTCTGGTTGTCAAGTCAGAAAAAAATGAAAGACCCTGTACACTGTGCACTTACACAGTGACGTATGTACTTGAAAAGTGGCTGCTCTCATTCAACAAGCAAGGACTGACACTGTTCCAACGGCTCTCAACGGTCTTAAACGGTTAGAAACGGCTAACTAACATCTGAGATAAATATTGAGGGCTACAGTGAAGTCAAGTGAGAGACTACATCAATCATTAAACATCTATTGCATCTCAAGCAACATCTCAAGTGTTGGTCTCAAGTAATTCATATTCAGACCTGATCTCAACTTGAGAGTTCAATAGTCTCCATCCTTCTCTCTTCTCCAATTGTAATATTTTATTTAGAAGAGAGAATTACTAGCCAAAGCCTATTGTCTATCCATACATTGTATGTTTCTAAGCTAGACCCATCTTAACTTCATATTCCTGTAACCTGTCTCATCTAAGATAGGAGTGTGCCTAGTCTTAGAGTGAGCTGTGAGCGTCTTGAAGAGGCTGTAAGAATACTTATGGCTCAACCAAGATAGGGAGTGTCTAGGCTTGGTGTGAGAGACGTCCTGAAGAGGCTGTAAGAATACTTGTAATTGACGGGTTGTCAATAGTGGAAATCTCACGTGTTGTGAGGACTGGACGTAGCCCAAGGTGTGGGTGAACTAGGATAAGATACTTGTGCCATCTCTCATCCTTATCTCTTTATCTTGCTTTACACTTAACTCATTTCAAATCTGTTAACAACTGAGTAACTGTTTTGAAATATAACTGAATCTGATTTGAGATTCTAAGATAATTTGAACACATTTAAAACAGCTGAAATTGAAACTGTTTACATCTCGTCTTGACAGAGACACCAAGTCAGCGGACTTGAGATCACGTCTCAACTTTCAATTTTAGTGTGCAAATTTCAGGAACAATTTTAAAAGAGTCTATATTTAACCCCCCCCCCCCCTCTAGAGACATTCAGCCAACTTCAGTCGTACCCACGAGGAACGGTACAAAGTAAATTCTTAGTGCTCACACTTACTGAGTAAGAAAGATCATGAATGATTGGATTTGTTTCTGAAGATTATAATAGTAAAATAAAGAAAATTTGAGACAGAGAATTATGGATGAAATTGAACAATAAAGAGAAACTAGGATTGAACTTCGTCTATCGCACCCCTCTTGTATTTTGGAAATAAATGATATATAGAAATTTATAATTATAAATATTTAAGCACAAATAAATTTCATTCACATTGATTCCTCAAGTATGAAATTCTTAGAACAATTCCCTAAACACCAATCCCTTGGTTGCTTAACAAATTTCCTAGCTTTAGGATCAGTTGTTAAAGCTATCAATAAATTGAACCCTATCCATAGGTATTCAACCTATCGAGTGTTTATACCCAAATCAGATTTAGAAAATTGCTTCCCAGCATATTTAAGAAATCGTATCATAACTCCGGTACAAAGACGAAAGTTAAACATTAAGAATAGAAAAAAGAACACCAATATTATAAAAATAGGGATGCCTAAATAACAAAAATTCCAAAACACAATTGGGGATTGAATAGACTACATTCAATCCAAAAGAGAGATTTAGCTACTCATGGTAGCCATTACAAACCAACAGAGACTGTCAAACTCTTCTCTAACTTCGTATCTGCTCCACTCCTTCCTCGGTCTCTAGTCTGTCTTCTAGGTCTTCCAAGAGGTCCTTTATAAATTGTCTGATGTCCCGTTTAAACTCTGTTTAAGGCCCATTAAAAATTAGGTTATGTTTCCTGCGCTCTGCCTGTGCTCAGCGCAGGTGAACCGCAGGAAACAGTATCTGAACAGGCATTCCTGCGCTCTGCCTGCGCTCAGCGCAGGTGGAACGCAGGAAACAGCAGCTTACTCCTCTGAATTGTCATCCTTTGAAGCTTGTTCTACATTGCTCCTGTCCTTGCTTACTGTTCTCTTGATGCTTTATTTGTACCTTGGCTTTTCACCTGTAAAAATCAATAAATTCTTCATCAAAATAGCATCAAGTTCAGATTTAATTACAATAAATCC
Source organism: Sesbania bispinosa (assembly GCA_026901365.1). Lineage (NCBI taxonomy): Eukaryota > Viridiplantae > Streptophyta > Magnoliopsida > Fabales > Fabaceae > Sesbania > Sesbania bispinosa. The sequence goes on from QLOH01000378.1 coordinate 53,501, forward strand.
AAGAGCCACAAATTAAGCTAAGAAGGGTGAAATTGGGTTATAAATTCAACAATTCATCATCAATAAGTGTTGTAATTTACCTGGAAATTTACTTAATTCTAACACTTATCATGTGGTTAGGAGTAGATCTATAAATAGGGGCAATTACTCTTTTGGAGGGAACTCTTTCTCATTTTCTAAAAATTCAGATTTGGAGTCTCTTCATTTTCTCTCTTTCTTATTCTTCTTCAACCTCCATGGAAGACTGAACATTCAAGGTTGATTCTCATGTGTTCTTAGCATTGGATCTTGAGGTTTCATTTATGCAATTTCATTTTTCAAGTTTCTGCTCATTTTCTCTTCTCCTTATCTCTAGAATTCTAGTATTTTGAATCTTGAATTGGAATGCATGCTCCATGGTTCTTTTTATCCTCTTAATCCTAAATTCGAATTTTAGTTTTAATTCTAAGATGAATATACTGTTTGCTTAATTCGGTAGGTTAGGGATTAGAATTCTCACACAGGTTTGCTTAATCCTTGTGTGAGATAATTGATGAATTGATTTATGCTTAATTGGTTAATTCGAATTTATGAAGGAGTTGATAATTTTATGTAAATCAAGGGAAAGATCCTATGTGAATGACCTTGAGAATTCATCTATTTTCTTACATATTTTCTGCATTTTGAATTTTAATATTTTGTTCTTGAATTATAAAAAACAACCAAACAAAACCCCTTGCTTCTGTTGAATTAACAATTCTTGTGAGTAAATTCGGATTTGCTATTGAAATCCTTGAGAGACAACTTTGGTTAATTTTTCATTAACTACATTTTTTGAATATTAATATTTGTTGAGTACCACCTCGATCACTTAGCCATGGCGGAGCCGTCGCTAGTTTTCGCGTCTAAAAATGCGCATTCTTGTAGTGATGGTTGTTATGTTTCTTTATTTTATGGTGATTTTTAATTACTTTGATTGTGTACTTGTTGCCTACAAAAAGGGCTCCCACTATTCTGAATTATATAGCCATCTTTTCATAGATATCTTTTCTTTTGTTCTCTAGTACACTTTTATTTTCTCTACTGCTATTTTCTAACAAATTTATGAACCCGTTGCTGGAACCAAATCACATCGGGTGTCTTTGGTTCAGTCTAGGTTTGACCCAAACACACCAAGTGATCCAAACTAATTAATTGGTTCGGTTCAGATCCTCGGTGGAGCAGATCGAATCAAACCAATGAACACCTCTATTAATTTATTGAAAAGTACAAGAATTTATTTCCATCTAATTTAAATGGAAAAAAATCCATGTGACATTTAATGAAAATGAAATGAAACTTTTATACTCAACTTTTTCACCATGGGACATTGCTAAACAGAATTGATTCTCATTGAACGAAATGTCCACAGATATATATATGATTTGACAGCTAATTATCCCATACATTTCTCCTAGTATCGTGCTAACACGGCCTACACTTTCCTAAGGTAGCAGAGTCAATCATATGTACATATTACCTTCCAAAATAACAATCCAATTACAGCCCAATCTTTGCTGGTATAATTGGATATTACAGAAATAAACATAGTAACAATATATACAACATATCTTCGTATTACCCCCCCCCCCAAGTTGGTGCATGCAAGTTTTGGATGCCCAACTTGCTTAACAAGAACAAGAACTGTTTTGTCCCAAGTGCTTTGGTAAATATATCAGCAAGCTGAGTGCGAGTAGGGACATAAATGTTAGTGTATGCACTAGAGACCTATATATACATCCATCACTTGTATCATATTATTATTTTATAAAGGCATTTCATTTTATTAATTCTTTTAGAATATAATTATTGTCCTTACAATAGTAAGCTTAAACTTCATAACAAATCAAGTAGATGACTTGATCGTGAGATATTATGAAGAACTATTCCTAAAATAGTCCCTAGTCAAATATCATCTTAGGACAAAGATGCATTTAGACTAGTATGTGAGTTCATTGATGATCACATCTCACAGATCATGGATATGAGATATCATGTGCTCACATAGGTACGCATTAAGAGTAATGGTGTACTGGACAGACCCACCTTAAGAACGTTGCATGGGTTGTTACATAAGTGTCATGAACGTTTCTTAAATTAATAAATGTTATATGAAGTCCTTCGACCTGAAATCACTACGATTCCTACATAAGGAATTATATGTTTTAATTATCATCAAACGTTATCTGTAACAGGGTAATCATAAAGTTGATTTTTGGACATATAATAAATTATGTGGAGGAATGTGAGTGCCCTAGATGGATTTGTCCCTCATATGTAACAGGAGTTATATCTGTAGGCCTCTTGATAAAGTGAGACTGCAAAATGCATGGCCATGCTCAGGAGAATAAATATGAGATATTTATTTTTTGTACAGTCTACTTGGGGATCAAGAAAATATAAATTGAATTATACAAGGTTGACACAATCCATGCCCTTGTGTTCAATTAGATATTTGGACAAAGGGACAGAGCATATAAATTATTATAATAAAATAGGATTTATCAAAGTTATTGATAATCGTAATATTTGGATAGTGATGTGTTGCTAGATACCGCTCACTATTTATGATATTAAATATAAAAGAGTTTTATTTTAATATCATAACCAAATATTAAAATCCTATTGGGTCACACGCATACAACAAGCCACTAGGAAAAGGATAATAATTCTAATTTAATTTAATTAGAATTATTATAATATAATGGGCCAGGCCCATAAGTATGAGGGTTAAGTGAGTGAAGGGGTAAAACCCTAGCCACCACTCTATAAATAGAGCATGAGATGCTCTACCCCATACACATGAGCAATCGCTTCTTACTTTCTAAGGCTACTAGCAGAGCTGAGGATATAATCCTAGTCCGGCTGTTGGCATGGATACCAATAGAGACGTGGCTACACTTGCCTTGTTAATAATCCTAATAAGGTACGGCCTTTCGTTTCAATACCTTTTATGCCTTGATTCGTGTTTTCGCAAAACGATTATAATAAGGGAGGGAATCCATTTATTTCCGCTGCACCCTGACCACATGCTTGATTCCCTTCAATTGGTATCAGAGCATTGGTTTGCGATAAACACGTTTGGGGCTTTTAATCTTTTGAATATAGAGATATTTTGTTGTTTATTTTATATCGCGGAACATTTTTGAAACGTCATTTCTGCGCTTCATATGCGCTGGGCGCATGTGAAGCGCATGATACTGGAATTTTGAATCTGAGATCTGGGCTTCAATCTCGCTGAGCGCAAGTGAAGCGCAGATGAAGCCCAGATGAAGCGCAGAACACAGAATTTTCGATTATGATGCGTGCGCTTCACCCACACTAAGCGCAGGTGAAGCGCAGGTGCGCGTTTGAATTATTTTGAATTATTTTACTCCTTTTATTGATTGTTTTGTGTATGATATATGTATATATATGTTCTAATGTTCAAGGGTCCCATGGAACATGAAAAGTTCATGTTTTGGGAGTCAAAGGGTTCAATTGTTGAAACCTTGTCTCACTCGTATGTTGGCTGGGATAAACATGCCACTTATCAATTTGTTGACAAGAACGTATTCAAATGATACGAGAGACTCACTCGTTTATCGGTTTGTGAAGTATTCGTTTGATGCGAGACACTTATTGATGATTGGTTGACTATTTATCAAATCTAATATTTATGTTGGGACGCTACCCCGCGCCCCGCGAGGGGCGGCCTCCCCTTGAACCTCGTGATACACTACGAGCGCATAATCAAACCTCACTATACATATATCTTATTAAATCACTCATTTTACAATCAAGGAATGTTGAATGTGCATGATGATTGGTTATGGCCTTAGATTGTTTTATTTAAATACGACCTGCGAGTCGTGCCTTACCTCCTATATTCCTTTTGTAATTCTTTTCTCATCTTTATCCCCTCGTATGTTAAACGAGGTTTCTTCTTGTTATATAATGTAACCGAAAGGAGCATGGAGTCAAAGGAGCACGTACAGACATGTGGATGGAGACTTCAAGATTATATGTGATGTAATTTTGTAATTATTTTAGGAGGCCATAACCATATCATGTGTTGGTATGAGATGCATGCTTGTATGTTAAATGGTTTAACAACGAATAAAATTAAAGCGATCAAATCCCTCAATGCTCATTATGCCTTCCAATGAATGACACACGTCAAGACTAGAATCGATTAAATGTGGGTCTGCCAAAGTAGGGTACGTTTATCTATTCTAGTAAGACACGATAGGATAAAAGTAATATCTGATTGTCAACCATTGGTCTTTGATTGGGTATATTCAATATGATTGAAAAAGCCTAAAGGCACTAATATTAAGTCATGTTTCGCCTTCCAATGTATGGCACTCGTCTAGGCTTGAATCGATTAAATGTGGGTCTGCCAAAGCAGGGTACATTTATCTATTTTAGTGAGGCGTGATGAAATAAATGTGGGTCTGCCAAAGCAGGGTACATTTATTTATTGTCAACCATTGGGTTTTGACTTAACTAGGTATATTCAATAGGATTGAAGAACCTAGAGGCACTAAGTTGGGCATTAATTCATAAGATGAATTAGAATAAGAGTTATTCACCTAACTATCCAAGAGTTGTATAAAGATGCAATTGGAAAGCGTGTTCCTACCTAAATAACCTTTTCTTAAGCGATCAGCCAAAGCTGACTTAAAATAAGGTGAAATATGGATCTTGGCCCACTAGAAAATCTAGTGATGGGATTTTTTGATTCTTTATATTGAGGGTACTTGTTTTGAATCAAAATAGTGGGAGGCATATTTAATTAAGACCTTGTTGAATATGCTTATTATATGATACTTATTTGCATTATTTTCTGTTAATAGATTACCATGGCAACGAACACAACAAGTAACCTTTCACTGAGATCTGTCCTTGAGAAGGACAAGCTGTCTGGAACTAACTTTCTAGACTGGTATAGAAACCTAAGGATTGTCCTTAGGAATGAAAAGAAGTTGTATGTTCTGGAAGAGCCCGTTCCTGAAACACCCGCTGCAACTGCTTCAAAAGCTGACAAAGATGCTTTTAAGAAGCATGTGGATGATGCTCTCGATGTAGGTTGTCTTATGCTTGCTACCATGAATGTTGAACTCCAAAAACAGCATGAGAACATGGAGGCGTACGATATGATCGTACATTTAAAGAGACTTTATCAAGGCCAAGCTAGGCATGAACGATTTGAAGTCTCGAAGGCACTTTATCAATGTAGACTGGTAGAGGGAAGCCCTGTTGGTGCTCATGTACTCAAAATGATTGGGTACATTGAAAACCTAGAAAGGCTTGGATTCCCATTAGGCCAAGAGTTGGCCACTGATCTTGTCTTGCAATCGTTGCCAGACAGCTATGGTCAATTCAGTCATGAACTACAACATGAATGAATTCGACAAACCACTGCCAGAATTGCTAAGCATGTTGAGAACAGCTGAGCAAAACATTAATAAAGGAAAGGGGAAGGCCATACTGATGGTCCAACCTGGAAAAGGCAAGGGTAAGAAGAAATTCAAGAAGCCCTATTTCAAATCAAAGGACAAGGGCAAAGACAAGCCTAGTACCTCTGCTTTGAAGCCTACCGGCGGGATAGCTAAGGAAGGAAAATGTTTCCACTGTGGCCAATCAGGACATTAGAAGAGAAACTGTGCAAAGTACCTGGAGGAGATCAAGAAGAAAGGAAGTGAGACTTCCACCTCAGGTATTTATGTTATAGAAGTAAATTTATCTACTTCTGCATCTTGGGTATTAGATACTGGATGTGGATCTCACATTTGCATGAATGTGCAGGATCTAAAAGGGAGTAGACGACTGGCTAAAGGCGAAGTCGACCTACGAGTCGGGAATGGAGCAAGAGTTGCTGCTTTAGCCATAGGAACTTATTATTTAACTTTGCCAACTGGGCTTGTTATTGAGTTAGATAATTGTTATTTTGTGCCAGCCATTAGTAGGAATATTATTTTGTTTCTTGTTTGGACAAGAATGGTTTTTCATTATAATAAAGAACAATAGTTGTTCTATTTATTTAAATGACATGTTTTATGGTTGTGCAAAATTAAACAATGGACTATATGTCCTTGACTTCGAAACACCTATCTATAACATAAATGCTAAGAGGTTCAAAGCAAATGATTTGAACCCAACTTATCTTTGGCATTGTCGCTTGGGCCACATAAATGAGAAATGCATATCCAAACTCCACCAAGATGGATATTTGGACTCATTTGATTTTGAATCAATTGAGACATGTGAATCTTGTTTATTGGGAAAGATGACCAAAACCCCATTCACCGGAAAAGGTGAAAGGGCCGGTGATCTTCTTGGTCTCATACATAGTGATGTATGTGGGCCCATGGGCACAATGGCTAGAGGAGGTTTTCAATACTTCATCACTTTTACTGATGATTTCAGTAGATATGGATTTGTGTATCTAATGAAACAAAAATCTGAATCCTTTGAAAAGTTCAAGGAATTTAAGAATGAAGTACAAAACCAACTTGGCAAGACAATTAAAACACTTCGATCAGATCGAGGTGGAGAATACTTGAGCCAACAATTTGATGACTATCTAAAAGAGTGTGGGATAGTATCCCAACTCACTCCCCCTGGAACACCTCAATGGAATGGAGTTTCAGAAAGGAGAAATCGAACCCTATTGGATATGGTTCGATCCATGATGAGTCATTCTGATCTCCCCGACTCCTTTTGGGGTCATGCTTTGTTAACAGTGGCCTTCACACTAAACCGTCGTTCCATCTAAGGCTGTCATAAAGACACCATATGAGATATGGACTGGGAGACGACCTAGTATGTCTTTTATGAAGATTTGGGGTTGTGAAGCTTATGTGAAACGCCAAGTTTCAGATAAGCTAGGACCCAAATCAGATAAATGCTTATTTGTGGGATACCCAAAAGAAACTAAGGGTTACTACTTCTATAATCCTAGCGAAGGCAAAGTGTTTGTCGCCTAGGACTGCTGTATTCTTAGAGAAGGAATCTGTCTCTAAGAAAATAAGTGGGAGGAAAGTAGAACTTGAAGAGATTCAAGTACCACAGAGTAGCAATGAGCCGGTAATGGAACAAGAGCAGATACCACAAAGTGTTGTGGAGCCACCCTGCTCAAGTAGCGCAGGACTTGCGTAGGTCAGATAGTGTACGTCACCAACCTGAGAGATATGGTTTCCTTGTGTCTCAGGAAGGGGATGTATTGCTAATGGATCAAGATGAACCAGTGACTTACCAAGAAGCTCTTTTGAGTCCAGAGTCTGAGAAATGGCTAGATGCCATGAGATCTGAAATGGATTCCATGTACACTAACAAGGTATGGACCTTGATTGAGCCACCCGAAGGGATAAAACCCATAGGGTGCAAGTGGGTTTTCAAAAAGAAAACTGACATGGATGGTAATATAGTACCTTTAAAGCACGATTGGTGGCCAAGGGTTTCAAGCAAATTCATGGTGTAGACTATGATGAAACCTTTTCCCCAGTTGCCATGCTTAAATCTGTTCGGATCTTGCTTGCAATTGCAGCTTACCATGATATGAAATCTGGCAAATGGATGTCAAGACAGCCTTCCTAAATGGAAGTCTCCTTGAAGATGTGTATATGAAACAACCTGAAGGTTTTGTTAAACCTGAAAATGTTGGAAAGGTATGTAAGTTGCAACGATCCATTTATGGATTAAAGCAAGCTTCTAGAAGCTGGAATCTTCGTTTTGATGAAGGTGTTAAACAGTTTGGTTTCATTAAAAATGAAGATGAACCTTGTGTCTACAAAATGGTTGGTGACAACAAAGTGGTTTTTCTGGTTTTGTATGTAGATGACATACTCCTCATAGGAAATGACGTTCCTACCCTTCAGTCTGTAAAGACTTGGTTAGGAAATTGTTTTTCTATGAAAGATTTGGGCGAAGCAACCTATGTATTAGGTATCAGGATCTATAGAGATAGATCTAGAAGATTGCTTGGCCTAAGTCAAAGTACATACATAGACAAAGTGTTAAAACAGTTTAGCATGCAAGATTCTAAGAAGGGATTTTTGCCTATGTCACATGGTATAAGCCTATCTAAGGCTCAATCTCCTTCCAAGTAAGGAAGAAAGAGAACACATGAGTAAGATTCCTTATGCATCCGCTATAGGGTCTATCATGTATGCCATGTTGTGTACTCGACCAGATATATCATATGCTTTGAGCATGACTAGCAGATACCAGTCTGATCCCGGTGAAGGTCACTGGACAGCAGTCAAGAACATCCTTAAGTACTTTAGAAGAACTAAGGATTCATTCTTGATATATGGAGGTGAGGAAGAGCTACTTGTAAAAGGTTACACTGATGCTAGCTTCCAAACCGACAAAGATGATTCAAGATCGCAGTAAGGTTATGTGTTTTGTTTGAATGGTGGCGCTGTAAGCTGGAAAAGTTCGAAGCAGGAAACAGTCGATGATTCTACCACAGAAGCTGAGTATATTGCAAGCCTCAAATGCTGCGAAAGAGGCTGTTTGGATCAGGAAGTTCATTATTGAACTTGGGGTAGTTCCTACCATTGTGGATCCTATAAGTCTTTATTGTGATAACAATGGGGCTATTGCACAAGCCAAGGAACCCAGGGTCTCATCAACGATCCAAACATATACTTAGACGTTTCCATCTCATCCGAGAAATCATTGATAGGGGAGATGTGAAGATATGCAAAGTGCATACTGATGATAATGTTGCAGACCCATTGACAAAACCCCATGTGCAGCAGAAGCAATGAAGGGCACACTAGATCATTAGGCATTAGAGTTATGTCTGAATGGCTCTAGTGCAAGTGGGAGATTGTTAGTGTATGCACTAGAGACCTATATATACATCCATCACTTGTATCATATTATTATTTTATAAAGGCATTTCATTTTATTAATTCTTTTAGAATATAGTTATTGTCCTTAGAATAGTAAGCTTAAACTTCATAACAAATCAAGTAGATGACTTGATCGTGAGATCTTATGAAGAACTATTCTTAAAATAGTCCCTAGTCAAATATCATCTTAGGACAAAGATGCATTTAGACTAGTATGTGAGTTCATTGATGATCACATCTCACAGATCATGGATATGAGATATCATGTGCTCACATAGGTACGCATTAAGAGTAATGGTGTACTGGACAGACCCACCTTAAGAACGTTGCATGGGTTGTTACATAAGTTTCAAGAACGTTTCTTAAATTAATAAATGTTATATGAAGTCCTTCGACCTGAAATCACTATGATTCCTACATAAGGAATTATATGTTTTAATTATCATCAAACGTTATCTGTAACAGGGTAATCAGTAAAGTTGATTTTTGGACATATAATAAATTATGTGGAGGAATGTGAGTGCCCTAGATGGGATTTGTCCCTCATATGTAACAGGGAGTTATATCTGTAGGCCTCTTGATAAAGTGAGACTGCAAAATGCATGGTCATGCTCAGGAGAATAAATATGAGATATTTATTTTCTGTACAGTCTACTTGGGGATCAAGAAAATATAAATTGAACTATACAAGGTTGACAGCAATTCATGCCCTTGTGTTCAATTAGATATTTGGACAAAGGGACAGAGCATATAAATTATTATAATAAAATAGGATTTATCAAAGTTATTGATAATCGTAATATTTGGATAGTGATGTGTTGCTAGATACCGCTCACTATCTATAATATTAAATATAAAAGAGTTTTATTTTAATATCATAACCAAATATTAAAATCCTATTGGGTCACACGCATACAACAAGCCACTAGGAAAAGGATAATAATTCTAATTTAATTTAATTAGAATTATTATAATATAATGGGCCAGGCCTATAAGTATGAGGGTTAAGTGAGTGAAGGGGTAAAACCCTAGCCACCACTCTATAAATAGAGCATGAGATGCTCTACCCCATACACATGAGCAATCGTTTCTTACTTTCTAAGGCTACTAGCAGAGCTGAGGAGAGAATCCTAGTCCGGCTGTTGGCGTGGATACCAATAGAGACGTGGCTACACTTGCCTCGTTAATAATCCTAATAAGGTACGGCCTTTCGTTTCAATACCTTTTATGCCTTGATTCGTGTTTTCACAAAACGATTATAACAAGGGAGGGAATCCATTTATTTCCGCTGCACCCTGACCACATGCTTGATTCCCTTCAATAAGAAGGCTGAATAGTATTCTTAAGGACCTCATTCCGAACAAAGTGACAATCAACCTCAATGTGCTTTGTTCGTTCATGAAAAACCGGATTCTTAGTTATATGAAGAGCTGCCTGGATATCGCAATACAGTTGTATTGGGTGACGCTGAAGCACACCAAGACTGGACAAAATATCCTTCAGCCACTTCAATTCACATATGGTGTTAGCCATGGAGCGGTATTCTGCTTCAGCAGAGGACCGGGACACCGTGTGTTGCTTCTTAGTCTTCCATGAAATAGACCAAGAAATATGAACCAACCTGTAAGAGATCTGCGAGTAAGTGGACAACTTGCCCAATTTGAGTCACACCAACCATATAGGTTCAAATCACTATCTCGGCGTAGGAGAATACCTTGGCCAGGGTTCCCTTTCAAGTAACGAACCACACGTAAAGCAGCATGCCAATGTTCTTCTCGAGGTTGTTGCATAAATTTAGATAAGGTATGGACACTATAAGAAAGCTCGGGTCTAGTGAAACACAAGTAGATGAGACGCCCAACAAGGCGTCGATAACGGGCAGGATCAGAGAACAAAGGACCCTTAGTCAATGCTAAGCGATGATTTTCTTCAAGAGGAACAGACACTGGTTTGGCTCCAAGTAATCCAGTTTCAATGATAATATCCAAGGCGTATTTTCTTTGACACAAGTAAATTCCGGTGGGCGAGCGAGCAACCTCCACTCCGAGAAAATATTTCAATCTTCCCAAGATCATCTACATACACTAGCACCACAAGATGCACATTTTCAGTCCGCAAGGTGAACAAGGAATAATCAGAGTAAGATGGACGGAACCCATAATTCTTCAGGGCAGCAGATAGCTTGGCAAACCAACATCTAGGAGCTTGCTTCAAACCATAAAGTGATTTACGAAGTTTACATACCATTCCTTGGTGTTGCACCATGAACCTGGGGGCATTTTCATGTACACATCTTCCTGGAGGTCACCATGCAAGAAAGCATTGTGAACATCCATTTGGTGGAGCTCCCAATCTTTAGCAGCAGCTACAGCCAACACAGTACGTACAGTAACCATTTTTACCACCGAGGCAAAGGTTTTGGTGTAGTCTAACCCTTGAACTTGGTGGTTTCCTAAAATGACCAACCTTGCTTTAAATCTCTCAACGGTGCCATCTGAGTGATACTTGATTTTGTAGATCCACTTGCAGCCAAGAGCTCTTTTCCCTGGAGGCAAATTGGTAACAGTCCAGGTACCATTGTTTTGAAGAGCCTGAATTTCATTCAACATTGTTTCCCGCCAACGCGCATCTTGAACGGCCTCGGAAAAATGCATTGGCTCTCGATATGCACTTATTGCTGCGATAAATTGACAATGCCGATATGAAAACTTATCACAAGTTACATAGAGAGATAGAAAGAAAAAAATGAAGAAAAATAAAGTAAAAATGTAATAACTAATAGGATAAAAAATGAGATTTAAAATGGAGTGTATAAAATGTGGATGTGTAAAAATCACGATTGATTGTTAATGAAACCCGTCTTTGGAGTACTAAGCAAGATTATCTTTTTCTTTTCCTTCGACTTGTAAATATGCTTTCGTTTTATTTATTTTTTTCTCCAAACTTCTCTCTCTTACTTAAAAGATAGTGACAAGCAGAGTGTGTCCCTTCTTTTCATCTTGGTTTCGTTCATCTTCAATCACTACTCTTCCCTTTAAGAAATTTTAGATCTGCTTTATGAAGGCATAGCTGCAAGGTCATCAGCAAGCCTAATCAAAGAGAGAGAGAAAAGAGAGGCTAATTTATTGTATACATATATTAGCACAAGAATAGAAGAACTTAATTTCATAGAGAAATTAAATTGAGAAAGGTGGATCCAAGGCATGGGAAGAGGCCTCTCCCTTCTGATCATCATGCATCAGGGGAGAAAAGGGAAGATTTCTACTTTCCTGTTCACTACCCATCGCCATCTAAGAGCCAAGGGAAAGAAGAAGAAGAAGCTTCACCATCTCCCTTTATAAATCAATTCAATAGTAATAGTACTGCTATTACCACCCTCTCATCAATCCCAATCCCACATGGGAGACATACCACTTCTGGCTTGATTGAGATGCAGGACCCATCCAAGCAGCCTTTACATCAAGGTAAATAACTTTGCTAGGTTCATGCACCTACTTTCCTCAATATATTTTTTCAATAATTTATAATCACTCTTGTTTCTTTCAATTTATATTTTATAGATCCTCAATAAAAATCTGCTTATTTATATATATTTTTTCAAAAAATTGATGAAGCTATTTTCACTACTAAGTGTGTATTTGGATTAGCGTTTGCAAACTTGAGTTTGAATAAACGTGGATTTAGTGAACGTGATTTATGATAAACTTGAGTATGGGTAAACATGATTTCGTGTTTGGATATTTTGCTGCAAACGTGAGTTTTAGAAAGTGAATACTAAGGAAACTCAAGTTTCACACGCAGAATCTACAAAAACCTGCATTTTGCAAACTCAAGTTTCAGAACTCAAACGTGTGTTTCATGCGGGAAGCCAAACAAGATGCATATTTTGCAAACTCACGTTTACGATCCAAAACATGTGTTTAACATTGTAAAACGTCAATCCAAACATACTCTACTAACTCGAGTGCAATTAGTGATTGAGGATCTCTCTTATTTAAAAGAAAAAAAAGTTTAATTTTTCATTTTTTTTTTAAAAAAACAAAGCTTGTTTGCTTGTTTGCACATGTAAAATATGCTTTGCTAGCTTTACCTCAATAATATATATGCCATATATGCCAAACTGGTTGAAATGACACTTCCTTTATCTACCTTCAATTTGATCTTGGTTCCATATATATCTCATGCTTGTGTCTATCTCTTATGATGATGTTGATTTGTTGAGACAACTGGTTAGGTATTTTCAGTGTGCATATTTTCCATTGGTTTCTTTCTTAGCCAAGTTGATATCTTTATAAATGACAAGTTGGACTTAAATGTGACCTAACTAAAGCAATATATATGATCTTTCAAAGGTGTCAATGCAAGAAAGAGACATTATAGAGGTGTTAGGCAGAGACCATGGGGCAAATGGGCAGCCGAAATCCGCGACCCTAAAAAGGCAGCTAGAGTGTGGCTTGGAACCTTTGACACCGCAGAAGCTGCAGCAGCTGCTTATGATGCTGCTGCCTTAAAGTTCAAAGGAACCAAAGCTAAACTCAATTTTCCAGAACGTGTTATTACTCCATCAGATTACAATACTACTACTACTTCACAACTTTATAACTATGCTTCATCAGCACCAACACCAACACCACATCATGAGGCTCCATCACTTCATCTTCCACCTCCCTCAGAAGGAGGATTTCCTAACCTAATGCAATACGCGCAGGTTCTTTGGAGTAAGGATGATGATGATCTACAACGTGCTGCTTCAGGTCTTCAACAGTATCCTAATGATCCGTTTCTTTATTGTGATGATTCGAGTTCAATGTTGTTCTCATCGTCTTCATCGGCTAGTTCTATGGATCAACAACAGGTTGGAGATAACATGAGTGCTCCCAAGGGAGATTATGGTCTCAAATGGAGTGGTTTTCATGAGAGGAATCAATGAAACCCCAAGATTGAGGAGTAGTTTGTTTCCATCTTAACATTGCATGCAGTGGGTACGCATGCTGTTAAGCTCCTACCTTTTCAGTCCATCTTTATCATATTTGAAATAAATGTTTGTTTGTTTACCAAACCGTGGTTGTCAACCATGCGGATTTTACTTGTAAGTTTAGAGCTTCAAATCTATGAGTCGCTCATTTTGGAAGGGTACGTTTTACTTAATCTACATTTCAGTCCAGGATTAATTAAACTTATAATTATATTTGTGGGAATTTCTCGTCAAATAAATAAATGTTGGTATGATCTCTCAATACAAAAGTGAATAAACGTGAGCTTACATCACATTATTGCTCACATTTTTCTTACGTATCACATCACATAAGGTAAACTCATCAGGTTTCTTAACATGTGAGGGGGACAGTTACTAATATGATTTATTGAGTGTAGATTTGATATGGTGATTTGTGTTTTAAGTGTTTGGGAATGACATATATATATTTTTCATACCCACATGAGACAATTATATTTATTTATGATATTTTCATCTTTAGACTCATTCCTGTTATTCATTTATGAATTATGATCATAGAATCTTGGTAAAATTTATATTTAGCGTTTTTTTTACATAAATTTCATTAATAAAAATATTGTGTTAGTATTTTAATGTATAGGTATACTAGCATTCTTTTTCTTATTCTAGCTTTTGTGGCTGTTGGAACAATACTAAGACAAAAAAAAGTTTATATATACACCGGGCCAAACCAATATATATATATATATATATATATATATATATATAAAAAGCAAATTATAAACATAATTATATTTTAAAAGATAAAAAAGAAGTCTTTAATAATATGTCTATTTTAAAAAAAGTTTTTACATTGAGAAATGTATTTTTATAAGAAAAATAATATTTTTAATTACTATCTATCAATAAATAATCAGTAATATTTTTATTTTTAATAAAAAATATTAATAATTAATAATATTTTTATATTTAATAAAAATATTTGAGGTCTTATAATAGGGATTGTTTCAGGAGTCTTTCCTTACACCGGCTATATATATGACATGTGAGGCAGATATAACTATCCCAGTTTGTGAGATTGATTTTATCAAAAGGGTAAGGAAATTTCAGGGTGGATTAGAAAAATTTGCAAGAAATCATAGAAAATTCCCAGATTTTTTGGCTACTAAATCTTTATGTGTATAAATTTTCTTGTTAACTTGCTGTAATTAAATTTCAGAAGCATGTTCACCCTAAAAACCACAAGGTTAATCTTATATTTTGTTTGGACGTAATTTCCTCGCAGCGTTTTCCGGCTAAAGGTGCTGAATCTTTTTGTAATCCACGGTGGAGCTTGACAGATCCACGACGGGCCAAGGTGTACCTGCAGGGACTCTGACGCTTATAGAGAGGATTCTGATCAGAGTATATGTAATATAGAATAATGCATACCTCAAATGAATCTCTCATAGTGTATTTATAGATGAAATCTGACTAGAAAATCTGTTATAGAAATGTAACCGATTCCGACAAGTGTTATGACGCGTTTTTCACTACGCCAATTTGAGGATATTAGAGCACTGCCTTTAGGGCGCTCCCGTGCTGGCTAGCGTCTAAAACAATCGTTTAAATACCAGGGCGCTCCAAAGACGGGCGGGAGCGCCCTTATAGGTAGGATAAAAGGGCGCTCCAACTGCGCGCCCTTGTTATTAATGTTTTTTTTTTTTTACATACACTTCTTTAGAGGGCGCTCAAGGGAGCGCCCTCCAATATTTTTTTTCCTTTTTACAGGGCGCTCCCAGGGAGCACCGTTGTTCCTTTGCGTGAATTTTTTTTTATAATTTTGATGAATGGAGGGCGCTCCATGGAGCGCCCTCTTTGGTTTTTCTGGTTAGGTTTCCAGGGCGCTCCACTGGAGCGCCCTCTTTGGATGTTTTCCAGGGCGCTCCCTTGGAGCGCCCTCTTTGGTTTTTCCAGTTAGGTTTCCAGGGCGCTCCACTGGAGCGCCCTCTTTGTGTGTTTTCCAAGGCGCTCCCTTGGAGCGCCCTTGTTACCTGGGTGAATTTTTTTTTTAATTATGATGAAAGAAAGGCGCTCCTAAGCGCCCTCGTATGTGCCTTTCCAGGGCGCTCCAGTGGAGTGCCCTCGTTTCCTGCAGAATTTAATAAAACCAAATTTTTTTTGGTAACAGAACGTCTCCCGCGTCTCACAGCTCCTCCGTCTCTCTCTCTAAACTTCTCCTTCTCCCTCAAGCTCTTCCGTCTCTCTCTCTAAACTTCTCCTTCTCCCTCAAGCTCCACCGTCTCCCTCGGCCGTGAAGCTCCTACTTCCCCTCCGTCAAGCCTCTTCTCCGTTCATAAACTTAGTCCCTCACCGTGAGCAAGCTTCTCCTCTGTCTCCCTCGGCCGTGAACGGAGCAAGCTTCTCCTTCTCCTTCCGTTCCGGCGCGGCGCGGCGTGCGCTCCCTTCCCTTCCGTTCCGTTCCGTTCCGGCGGCGGCGCTCCTTCCCTTCTCCTCTCATTGCATTGGCCGCGGCCACTAGGGTAAGGGAAACCCTACCACCCTTTTTTTCCTCTTTGCACCATTTTTGTTGCTTATGCACCCTTTTTTCTGACCATGTTTTGTTTTGCTATCTGCACTCACTGTTTTGCTATCTGAACTAAGAACATATTATTATTGAATACTTTTGATTTTATTAAACCCTTTTGGTTTTATTGTTGTTGGTTGGAGTTAAAAATGTGTTTTATAAATTTGTTTGGCGGTGCTTTATTATGCATTTAGTAATGTTATATAAATATATATTACTCATATTGATCTCTTTTGGACTAGTAGCTGGTGGTTTAGAGTTAAAGTTGTTTTTCCTTAATTTGGGAATGTTAAAGAAATAGATGAAATGCTGCTCAAATTTTTAGGACTAATAGTTTTTATTACGAGTATATTTTTTGACTTGTCTTTTTTTTCTTAAAGGTATTGTTTCCTGGCTAGTTATAATTCAACACTGCTTATTGGTGATTGACTTTAATCAGGTATATCCTTTATCATATTATCCTTTTTCTGTCAACTATAATTATTAGGTTATTTGTATGAACATGCATTAATTTTAGTTTCCTGTTTAAGAATAAATTGTATATTATGACTCACATAATAAACATTTTATTCTTAAATTGTCCATGGTTGGACAGTCTGGATTTGTAAATTCGTATTAAATATATTACTTTATGAACTGTATGTTTTTGGTCTAAGATTCATTTCAGTACGTTTTTCCTCTTGTTCTCCGAGTTCATGCATATATAATCTATGTGAAACATAACTCATAGATTATGTTGTGTGTGCTTGGAGAACCAAGGGGAAATGCTGCTGAAATTTTCATAGACTAGGAACAATAGTCATAAACTAATATGATACGAATTTGACAAATCTAGATAGGATAGAAACTCTCAACCTTTTCTAGTTAGTATGTTAGGTGTTAATTAAGCATGTAGTTAGTCATTCGATCTAAAGAATATCATATATACTTTTCAAGTTAATTATAAATGATTTCATGTTATGTTGATAGAATATGGATCGTTCTTGGATGTTTGCAAACCGTCTGACACATGAGTATGAGGAAGGAGTGGAAATGTTTATAAAATTTGCCATTGACCATGCAACAAACCCTAGTAGAATTCTCTGCCCTTGTATGAAGTGTTTTTGTTCTAAGCGAGTTAGTGAAACAGAGTTGAGGGACCATCTTTGCGTAATCCCCCAGAACATTATGCTCCCATTAAGGATATGATTAAAAAGTAAGTACTCATTGGCTTACTATCACATTAACATAGTTAAGATCTCTTATACAATTTACTTTTTATATTGCTTTAGATCTTTAAAAAAATATAGAAAGTACAGTGGATTCCAGGAAACACAGAATAGTATTCTACCAGATCCCACATGGTACCACATTAAGGTAATATTCATCTCTTCTGCACATTTTGTTTCTTCATTACTAAGCGCGTAAGCATCACTTATTTTTAACTTAATTATATTTGTAGTGTCCTACCCAAACAAACAATGACGATTGTGGGCTCTTCGTAATGCGTTATATGAAGGAGATCATTGATCAAAACCAACTCATAATACCTAGAGAGGTAATTATGACTTGTGATAGCAAAGTACTTTTTTGGACCATCATTCACTAGTTTATATACTGAAATAAATTTTTGCCTTATACAGTACTTTGCTCAGTTCCGATGCTCAACCTACACAACGGAGCAGCTTGATGAGGTTCGGGAAGAATGGGCAAACCATGTAGTTACCAGTTATTTGTAATTGATTTGTACATTATGAGGGTAAGTAAACATGTACATAATGTGAAAATGCTAAACAAAGTTGTTAATTAATGACTTAACTGACGGGTTCAGCAGAGTTGATATCATCACTTTTCTTTTTGCAACTTCAAGAAGAGGCCTGTTTATAATTTGTGCACCTTTTCATATTACATTCCTGCCTGGATTGAGTTTTCAGCCAAGGGTTGGGATTGCATCTGGGGAACATTGGGTTGATCTAACGGTTCAAGAGAATTCCCAGGGAGGGAAAAAGGTGGCACACGGATTATGGGGGCAACCAACGACTCGGATCCATTGTGCGTGACATCGTGCGGCTGTGAGTGGTTCTCGCTGAGCATGCCTTGACCATCAGGCGCGTGGAAGACTGCACTAGAAAAGCTGTCGCGCCCGTTGGAAAGTAGAGGCCCAGATGCGCGCATGGGAGAAGCTGCCCGATCCAACGGCCTCTGATGCTCCGCGTGCTTGTGGACAGCTGGCGCGTTGGAGACAACATCAAAAAGGTTGTCACGCGTTTTCATCAACGGCTGGAAAGCCTCCTTGGGAATGATCAGATTATCCAACGCTTCAGGGAGAGCCGCGCGGTCTGAAGTGTTGTCTATGAGACTGTGCGGGTCAGCTAAATTAATGGGAAGTTGACCAACTAGCTGGGGAAAAGCAGACGGACCAGATGGAGTCGAATTTTGAATCAACGGCTGGATTAAAGTTGAGGGAATAGAGAGAGGTGGTTTAACTGAATGAGTTACACCCTCAGATTCATTTTGAACCTTTGTATTTTCTGTACTTGAGTTAAGAGCCTCCAAAGTCTCAGCCTCCAAAGTCTCAGCCGATCCCCCAAATACAGAGACTGTATTTTCTGTATTATCCTCTGAAATACAGTCCATGAGCTCTAAGGGAAGAGGTTTGTGATGAGCCTCTGGTTCACTGCCCACATAAGGTCGCAGACGAGATACATGTATCACTGGGTGTATTTTAGAGTCCGGAGGAAGCTCCAATTCATAAGCTACTGGTCCGATGCGACGGCGCACAGAGAAGGGTCCAAAATAACGTTTGGCTAGCTTGTGAGAGAGACGTCGAACCACTGTCTGTTGACGATAGGGTTGTAAACGCAAAAGAACCCAATCTCCAGGTTCAAAGGTGCGCTCTTTTCTGTGTTTATTAGCTTGATCGACCATTCTTTGTCTGCTCCTCCTCAGATTATCTCTCAAATCATTATTAATCTGGGTTCTCTATTGCAGGGATGAGTCTATTGAGCCAATGGGGGAGGAGCCCGGTACATAGTCAGGGACTGTGGGTGGTGGTCTGCCATAAAGTGCTTGGAAGGGAGTCATTCCGATGGCCGAATGGAAGGCAGAGTTGTGCCAAAACTCAGCAAGATGGAGAAACTTATACCATTGGCGAGGGTGATCGCTTGCAAAACATCGCAAATAAGCTTCCAGGCAACGGTTCGTGACTTCTGTCAGTCCATCTGTTTCTGGGTGATATGTCGTGCTATACCTCAACGTGGTGCCTTGCTGACGGAATAGCTCTTTCCAAAACGAACTTAGGAACAGTGGGTCACGATCTGAAACAATGGATTTGGGAACACCATGAAGTCTACAGATCTCCACAGAAAAACGATTTGCCAAGTGAGCAGCTGAAAATTTTGTTGGAAGAGCAAGAAAGTGAGCAAATTTCGTCAGGCGGTCACAAACAACCCAGATTACAGTGTGTCCAAAGGAATTAGGAAGGTGAGTGACAAAGTCCATTGTTAGTTCCTCCCAGACTTGTTTTGGAATTGGTAATGGCTGTAGTAACCCTTGTTTCTTTTGTGGAACATATTTATTGTGCTGACAAATGGAGCAACGTTGAACAAATGCTTTGGCGTCTCTGTAAAGACCAGGCTAGTAGAAGGAAGCAGCAATCCGAGCTAGTGTGGGTTTCAGTCCAGAATGACCTGCAGTGGGGGTGGCATGGTATTCCTTCAATAGTGCTTGTCTCAGATCGGGAATTTCTGGTACGTACAATTTTTCCTTGAAGTAGAGTAGGCCCTGAGCAAAACGAAACACTTCTTGCATACTGTCGTCTTTCAAACATTTCTGAATAAGTCCCTTCCCTTTTTCATCTGTTTTGTAGTAGTACTGGAGTATCTGTATGATGGAGGGAACCGGGGATGAGAGTGCTGCAAAAAGGGGGTTATCGTCTTTGTGGCATCTGGAGAGAGCATCAGCCACTTTGTTTGAGCTCCCAGGTTTGTAGAAAATTTCAAAACTAAACCCTTGTAATTTGGTAGCCCATTTTTGCTGCTCTGGAGTCTGGAAGGTTTGGGACAACAAGTTCTTTAGACTCTTTTGATCTGTGAAAATGTGAAAGTGAGTTCCTATGAGATATTGACTTCACTTTTTTACTGCTTCCGTGACAGCAAACATCTCGCGGACGTAAACAGAAGCAGCTTGCATTCGGGGGCACATTTTCTTGCTGAAGAAAGCCAAGGGGTGACCATCCTGGGATAATACCGCGCCAATGGCAATAGAGGAGGCATCTGTCTCAACCACAAAAAGCTTTGTAAAATCTGGTAGAGCTAGGACAGGCATAGATGTCATTTTGGTTTTCAATTCTGTAAAGGCCTTCATGGCCTCTGTACTCCAAAGAAACTTAGTGGAATGTAGTAACTCGGTGAGGGGAGCGGCGAGAGAGGAGAGAGGCGTAATGACGAACAAACCTCCTATAAAAGCCGGTGAGGCCTAAGAAACCCCTGAGTGCCGTGAGAGAACGTGGTTCCGGCCGGTCAATAATGGCTTGAATTTTGTCTGGATCTGGCGCAACACCCTCAGCTGATATAACATGTCCCAATTAGGTAACAGTAGAAACAACAAATATACACTTAGACAATTTAGCCACAAACTGATTAGTAGCAAGTAACTCTAAAATTGTGTGTAAATGAGCTAAGTGATCACTGAAAGAATTGCTGTAAATAAGAATATCGTCAAAAAATACCAGCCAAAACGCCTTAAGTAGGGGCGCAACAAATCGTTCATTGCGGACTGGAAGGTAGATGGAGCATTGGTTAGCCCAAATGGCATAACCAGAAATTCATAATTTCCATCACAGGTCTGAAATGCAGTCTTGTGGGTATCCTCTGGGATGACTCTGATCTGATGATACCCGGAGCGTAGATCTATCTTAGTAAAGATAGTGGCTGACCCCAATTCATCCAACAATTCATCAATGGTAGGTATTGGAAACCTGCCCTTGATGGTAACTGCGTTTAGAGCCCGAAAATCAACACAGAACCTCCATGTGCCATCTTTCTTTTTAACTAGTAAAACCGGGGAGGAGAAAGGGCTAGTACTAGGAATAATGATTCCTTCTTTGAGCATATCCTGAATGATGGTGGCCACGGCCTCCTTTTGAGAGTGAGGGTAACGATAGGGCTTAACATTGATGGGAGGGGTGTTGGGAAGAAGGGTAATATGGTGGTCATGTGATCTAGAGGGGGGTAAGCCATGAGGGTCCTGGAAAACAGTGGGGTATGACAACAGGAGGGTTTGAATTTCCAAGGGTAGGGTGGGTGGGGGAAAGGGAGTAGAGTTGGGAAAAGTAGGGGAGGATAGGATGGTGTCCTCTTGATGAAATGAAAGTAGATGCAGAGAAGCAATAGAATCTGTGTGGAGTAGATGGCAAAATTGGTTATAGGTGGAGTGTGTGGGAAGTGAGGCAGTGTCTCCTGTGAGGGTGGTGAGGGTATTTTGGTGCATAAAGGAGATACAAGGAATGGACAAATCTGCAAAAAATGGTCCAATTTTCCCAAGCCAATCCATGCCTAGGACAACATCTGCCCCTTCTATGGGCAATGGGTAAAAAGGAATAGAGAAATCATGCTCTTGAATGATGAGAGAGACAATAGGACACATACCTACACAATGTATTCTTTGGCCATTACCCACCATGACTGAAAAGTGAGGGGCTGAGGTGGTGGGTAGCTGCAAATGTGCAGCAATTCTGGGTTGTAAGATATTGTGGGTGCTGCCTGTATCCACCAATATTGTCACTGGGAGGCCAGAAATAATCCCTTTGAATTTTAGGACATGGGGGGAAGGTTCCCCTGTTAAAGCTTGTGGGGATAATTGGAAGTAGAGAGCCTCAACATCCATAGGGTCAGCTTGTTCTTCCTCAGTAGGAATATTTTCATTTTCATCATCCATCATTAGCAACAGAAAACGACTCTTTGAGCATTTATGTCCGGGATGGAATTTTTCATCGCAATTATAACATAGACCTTGTGCCCTTCTCTCTTGCATCTGGGCAGGGGTAAGCCATTTGATAGGAAGGGAGGGTTGGAGGGTAGGTGGGGTAATAGGTGGTCTAGGAAGAGAGGGGGATGGGAATGTAGAACTAGAAGGGAAGGTTGTGGGTGAGGAACGTGGTGGGCGGGGTTTAGAGTCCTTGATTTTGGCTTCAATGAGTTTAACAAGACCAATGGCTTGAGAGATTGAATAAGGTTGAAGAATGTCTAACTCACGGCGTATGTCAGGTATAAGGCCAGAAATAAAACAATTAAGGATTGCATCAGGAGTAAGGCCCAGGACTCTATTGCTTAGTTTTTCAAAGGAAGCTTGGTATTCAGAAACAGAACCATACTGGCGCAGTTTAAATAGTTCTGCCTGGTGATTCTGGTAGGTAGAAGGACCACAACGCAGTTCAAGGGCTCTAGTGAAGGAAAACCAGTCAGTGAGCTGGTTATTTTGGCACATCCACTTAAACCAAGCTAGGGCATTGCCCCTCATATAAAAGGCAACCATGGGCAGTCTGTGTTCCAAAGGGATTTGGTAAAGGTGAAAAAATTGTTCAGCTTCAAATAACCAGTTCAATGGTTCAGACCCATCAAAGGGGGCAAGTTCTATTTTAGGCATGCGAACAGTAGGGTTGGGGTTATGTGTTTGGGTAGGAAACATGGATGGGGTTATAAATGGGGGTAAAAAAGTATGGCTAGGTGGGGGTAGTGGAGGGGAAGTGAAGGAAGGGGTGGGGGTGGTGGTAATGCGAAGGGGTTGTGTTTGCAGGGTGGATAGGGGAATAGGGGTGGATTGTGGGATAGAAGAAAACCCAGGGGGTATCATTGGGGAAGAAATAGAGCTAGGGTTAGGAGGGGTAAGCTGGTGAGTTTGAGTGGAAAGGGGGGGTGGAGGGGTTAGGGTGAAGGGTAAGGGTAGCTACCTGTTGTAGGAGTCCATCCATGATAGTCTGGAGGTGGTCATGGTGAGTATCCATGGCTTCTTGAAGGCGTAGATGCCTTGCTGTGTGCAGCTCTTGCTGATTTTCTATTTGGGTTTGTAAGGCACCCAGTTTTTCGGCAATATTGTGGAGTAGGTCATCCATCTCCCTAGATTGGGGTTTAAGAGGCATTGAGGAAGAGAATGAAAGCACCAAATTGATAGGCAGCTGCTATCAATGGGGGTCTAGGAATATTAGGGTTTTCTGAAAAGAAGAAGACAAATATTCAAAACTGAGAGAAAAGGGAAAATAACTTCTGAATGCTTACTCATTTCATCAGAGACATTATATAAATAGCTCAAGGATTTGGGCTCTAAAAAATAACTGTTAGCCCACAGCTGCTAACTTGAAGGAATTAAAACAAACATTTAATCCTAAGAATTAAGATCAGAAAAATAACATTCAAACCCAACACAATATTCAGCCCAATAATTAAATGAAATCCTTTAGCCAAAAGCTCTTTTTGGTGTTTCTTTTGGGCCTGCCTGAGCCCATGTGTGTATTACTAACAGGGTCGTCCAGATGTTTGTCGTGATCGCATATCTAACAGGGACGCCACGCTCATAAAGGGGCTGGGGAAGTTTGCAGATCGCACCTATTACAGGGTCAGGGACGATGGCGTTACCGGCAGTGGAACTGGAACTGCGCTGCTGGCAGGTGGAACTAGCACAGTTAGTCGCAGAAAAAGAAGTGAAGCCAACAGTAAAGAGTATTGAGAAATAGGAATGAAACACTAGGTCTACTTCGTATTTTCAATATGTAAAGTTTCTTTTTAAACAGGATGACTATTGTTTTGGGTCAACACGTCTTCACGTTGTAATTTTATGAACCCATTGACCGAACCAAACCACATCGGGTGTCTGCGGTTCGGTTCGAGTTGGACCGAACACACCAAGTGATCCAAACCAATTTAATTGCTTCAGTTCGGATCCTCGGGTTGAGCGAATCGAACAAAACCAATGAACATTCCTAGTTTAACCTGCATAAAATTAAAATTACAATCATCCGATCTGTAAACTACTTATAGTATAATGGTACAAACCGGGTCGAACCATGAAGATTCACTCAAATTAATCCTTCTTGGGGGGTTGATTGATTGTAATAAACTGAAGAAAATAAATATCAAGCTAAAAGTAAAGGTTGAACCAATTTATAGATAAGACCAATCCAAGGAATTGAGAGGCTATTTTCATGGTTAATCATTCGTTATTAAAAGCATGCATACAAGAGATTAAATTTATCAACTTAGAATCATATGAAACCCTTACAATGATTCTTAGATTCACTACTAAAATAACTCCCAGAATTCAATTGATTAAGATTTACAAGATCAAACAACCACCAAATCTTTTATTAGATCCAAATCAATATTATAGTCGAAACTCGGTTGAAGTAAATAATTAAATGAAAATCTTCAATTCAATTTATGTTTTTTAATTGTTGCATGATGATTAACCAATCAAGAGTACAACATATATATATATATATACATCAATAACAAATTTCACAATCAAAACATGTTAACCAATCAAGCTTTTGATAAAAAAAAATATGAAATTTATGCAAGTGGAGTAGAAAAGCAATGTAGATATAATTCAATATGCATATAAATGAATATCAAACCCCAGAACCAAGATGAAAATAAGATTGACTTCTTGAATTGAATACAAACTTAACCTTCCATGAAGACTTTACAAAAAGATGGATAAAAGTATATAAATGAAAGACTTAGTAATTTCTATTACAACTAGGATGATTTTCTACCAAGCAAGCCCTTCCATTTATAGGATGTGAAAAGATATAATTCCAAAGCCGATCATTCAGCCATGACTCAGCATGTTTTGTCCCTAAATGAAATTATTCATCAATTGTCTAGCACTTATATTCATTACTTTGAATTATTCATTCATTATTTCCTTTCCTAAATATCATTCAGCATCTTGCACCAAGAATTGCATCATCGAGCTAGCTAAATCCAAGGAAGTTGTCTGTAGATGAAATCAAACCCTGAATGTTAGCTTTCAATGCCGTTGGTTTGAGCCCGAAAGGAATTCTCTAGCCCAAGTTATGG
Organism: Sesbania bispinosa; assembly: GCA_026901365.1. Classification (NCBI taxonomy): domain Eukaryota; kingdom Viridiplantae; phylum Streptophyta; class Magnoliopsida; order Fabales; family Fabaceae; genus Sesbania; species Sesbania bispinosa. The sequence goes on from QLOH01000378.1 coordinate 78,944, forward strand.
TTCAATCTTTGAGTGTTGTTCATGTGCTTTCATGTAATGTTGACTATTTCGTCTTTCAAGCCCATTTTTACCCACTAGACATCCAATTTAGCTTTTGGGTTCTTCAGCAAAGTTGTAGGGCTTTCATTTAGATTTCCTAAAATATAAATTTCATAATATTTAGATGTCTAAAACTCGAGTTATGCTTGAAATACCAAAACGGTGTAATTTTCCAATTATGCTAAAAATTGTAATTAAGTCCAATGTTGTAGGGATGATTAATGTGTAAGATTTGTATTTATCAAAATCCTATGTTGAATTTCATTTGTTTTAAATTAGAATTAATTAATAATTGTAATATTTTGATTTATAAAAGATAAAGAATAGAAGAACTCAAAAAATTGATTTTTTTGGTTTTTAAAATAGTTTAGGTACCATATATACAAGAAACTACTAAAGGCATCATAAAACCGTTTTCGTTACGTACCCATTAAATTTCAGTATTGCACAATATATAAGAAGAAAGAAAAAGAGAAATTCCTTTCTTTTTCTCATTTTTTATTGCATTCAAAATAAGCAATGCACAAGGGTATTATAGTGAATTTCATTGTGGATCAATTGGTGAATAACACAATTTTTTTATGATAATGACACAACTAACAATAAAAACAAAGTATATATATATATATATATATATATATATATATATATACACTATGATTCAATAACTTGTGTTATGTTATTTTGTTTGCGTTGTCGTTTCAAGATGCTTTTAATGTGTCTTTAATTTTAATTTTAGGGTAAATATATTTTTCGTCCCTATATTTTCGATCAACTAGTTTTTGTCCATATACTTTAAATCTTGTGTTTTTTGTCCTTAAACTTTCTAAATCCCCATATCGTGGTCCCTGACATTAGTAAGATGAAATCTGTTAACCTGGTGAGTTGGCTAATAGAAGTTATACATCAGCCTCAATAGTGAGTCTCAAATAACTAAATCATCTAAGTAACATTTTTCTATTAATTTTTAATTATTAAAATAACCCTAATTTAATAATTAGGGTTTTGACCTAAAAAATTTACTTGATAAAAAGCATAATTTAGTAACTAGGGTTATTTTAATAATTAAAAAATTATTAAAAAAAAGATTAATTAGATGAATCAGTTATTTGGGCTCACTATTGAGACTGACATGTAACTTCTCTTAGCCATCTCATGAGGTTAACATCACTAATTAACGGTCAGGGATCACGGATTGGGGTTTAAAAAACTAAGGGATAAAAAATAAAGGATTTAAAGTACAGGAACAAAGACCAAAGTTGACCGAAACTATAGGGACGAAAAACATATTTTCCCCTTAATTTTATGTTTCAGATAATAAAATAATTGAGATATGAACACACAGATAAAGAAAGTCCATTATATTTCACCTCAAAATTTTAACAAGATTATTACTTACTATGTGGATGTAAATGAGTTGAACTATTCATGAACTATTTGGGCTCGACTCATTAAATACTCGATCAAACCCGTTTGTTTAATTAAACAAATAAACTAAAACTTTAAGTTGGACACGATTATTTAAATGAATCAAGTCTAAACTTTATAAACTTAATATTTATGGCTTGTGAATAATTGTATCATATTATTTATATATATAATTAACATAAATAATAAAAGTTGAAGATTAATAAATATTAAAATAATAAATACTCTTTCAATATATATATATATATATAAATAAGTATTGAAATATTTCTTATATTAATTAAGAAGTTAGGTATTAGATTTCAAAAATATAATATTTTAAAATTTTTTAATTACATATGCCTTATATTAAGAATATAATTCGATTTTTAGATTATCATTTAATATTAATATTTATTAAATATTAAATTCATAAATTTTAAAAAATATTTAAGAAAAATTTTCATAAAAAAAACAATGAAATTATAAATGAACTAAACAAGTGATCAATCTTTATTTTTCTTTAACAAGTCAAACCCTAACTTTAAGTTCAGCTCACTTAAATAAATGAGAAGCTTAAGCTACACATTTTTCTCACAAGTCAAGTCTGAACTTCAGATATTCGGCTCGCGATAGGCTTATTTACCGTCATAACCTATGATATTCACAATAACATATTAACAATTTTAATTTGTCTTAATTACATGGATTAATGTATTCTTTTTTTGTTTATATGTATTTATTTACTGAAATTTCATAAACAAAAAATAGCAACAAATTATTATAGCTAGAAATGAATAGTATAATATTTTGAATGGATTTATAACACTAACTCTAGTTACAAGGTACGTTTGTTAAAAACTTGCAATATTTACAAATTAACTTCCTCCATACTTAAATATAAACAATCTTTTATTATCCCATAATAGTATTTATTTATTTCAAATTTTATTTTTCCATAATTAACTATATTTAATTTATTATATACCAATAAAAAAGAGTATTTTTACATAAAATAAATTTCAATGAAATTGAAGTCTATTCTAAAAGATAATTTTAGGAAATTCAACTCAATTAGTAAATTATATTTAAAAATTAAATAAAATTATAGTTAATATTTTTAATTAATATGATTTCTTAATTCGGATGGACTATACGGTAATGAAGCTAATTTTTTGTTTAACCACAAGTATTTTTTACGGGAGGCAATCTTATTCGAGCCGGGAACATCCACGTCATGGTGGGACTAGCTATTCCAGCGGGGATTTTTTGTGGGACTAGCTCTTCTAGCGGGGATTTTTTCCATCCACAAGACTCAAACTCAAGACCTTATTTAAGGGGAATCAATTTATGTATCACTTGAATCAACCCGTTGCTGTAACTAAACTAATTGCTACCTCAAATGGTTGTACTTTTAATATGATACGTATATTTGTCATAGATGACCCGCAAAACATCATCCAAATCTTCAGGTAATCGGCCATTTCTCCTCAACGTAAATCATTAAAGTTGACATGACTATACCTCTGACTTTTCTAGAACACCATATAGTAACATATATAGTAACCGGTAAGAAATGAATTCCCAAGAGCAATAACATCAGGTTTAACATAATACGGTGCTTTCAGTTGTATCATGATGCAAAAATAATTATTTATGGCCACAAAAAGAACAGATCGATTTCAACGGCAAGAACAGTAGCATATATAAGGACAAGTGGGCAACATATTATGAATCATAAACTTGCACATCCTATTATTTAACCACGTACCACACTCTTTTCATTAATTTATTAGTTAGCCTTTCACTTTCTATATGAATTAGGATTTCTCATGCTGAGCTCTCTCCTAACTTCGGTGTCCCCTAGCTTACTTGAGAGCCATGCAATCATGAGATATACTCTCTTACTTTTGGAATCATATATATTATCTTGTTTCATTGAGTTGCCTCCTGTGAGAAACATTTCGAATAATTGCAATAATCTCTCTTTCTTTGAGATTATCTCCTATGAGGATATTATTCCATTGTCTTGCTTTTCTCTAACTTTGTATTACAATAGTAATGAAAGTTAATTATATATATAGTATTAATTAATAAAGATTCTAAGATAAATAATTTACATAGACTACAATTATAAAATTGATTAAAATAGCATCTCAAGAAAATAAGATAAAATATTTTAAAATATTAATTAGTATCAATTTTTCTAATTAGTCCAGATTATGGTTTCAAAATCATATAAGCATAGGCATCAATATCCTCTCCTAATTATACAGAAGAGCTAAAATTAATGGCATGGATGATTTATATATACGATATGCTTAATCTAAATCAGAATAATATCATGAATGTTTTAAACCATTATGTCAACAAGCAATAATCATGCCCAAGTAATAAGAATTTTAGCTTAGCTCAACAAAATATATATATAACAATATAATTTCGTCCTTTCTTTCTTTCTTTTTTTACCTCTCTCTTTTTACTAAGCTTCTTGCGTGAAAGTGATTTAGTCTTGCATTAAGTTCAAGGTCAATTCGCAGGCTAGCTCCCTTGGTGCCTTCTTAACCAAGCGTTTCATGTTTGAATCACCATCACCAATTAGGTAATTTACCAAATGTTACCTTAATGCTACCTTATTTGAATGAATAAGGATTAGTCATACATAATTCATTCAAATAACTATACTAAGCATATAACTTTCAGATTAACCTGGAAAAATCTAGTTTGGCTAATTAAAATGCAAGGAATTCCAAATTTTAACTATGTAAACCTGTAGGAATTTAGAGTCAAAGAGTATTAAATACCAAGTTAATCTAGTAGAATATGTAACATTTCAAAATTCGAGAAGATTAAAACACTTGTAACGTATTTTGATGACAGTAATTATAAACAAAAAATAAAGTTACTAAAATAGTGATGATAATAATGTTAAAAAATAGGTTAAATAATGAGTTATAATGGGGAATATAGTTAAAAAGATAAACAATTCAAGAGAGAAAGTGATTTTCACTCACACACAGAGCTGCCACACCGTTAATTCGAAATTGCGGATTCGTTCACTGTGTCGAATCGGGCTGACATTTTGACAGTAGGTTCAAGACATATGGTTCTCCAATACACTACAAGAATGCACTGATTTAGACGCGAAAACGTAGCGATGACCATGCACCGGCTCTACATTGTCGCTACAATAATAAATGCGCAATTCAACACGTAGATGTGCCATTAATACGCTGTGACGGTCAGGTCATCGCTACGTTTTGCATTGTAGCGACGGACTGAAAAGACTAATTTTTTTTCTGAAAATTAAATGAATATACGTCGCTACATTTTTAATTAAAAATTAAAATTTGCGCGTCAGAGAAAATTTTTAACTTAGCGACGGCTAGGCCGTCACTAAGTTTAAAACTTACGCTCACAAAACGCTTTCCTCCTCCTCTCTTCTTCTTCCTCCTTCCTTTTTTTCCTCTCCTTCCTATCCTTCCTCCTCCTCTTAGCTCCGGCCACCTCCACTTTCTCTCCCTCTCTCTCGTTCATTTTCAAATCCTCACTGATTAACACTCCCCCTCATTCATATGTTCATTTTGAACCGATCAGAATCTTCGTATGTTGCCTCTCTGTCCCTCTGTCCCTTCTCCCTCTCCTCCTCCTCCGTCCACCACCTGCCGCAGTTCAGGTAATTATTTATTTAATTAATATTTTTTAATTATAGTTATATAATTATGTAGTTAGTTATTTAATTATGCAGGTAGTTATTTAATAATTATTAGTAATTAATTATTAATTATTAATAATTACGTAGTTAGTAATTATTAGTTATTTATTAAATATTAGTAATTAATTATTTATTATTAGTAATTATGTAGTTATTAATTATTAATTATGTAGGATATTATTTAGTTATTTATTTAATTTAAAGGTATGTTTTTTAATATTTACTTTAACCTAATTAAAATTAGGTAAATATGCCTTGTATGTGTGGTAGAAGTGGACAGAAAGTCCCACCAATTAGAGGGAGGTCTATACCTCCAGGCGAGCTTGCTGCACAGGCAGCTCACTTACATCGGGATAGGACCAACAATATCCCTCTCCTTGAGCAGCTGCAAGAGCGGTCTTCTTCCTCTGCCCTTGCACTGTACGTGGTGCCTACCCCTGCAAAGGTTGCCCAACCTACTGCATTAGCTAGAGCCTTCATGGAGCAGATGAGGTCCATCCATACTTCGGTATATCAGGAGGTTGCCCCCGAGGTAGGTCATCAGCTGCCAGAGGATGACCTGCCACATATTTCTGATCCGGAGGGTGAGGACCACCCCCAGGTTGACATTGATGCGGAGGCTGACCCCAACCCTGATGTACAACAGCCTCCGTACCAGGGTGCCAGCTCTAGTGTCGATCATGAGCGGAACCTTCACGGTAGGTTATCATCCGGCCTTATGGTAAAGGGTGAGTTTCTTCAATTTTTTTATTTCTTTAATATTTTTAATTTTTATAAGTTGCAGTGTTAACATTGAATTTATTTATTTTGCAGTTGGGTGCCTAACAATCCCCCTCATCGCAGTCATTGGCCATGCGATCCGATCAAAATTCCGGGGTCCTCACTATTTGTGGTAGGTCACCACGAAGGATGTGAGGGACAAGTGGTTCTCATTTTACATTATTTTTTTAACTTTTTATGACATTTTCAAATGACTTACCCTAAAAGTTTTTTTCTTTTACAAAGCAGAGTTACTTGGGCCCCTGAGGACGAGGCCCGGAGTAAGAAGAAGTACGAGCATAGGATTGCTAGACGAACTTTGGGATATGTTGAACAAGGTCCGGACGAGTAGGACTAGGCCCACTTAGTGTGGTGGGAGGGTCTTTTGTGTTAGGAATATGCACTAGAGACTTATATATTTGTGAACATCCATCACTTGTATCATGTTATTTTATAAAGACAAACTTATTCTTTTAGAATATAATTATTGTCCTTAGAATAGTAAGCTTAAACTTCATAAGGAATCAAGTAGATGACTTGATCGTGAGAGCTTATGAAGAACTATTCTTAAATAGTCCCTAGTCAATTATCATCTTAGGACAAAGGTGCATTTAGACTAGCATGTGAGTTCATTGATGATCACATCTCACAGATCATGGATATGAGATATCATGTGCTCACATAGGTACACATTAAGAGTAATGGTGTACTGAATAGACCCACCTTAAGAACGTTGCATGGGTTGTTACATAAGTGTCATGAACGTTTCTTAAATTAATAAATGTTATATGAAGTCCTTCGACCTGAAATCACTATGATTCCTACATAAGGAATTATATGTTTTAATTATCATCAAACGTTACCTGTAACAGGGTAATCATAAAGTTGGTTTTTGGACATATAATAAATTATATGGTGGAATGTGAGTGCCCTAGATGGGATTTGTCCCTCCTATGTAACAGGAGTTATATCTGTAGGCCTCTTGATAAAGTGAGACTGCAAAATGCATGGCCATGCTCAGGAGAATAAATATGAGATATTTATTTTCTGTACAGTCTACTTGGGGATCAAGAAAATATAAATTGAACTATACAAGGTTGACGCAATCCATGCCCTTGTGTTCAATTAGATATTTGGACAAAGGGACAGAGCATATAAATTATTATAATAAAATAGGATTTATCAAAGTTATTGATAATCGTAATATTTGGATAGTGATGTGTTGCTAGATACCGCTTACTATTTATGATATTAAATATAAAAGGGTTTTATTTTAATATTATAACCAAATATTAAAATCCTATTGGATCACACGCATACAACATGCCACTAGGAAAGGATAATAATTCTAATTTAATTTAATTAGAATTATTACATAATGGGCCAGGCCCATAAGTGTGAGGGTTAAGTGAGTGAAAGGGTAAAACCCTAGCCACCACTCTATAAATAGAGCATAAGATGCACTACCCTGAGACACATAAGCAATCGCTTCTTACTTTCTAAAGCTACTAGGATAGCTGAGGAGAGAATCCTAGTCCGACTGTTGGCATGGATACCAATAGAGACGTGGCTACACTTGCCTCGTTTGTAATCCTAATAAGGTACGACCTTTCGTTTCAATACCTTTTTGCCTTGATTCGTGTTTTCGCAAAACGATTATAACAAGGGGGAATCCATTTATTTCCGCTGCACCCTGACCACATGCTTGATTCCCTTCATTTTGGCCTACTGGGCCTCTAATGAGTTTAAGGGGAAGTCTGCTCGTAACAAGAGCAATCAGGCTTTTCGTCGAGGCGGGGCAGTCCACACCGCGGGCCGTAAGGCCCACATTGAGGTCGCACTGGATATGGTATGTAAAAACCTACTATTCTATATTATTTATGTATTTGTAATTAAAATAATTAATGGTGTAATTTTTCTGTGTAATGACGACAACTTGGGCGGGATGTAGATCCCAATGAGTTTTTTATGGCCACCCACACAAAAAAGGTGGTGGTTGGGTAGACGACTGAGCGCGGTCCACATATGTAAGTCAAAATTATATATGCTTAACATTGTTTTTTATATAATTCCATATATTTGCAATAGAATAACTAACTTAATATAAGTTTATATCTACTCAACAGACAAATTACCATGACTGGCTGAGAGAGGTGGAGTCACAAATGGGGGACAACTCCATCATTGATGGGTCCACCAAGTTACAGATCTCGAAGGATGTTGCTGGTGGCAAGACTCAAGGCCGCTGTTAGGCACAGGGGACTTGTCAAGCAACATTCGTCCTGGTGTGACCAGCCTCACTCAAGAGTCTCGGGTCCATACCAGCGGGGGTGATGGGTCACGACGTTCGTCTGACGAGGCGCTGCGCTAGAAAGTCATCGAAGTAAAGCTACAGGCTAGTCGAGCTGAACAGAGGGTTGATCACTGTCAGGCCCAGTACGCATTGTTAGAGGAGGACTTCGCACGACTCCGACAACAGTTGCAGTTAGTGTTGGATGCCCGTCGTGAGGTGGTTCTACCAACTACAGTCAGGCTTAGCCGCACCTGCACTACGACATGACGACCTGGATGACCAACCCGTGGATGAGGATGAAGATCGTGGCCCACCACCACAGCAGCGTCGTCGCCGTCAGTCGTGATTTTTTTTATTGCATTATGTTTTTATACAATTTGTGTATATATATATTGTGTGTGTGTGTATAGGGTGGGGATCAACTTACTCCAGGAGTAACCCTTGGCAAAGTTACTCTGCTTAATAACTCTTTGTAAATATTGAATTTCATCAATATAACTGTTATATTAAAAGTTTTCATTAAGTAGATCAAACCCACAAAATTTCATAAAAATTAAAATTTATTTGATATTTTATCAAATCATTTTAGTTTAACATACAATATACTCCTTAAAATACAAGTAAATTTCAACTCTAAGATCACATACCTATGAATGTCCAATTAATTTAAAATTTGGTGTGCATAATCATCATATTAATATCACATTATTAAACGGTTAGATTTGTTAAATTCACATTTTACAAAAAGTTATTAAGCGGAGTAACTTTGTCAGAATTACTCCCAGAGTAAGTTGATCCCCACCCATATATATATATATATATATATATATATATATATATTCTATATGAGTGTTTTTATAGTATTTATTATTTTTCTTTATATTTTATATCATTAACAAATATGATATAAATTTATAAAATAAATAAAAAATTGAATTTCTATAATAATTCAACCGTAAATCCGTAAATTAAAATAAAATTAAATATAAAACCCTAAATTCAATTAAAAAGATTAATATAATCATTAGTGACGTCCATTGCCGTCACTAGTTATAATTTTTTTTAAAAGATAATATAAGTATTAGCGACGATGTGACAGCTAGCAACGGCTTGTGCGCACAAGGTGCGCGCACATGGGGCTTGACAGTGAGTTTGGGCGCTCGCGCGCTTGAGCGCGCGTCCTAGCGGAGAGTTTTGACGCTTGAGCGCGTCTGCACGTGCAAGCGCGCACCAAATCAGAAACTTTGGGGGCTTGAACATCCAAATGCCCGCTTAAGCGCACATGTTAATTTTCAATTGAGTAATGTTTTTCATACAACAAAAAATATACAACAACTCATACAACATACTTTTACTCTCTATATCTCTCCATCATATCACCTATCACTTATCACATCCCACATTTCTCTCTTTTACTTCTATTTTCTATTTTGTCTTTCTATGTTGTATTGTTGTAGTGGTGTATGAAAAACATTACTCTTTTTAATTACACTCAGACAGAAACTTTGTGCGTTTGAGCGCACCATGCAGGGCGCGCTTGAGCGCCTTGTAACAACAGATTATGCAGTGAAAATGCAGCAGAATTATGCAGAAAAAATCTCCCATTTTAGCTTATTTAATCCATTAGTATAACTTAGTCGTAGTTTAGCTCATTTAATTTATTTGAGATCAGGACAAAGGAATTGACCAAAGGGAGATTGATAGTGGCAATTGAAGCTTCCTCCCCCGTTGAAACTTGAAAAGTTTGAAGTTTGAAGCATGGCATTAGCATATGCAAGCGTGGGTTATGATGGCACTAGGCGACATGCGACTTCAGAAGTGCAATAATTAATGACCATGCGGAATCAGTTGATGGATGAAAATGAATGCTACGTGATATGCTTTCGGCTCCCGTACGTCAATCTTTGCGGCTCTCTTTTCTCTTTGTTCCCTCCACTTTCATGCACCGATTCCTTCAACAGGATTGGCATGCATGTTCTTTCTTATCACTAGATCATCTAATGAGACCGTGACAAGAAAGCTTTTCTTTTTTAACGTTAACAATATTTTAAATTATAAAATTGAGCTTTGTAGTGTTGATGTTGTTTGAAGGGGTTGAAATCGTCATAGCTAGCTAGCTAGTTTAAAAGGTTTATAATATTTCCAATGACCTTGGGAAATAGTTGATCTATATATATATATACTTTATAAGGTGGATTCACCTATAAAAGATAAGAAAAAGAATAAAAGATATAATAGGTGATGTAATAAGTGTAAGAAATTAATGTCGTGGCAAATGTACGTGATTTAATAAATTAAATAAAAGAATATAGGGTTAAATATGTTTTTGGTCCCTTAAAATATTATGAAATTTGGTTTTGGTCCCTCATTTATTTTTTCATTGGTTTTGGTCATTCATTTTCTAAAATCACATGTTTTTAGTCCTCCTTATTAACTGTACTCTGTTAAGTCACTTTCGCAGCTCTACTACGACTTTCTCCGGGTAAAAATTTAGAGCAAATTTCTTGCTACTTTTTCTTTGGAAAATTTATGTGCAGTAATTTTTCAAAAAAACAACAAATTTTTTAAATGAAAATGCTGCTATAAAATTTCTTTGCTTTGTTGTAAAAAAATCTATAGTAATTTTTCCGCAAATTTTTGAAACTAAATAAATTTTCTTTCAATTTTGATATCTGTAGGAAAATTTGAAGGAAAATCCATAGAAAAATCTACAAGAAATATTACTATGTCATCACTTAGTGGAATATAACTAACGACGAGGACTAAAATCATGTGATTTTAAAAAATGGAGGACCAAAACTAATGAAAAAATAAATAAGGGACCAAAACCAAATTTCGCTATATTTTGAGGGACTAAAAACATATTTAACCCAAGAATATATTATTCAATTATTTGAATGAAAGGATATGACTTTTGGGAAGGAGTTGTTATGTTTTAATGAAAGGGTATATTGTTTGATGGAAACAATATATATAATGGAAGGACATGAATAGTCCCAACCTCTGCCTATCAAAGTTTGTCTTTTAAAATTACCATCAAGAATTGAAGAACACAAGAAAGAAAAGGAAAAAGAGATAGAAAAGATTTATCTTACAAATTCTACAAGATTCAAAGGCATCATCAATCTTATCATGAATCAAGGTTAGTGTTTCTATCTAATCGTATATGTGAAAATTATGAATTCTAAGATCCTATTTGATTATCCAAATATCATGAAAGTTTACATGTGGTATCAGAGCATGTGTTTGGGATTTCATAGTTTTCCATGAATGATATTTTATCCATTAAAGTTATTCTTAAATGTTCAAATATTGAAAGTTCATAAATGTTAATTCCGCCACATGTATTTATGATCCATGATGGATTTTATTTAAATTAAAAAAAAAATCTGGACATTTTTCGTTTCCTCAATTTTTTTTATAACGTGCTTTGAATTTAAAGTTATTATTGTAATGTTATAATCGTATTTGAATTTCCATGCGGTGAATTGAATTTGAATTGAAACGTTATCACTGTACAAATAAAAAACGGTTCATTGGTTATTAAAGTTGGAAGCGTACGTGTGGCTGTTCTTCCGTTTCTCAATTTTTTTTATTGTAAGAACCAGTTTTTTTTTTATAAAAGCATCACTTATGTTGTATTCAATGATTCTAATGACACCCATATATTTCATGATCTGTGTATTCACATATTTTTCAAGCATTGCTTTGTTTTAATTTGAAATTGTATTATGTGAGTTTGTTAGTCACCAAAGTGATCAAACTTTCAAATAATAAATAGTTTCAAATTAAATTATGTTTAAATCTTATAAATATTTATATTTGGAATTAATTGTATGATAGATTTGTTAGTCACCAAAGTGGCCAAATCTTTAAGTTTGTTTAATTCCAAAATTAATAGTAACTTCTTTCAATTACTCATAAAATAATGGATGCTAAAATATGATTTTTGGTTTATGGGTATATTGAAGTTCATTATTATAAGACAATTAAGGATCACCCAAAGGTTGATCATTTGTTCTTATAAATAATGGGCATAAATGTTGGTAGTGTAAATGCATTATTAGTTGTATTTATATCCAAAGATAATAAATATTTCTAATTAGTGCATATATCATTGCCAAATTATGTAAACATTATTTTTAGCATCATTATGTCAAGTATGATATATTGATGGATTGCCCAAAGGTGAACATCAATATGCATTGTATGAAGTTATGTTCTGAATTTATTTAGCATGTTAGTATGTAACTTAAAGCATTAATATTTTTTAAATCTTTATTGCTCAAAGTACCTTTTGCTTTGCATTCGCATTTCTCATTTGTTCCGATTTTTAATGGACTTAATTTCTCTAAATGGAGTGAACAAATTCAATTTTACCTTGGGGTAATGGATTTGGATTTGGATTTGGCTCTTCGTGAAGAGATACCAAGTGCTATTACTGATTTAGGCACTGAGGAAGAGAAAGTTCATTTTAAAAATTGGGAAAAGTCAAACAGATTGAGTCTGATGTATATGCGGATGAGTATTGTTGATAACATTAAGTCCGCTCTTCCCAAAACTGAAAGTGCAAAAGAAATGATAAAGTTTGTGGAAGAGCGCTCCCAAACTGCTGATGAGTCTCTTGTCGGGACATTAATGAGTACCTTAACCACCATGAAATTTGATGGTTCTCGTACTATGGTAAACATTGCAGCAAAACTTAAGTCATTGGAAATGAATGTGGATGAAAATTTCCTTGTGCAATTCATATTGAATTCATTGCCGTCTGAGTATGGTCCTTTCCAAATGAACTATAATACCATGAAAGATAAATGGAATGTGCATGAATTGCATAGTATGTTAGTTCAAGAGGAAACCAGACTTAAGAATCAAGGAAATCATTCCATTAATTATGTTAACCATCAAAGAGCTAGAAAGAAATTTGGCAAGAAACATGACAAGAAAGGGAAGGGACTCCTAAAGATCAATGAGGCCTCTTCTTCTCAAATTCACAAAAAGGAACATCAAGGAAACAGATGTAATTTCTGTAGAAACACTGGGCATTTCCAAAAGGATTGTCCAAAACGTAAGGCTTGGTTCGAAAAGAAAGGTAAGCCTAGTGCTTATGTATGTTTCGAATCAAATTTAGTTGAAGTTCCTTATAATACTTGGTGGATTGATTCTGGATGTACAACTCATGTTTCTAATACGATGCAGGGATTCCTTACGACCCGAACCACAAAGCCAAATGAAAAGTTTGTCTTTATGGGCAATAGAGTGAAGGTTCCAGTGGAAGCAGTCGGGACTTATCGTTTAATCCTCGACACTGGACATCATTTAGATTTGTTTGAAACTCTTTATGTACCTAGTATTTCTAGGAATTTAGTTTCTTTATCTAAACTTGATGTTAATAGATACTCTATTAAATTTGGTAATGGATGTTTCAGTTTGTATAAACACACCTATTTAATTGGTAGTGGTATATTATGTGATAGATTATATAAGTTAAATCTTGATAATCTTTTTGCTGAAACACTTTTGACCTTGCATCATAATATTGGAACTAAACGTGGTTTAGAGGAAGAACGTTCTGCTTACTTGTGGCATAAACGTTAAGGACATGTTTCCAAGGAAAGATTACAAAGATTAGTGAAGAATAAAATCCTTCCGGATTTAGATTTTACTAATCTAAATGTATGTGTGGATTGTATTAAAGGTAAACAAACAAAACACACAAAGAAAGGAGCCACAAGAAGTAGTAAGCTTCTTAAAATTATACACACTGATATTTGTGGATTATTTGACGTTAACTCTTTCAACAAAGAAAAATACTTTATCACATTCATTGATGATTATTCACGTTATGGTCATGTCTATTTGCTACACCATAAATCCCAAGCTATAAACACCTTAGAGATTTACATTGAAGAAGTAGAAAGGCAATTAGACAGAAAGGTGAAAATTATCAAATCTGATCGGGGGTGGTGACTCAAGTTATTGAGCCAATTAATAACCATGAAGAACAACAAATAAATGATCCCATTACTCACAATGATGTTGAAGTAAATGAACCTATAGTAGAAGAACCACAAAAAACAGCATTAAGAAGATCACAAAGAGAAAGACGATATGCTATTTCTGATGATTATGTGGTTTATCTACAAGAGTCAGAAAATGACTTAACAATTGAAAATGACCCGGTTACATTTTCACAAGCCATGAATGGCGATAATGCTGAGAAATGGTTAGATGCCATGAAAGATGAGTTAAAATCTATGGAACATAATGGGGTTTGGGACCTTGTTGAGTTACCAAAAGGTTGTAAGAGAGTTGGTTGCAAGTGAGTCTTTAAGACCAAACGTGACTCTCATGGTAACTTAGAACGTTACAAGGCCAGACTCGTTGCTAAGGGATTTACTCAAAAGGATGGCATTGATTATAAGGAGACATTTTCACCAGTCTCTAAGAAAGATTCTCTCAGAATTATCATGGCATTGGTGGCTCATTATGATTTGGAGTTACACCAAATGGATGTGAAAATCGCCTTTCTAAATGGGGATTTAGAGGAAGATGTGTATATGGATCAACCAATAGGATTCATAGAAAAAGGAAAAGAACACATGGTGTGTAAACTTAAGAAATCAATATACGGACTTAAGCAAGCTTCCCGACAATGGTATCTCAAGTTCAATGATACCATTGTGTCCTTTGAATTTAAGGAAAACACTGTTGATCGATGTATATATCTGAAGGTCAGTGGGAGTAAGTTTATTTTTATAGTTCTTTATGTTGATGATATCTTGCTTGCAACTAATGATCTTGGTCTTTTAAATGAGACTAAGAAGTTTTTCTCTAGGAATTTTGAAATGAAAGATATGGCTGAGGCAAGTTATGTGATTGGAATAGAAATATTCTGGGATAGGTCACAAGGATTGCTAGGCTTGTCTCAGAAAGCATATATTAATAAAATTTTAGAGAAATTCAGAATGGATAAATGTTCGGCATCTCTTGTTCCAGTTCAGAAAGGAGACAAATTTAGTCTCATGCAATGTCCAAAGAATGATTTGGAACTGAAACAAATGGAAGAAATTCCTTATGCATCTATAGTTGGGAGCTTAATGTATGCTCAGACTTGTACGAGATCAGATATTAGCTTTACAGTTGGGATGTTGGGAAGATACCAGAGTAATCCTTATATAGACCATTAGAAAGCTGCAAAGAAAGTTCTGAGATATTTGCAAGGTACAAAGGATCACATGCTTACTTATATAGGAGATCTGATCATCTTGAGGTGGTTGGATACTCAGATTCAGACTTTTTCGGATGTGTGGATACAAGAAAGTCTACATTCGGTTATTTGTTTATGTTAGCTGGAGGAGCTATCTCATGGAAAAGTGCGAAGCAGTCAGTCATTGTTGTATCCACTATGGAAGTTGAATTTGTGGCATGCTTTGAGGCCATGGTTCAGGCTAAGTGGCTACAAAATTTTATTTCAGGACTTGGTGTAGTCGACAGTATTGCCAAGCCGCTGAAAATTTATTGTGATAATTCCGCAACAGTCTTCTTTTCTAGAAACGACAAGTATTCTAAAGGTGCTAAACATATGGAATTGAAATACTTTTCCCTTAAAGAAGAGGTTCAGAAACATAGAGTGTTAATAGAACATATTAGCACTAATCTTATGATTGCAAACCCTTTAACTAAAGGGTTACCGCCCAAGACATTTATTGGTCATGTTGTAAATATGGGCATTATGTTAGCTAGCGAATGTTGAAAGTTATTGTAATGTCTTGTATGTTTGACACTCTGAGCTCACTAATGAATAAGTTTCTGAATAATTTCTGTTTTCAAACTTTTGTGCACGTGTATGAATGTTAATATTGAAAACAATTTATGCCTTTGAAATTGACATTATTGTTAGACAAATTATGTACTTCCTATTAAAGTGTCATGTTTGGAAGAAGGCTAATATAGTAGTACATGGAAGGGACTATGTCGAATAAGTGATGTACAACCGTCATGACTCTTTATTAGTTCTTGTTCTTAATTTGTGACTTATGATGTTATGAATGTATGATACATTTATTCTTGTTAATGCGCATTATGATTGATACTTTATTAAACTATAAAGTTGTATTTTGTCACATGAGCCAAGTGGGAGAATGTAAGAAATTAATGTCTCATGTGTGTGGCAAATGTATGTGGTTTAATAAATTAAATAAAAGAATATATTATTCAATTATTTGAATGAAAGGATATGACTTTTGGGAAGGAGTTGTTATGTTTTAATGAAAGGGTATATTGTTTGATGGAAACAATATATATAATGGAAGGACATGAATAGTCCCAATCTCTGCCTATCAAAGTTTGTCTCTTAAAATTACCATCAAGAATTGAAGAACACAAGAAAGAAAAGGAAAGAGATAGAAAAGATTCATCTTACAGATTCTACAAGATTCAAAGGCATCATCAATCTTATCATGGATCAAGGTTAGTGTTTCTATCTAATCTTATATGTGAAAACTATGAATTCTAAGATCCTATTTGATTATCCAAATATCATCCAAATATCATGAAAGTTTACAATAAGAAATGGATATATAATATAAAAAAATATAAAGAGGTGGAGAATGTGAGAAGTAAGAAAAATAGAAGCGAATATATATGGGTCTATTTATTTTCTAGTTGGGAGCCTCCTAAAATTATAATCGAGTAAAAGTAACAAATTAAACTTCCATTTGACTGAAAGTACGTACATTTAGAACTTTCCCAATTGTAAAACAAAAAAACACAAATTTTTCTTATCTCCCTTTTTCATATCCTCACTTTTTATGTAGATGTTTTTCTTATATCTTAATTCTGATGTTTTTTTCACTTCACTATTTTACATTTTTCTCCACGCCTCATTTTTTGTTTTCTTAATTTTCCTCTCCTTTTTTTTTCATCATATATCATTTATTACATTTTTACTTTGTCTCTGGTTTCTGTCTTTTTTTTCTATCTCTTTTCCTCCATAGACCTATCACCTCCTATTTTTAGAATGTCAAAAAAGTTTTTATCCTTTGTGAGATCAATCCGTTCATTATTTTTTCTTTCTTGTTATCTCTCTCTTCTTACACTCAGGGCCCGTTTGGTGCACATGATAGGATAGGATATGATAGGATATGATAGGAGAGTTGGATAGTGACATGATAGGATAAAAGCAGAATAAACTCTTATCTTGTCCTATGTTTGATGTACACCAGGATAAGAAAACAAATATGATTATTTTATCCTATTCTACGTTTGAGATGGACAGATTATAGTAGAATATGATATAAAGAATATTAAAAATGATAAAATTACCCTTATTACAAATTTAAATTATTTTTTTGCTTTTTAGCAAACACACATAATAAAAATT
This sequence comes from Sesbania bispinosa, assembly GCA_026901365.1. Classification (NCBI taxonomy): domain Eukaryota; kingdom Viridiplantae; phylum Streptophyta; class Magnoliopsida; order Fabales; family Fabaceae; genus Sesbania; species Sesbania bispinosa. The sequence continues at coordinate 96,542 of QLOH01000378.1, forward strand.
TATTTTTATTAAAAAATATTTAAATTTCTATTAAAAAAAATAAAAATATTAAAAAATAAAAATTAAAAATTAATATCAAAATTACCACAAAGTCTTTATTCCATGCTCTCTCTTCTTCTTCTTTTTTCACTGCATCTCCGTATCTTCTTTTCCTCTCTTTCTTCTCTCTTCTCCCTTCTCTCTCTCTTTTTCTCCCCTCGTACCTCTCTCTCTCCTCTCTCTCTCTTCTCTCTCCCTCTTTTCTCTTCTCTCTCTCTTCTTTCTTTCCTCTTCCCTCTCTCTTCTCTCTCCCTCTTTTTCTCTCCTCTCTCCTCTCTCTCTCTCCCTCCTTCTCCCTGCTCTTCTCTCTTTCTTCTTCCTCTTTCCCTCTCCTCTCTTCCTTCTCGAGAGAGGAGAGAGAGGAAAGAGATAGGAGAGAGAAAGAGGGGGAGAGGGAGGAGAGAGAGGAGAGAGAAAAAGAGGATAAATGAGGAAGAAATTTTTTTATCTTATCCTATCATATCTTATCACTCTCTAACCCAGCTCCCCCTTCAGGATAAGAATTACACTAGAAGGATAGGATATGATAAGCAACAGGATAAAGTTATCATATCATATTGGTGCAACAAACACATGATAAGTGACAGGATAGGATAAAATTATCATATCCTGTCACTTATCATGTGCACCAAACGGGCCCTTACACCCACATGAGAGTCCATTCTAGATAGAAACATTCTCCAAAGATTTATAGAAAAGAATTCTTCTTTCCATTTTATTTTCACTCCATCAAATACACTCTTAGTGCCCATCCAAGTCATTATCACATATTGTAAAGTCTATGCATAAGAATTCTTGCCCACTATTCTCAAATCAAAATACTACTTGAAGAGATCTTGAACGAAACTTCACCCATTTATTTTCTTGGTTAGGAGACTTTATTGCAATCCAACAACTAGGGAGTGTAGTTAGGCGTGAGGTTTATGGTGTAATCCACACAAAGCTTAGGTCAGATCAAATAAATTTATTAAATAAATTAAGTCAAGGATTTTTAAAAGTAAAAAACAAACCAGATTTATGTCATCAAATGTTTTTTTAAACCTAAGTTATTCTATTTAAATAAATATAAATAATAATATTTTTATATTAGAATTTTAATTGTCGTTAAATCATATATTTGTTAACTTAATTATTTAAATATTTAATCATGTGATATTGTAAAAAAAAACTTCAAATGCCTTACTAAAAAAAATCAAATAGAATTTTAGGTCATATTAGGCTTTTAAAAATGTTAGGTCTATGTTAAGTAAGTAAAGACATCAGATTCGGGCATTTTGTTTGGGAAATGAGTCAAGTTAAAGCGCCAGTCTAACATAACATATTTTAATCCCTACTAACAACTAGTAATTTTAAATTTAGGTAAAATTTAAAAAATAAAAGTATTTCAAACTAAAATATATGTATATATAATTAATTTAATTAAATATGTAGATAAAGGTAAACAATGAAGTTTTAATAAAAAGTAAATGTAAAGTAAAAAATTTAAATAGAATTAAATTGAGAGTGTAAAATAGTATGATTTAGAACAAAAAAGAAAAACTGAATGCTAACTATTTTAAAAGACGTGATATTTTGGATTTTTTAGATTTTTTTTAATGTAAAAAGAATAAATTAAAGTTGTTAATAATTCAAGAATTTAAAAAAAAAAAAACATTAAACAATGATGAAGCCACATTGAAGTTGGTTGAATGTCTCTCGAAAGGGGGTTAAATAGAGACTATAAAAACTTCAGATTCCTGAAACTCAGATTTAGTCTGAGATGATCTCAAGAGTTTAGCTTAGAACTCTGATTGAGTTACAAGTATTATTCACTCGGCCTCTTCAGGTTTGTTTTCCTTGAGTATTCTTCTTACACAGCCTCTCCAGACATCTAAGTAGTCTTTTACAACCTCTCCAAGCTATCACAAACCTACACCAACACTGAAGTCTCTACCTAGTTTGGTTGGGGAATTTACAGAAGATTGGAATGATAAGATTTCCTAGATTGACTACACACAAGGTGCAGATACACAAAAAAGATCGGCTAGATACAATCACTCTTTGAGTGAAGCTCACAAATTACAGAAGAAGTGATTGGTGAAAATAAAGGTTAGTGTGAGAAAATGAGACTTAAGATTGAAAACAGAGTTTCAGCGGAGTCTCTCACTTTTTCTCACAGTTGGAACTTCCTTTTATAGCAATCTCCTTTTTAATAGCGTTAAAAACCGGTACTGTTGCAAAAGAGATAATACTTATTAGCTTTTTGTTCCAACGACTATCATTGTCAGCAAGTGTTGATGGTACAATTTGATTCTTAGGTCTCAATCTGGAGTCTTGATATGAGCTTATAGTCTGAGTGCGAATCTAGTGAAGTTGACTTTCATTTTGACAATTTTGTTCTTTAAACTTTTCCATTCTTCATTTTTCTCTTACCAAATGCTTTTCACTCTTTGCAAGACTTGAGATTTAACTTGGTTCTGGCTTGAACCCATTTTCCTATATAATTGAATTCTACATGTTGAATCTGAGTAAAGCTCTTGTTTCTTCATGTTCACAATTCATTGATCTATAATGTTCTAATAAACTCAGAATGCTTCTTAATCGAATAATTGAGACTAAGTATTGCACGCTTAAATACATAGATTAGTACCTCAAGCATGACTTAGAGTAGTCACAATTTTTGCCAGTTTTAGGGGTCTGTTATCATTAAAACATCCTAAGAGAGAGTTTGTTCCAAGACACATGTCTTTAGGATAAAGTAAATATATTAGGAGATATTCTCATTCTTAAAAGTGAGGACTCTATTTTTTTCTTCTTTTTTATATTCTCAAAGAAGCTTAAAAGCCCAAACTGACCATCCTTGGAAAAATAATACCATAAGCCTCCTATTAAAGGGATATCAACTAATTGGGAAGGGAGAGTCTCAAGTATATAACATTGAAAATCCCATCCATGACCTAGACTAGCCAAGAGGTATGCACTACATAAATTTACTTCTCTATAAATATGAAGTAAAGAAACACTCCAAAGAGGTATAAGCTAATAAAGAGGAAATCTCTTGAACTAGGGAAAAAGCCTAATGAGTTTAAGGAACTCTCCTGAGCTAGCCATAAAGATCAATCTCCACCAACATTTTCATTAACCCATACTCTTTGTCAGCCTCAAACCAAGAATTAATCCCCACAACTCCACCATAAGTGAAAATCCCTTCCAATGATGCAACAAAATCTTCTAATGAAAGTAATGGAGCAATCATGCAACAAAACTAGCCATAAGTTGGCTTGACCATCTGCGTTTAGCTTAACGTGCTCTATAGGTGGAGGACCCCATAAGATAAAAGCCACTTTTCTATGACATTTGTAGAGAAGATGGTTCATCTTAGCACTAATTCTTTCAATCAATAGAGTGTAGCTTATAATATTGAAATGATAAAGGTTGACATATCAGAATTAACGTAAAAAATACGTAGGTTCATGTCCTTCCGTTGAGTCCACATGATAACACCAAATAAAATATGATAATTTTTTGTCTTTGATCACGAATCCCCACATACATAGTTGTGAGTTTAATCTTCGGCTCGAGTGTTGTGGTTAGGTAAAGCCCTCCCAAGAGTTGCAACTCCAAGAGTCGAACCCCCAACCTTACAGGCATTGTCTGCGTGGGGTCACAATCCACTTTCATTGCAACCAACCACTAAGTTGTCAGATCCAAGGGTATTGTCTTTCAAGACAAGAGTCAACCAATCCTTCATTTCAAGGTTAAACATCCTTAGAATACTTTCACAACACCTTAGGATGTGTATAATGGTTTTTGATGCTTGAGTAAATTGAGCACAAGTTTTACCAGAAGTTATCATACATTTGAATCTTTCCATATTTTGTCAACAACTTATCCTTCAAAGTAAAAAAAAGTTGATTCTACTTAGGCCTTGCTACTTTCAAGTAAGCCGAAAAGTTTGCCCCATTGCAAGAGTGAAATATATAGAAATTTATTAAGTGTTGGAACAAACTTTCTCATAGGATGTTTTAATGATATCAAACCCTTAATACTTGTAAAAATTATGATCTATATGAGATATGCTTGTCGTACTAATTTGTGTATTTAAGTGTGCAAAACTAGGTTTTACTTATCATATGAGAAGCATTCTTAGTTTATTAAGATCTTAAAGATAAGTGAATCACAATAATAAAGAGACCAGAAGTTTCCACTCAAATCCAATAGGCAGAAACACTCTTTGCAATAAGACAGAAAAGCTAAGCACGAATCAAGTCAAATATCAAGTCTTGCAAAGTGTCAAGAGGATCAAATCTTAGGATGAAGATCAAATTTTGAAGATATCCCAATACAAGACAGACGAAAAGAAGTTAGCTTCATCAGATTCATACTCAAACTAGGAACTCAGATTCGGACCTCAAGTTAAAGACCTAAGACTAAGATCAAGACAACATATATTATACTATCATCACTCGCTGACATGGATAGTCGTTGTGTAACGTCCTAATTTATATATAATGCCCGTTGGAAGAAAAATTCCCGAATTTCTAAAATTATTTCGCGCCATTTTAGATATCGCACATACATACATCATATAACGTTTAAGCTTCCAACAATTACTTATACAATATATGAACACGTAAATTGAATACATAAGAGTCCATCAAGGCCAACATAGTTATGCAATACATAGTCATCACCTGAGATACCACCATACATGTTCCCTAAACAAAATAGAGAAGGTCTGGAGGTTGCACATTTACAGTCATATCCCACAAAGAATAGATGTACAAATGTATATCAAATCATATACGGGTCCTATAAACTAAATACATAAAATCCTTGGCCAAATAGAAAAATATAGGTAGAACATCTCCCATGCTCCATCACTCACTGGCCGGTGCGGGGATGAACCTGTACATCTAAAATGTAATCCACAAAACGCGTGGTGAGATGAATGTCTCAGTGAATATAACTATACAGCAGGCAATGTGGGTAAGTAGGAAAATGCAATGCAACAAGGAAAACATAACAAATCAGGACATAATATCTCAACTAAACATAAACATGATATGCATGACATGCATTACCCGGCAGACGGGGCCTTATCACTATCTGGGCTAGACCTGAGCTCAAACTACAAGGAACGTCTTTCTTGGGTATAACACCGCCAATTACTGGGGGACGAAACCCGTGTTTTACTAGGGACCGAAGTCCATTATTACTGGGGATCGAAGTCCAATCTTTCTTAAGTGTGAATTGGGGCCGAAGCCAAAACTGGGGCCTAAGCCATTTTTACTGGAGCCAAATCCAAAATCATTTTCTGATTATCTGGGGACGAAGCCTTAATGTAAATCTCACACATAATACATACACATGATTCATGAAATAAGTGTCTAATATCGTAGTCATTATAGAAAACCCTAACTTGGGAAGAACCCTAATCTATATTCCTAATTCAATATAACCATACCAAGGCACATACATGGAGAATATACAACCAATAAGTTAAACATAAGTCAAAGAAGGGGGAAGTAAGAGAATATGGGTCATAAGAGGAGATTCACATGAAATGGGTGGAGGTGTGTGAGTTATACTACCTCAAGAGAACTCAAATGTGAAGGGAGAAAGAGTTGAGGGGGTTGGGGTGTGCAATCCTGGACTTCCTCTTCTTTCTCTTGGCTCCCAGTAGCTCTTCCTCTCTCTAGGAATCTCTCTCTAAAAGTGTAAAAGTGAGTGGGGATATAAAAAATGAACCCTAGGCTATGTTTAAAAAAACCTAACTCGCGCATTCTCGCTCAAGCGAGGATTTCTCGCGAGAATACTAAAGGTTTCCTAGTTTCGTGTTCTCGCTTAAGGGGGGACTCCTCGCTCGAGCGAGAATACTCCATATCTCTGGATGATTCTCGCTTAAGCGAAAATCTTCCAGAGAGCAACCATTTCCCATCGGTGGCTCTTAGACAACTCAAACGGACACAAGTCAAGCCAAAAGATAAGTAGCTAGGGGGTTTGAGCTTCTTGTATGGTGGGGCTGATTGTGTCAAGCTACAAGTAGAAATAAGAGCTTCTTGGAGGAATATTAGAAGGAAAGGTGATGATGAGCTGGGGAAGCCAAGGATTGTTGCATCTACTAATTACAAGGAGTGGAGAAGGGAAAGGGAAATACAAGGTCATCTCTTTAAAGAGGATCCTTGTAACAAAGGAGCATCCGAAGAGACCAACAAAACCCTAGAGCTAATGAGTTCTCAATTGGATTAATGAAGGCACAGATGACACTCCTTGAAGAAAACATAGATCGTATTGACCTGGATGTAATCACTCTAAAAAAACGGTGCAGGAAGATGGACATGGAAATAGAGCAGTTGAAAGACGAATGTGTTGATGCGTATCAAAGCCAGGGTTGTGTGAGGAAAGTAAAGTGTAGAAGAGATATGGCTTTAGGATGACTTTTTCGGAACTAAAGAAAAAGTTGGAAGAAAAAGAGGGGATGATGGCATAAATCTTGCAAGAGAAAAAGGAGTTGGAGGCGTGTAATCAAATACAAGATAAACCCATGGAACAGTTGCGGGGAAATGTTACTGAAGCTAATCGCCATGCTGATAAGGGATGTGATGTAGCGAAAAAATACCATGATTTGTTGGTGTGAGCAAAGGGAAAAGAATAGTAGTTGAATTCGAAGATTGAAAAGCTAGAGAATCCAGAGATAGTCTAGGAGGGGATGGTTGGTCAGTGGGAAAAAGACTACTAGTACTTTGATTTGGTAGGCTTTGTTAAGATTTTTATGTTTGGTATTCTTGATGTAATTTTCTTATCTATTTGAACAAGTTATTGTACTTTTCATTTTGGAAAAAAAATAAGGTGTTTGGTTGCTACATGTCTTGCCCCTGCTCATGGTCTTAAACGTCAACTTCGACTAAATGCATTACTAGTAAGATGTCATCTATTGAGGAGGAAATACTCCCTTTTGATCGACTAATAACCACTATTTAACCTAAGAGTGGATATATCTCTAGTGTTATATGTGGGGAACTTATCCTGCTATTGAACACTTAGGTCTTTCTATAACCGCACACTCTTAACATTTTGTTTGTTGCCACTGTGATTTTGGTTGTTGCACAAGTGAAGGGGATTTGTAGCAATTGCGGGGCCAAGGAAAAAAGACACCAATCAAATTCGAGTTTACAACGCTCGGCTGTTGGCTAGAATGGAGGAAAACAATAGTGGAAGAAATCTGAGTGCAAAAGTAGATGAAGTAAGGGGAAGAAGGAAGAAATGTCAACAACACAAACATGAATAGAAGAGACATTGTTGACTCTGAAGGAGGCTATCATCTTGTTGGGAGCACTAAGGGAGACTCAACCCACTTCTGGGGCGGCGATACCTCTAGCAAAACCACTCGCAACTCCTATGGATGATGGTTATCATCCGATCAATGACGATATGCATGGTTATAAAGGTCCAGCTTGAGAACAACCTCATGTAGTTACTATTGGACAAGGAGTTGGGTATGATAGTTCAAAAGAAGAGTTGATGGAAAAGATTAAAGAAAAGATCAAGGCCATTCGGTTCTCAAGTTCTTATGGGGCACTTGGAATAGAAGACTTTTGCCCTACTGTTGAGGTTTTCATTCTTAAAGACTTCAAGGTCCCAGACTTCAACAAGTATGATGGGAGTACAAGCCCGTTGCTTCACTTGAAGACTTATTGTTCGAAGATGGCCATATGGTCAAAGGAATAAAATTTCCTTATCAACTTTTTCTAAGAAAACTTGACTGTACCAACTTTGGATTGGTACATACAGTTAGACCATTCCAATTTTTTCTAACAGATTTTTCATGGGGAAATACAACTTCAATATGGAAGTAGCCCTTGAAGTTAATATTGCAATCACAAGAAGGGAGGTTGAATTGTGATGTCTTTTAACTTTCTGCAATTTCTTCTAATATTTTTTTGCTCAAGTATTACTTGGCTAAATATTAGAATCTTAAGATCAATAAAGGAGAAGTTAATCTATGAAAGTTTATAGGATGCATAAAATATGGTTCGCTTTTATGGAACCTTGGAATATCACTTACTTAGGTATTAGATAGATTCTAAAATAGTTTTATGCAAATGCAGTATTAAGTAAATCAATTTAAGGAAGGTAAGGAAGAGAGAAAGCACACACAAATTTATACTGGTTCACCTTTAACTTTTGAGGCTGCATCCAGTCCCTACTTTCAGTAGGAATTTCCTTATGTCAACTTTGTTACACAAGCTTCTTGGGCACTCCTTACCACTAGTATTTTTCTGCAGCCTCTCAGGCTCTCCACAAAGTTCTTCTGCAGCTTCTACAGCTCAGACAATACACAGATTCCTTCTGCAGTCTTTGCAGGATTCTCCTAGGTTTCTGTTTTCAAGTTTTATGCTCACAGAAACTTGCAAATACAAAATAACACCTCTCAAGAAGAACTGACACTTTCTATGTTGATCAGCAATAAGGTCAGACAATCCTTCCCATTCTTCATTTGAAAGAATTCTGGGTTGTATAAAATCTTCTTCTATAAGAACACCTTTGTCTTTTCTGGGAGGAATCTCAGCAAAATGATACCTTGGTACTATCCTATTAGGTTGCACCAGGATAGTAGTGGAAAGCTTGGTGTGCACTATTCTCGGTGGTCTGAAATCTTTCTTCCCAAAGGAGCTTGAGTACTTATCAACCAGTTCAGACTCAAGGCACAACATTCTCACATCAATCCATTCTTCAAAAGATAAGGAGTGTTGATCCTGAGAGAAAGGATCTAGTACCCTCCATTTGTGACAAGGGTTGATTACTTCATGCCTTATCTTCTCCAATGAATCTGAAAGACTTCCTCCCCTGAACTGATAAGCCTTCTTTGCCTTGCTTCTGAAGCAGTTTCTAAAGTAAGCGTTGAAGGAGGACGGTAAATTGATGGGTTTCTGGCAAGAGAACCAAAAATCCAGTAGTATAATAGTAAGAAAAGTATCGTATCCACAGGGAACGGTCAATTCACGTAAACTTGTAATCTAATTATCAAGGAGAACAACGGTTTTGAAGGTGTTGTTGCGGAAATTGTAAATATCAAATTAAATATCAATGGAATTAGAAAGGAAGAGTTAAAGACACTTTACTTGGATTAGGATTGAACTTCATCTCATCACACCCTTTGTGCATGTAAAAACTATCTATTATTTTAGGTTTACTCTATAATACTGTAGACAAACTATATTGCTTATGACCCCGAGTTACCAGGCACCACTCACACTCAAAGGTAATCCATGCGGGCTCTCCCAAGCGACAGACTTACCCTCGGCTTATTTTTGCTCTCTTTATTCCGTTTGTAAAAGACTAATTGATAAACGAGGCCTAATCTTATAGGCGCACCTTCATTAGAGTACTCACACTACCCATCACTCATCAGGATACATCCATGTGTCGGTCCTGGATTGACAACCAACTAATCCTTTGCTATCGATACTAAGGCCTAATCCTGTAAACGCCCTTCGCTAGAGTACTGTCACTACCCATCGCTCATTAGTAACGCTCATGTGTCAGTCACGGTGTACTGAGTCCTCTTATTCAATCAGAGTTTGGGTTTCCTATGTCTAGGCTCCCCCATCCTCACTCCTAGTCGAAACTAGCCTATAGCTCCGGCGCAAGCGCGGAAGTCAGGGATTAAGTACAGAATAAGATTACCAATATTATAGACAGAGAGCTCAGGAAATAATAATATAGAGTTTACATACACTCGGGGATAGAATCAATTACATCCAATCCTAATGGAGAGTTAACTACACGAGGTAGCCATACAAACCACCGAAGATGTTGTCACCATCTTCAATCCTTGTGAAGCGCTCCTCCTCTCCTACTCTAAACTTAGCTTTGGTGCATTATCACTGAAATATAGATGAATTACAATAATCGTGCACACCGAATTTGGCACAAGAGGTTCCTATTTATAGACTAAGGAAAGACAAATCAATTTGGGGAGAAATCTATCTAAAAACGACAACAGGGAGCAAATCAGCGTGACCTGCGCTCCAGGCTGCGCTACAGCGCAGGATGGAGCACAACTTCCAGAGAGTATGCGCTTCACCCTGCGCTGTAGCGCAGGTGAAGCGCAGGTAGCGTCCTGCAGCTCCAACTTTCTCTTTTTAATCTTGATCTCTCCCCGAGACTGGTTTTTGGCAGATTTGTCTTTCCTTGTTTCCCTTTTCTTGATAAAATCCTTGCATTTATTGAGCAATCTTGATTTATTTGGGAAGCTTGTCTGCAGAATCCTTGATTGATTAGAAGTGATCTCCTCATTAATTGCCTTAAATATTCTTCAAATCTTTATTAAATGTCTTCAATCAATCTCAAATCTTGCAGATATCTCCCTCATTTAATGTTATCTATCCTTCAAATCAAATCTTTGCAATATCCTGCAAAAATCAGCAATATTTCTATAAAAATAGCATCAAATTCAAATCTCAGATTAATAAATACAATTTCTCTAATATTTAATAAAAGGGATTAAACTGGGGCAAAATTACCATTTTATCCTTGATAAGTGAACTAAAAAGTACTCTAATTTATCAACTAATTTTCACTTATCAAAATCACCCCAACTTAACTTCTTGCTTGTCCTCAATCAAGAGACCTCTTTGCAATTAAAAATCAATTCTATTCCCAGTGTATTTCAAACAATTAAAACAAATTCAAGGAACTATTCCTCAACTTCTTCCTAAGTAGCAGTCACTTTCCAAACATAAGAAAAACTTAGGATCAAGGGATGTTACCAATTATCAATCAGAATAGAAATACAAACATCAATCAAACTTCTCAAAAATAGCAATTAAAAAAGTAAGTGATAAACCAAGGAAATCGCTCATTCTCACGGGTAAGTGTTTCCCTCAATCTTTTTCACCAATGTGGAACAACTAGAATTGATAGCTGTTTCCAATATCTGAACCTGCAAGCAGTTAATATGGATAAAAAGGTCTTTTCTTTGGTTGTAATGAGGCTGGGCTATCAAGAAATCATGGTTTTTCTGGGTATGCAAAGAACACTTTGAATAGAGAGCATCTTGTGATTGTGCTTGGGACTTCTCTCTATTCACCTGATCATTCTTGAATTATCACCCCTTTTCAGCTTGGCCTCTTTGTTTGAAGAAGTACTCCCCCCAACTTATTCAATTCCACACTTTTGTGCAGAATTATTTTTTTTTACATAAAGAATAACATAGAGACTTTATTTGTGGGGGAGGATCTTTCTTTGTGATTTCGTGTGCCTTTTCTTGAATCTCTGTGACCAACCTCTTGTCCCATGTTGTTGTGGTGCACCTTGCTCTCTATCCCAAGTGTTAAGGGACAGGATACATTCAATGAATATGGTTAGGGTGCATCAAAGGAAATATTCAAGCTCAATTGGGAAAGAAATAAACGGAAACATTTATCAGGGTTGGCTATTTGGCACTGAGCACAATATCAGAATCACAAAACATGCCTTTGTCACTTCCATATCTTCTACTAGCAAGACAAAATTCAGAAACTCAAGCAATAACATTTGACAAGCAGCGGTGAAAAGCTCTCAATATCAGTGTTTGGGCTCTCAGCTCACCGGTTATTGGCTAAAATTTCCTTGATAAAGCACTTAATGGTTTTAATTAACTATCCTGATAGGTTCTCTTGAGAAGTACCCTAATCCTAACTGATTATGGAATTAATCACAAAACCCCTATCATCTTTCCTAGTTTGGTTAGTTAAACTACTTAATTACAGAGATTTTTGAAAATTTACCTTAATTCCTAATTTCCTAAAGTCCTAAAAATTTTAAAAATTCTAAAAATTTAAGAAAAATTGAAATACGAAACAAAAAATCCTAATTAACTAAAAAAAATTCTATAAAATGATAGAAAATAAAAGAAAAAAACTAAAAGAAAGAAAACACCAGTATCAATCTTCATTCTCTGTATCCTGTAAGTCCTTGTCCTGCTGCTGCTCCACCTCCCCCTGGATGAATAGGCCTGTCCCCAAGACACTACAAGAATATCCGGAACTCTTCAGCGGCATGCTTGGGTATGGGTCTAGTACTCCTGATTGGTTTGAGGTCAACTGGTCTTTATACTTTGCAGCAGTCTGTGCGATTCATGAAGAACATGGAAGCCTATCATTAACCAATTTACACGCATAATTTAAAGAATTAATATTTTCACAACAAAAGTTCAATGCACTTGGTAATGACTTCCTAAAAACAAATCATACTCATTTGTTTTGCAAGCATTCAATCAATCCATGGAAAGTGAAAGTTCAAGATTTTTGAAAGAGACAGAGCATAACACCTTCAAGTTCAATAACTCACAAAACAAAGAGCATTTCAATCAAGCAAATTGTTCTTCATGTTCCACACAGCCAAAATCACATTCAAGATAGCAATAATCAATAATATTCACAATCCTAAGGTTGCTACCCTAAATTGCAAATAGAGTAAATGAAGATTTCAATTGGTAAAAATTAAAGAAAACATAACAGAAAGTTTCAAAATTGATGGAAGTTTGTGAGTGGAAAGAGTGAGAAGAAGAGCTTAGGAAGTAGAGAAACAGTACATGAGAAAATAGAAGATTTTTAAAATTTCGTATCATGTGCTTCCCCTTGCGCTACAGCGCAAGTGAAGCGCAGAATACAATGACTAAAATTGCATTTCTGCGCTTTACCTGCGCTACAGCGCAAGTTGAAGCGCAGAAAATAGAATGCAATTTGCAATTTTCGGTCACGTTTTCTGCTACTTCCTATTTTTTTAAAAAAAAAAATTATTTTCCACAAACTTATCCCAATCAATTTTGAAAATGTCCTAAATCCTAAAAAAAATTGAAAAATCCTAATTAACAAACAAGAGAATAAAACAAAACTGAAAATAATTGAAAACTTAAAAATCTCTGGGTTGCCTCCCAGGAAGCGCTTGTTTAACGTTTGATAGCTCGACGCCTGTTCTCTCAAGGTGGCTGAAACTGAAATATTTTGGTGAGCTTGTGTGCTGCACCCTTCCTTTCTCTGGCCCGTAAACCTCCCCATAATCTTGCCTTGGAACAACCTGTAGTGTGAACTGACTTTGACCATTTGGGCTTCTTCCTGGAATTAGACCATGCTTTTGACTCCCTTGGCTTGACTCTTCTTTTCTTAATTATCTTTCTCTCATGTGCATGAGTCTTCTGTTCCTGAAGCTTAAATGATTCACAGTTGATTGCTCTCAATTTCTTTGCTTCGCAGGGGTCTTTGATATGGAATACACTTGACCACTTGATCTTCAATCTGGCTCTAGGCTCTGAATTTGATTCTAGCTTGACTTTTCTTCTCTTTGCCTTGTCCTGGTCAGTGTGATCGCAGGCCCTTTTTTTGTGAGGTCTGGAAGGATTATCACTTGCACCATGCCTTTCTTGATCTTCCTTTAGAGGACTGGTTGGATAAGGCAAAGTCTTTGGTCTTGGTACCACTTCCCTTCCTTCCTCGAGCTTTAATTCTCCATCTCCCTGTTCACTCTTTTTCTCATTTTCTTGATCTTTTTCATCATGAAAACCTTCATATGTGTTTTTCTCTTTCTCCTTTTTAGTGTCAGTCTCTTCTGCAAGCACAATCTTTTCTGTTTCCTCCTCTCCTTTTTCTTCTTCTTCTTCTTCTTCTTTTGCTGCACCTTCTTCTTCTTCCTTTTCCTCATCAACTTCTTCTGATTCCCTTTCTTGTGTTTCTCCAATTTCATATTCTTTTTCTTCTTCTTTTTCTAGTTCCTTTTCTTCATCAGCTAGATTGTCATTGATTTCCTCCCCTGTTAATTTAACAATTATGGTGGGACAAAATTCTACGGGGTTGGGTTGAGCGTTTGCTGAGCTCTGTTCTGACTGTTGTTTGACTCTTGTTTCTTTTAATTGCTTCAACAAGGCGTCAATATTTCTTCTTGCTTCTTCTCTGTCCTTTTGAAATTGTATATTGCCTTGATGAATTTCTTTGATACTCTTACAAAGTCTTAACTCCCTTTGTTCTGCTAGCTGCGCTATCAAAGCATCTTTTTTTTCTTTTTGCTTCTTCTCTCTCCTTCTGGAGTCTTAACTCCCTTTGTTCCGCCATCTGCTTTAACAAAGCGTCAGTGTTTCTGCTTCGCTCTTCGCTCTCTTTCTGAAATTGTATATTGCTTTGATTGAATTCTTCCAAAAACTCATAAAATTGTGAGTCTCTTTGTTGATAGGACAAGTAACTTTGCTGCTGTTGAAAAGAAGGTTGCATACGGAGTGAAACAACATCTTGGTTTCTCCCAAAATTTTGATTCTGATAACTTCCCCAATCCTGTGAAAAATTGTTAGAATAATTGTTGTAATTAGAGAAGTTACCTTGAATCGGTGCATGAGAGGAGTAACTTGGTTCTTGCACCTAACATAATCTCCAAGGGTTCTTCTTGGTTGATTTTGCCATTCATAAGCCATTCAGCATTTACTTCACTTGGGGTGGTTGAACAGCGAGTGTTGAAATTGTCTCCTTAAGCTTAGCCTTGCCCCTTTTTCTGTTATCTGTCTTCTCAAGAAGCTCAAACAAATGTTAGCTCAGGAGAGAGGAACAAAAATTATTATCTTTTTTTTTAAAATAATAATAAAAAAATTTAAAAAAAAATAATAAAATATTTTTTTAAAAAAAATATAATAATAAATAATAATAATAATATTTTTTTAAAAAAATAATAATAATTAAAAATAAAATATTTTTGTTTTCTTTTTGACTTTTCCCTCGTCTCCTTTTCTTGTTTCTACTTCTGTTCTTCTCTGATGTCCTTTTTGTTTCTGAATCAAGTTGTAATTGATGTGAGACACCTGGCTTCAAAAATAAAAACAAGAAAACTTGAAAAAGGTAAGTGTGGAAGAAAAATTAATAATGATAGAAAAACTATAAATTTCCTAAATAATAAAAAGTCCTAAAATAATAAGAAGAATAAATAAAAGAAATCCTAAGATAAATATCCTTGATAATTAGACCGCCAAGGTCTACACGAATTGGAAACCGTTCCCCGGCAACGGAGCCAAAAATACTTGATGGGTTTCTGGCAAGCGAACCAAAAATCCAGTAGTATAATAGTAAGAAAAGTATCGTATCCACATGGAACGGTCAATTCACGTAAACTTGTAATCTAATTATCAAGGAGAATAACGGTTTTGAAGGTGTTGTTGCGGAAATTGTAAATAGCAAATTAAATATAAATGGAATTAGAAAGGAAGAGTTAGAGACACTTTACTTGGATTAGGATTGAACTTCATCTCATCACACCCTTTGTGCATGTAAAAACTATCTATTATTTTAGGTTTACTCTATAATACTGTAGACAAACTATATTGCTTATGACCCCGAGTTACCAGGCCCCACTCACACTCAAAGGTAATCCATGCGGGCTCTCCCAAGCGACAGACTTACCCTCGGCTTATTTTTGCTCTCTTTATTCCGTTTGTAAAAGACTAATTGATAAGCGAGGCCTAATCCTGTAGGCGCACCTTCATTAGAGTACTCACACTACCCATCACTCATCAGGATACATCCATGTGTCGGTCCTGGATTGACAACCAACTAATCCTTTGCTATCGATACTAAGGCCTAATCCTGTAAACGCCCTTCGCTAGAGTACTGTCACTACCCATCGCTCATTAGTAACGCTCATGTGTCAGTCACGGTGTACTGAGTCCTCTTATTCAATCAGAGTTTGGGTTTCCTATGTCTAGGCTCCCCCATCCTCACTCCTACTCTAAACTAGCCTATAACTCTGGCGCAAGTACGGAAGTCAGGGATTAAGTACAGAATAAGATTACCAATATTATAGACAGAGAGCTCAGGAAATAATAATATAGAGTTTACATACACTCGGGGATAGAATCAATTACATCCAATCCTAATGGAGAGTTAACTACACGAGGTAGCCATACAAACCACCAAAGATGTTGTCACCATCTTCAATCCTTGTGAAGCGCTCCTCCTCTCCTACTCTAAACTTAGCTTTGGTGCATTATCACTGAAATATAGATGAATTACAATAATCATGCACACCGGATTTGGCACAAGAGGTTCCTATTTATAGACTAAGGAAAGACAAAGCAATTTGGGGAGAAATCTATCTAAAAACGGCAACAGGGAGCAAATCAGCGTGACCTGCGCTCCAGGCTGCGCTACAGCGCAGGATGGAGCGCAACTTCCAGAGAGTCTGCGCTTCACCCTGCGCTGTAGCGCAGGTGAAGCGCAGGTAGCGTCCTGCAGCTCCAACTCTCTCTTTTTAATCTTGATCTCTCCCCGAGACTGGTCTTTGGCAGATTTGTCTTTCCTTGTTTCCCTTTTCTTGATAAAATCCTTGCATTTATTGAGCAATCTTGATTTTTTTGGGAAGCTTGTCTGCAGAATCCTTGATTGATTGGCAGTGATCTCCTCATTAATTGCCTCAAATCTTCTTCAAATCTTTATTAAATGTCTTCAATCAATCTCAAATCTTGCAGATATCTCCCTCATTTAATGTTATCTATCCTTCAAATCAAATCTTTGCAATATCCTGCAAAAATCAACAATATTTCTATCAAAATAGCATCAAATTCAAATCTCAGATTAATAAATACAATTTCTCTAATATTTAATAAAAAGGGATTAAACTGGGGCAAAATTACCATTTTATCCTTGATAAGTGAACTAAAAAGTACTCTAATTTATCAACTAATTTTCACTTATCACAAATCAGTGGTGCAGCTTCCTTGAAAAATAGCAGCTCTTCATAGAGATTTGGAAACTGAGGTACTGTGGGCCTTTCTTCAAGAGGAACATTATAGAATCTGTGTGGCACTTCACCTGCCCACAACATTTGTTGATCATTCTTAACTATTAGGCTCATATCATAAGTTGGTTTCCTTGTGAGATCCCTAGGTATCTCCTTCAGCAGTTCAGCTCTTGTCAAAGTTAAATTTCCTCTAAACCAAACACAGCCTGAGTCTTCATCTGAGTTGAGTTCGGAGTAACCTGATAGAGATGAAGATGAAGGTGAAGGTACATCTTCAATTGTGCTTATCACCTTAGGTGGAGGAGGGGCTTCATCCTCTGAAGAAGAAACATTACCAAAAATAACCCTAGTCCTTTTAGCAGGAGCCATAGAGCCTTCATCAGCTTTCTTCTTCTGCTTCAATTCCTCCAACTTTCTCTTCCTCTGATCTTTAGTCACCTTCTGAAACTCAACAGCATCTTCTTGCCGGATGCTTTTACTTCTTGTAACTCTTTGAGGAGCCTTATCAGCAGGAGCCAACAATCCTCTCCTTTTGATTCTCCTTGCATTGGCACTGGCTCTTCTTCTTTTGAGCTTGTTTTCTTGTTCAATCATTTCATCTTCAAGCAGTGCTTGCTGAGCAGCAACAACAAGAGCATAATCTTGCTTTTCTTGTTCTTCTTTCTTTATCCTTTCTTCTTCTTCTTCAATTTCCTCCACAACCTTCCTGATGTCAGCTTCAGGTAGACTGGTAGCAAGAGGAATAGCTTGGATAAGCTGAGTCACATCAAAAGATTCAACACCAAGTTGTTCAGATTCTACCTTGTTGTTGTCCTCTTCCTGTCCTCCCAGAGTGAGAGTAGGCTGAGTAGCAACAATAGAAATATCAGTAGCCTGACCCACAATCTCAAAGGTTTGTGCAAGCACATTCTAAGCAGCTTCAGACAATCTGAGCTGAACTTCCTTTTCAGTTGAAACTTCCTTCTGAATTGGAACTTCCTTCTAAACTGAAACTTCCTTCTGAAGCACTTTTGTTTTTTTTCTTCTTTACAACTTCAGTGGGGGTCTGAGCAGAGACAAACTTGTCTTTGTGAGGATCACCCTTTAGCTCATCCTCGAAAATCTCCAGAACTTCCTTAGTGCTTTTCCCAGTTCTGCCAGCTTTGTCTCTGCCAGCTTCTTCTAGCAGGGTTTTCTCAGGTGAGAGCTTCTTCACAGCAATGCCCATCTTCTTAATGTTCACCAGAGAGAAAAGAGCAGGACCTCTATGGTCATACAGTCTCTCAATGGGAACATTGAACTTCAGTAGAATCCTTGTAATGAGGGTGTTGTGTGTGTAACTTGCAGCTGAGTCGTTCACCCTTTTCAGCATATTGTAAAGAATGATTCTGGGAAGGTTCAGAGGCTTCTTCTCCAAAAGGTTGATCACACAAAACCTTTCTAGCTCAGAGACATGGTTCTTGCTTCCATGCTTGGGCAAAATGTAGCAACCCAAAATAGCATGAAGTATCCTTGCCTTAGAATGCATGAGGGAACTCTTCAACTCACTAGGATCATCAATCCCATACAGCTTCCTGGTGAACTTTTTGATTCCACCATTCTTCACCTCCCATTCTGGCACGAACATCTCTCCAGAGTTAGGAACACCAGTTACAGCGGCAATGGTGTCAGCATTAACAATGATCTTCACACCCATCACAGTGGTCTTCAGCCCTTGATATTTTCCATCTTTAGATGAAATATCTTCAACATTCTTCCAGAAATCCACCACACTCTGCTCATGCCATGCACAATCAATGGCAGAGAAGAAGTTGGTCCAACCACAAGCTTCGGAAATCTCAGAAAGATAGATGCCACCAGCTTGGAGTTCATCCAGATTCACATTCCTGGAAGGCACAACCTGACCACCAGCAGACTTCTTTGATGCCATTTGAGAAAGCTTGAGAGAGAGAGAGCACGAAGAGCACAGAGAACTTAGGGCACAAGTAACACAAAGCAGAGTCTTGCAGAAGAGAGAGAGAAAGAAAACACTAGTAGTCTGTAACCGTTGACAACACGTCCCTTAAATAGCCGTCACAGCAGTAATGATGGCAGTTATAGTCTTGGAAAACGTGTAGTCGTGCTGAGAGCAGTTACTCAGAGAAGGAGACCAAACGTTTCAGCTTGCTACGTCATCAGACTTAGTTACCTCAAATGCACAAGTTTGTTCAGATGATGTGCATGTTCAGTTGCAACATACATGCAGATGATGCATGTTCAGATGCAAGCATTCATATTTCAGACAAAGCCAAGATATTCAGATGATTTCTAATGAACTTAAATCTATCTTCAGTCAGAGGCTTTGTGAATATATCTTCCCATTCATGTTCAGTATCAATGAACTTTATATCAAAGACTCCTTTCTAAACATAGTCTCTAATGAAATGATGCTTGATTTCTATATGCTTTGCCCTAGAATGTTGAATTGTATTTTTAGATAAGTTTATTGCACTTGTATTATCACACATTACAGGAATGGAATGAACAACAATGTTAAAATCTTCTAACTGATATTTTACCTATATCAGTTGTGAACAACAACTGGCTGCAACAATATATTCAGCTTCAGCTGTAGAAAGAGCAATTATGCTTTGCCTTTTGCTGGACCAGCTGATCATGTTGTCACCAATGAAATGACAACCTCCACTAGTTGATTTTCTTTAAATTTTATCTCCAGTAAAATCAGCATCACAAAATCCCACTAACCTGCAATCCTTACTTTTCTTATAGCAAAGACCAAGATTAGTAATGCCATTTAAAAATCTAAAAATTCTCTTTACAGCTTTGTAATGAGTAATTCTTGGATCATGTTGAAATATAGCACAAAGAAACACACTGAACATTATGTTAGGTCTGCTTGCTGTTAGATACAATAATGAACCAATCATTCCTCTGTATAAGGTTTGATTCGTTGATTCTTCCCCTTCATCTTTGCTGAGAGCAACAGAAGGATGCATAGGAGTTGTCACGGGCTTACACTTACTCATGTTGAACTTCTTAAGCATTTCTTTTGTATATTTTTCCTGATGGATCCATATACAATCAGATTGTTGCTTGATCTGAAGTCCTAGGAAGAACTTAAGTTCTCCCATCATGCTCATCTTAAACTCAGATTGCATAAGCTCAGAAAATTCCTTGCATAATGAAGAATTGGTAGAACCAAAGATAATGTCATCCACATATATCTGAACAAGAATGAAATCTTTGTTAGACATTTTTCTGAAAATAGTTGTATCTACTTTTCCTCTTTGAAAATCATTTTTAATCAAAAAATTGCTCAATCTTTCATACCAAGCTCTTGAGGCTTGTTTCAGACCATAAAGAGCCTTTTTCAGTTTGAAAACATGTTTTGGAAAAGTAGTGTCTTCAAAACCAGGTGGTTGTCTAACATAGACCTCTTCCTCAATAAATCCATTGAGAAAGGAACTCTTTACATCCATTTGATATAAGGTGATGCCATTACTTACTGCATAAGAGAGTAAAATCCTAATGGCTTCAAGCCTAGCTACAGGGGCAAAGGTTTCAGTGAAGTCAATACCGTCTTGCTGATTGTATCCCTGAGCAACAAGCCTCGCTTTGTTTCTTATCACTTTCCCTTCTTTTGACAGCTTGTTTCTTAACACCCATTTGGTTCCTATTATAGTTTTCCCATGGGGTTTAGGTACAAGTGTCTAGACATCACTCCTAGCAAATTGGTTCAGCTCTTCTTGCATGGCTAGGATCCACCCTTCATCATGCAGAGCTTCCTCAATATTTTTAGGTTCAATTTCAGAAAGAAGTGCAAGATTATTCAAGCTTCTGAGCCGTGATATTCTTCTTACTCCTTCTGAAGTGTCACCTATTATTTGCTCTCTTGGATGATGAGTTCTGTATCTCCAATCACGGATGTGAGGGAATACACACTATAATGGCACCTGTCAGTAGAACTCTGGGCTGACAGCTGGAGGCTAGGATCAAGCATGGAGCTGCTAGAATTGCTTGGAGCTGAACCAAGCATGAGTCATCCTCAACATGGTCAACCCATTGACCATTGACCTTGGATTCAAGTCAACACTCAAGACTCAATTTAATTAGGAATAATAAATTTAGGAATTAATTTTAGGAATTATGATGTAATTAGGAAAATATGATGTAATTAGGATTTAATTGTAATTTCCTTAATTTTCCTTTGTATTGGGCGCTAATTTGTGGGTTTAATGGCTTAAGTCTTAGCTTAGCTACATAGCCTTGGGGACATGGGTTCAAGACCCACTAGGAGAGCTTTTCCTACCATCTTTTATTTTTCCCCAATTATTCCCCACTTGGCCGCCCCCTCCTCTCCTATAAATAGGAGACTCCTCTCTTTGTATTGGACACATTATTGATAATAGTAAAGGCATTATGCCCAAATTTCTCCTCCCTTGGTGAGTTGAGTGAGGCTTGGTGGTTGTTGCTCAAACCATACTGAGACTTATCTAATTCTCCTGAATTAGTGGCGTCTGACATTGGACTTATCTGCTGTGGGTGGATTCCTGCATCAGTGGCGTCCCTCCATTTCTTCCTCTCCACTTTTTCTTTCATTCTCTCTCATTTTCTATCACTTTCTTGCGCAAAATAGGCTGCTGCCCTGCACCTTATTTTCGCAATTTAAGGTGATGTTTCTTGATTCTAATCAGTTGTTTTTGCTCAATTCTGGATCCTACAACTATCCTGCTATAACACTCTGTCTGAGACTCAATAATGTTGGTCTGAGAAGGTCCAGCTTCAGAGACAGGTTTAGTCTTTTGCTCGGTAGGTCCTTCAGATAATCCTTTAGATTTTACTTCTGGATTTATCTGCATTCCTGCAAAATCCTCTTCAAGATCTGATAGTTCCCTATCAGTCTCTTTATAATCATTGAATCTTACATGAATAGATTCTTCCACAGCTAAGGTTCTTGAGTTATAAACTCTGTAAGCCTTAGAAGTTTCAGAGTATCCAATAAAGAAACCTTTGTCAGACTTAGCATCAAACTTTCCTAAATCATCTTTAGTATTGAGTATGAAACACTCACATCCAAAGATATGGAAGTAGGATATGTTGGGTTTTCTTCCTTTCCACAGTTCATGGAGTCCTTTTGAGAATTGGTCTTACCAAAATTCTGTTTTGAATGTAACAAGCTATGTGAACAACTTCTACCCAAAAGGATCTAGGTAGGTTGCTTGAAATGAGCATGGTTCTCCCCATCTATTGCAAGCTTCTGTTCTTTCTCTCAACAACCCCATTTTGCTGAGGTGTTCTAGCCACAGAGAAATTGTGTGAGATCCCATTCTCATCACAGAACAGTCTGAAGCTTGAGTTTTCAAACACTCCACCATGATCACTTCTGATAGCAGATATGCAAATTCCTTTTTCATTCTGCACCTTCTTACAGAATTTTGTGAAATTCTCAAAGGTATCCTCTTTGCTTCTTAGGAATATAACCCATGTAAATCTTGTATAGTCATCAACAATGACCAATCCATATTTCTTTTTGCTAAGACTCTCTGTTCTAGTAGGACCAAACAAATCCATGTGAAGTAGTTCCAAAGGTCTGCTGGTTGAAACAACATTCTTACTCTTAAAAGAGTTTCTGGTTTGTTTCCCTTTCAGACAATTTTCACATAAAATATCAGATTTGAATGAAAGCTTGGGTAAACCTTTAACCAGATTGTGTTTGGTTAGCTTTGAGATCAATCTCAAACTGGCATGCCTAAGTTTCTGATGCCAAATCTGTTTTTCATCTTCAATTGAAACAAAGCACTTCACATTTTGACTTGCAAGTTCCTCAAGATCAATCTTGTACACATTATTGTGTCTCTTAGCAGAAAAGAGGATATGATCTGAAGCATCTTTGACTATATAGCCTTCTTTAGTGAAAGATACAACATATCCACTGTCACATAATTGACTTATGCTCATAAGATTGTGTTGCAATCCTTCCACCAGAAGCACATTCTTAATCAGGGAAATAGGAGTCATACCTACTGTCCCAATACCAATGATCTTCCCTTGCTGATTTCCACCAAAGGTGACCACTCCACCTGCCTTGGGTCTAAGGCTTTGGAACAAACACCTTTCTCCCGTCATGTGTCGCGAGCACCCACTGTCCAGGTACCATTTGCGGTGTTTCTTTTGTCCTGTTAAACACATCTGCAACAGGAACAATTAAACTCTTTGGTACCCTCTCTTGTTAGTTTTGGGTCTTATTTTCCCTCTGTGTCTACACTAGGACTCCACATGTCCAGGTTTGCCACAGTTGGAACACCCATTACCTTTCTTGGGTCCTTTATCAAGTATTTTGAAATTTAAGGATTCAGAGGAAGATGTGTCTGAATAACCTAAACCACTTCTGTCTAGGGAATGCCTCTAAGAGCCCAATAATCTGTTAAGATTATCAGTTCCTTTGACAAATCTGGCTAGATCCAGAGTTAATTCTCTAATCTTGTTTTTGAGTTTTTTATTCTCTTTTACAAGATTATCAGAATTACTAGGATCTTGCTGAAGCAGCTTTTCTTTGAGAGCAAGGTTTTCTTTTTGCAAATTTTCATTTTCTAAGGGAGCTTGAGTAAAGGCTCTTGAAAGTTCCTTAAATTCATTAAACAGCTCTCTGCTACTTTCAACAAGGTCATCATACTGATCTTGTAGAGTTTGAGGAATTACCTCAGAGTCTGAACTGTCTGAAGAAGGTAGACTTGCCATCAGACACAGATTTGCTTCTTCTGAAGTGTCATCCTCTTCTTCTGAAGTGGAATCATCCAAATCTTCCCATGTTGCCATAAATCCTTTCTTTTTCTTGAAGAATTTCTTCTTTTGAAAGGTTGGCTTCCTTAGTTTGGGACAATCAGCCTTCATATGACCTGGCTGTTTGCATTCAAAACAGGTAATTTTGTTAATGTTAAAGGATTCTTTACCTGACTTACCTTGTTTGGAATTAGAAGGTTGAGATCTTCTAAATCTCTCTTTTCTTTGCAGCATCTTCTTGATCTTCTTTCTGAGAAGAGCAAGATCCTCATCTTCTGAACAGCCTTTAGATTCAATCTCAAAGCGAGAATCCAGGGCCTTTTGAATCAAGGAGTAATTCAAGCTAGAAGAAAACAGCCACAAGAGAAGACGTCAATGTGGTATAACCTTTTATATTGAGGGTTCCCTCTCTTAATCAACCCCCTAAACCAGAGAAGGTAGTTGTGACGATCAAAAAGCTGATTCCTTACTCCTATGATGATACTAATTCAGTACCATGGACTTATGATCCTAGCATAGAAGTTATAGGAGGGACAATGGACATAAAAAAACCCTTATCGAGGGGAGAAGTCAATTACAAATGTAATTGGAATAGGGGGCTTACTAGAAGTGGTAGGTGTTATGGCCCATATGAAGTTGAAAAAATGAGGATGGAAATGGAAAAAGAAGACGTTGGGAATAAAAAAGAGGATGAGATACCAAATAGACCAAGGACATGGAATGAGCGTGTAGGACTATGTCCTATATTTAGAGGAGTTGACTTCCCTTGTATGGGTCACCTTGACCTTCCAATTTAATGGTCAAGGCATAAAAAATAATATTAGATAATTTTCCTTTTATTTTATTTTATTTTTAATTTCCCTAATAGGCCACATGGTTATGGCCTAAGTTCTTTAGTTTGATAGTTTGTATTTTATTTGAGTTGTATTTTCCTCCTTACTTTTTATTTATTGAGGCACCTTTTATAAGGCTTAGGATAGACTTAGGTTGTTCTCTCAAAGCACTCATAGGATAGTTTAGTATTAAAATGTATTTTTCCTTCCACTCATGACCACTCCCTTTAGGCTATAAAAAGAGTGAGTCTCCTTGTATATGTTTTTTAATCAACATTTTAATACAAAGGCTTTATGATTGTTTTACCTCCTCATAGTGTGACTAGAGAAGGGTTGATGGTGCTTTCTCAAACCATTCAAGATACTTATCTGACTACATGAGATAGTGGCGTCCAACACTTTGAACTTACCAGCTAGAAGAGTTGCTTCTACTGTGGCGTTCCCACCACTCCTATCTCTTTTGTTTTCACAATTCTTCTTCATTTTCCTCTTGAATTTCACATATTTCATGTCACTTTTTGTTGATCTGTGAGATAATCCATTGCTTTCTTGCTTCAATCCTAGTTGAGTTGGAGTTGTTTAGAGGCTAGGGCATCCATTTTTTGCCGCAGATTGGGCTGCACATAGGTACAAAATTTTTCACAATTTTTCTTAGTTTTTCCCTGTATTCCATCTCAATTTTTGTGTAATTGTTGGGCTTTTGGACTGTTCTGAACCCGAGGTGCTCTTTTGTTGTTATTCAGCAATTGTTTGCTTTATTTGAGCTAGAAAAGGTGGTTGTATAGCGCGGTTATTATACCCCCTCTAGGTGTTTGATAAATTGCTCATATCATGTGTTCTTGCTTGTTGATAAGTGTTAAAATTACGTAAAATTCCTATATAATTACAACACTTATTGATGGCAAAACATTGAATTTATACTCCAATTTATCCCTTTTTGGCTTAAAATACAATTCTTGTATTTATTTAAGTCAAATTTAAATTTGATGTTATTTTGATAAAGAATTTGCTAATTTTTGCAGATAAAAAGCAAATTTTCAAATAAAGCATCAAGATAGTAGCAAACAAGGATAGGAATAGCACAAAGAAAGCTTCAAAAGAGGAAATTCAGGAAAAACAGTTGCTGTGGAGCGCAGAAATGACGTTCCAGTTTTTGTTTCCTGCGCTGAGCGCGGGAGACGTAACCTAATTTTTAATGGGTTGTAATCAGAGTCTCAAAAGCCCATCAAAACAGTTATAAAAGGACTTTTAGGGATTGAGACAATAGATAGAGACGTATGGAGTCGTTGAGTAGATTGGGAGCTGGAGAAAAGTGTGACAATCTCTCCAGTTGGTTTGTAATGGCTACCATGAGTAGCTAAACTTTCCCTTAGGATTGAATGTAGTCGATTCAATCCCCAACTGTATTATGGATTTTCTTTGTTATTTAGGAATCTCTGTTTTTATAATATTGGTGTTTTTATTCTATTCTTATTGCTTAGCTTCTGTCTTTGTACCGGAGTTATGATGCGATTTCTTAAATACGCTGAGAAGCAGTTTTCTAAATCTGATTAGTGAAAACACTCAATTTGTGACTGTGGAGACCAGCATGAATTAATAGCTTTAACAACTGATCTTCAAGCCAGGGCAATTTATGACCGTGGAGACCAGGATAAATTGTTTCTGAGTATTTCATAGTTGTGGAGACCTTAATGAAATAATATTTATTTGTGCTTCAATATTTATAATTATAAATTCCTAAATATCATTGAGTTCCAAATACAAGAGGGTGCGATAGACGAAGTCCAATCCTAGTTTCCTTAATTTGCTCGATCTTATCCATATTTTCTCTCTCTCTTATCTCTTATCTCTTATCTCTTATCTTTTATTAACTATTGCAATCCTCACAAACAAACATTCAAAATTTCTCTTACTCGATAGGTGTGAACACTAAGGATTTAATTTGTACCGTTCCCTGTGGATACGACAACTCTTTTCTCTTACTATTATACTGCTAGGATATTGGTACGTGTAAAAATGTTTATTTCCCCTTGCCAAAGGTGGGTGTTACAGAAGGCATAAATAGCCTTTAGGGAACACCAAATTAGGATCCTAATTAGGGATTACAAAAGATCTAATTTACAGAAAAGGAAATAATTCAAACAGCCATTTACAATCAGGGATATTAATCCCTTAATTTCAGCTATCCTAATAATATACAATTAATCATAAATTCTGCTCTTCTATTTTAGGAATCTACCGAAATGGGCTTTCCTATTTTAGGCTCAATATCCAACACTCCCCCTTAAGCTGGGTCATAGATGTCAATCATGCCCAGCTTGCACCTTAGATTTTCATATTGAGCTTTGGGCAATCCATTGGTCAAGATGTCAGCAGTTTGGGTGCTTGAGGATGTGTGTTCTAGCTTCACCGTTCCACCATCAACCTTTTCCTTGATGAAGTGATGATCAATTTCTACATGTTTAGCTCTATCATGATGAACAGGGTTCTTAGCAATGCTAATAGCAGCCTTATTATCACATAGTAATCTCATAGGAAGATGGGGTGACACCTTGAGTTCCTGCAGCAGCTGTTGCAACCATATTCCTTCACAAATTCCATGTGCCATAGCTCTAAATTCAACTTCTGCACTGCTCCTTGCTACCACTGACTGTTTTTACTTCTCCAAGTGACTAAATTTCCCCAAACAAAAGAACAATACCCTCTAGTTGATTTTCTAGCACATATAGATCCTGCCCAGTCTGCATCTGTGAAGATTTCAACATTTCTTTCTGTGTTCTTTTTGAAGTAAAGCCCCCTGCCAGGAGTTTTCTTCAGGTACTGCAGTATACAATTAACCGCTTTCATGTGGGTTTCCCTGGGGTCATTCATGAATCGGCTTACCAAACTTACAGAGTACCCAATGTCTGGACGGGTGTGAGTTAGATAAATCAGTCTTCCAACTAGTCTTTGATACCTCTCCTTGTTGTTTTGAGGACTCTTTTCCTCAATGCCAAGTTTCACATTAGGTTCCATAGGTGTATCAGCTGGTTTACACCCTAACATTCCAGTTTCTTGTAGTAAATCCAAAATATACTTCCTCTGGGATATGGATATCCCATGTTTAGATCTAGCCACTTCCATCCCAAGAAAGTACCTCAAGTTGCTCAGATCTTTAACCTCAAATTCTTTGGCTAAGAACTGCTTCAAATTTCTAATTTCTTCATTATCATCTCCGGTGATGATGATATCATCAACATAGACTATGAAAACAGCAAGCTTGCCCTCCTGGGAGCATTTTACAAACATGGTGTGGTCTGTCTGGCTTTGGAAGAATCCATGCCCCTTCACAACCCTCGTTAGCCTATCAAACCAGTCCCTAGGAGACTACTTAAGACCATAGAGTGATTTCCATAATTTGCAAACCTTCCCTGAGTTCTCTGACGATTCTAGTCCTGGAGGGATCTTCATATAAACTTCTTCCTCGAGTTCTCCATTTAGAAAAGCATTTTTGATATCCAGTTGATGTAAAACCCAATCCAGATTTACTGCAATGGAGAGCAAAACCCGAACAGAATTCAATTTTCCCACTGGTGCGAAGGTCTCCTCATAATCCACTCCATATGACTGAGTGAATCCTTGTGCTACCAATCGAGCTTTGTATCGGTTGATGCTGCCATTTGCATTATATTTGACTGAAAAGATCCATTTTCATCCCACAGGTTGCTTTCCTTGTGGAAGTTGAGAGTACTCCCATGTGCCATTCTTTTCTAAGGCCTTGATTTCTTCATCTATTGTTGCTTTCCATTGAGGTTATTGGACTGCCTCATAAAAATTCTGGGGAATTTTGATGTTGTCCAGATTTGTCACAAAGGCCCTATAATCCTGTGACAATTTCTCAAAAGACACATAATTTCCAATTAGGTGCTGGGTACATGACCTCACCCTTTTTCTTAGAGCAATAGGCAAGTCCAGGTCTGAATTGTCATCAATTAAATTTGAGGAAGAATCAAGAGAAGGTGTGTTACCTCTGTGAGCATTTTCTGGTTCTGAACTTGGGTTAGAAACTTGGTTTTGCCTTGGAAATGTGCAGTTCTCTACCTCCATTTGAGGCTTTTGACTTTTATTCTTTCTGGAGTATACGTGCAGCTCCTTTATTTCATGACCAGAAGCTTCATTTTCTTATACCGTAGTGGTAACAAATTCTGGTTCCAAGCTTGCTACAATTCCTGCTTCTTCTGGTTCCACCTCTCTTGGTTGGACATTTTCTGCCCTAAGGTCAAAGTTTTCTGCAGTAGGTACATGTGCAGAATTCTGTACAGTAGGGTTGAGAATCTGCTCCCAAGATTGGTATTCACTCATTTTCTCCCCCCGAATGCCAACTTTGGGGTAGAAGGGTTGGTTCTCAAAGAAAGTGACATCCAAAGTATGGTAAAAAAATTTGTTAGAAGGGCAGTAGCACTTGTATGCTTTCTTGTTGGAAGTATATCCTAAGAATATGCATTTTAAGGCTCTAGGGTCAAGTTTGCTTAAATTTGGTTTATGGTCATGAACAAAGGCAGTGCATCCAAATATTTTCGGTGGAAGATTGGTAATAAGTTTGGTGTTTGGGTAGAAGGATAGAAGTGTTTGATGAGGGGTCATGAAGTTGAGAGGTTTGGATGGCATTCTATTTATTAGGTAGGATGAGGAAAGAAGAGCTTTCACCTCAAAAGTGATTTGGGACATTTGTTGAGAGCATGAGGGATCTAGTTACCTCCAAGAGGTGTCTATTTTTTCTTTCTGCAATCCCATTCTGCTGTGGGGAATCCACACATGAAGTTTGGTGCACAATACCATGTTTGAGAAGGTAATCACCAAGAGACTTGTGGAAGTACTCTCGCCCATTGTCAGTTCTAAGGATTGGATAGAGGCTTGAAACTGAGTTTGTATCATTTTGTGAAAAATTTCAAAGATTTTCCCTACTTCTGACTTTTCCTTCATGAGAAATACCCATGTAACCCTTGTGTGATCATCTATGAAAGTTACAAACCACTTTGAGCCTGTGACATTGTTAACCCGTGATGGTCCCCATATATCACTATGAATTAAACAAAATGGGAAAGAGGGTTTGTAGGACTGAATAGGATAATGGGATTTAGTATGCTTGGCCAACTCACAAATTTCACACTTAAACTCTCTTGATTTTTTATTAAATAAAGTAGGAAACATTTTCTCCAAGTACATAAAATTAGGGTGTCCAAGGCGATAATGCCACACCAATACATCATCCTTGGAGGAACATACTTGCGCAGCTTTTGCATGTCTTCTCTTGTGATCTTCTACTCTTAGAAGGTAGAGCCTGTAGGAACACAGGGAAACACTAGAAGGGGGGGTTGAATAGTGTTTCTAAATATTTTAAGAAGCTTTTCGAAAACAGATTTACAAAAATAGATTTTCAGACAGGTTACTAGAAGGCTGTCTGAAGTTTTTTAGTTAGCTGTCTGAAGTTGGTTTCAGACTGCTTTAAGATGGTTCTAAACGAAGTTTCTTCTTTTTAAAATATTAAATAAAATATTCAGTCCCCTTAATTAGTTTAAAACTGAAATGACAAAGATAAGGGAAGAGAAACTTAGCCACAGAATTTATCCTGGTTCACTCACTACCACTTGTGAGCTACGTCCAGTCCCAATGCCAACTAGCACTTGGATTTTCTCTTAATCTTGCAAGATTACAAGTATTCTTTTCTATCAAGCCTCTTCAGGCTCTACAACCAAGTATTCTTTTTCAGACAAG
This sequence comes from Sesbania bispinosa, assembly GCA_026901365.1. Taxonomy (NCBI): domain Eukaryota; kingdom Viridiplantae; phylum Streptophyta; class Magnoliopsida; order Fabales; family Fabaceae; genus Sesbania; species Sesbania bispinosa. Next base: position 126,664 of record QLOH01000378.1, read on the forward strand.
CCTCTTCAGGCTCAACAACACAAGTATTCTTTTTCAGACAAGCCTCTCCAGGCTCAACAACACAAGTATTCTTTTTCAGACAAGCCTCTCCAGGCTCAAAAGGAAATACAAATGAGAGAAATGCTTAAGCTCACAAACTATATCAGTTTTGAGACTTAAACAGTTACAGATGTACAAAGATGACTGAGGTATGCTCAGGATAATACAATATGTGTGTACAAAGATAATAAAAAAATCTATCAGAGTGTTCCAGCGAAAAACTTGCAGAGTTTCTGTTCTTTTGCTATGTTGCTCTCTCTCTGTTGGTCTTCAAAATGAGGGGGTATTTATAACCAAATAATTTGAATCATTTAAGACTCTTAGGTTTGTGAAATCAATGCTAGCCGTTGTGAGACAGCTGCTGCAGTACAGAATATTCTCTGACATATTCTGATATTCCCTGACAATTTCTGACATTTTTACAAGGTTTGCTCCTGCCAAAAAGGTGCTCTTTGTTGCTGCTGCAATTGCTGCGTAGCAGAGGACACGTTGTGACAGAGAACGTGCTTGAATTGCATTGCACAGGTGTCAGCTGTTTGTAGCAGAGAACATGCGTGAAAAACGTGCAGAGGTACATGGATTGTCACTGCTTCAGACAAGAGATGCCACGTCATCAAAAGCTTTCAGACGGCTTTGATGCTTCAGACGGGTTGATCATCTTCAGACAGCATCAGCTTCTTCAGACGGATCCAACACTTAGTCTTATATAGTAGGCTTCTTGCTGAAAATCATAAATAAACAATTTAGAAAATCGTATCTTATGAGAAACAACTTAAGTTGAATTTGTTGATCATTAAAACTTAGAGAAATTTCAGTCTTTAAAACATCATAAACCTCTTTATGATATTTTTTAGACTCAACATTCTCCCCCTTTTTAATGATGACAAATTTAACTTAAATTATGCAAAATTGAGAGATTAAGATTTAGCTCCCCCTGGGACAAATATATCCTTTTGATGCTTTTTATATATGATTTTCTCAGAAGTTCAGACAGCACAGCTTTGGACTATTTCGTGTACTCCCCCTGAATCCTGTAATCACTCCAGATTTTGTTAGATTTAATACTCCCCCTTTTGTCATCAATCAAAAGGGAATTATAGAGCAAAAACAGTAATAGATCAATAAACAAACAGGAGTATGAACTATAGATAGAGTAAAAACAAGTATCAGAGCAAGGATCAATAAAACAAGTATGAACACATGAGATGGAAAAAAAAAACACTGATTGTATTAAAATGATGTAAGGATTAAACAGACAATCAGCACTTGAAACAGAAATATGAACATAAGACAATGGGAATAAATTAGTCCTTCTTCTTCAGCAGGGCTTCAGACAGAAAGGAGATCAGTTCTTCCTTGGCCTTGTCTATTGCAGCTTCAATAGAAGACTTCAACTCTTGTTGACCACTTCTTATTAGCTGTTGCTCATGAAGAATTTCTTGCTGATTCTGAATAACCTTTTGTGCTTTCTTTTCTGAGACTTCACATCTCCTCTCAGATTCTTCACATCTCTTCTCAAGGGCCTTGACCTTTGATTTCAGCTTCTTGTTTTCTTCAAACAGGTCAGGTTCAGACTCAACTAGGATGAGCTGAAGGTAGGGACAAACAAATCTCAAAACTCCAAATCCAGGCTGTAAGCCATATTCTGAAGGATTGTAGACTGGACAGAAAAAGGTCCCAACATACTTCAGAAGCACCCAAGCTTGGTTGAATGAATCTGCCTGTGGGGGAAAGTGATCTCTTAAGAAATGGTACTGAACATATGTGAAGTGTCCAACACCCATTGCAGATTCAGCATCAGGATCACTACACCCAGAAGAAGACACAGCAGCTTCTCTGATCTTCCAGTAAGATTCCCACATCCAGTTTTCCAGCAGGTGATTCAAGCCGCCTCCTTCTGACTTAATAAACTCAGGAAGACCTTCCCATTCTGAAGCAGTCATGACTTCAGACAGGGGTGCTGATACAGAATATACCTGGTACCCTTCAATTTTTTCATCTTGACCTTCTTTGAGGGGATACCTAGGAACAATTCTATCAGGCTTCACTAAGATTTTGGTTGAAGGCCTGATTGAACTGGTTCTAGGAGGCCTGTTAGCCTATCATTCCAACTCCTCTAGCCAAGTCCCTTTGGAACAATTCAGCTTCTGTGTTCAGCATTCTTACCATTAGCCAATCTTCATTATTCAGCTTCCAGGAGTCTTCAGAGAATGGATTGATAAGATCCCAAGTATGTTTAGGAGGGACAACACCCTTCCTTATCTTCTCCAAACCGTCAGCATTGTTGGAATATAAAGCCCTTTCATCAGACACAGTTTTCTTAGAGAGACCCTGATGAAGTGAGACAGCAGGGGCTGTTCTAAAGTGATGCAGCTCTTCAGACAGATGCTGGAATTTTGGCAAAGGACAAGAGCCAAAGGAGGTTCTTGTCAGTCTCTTGCATAAGGCTGCAATCTCTGCTGAAGGTTGAATTGATGAACAGATGAGGGTGGTGAAGGAGGTAAAGGTGTGTGAGGTGGAGATGATGATGGTGAGGAAGGTGAAGATAATGAGCTATCAGATAGCTGTATGTACATAGGTGAGAGGAGTTTGGATGGTGAAGATGTGGTTCAAGAACCTGGTTTTCTTGAGGTGCAGGGGTTCAGACAACAGGTTGTCTGATGGTATGATGAGTGTAGGTGATGAGGGTTCAAATGGTATGAAAGGTTCAGAGGGAATGAAAGTTGCTGTAAGGTTGGTATAGGTTGGGAGATAGGTGGAGAAGGTTGCTTTTCAGGTGATGAAGGAGGTGGGGAGTTACATTGTCAAATCTCACCTTGATCCTTTTGTAAGGCTTGGGAGCAACAGCATCTTGAGCTTAGCAGCTCTTTCTTTTTCTTCCCTTTCCTTGGCTTCCTTATCCTCCCTTACTCTTTCTTCAGAGGAAAGAGCCCTTCTTCTCTTGAAGAATTGATTAGACTTTACAAAATTTTGATACCTTCCAGCCATGTCTGCTTCTTCTAGATGAGAAGCAGTACTTCTGGTAATCCTAACTTCAGACACTGTTTGAAGTAGTTTACCCTTCTTCTTCTTCCTCTGAGGTGCCACTTGACCTCTTTCTTTTCTTTGAGGCTTCAGCAATGACTGCTTGCTTGTCATCCTCAGCATAAGCAAGCTGTGAGGCAATTGCAAGAGCTCTGTCAGTTCTCTCTTGCTCTTCTTTCAGTTCTAGTTCTTCTTGTTCAATGGCAGTAGCCAAAGCAGCAACCTGAATCAGTTCAGGATCAGAGGGCATGCAGCAGAGAGGTTGAGCCGCAACTGCATCAATATCCACAGCCTGTCCTTCCATTATAGAAGTAGGCTTTGAGGATTGTGCAGGTTCAGACACCTGACCCACAATTTCAGACAACCGTTGAGAAGGTTTCTGAACAGGTTCAGATGCTTGAATCTGTACAGATGCAGAAGCTATCTTGGCTGAGCTTCTTACAGGTAGCTTCTTCAGCTTAGGTTGAGGTGACGCCTTTGATGGCTTGAACTCATGTCTTCTGATACCTCCTTTTGAGTTCATTTTCCAGAATCTGCACAGTGGAACTTCTCCTCTGGGCTTTCTCCATTAGCAAACTTTCTTTCATGGTTGGCGATGGAGGCCTTGGAGTCAGCTTGATCTTCATGCTCTTTAGGTTTGATTCACCAAACATAGGAATTGAGTGGTGATCAAAGAGCTGGTGAACTGGAACTTTAAAATGCAACAACACCTTGGTGATGATGGTGTTGTGAGGAAAACTTCCAGCAGAGTCTCTCAGCCTCTTCTGAAGGTGATACATGATGATATTTGGAAGATTTATCTTCTGCTTCTTCAGAAGATGAATGAGGCAGAATCTTTCCAGTTCAGACACATGGTTTCTGCTGCCACTTTTAGGGATTACAGAGTTCCCCAAGATAGCATGCAAAACCCTAGCCTTATCTGACATATTCTTTGCATCCAGACTAGCAGGAGAGGAAGTTCCATATAAAAACTCAGTAAAATGCTTCTGACCTCCATTTCTTGATTCCCAGCCAGGAGAGAAGACAGCACCTTCAGTCTTGACACCACAGACAATGGCCAAGATGTCTTCATCAATAAAGATAGATTGGCCGAGCAGCCTTGATGGTAGTGTAGATGCCTTGAGGATTAGGGATTCCTCTGGCTGTGGCCCAGAAATCAAGTATACTCTGCTCATGCCAATGTGAACGATTTTTGTTGAAGTATTCAAGCCACCCAGCAGCTTGAAATTCTGCATGAAGATCCATTCCTAGTGCTTCAAGTTCTTCCAGAAAGACACCCTTGGTCTTCACAATATTATCAGCTCCAGACTTCTTTGGTGCCATTGTTGAAGGATGGAAAGAACTTGAGAGAGAAAGTGCTTTCTTGAAGATGAAGAATAGCAAAGGTTTTGAGAGGGTAGTGAGCTGTAACGTACCAAGGACTCACTGCCTTCCAGTACTTATAGACCTCTGAGGCAATGATGGCAGAAACTGGCCGTGCAGACATAGGGTAACGTGCAAAGTGGATTTAAACCGCCCCTTTATTGCCACGTCATTTGTTCATTTCAGACAAGTGCAAGATTTCAGACATCCCATAATAGTTGTGAGCAACAACTGGCTGCTGAGATGTATTCTGCTTCAGCTGTTGATAATGCAATTGTGCTTTGCCTTTTGCTTGACCAGCTGATCATATTTTCTCCAAAGAAGTGACATCCACCACTGGTGCTTTTTCTTTCAACTCTGTCTCCAGCAAAATCAGCATCACAGTATCCTACTAACCTGCAATCCTTACTTTTCTTATAGCACAGACCAAGATTAGTAGTACCTTTAAGATATCTGAAAATTCTTTTTACAGCTTTGTAGTGAGTGATTCTTGGATCAGATTGAAATCTAGCACACAGGCACACACTGAACATGATGTCAGGCCTGCTTGCTGTTAGATACAATAATGAACCAATCATTCCTCTATACAAAGTTTGATTTACTGGTTCTTCATTATCATCTTTATTTAAAGATGCAGAAGGGTGCATTGGAGTTGACATGGGTTTGCAATCACTTAGGTTGAACTTTTTAAGCATTTCATTTGTATATTTCTCTTGATGGATCCATATACAATCAGAATCTTGCTTAATCTGAAGTCCAAGGAAAAACTTTAGTTCACCCATTAGGCTCATTTCAAATTCAGATTGCATTAACTCAGAAAATTCTTTGCACAATGAAGAATTAGTTGAACCAAAAATAATGTCATCAACATATATTTGGACAAGTATAAGATCCTTGTTAGACTGTTTTCTAAAAAGAGTTGTGTCAACTTTTCCTCTTTCAAAACCATTAGTTGCAAGAAAACTGCTCAGTCTTTCATACCAAGCTCTTGGGGCTTGTTTCAGACCATAGAGAGCTTTCTTGAGTTTAAACACATGTTCAGGAAAAGTTACGTCTTCAAAACCAGGGGGTTGTCTAACAAAAACCTCTTCTTCAATGAAACCATTGAGGAAGGCACTTTTGACATCCATTTGATATAGTTTGATGCCATTATTTACAGCATAAGATAAAAGAATTCTAATTGCTTCTAACCTGGCCACTGGGGCAAAGGTTTCAGTGAAGTCAATACCTTCTTGCTGGTTATAACCTTGAGCTACTAGCCTTGCCTTATTTCTGATAACTTTGCCTTCTTCAGACAGCTTGTTTCTGAACACCCATTTGGTTCCAATAATTGTTTTCCCATGGGGTTTAGGAACAAGGGTCCAGACATCACTCCTAGCAAATTGATTTAGCTCCTCTTGCATGGCTAGGATCCACCCTTCATCATGCAGAGCTTCATCAATGCTCTTTGGCTCAATTTCAGACAGGAGAGCAAGAGAATTCAAATGTCTGAATTTTGATCTTGTCTTAACTCCTTCTGAAGTGCTGCCAATGATTTGCTCTTTTGGATGATGTGACTTGTATCTCCAATCAGTTTTATGAGGAGACATCACATCTGTCTGAGACTCAACATTTGTCTGAAGAGGTTCAGAAACAGCAGGAGCTTCAGACAGGTGCTCATCCTTCAAATCGTTGTGATCATTCAGCTCCATTCCTGCAAAATCATCTTCTAGATCTGATAGTTCCCTATCAGTCTCTTTGTTATCATTGAATTTTACATGAATGGTTTCTTCAACAGTTAAAGTTCTAGAGTTATACACTCTATATGCTTTAGATGTTTCAGAATATCCAATGAAAAATCCATTATCAGACTTTGCATCAAATTTTCCAAGATCATCTTTGGTGTTCAGTATAAAACATTCACATCCAAAGATGTGGAAATATGATATGTTGGGTTTTCTTCCTTTCCACAATTCATATGGAGTCTTTTTCAGAATTGGTCTTACCAATATTCTGTTTTGAAGGTAACAAGCTGTGTTAACAGCTTCTGCCCAGAAGGTTCTAGGTAAGTTGCTTGAGTTGAGCATGGTCCTTGCCATCTCTTGCAAACTTCTGTTCTTTCTCTCAACAACCCCATTCTGTTGAGGTGTTCTTGCCACAGAGAAATTGTGTGAGATCCCATTCTCATCACAGAACAATTTGAAATTTGCATTCTCAAACTCCCCACCATGATCACTTCTTATGACAGAATACAGAATCCCTTTTCATTCTGTACCTTTTTACAAAATATTGTGAAATTCTTAAAAGTCTCATCCTTGTTTCTAAGGAATATCACCCATGTGAATCTAGAATAGTCATCAACGATGACCAAACCATATTTCTTTCCACTAAGACTTTCTGTTCTAATAGGACCAAACAAGTCAATGTGTAAAAGTTCTAGTGGTCTGCTAGTTGAAACAACATCTTTACTCTTGAAGGAGTGTCTTGTTTGTTTCCCTTTCAGACAGCTATCACATAAAATGTCAGATTTGTATGAGAGCTTGGGCAATCCTTTAACAAGGTTGTGTTTTGCTAATCTTGAGATTAATCTCAAGCTGGCATGCCCAAGTCTTTGATGCCAAATCTGTTTTTCATCTTCAACAGAAATGAAGCATTTTACATTTTGACTTGCTAGATCCTCTAGATCAATTTTATACACATTGCTGTGTCTCTTAGCAGTAAAAAGTGTTTGATCAGAGGAGTCTTTGACTATGCATCCTTCCTTGGTAAAGGATACTACATAACCACTGTCACATAATTGGCTTATGCTCAGTAAATTATGTTGTAGTCCTTCCACAAGAAGAACATTTTTAATGAGGGATGAAGGAATTATACCTATAGTCCCTATGCCAGTGATCTTCCCTTGCTGATTTCCACCAAAGGTGACCACTCCTCCTTCCTTAGGTCTAAGGTTTTGGAACAAAGACCTTTCTCCTGTCATGTGTCGCGAGCACCCACTGTCCAGGTACCATTTGTGGGGTCTCCTTTGTCCTGTTAAACACATCTGCAACAGGAATGATCAAGTTTTTAGGTACCCAAGTTCTTTTGGGTCCTGTTTTGTTAGCTTTGGGTCTTGCTTTTCTCTTGTGCTTGCACTGAATCACATTGTGTCCAGCTTACCACAGTGAGAACACCCAGTGACCTTCTTTTTACTTTTAGAAAAATTTAAGACAGTAGGTGGTTCAGACAAGTATGATCAAAAAAACCTAGTCCACTTTTGTCAGAGGAATGTCTTTGATTTCCAAGCATTATGTTTAAATTTTTTGTTCCTTTGACAAACTTGGCCAGATCATTTGTCAGTTCTACAATCTGTTTCTGAAGTTTTTTATTTTCTTCAGACACAGTTTGTGAACTGTGGTTTTTATTCTCAAGACCTTTTCCTTGAGTATAATATGTTCTATTTCCAGAGACTCATATTTGTTACACATTTCTGTGTGAGCCTTGGATAGATTCTTATACTCTAGGAACAGTTCCTTGGAACTTTCCACCAGATCATCATACATTTCTTGCAAGGTAAGAGTGAATACCTCAGCTTCAGAACTGTCTGAAGATGGTAGGCTTGCCATGAGACACAGATTTGCCTCTTCTGAGGTGTCTTCCTCCTCTTCTGAAGTTGATTCATCCAGATCCTCCCATGTTGCCATGAGACCTTTCTTTTTCTTGAAAAACTTCTTTTCTTGAAGTTGTTTTTCTTTAGTTTTGGACATTCAGCCTTCATGTGCCCTGGTTGCTTACACTCAAAACAAATAATTTGTCAGTTTGTATGTCTTTACCTGACTTACCTCCTTTTGAGGTTGAAGGTTGATTCTTTCTGAATCTTCCTCTGTTCTGTAGCATTCTCTTGATCTTCCTACTTAGAAGAGCAAGATCATCATCATCTTCTGAGCTATCTTCAGAGTCTTCATCTCCCTCTGAAGCTGCCTCAGCTTGCATAGCCTTGATGTTGCCATGCCTAGACTGTTTGGTCTTGGAGTTTAGGGCTAGAGATTTTCTCTTGTTGTCATCTTCTCCAAGCTCAAGCTCATGGACCTTAAGAGATCCCAACAGTTCTTCCACTCTAAGAGAGTTCAAATCTCTTGCCTCTTGAATGGCAGTAACTTTGGGTCTCCAGGACTTAGGCAAGCTCCTTAGGATTTTTCTGTTATTATCTCCAGAGTTGTATGTTCTGCCTAAGGACCTGAGTCCATTTGTTATGGTCTGAAACCTTCCAAACATTTGGTCAATGGTTTCAGATTCTTCCATCTTGAACATCTCATACTGATGTATGAGCATACTTATCTTCGATTGCTTGACAGTCTCAGTACCTTCATGGGCTGCTGCAAGAGTATCCCAAATCTCCTTGGCAGAGGTGCATCCATGAACCTTCTCATATTCTGATTTGTTCAAAGAACATATCAGATAGAGTTTGGCCTTAGCATTCATCTGGACTCTAGCCTTTTGCTCCACAGTCCATTCAGTCTTAGGTATAGGCACATCATTTAGCATAGGCACATAGTCTCCATCAGTGACCACATCCCAAACATCAATGTTTGTGCTTTCAATGAACAGCTTCATTCTATCTCTCCAGTAGTGATAATCTTCTCCATTGAAAGCTGGAGGTCTTGTGATAGAGGCTCCTTCTGTGATGTATTGCCTGTTACTGTTTGAAGCTTCCATGTGGATCTTTCAGTCCTCAGACACTTGTTAGGTGTATCAACCCTGAGTAGAGCTCTGGTACCAACTGTAGGAACACAGGGAAACACTAGAAGGGGGGTTGAATAGTGTTTCTAAATATTTTAAGAAGCTTTTCGAAAACAGATTTACAAAAAGATTTTCAGACAGGTTACTAGAAGGCTGTCTGAAGTTTTTAGTAGCTGTCTGAAGTTGGTTTCAGACTGCTTTAAAATGGTTCTAAACGAAGTTTCTTCTTTTTAAAATATTAAATAAAATATTCAGTCCCCTTAATTAGTTTAAAACTGAAATGACAAAGATAAGGGAAGAGAAACTTAGCCACAGAATTTATCCTGGTTCACTCACTACCACTTGTGAGCTACGTCGTCCAGTCCCAATGCCAACTAGCACTTGGATTTTCTCTTAATCTTGCAAGATTACAAGTATTCTTTTCTATCAAGCCTCTTCAGGCTCTACAACCAAGTATTCTTTTTCAGACAAGCCTCTTCAGGCTCAACAACACAAGTATTCTTTTTCAGACAAGCCTCTCCAGGCTCAACAACACAAGTATTCTTTTTCAGACAAGCCTCTCCAGGCTCAAAAGGAAATACAAATGAGAGAAATGCTTAAGCTCACAAACTATATCAGTTTTGAGACTTAAACAGTTACAGATGTACAAAGATGACTGAGGTATGCTCAGGATAATACAATATGTGTGTACAAAGATAATAAAAATCTATCAGAGTGTTACAGCGAAAAACTTGCAGAGTTTCTGTTCTTTTGCTATGTTGCTCTCTCTCTGTTGGTCTTCAAATGAGGGGGTATTTATAACCAAATGATTTGAATCATTTAAGACTCTTAGGTTTGTGAAATCAATGCTAGCCGTTGTGAGACAGCTGCTGCTGCAGTACAGAATATTCTCTGACATATTCTGATATTCCCTGACAATTTCTGACATTTTTACAAGGTTTGCTCCTGCCAAAAAGGTGCTCTTTGTTGCTGCTGCAATTGCTGCGTAGCAGAGGACACGTTGTGACAGAGAACGTGCTTGAATTGCATTGCACAGGTGCAGCTGTTTGTAGCAGAGAACATGCGTGAAAAACGTGCAGAGGTACATGGATTGTCACAGCTTCAGACAAGAGATGCCACGTCATCAAAAGCTTTCAGACGGCTTTGATGCTTCAGACGGGTTGATCATCTTCAGACAGCATCAGCTTCTTCAGACGGATCCAACACTTAGTCTTATATAGTAGGCTTCTTGCTGAAAATCATAGATAAACAATTTAGACAATTGTATCTTATGAGAAACAACTTAAGTTGAATTTGTTGATCATTAAAACTTAGAGAAATTTCAGTCTTTAAAACATCATAAACCTCTTTATGATATTTTTGAGACTCAACAGAGCCCTGCACATTCTTTAAGCATTGCCAATCTTCTTCCCCGAGTCCAAATCCTGAAATTCACACATGTGTGGGAGAAATTTAGTAACACACTTTAGATCCTATGTTAGTTTGCTTATGGACAATAAGTTGCAATCCAAGTTTGGGACATGTGACACAGATTTCAATATTATGTCTTCAGAAATGATTACAACACCTTTCCCAGCCACTTTGGAAGTGGTTCCATCGGCTATGCAAACGACAGAGTCATCATGACAAGGGGTATATTGACTAAATACTTTAATATCCCCAGTCATATGATCTGAGGCTCCAGAATCAACAATCCAAGGTCCTGTTTTCTGGAAGCTGACATGAAAAACAGTGGAGAGATTACCTTTTTTAGCAAGTGTAGCAGCGGAAGAATTAGTACTCATGTTTTGGAGAGTTTGTCGCGGTATTGTTTGTATCATCTCCATCTGCTCCTTGTTGAATGGACTGGGTTCAGATTCAGATATGGGTCTGCTTTCTCCACCAATTGCAGCATGGGCTCTATTCTCCTTGTGCCTCGACTTCCAATCAGCAGGCTTCCCATGGAGTAACCAGCAAGTCTCCCTGTGTGCCCTGTTTTTCTGTAGTGGTCACACCATCCCCTATTTTTCTTTTGGGTCCTCTTGCGGCAAGTGCAGAACTTTCAGTGTTAACACTGTTAATCTACCCGCCTAGCATGATTTTCCTTCTGCTTTCCTCTCTTCTAACTTCTGCAAATGCCTCACGGATGCTAGGGAGTGGCTTAGTGCCAAGTATTCTTCCCCTGACTTCATCTAGGTTCCTGTTCACGCCAACAAGAATTGATATTCGATCCTTCTCCACTAGAGTCTTGTACTGTTTGCAGTCTTCAATACACTTCCAGTCAATGTCCTCATAAATATCCAGTTGCTGCCAATACCTTGTGAGAGAGTGGTAGTATTCAGTAACAGAGGAATCTCCTTGTCGCAGGTCGTGTAGAAGACTCTGATCTCGAAAATGGCTGAAGTGTTGTCTACATTTGAGTAGGTTTCCTTTGCTGCATTCCAAATTTCTACAGCAGTCCCGTAGTACATGAAGTTTTCACCAGTTTCATGTGTCATGGAACTAGCAGTCAGGACATTACCAAGTTGTTTCAAGTTTCCATTTCTGGTGGGTTGGATCCTCCTTCTCCGGTTCTTTGCGTTGCCGGTAATGTAGTCTTCCTTCCCTTTTCCTTGAAAGAAAGATGCGGACTGATCTTTCCCACTGAACATAGTTATGGCCATTGAGTTTGTAGCCAGTGATTGGAAGGATGTTTGTTTCGGTCAGACTGGGTATTCCAGTTGCCGATTTCTGTGCAAATCTGCGATAATTTTCGGGCTGCTGTGCTCGTTGGCCATGGGGACGTTTTTTTATCACGATCAAGCACCGACTCTGATACCATGTAAAAATGTTTATTTGCCTTGCCAAAGGTGGGTGTTACAGAAGGCATAAATAGCCTTAGGGAACAACAAATTAGGATCCTAATTAGGGATTACAAAAGATCTAATTTACAGAAAGGAAATAATTCAAACAACCATTTACAATCAGGGATTTAATCCCTTAATTTCAATTATCCTAATATATCAATTAATCAGAAATTCTGCTCTTCTATTTAGGAATCTGTCGAAATGGGCTTTCCTATTTTGGGCTCAATATCCAACAGTACGCTTGCCAAGATCTCAACAAGTATTTTTGGCGCCGTTGCCGGGGAACGGTGTTTCAATTTAAATACTTAGGAGGTCTATCTTATTGAGTTATAAATATTTTTATTTTATTTTTTTTTTTTTTTTTTTTTTTTTTTTTTTTTTTTTTTTTATTGGAATTTTTTTTTTTGTTTTTTTATTCTTTTATTTTTTTTTTGTTTCTTGGATTTTAATTTTTTTTCATTATTTTATTATTTGTTCCCTCCAAGCTAACAATTGTTTAGTTTCTTGGAAGCTCTTGCGAGAACAAGTGTCTCAAAATCAGGTATTTGATCCTGAGATAGAAAGGACATCTAGAAGGAACAGTAGTAGAAATAGGAGAATAAGACAAAGGCAAGCTCGAGGAGATAATCTCAACTTCTCAATTCAACTATCCTTAGTGAGATAAAAATTGGGGATATAGTTGAGGGACAACCAATTCCACAAAGAAGAACATTGGGTGACTATGTCATGCAACATGGGCCACGCCATTTTTCAAGCATAGTCGTACCTTTCTACTGCAAAATCTTTGGAGATGAAGCCAGCATTCCTGAGTCTCATCAGTGCCCATCAATTTACAGGATTGGATCATGAAGATCCATATACTCTCTCTCTACTTTTTATGAATTGATTGGTACCATGGGTTTTGAGGAAGGTGATCTTGAATCTGTTTACTTACGTTTATTCCCTTTCTCTTTAATAGGTAAAGTAAAGGAATGGCTGAAGTCACATCCCAACCAAAGTCTGACCAGTTGGAGTAATGTTGAAGAAAAGTTCTTGAACAAATTCTTTCCACCCGTCGCGCTATATCAAGGCCAAGTCAGATATCTCCACATTCAGGCAAGGAGCAGATGAACCTTATGTGAAGCCTGGGAGAGATTCAAATCTTTGCTGAGAAGTGCCTCAACCATGGTTTGAAGGATATTGCACAACTGAACATCTTCTGCAATAGACTCAGACCTGACACAAAGATGCTCATAGATGTTTGCAGCAGGAGGCACAATTATGTCAGTAGATGCAGAGCAAGCTACTAGAATTATTGATAATTTGGCATTAAATGATCAGCAAGCTCAGCATAGGAGACAACTAGTTCAAAAGAATGGGGTTTTAGAGCTAAACACTACTGATGCACTTTTAGCTCAGAATAAGCTCTTTTCTCAATAGTTAGAAGCAGTCGCTAAACAGATGGCTAAGCTCCCTCAGCAGTTGCAAGCAGTACAGTCTCATCCTACCAATCCCCACAATTGACTTGTCATTTTCGTGGAGGTGATCATCCTAACGGTCATTGCTCTTATCAAGACATTCAGGAAGAGCAAGTTAATTACATGGGAAATCAAGGGAGGCCAGGAAATTTCTCCAACAACAACCAATTCTTAAACAATTATTCACAAGGTTGGAGAAATAATCAGCAACAACAATTCTGGGGGGACAAGATGCAGGCATAGGCAAACGCCCTATCAACAACAACAGCAACAAATCTACATTCCAATACATGACAGGTTTTCAAAACTGGATGAGAAAATGGATGCTCTTATACAGTCTTTAGAACATATAAGAAGAATACATACGCAACCATCAGAAATGTAGAGACAAAGTTGGCCAGTTAGCACAGGAAATAGCAGAACATAATCAAGGAAAGTTCATAGCTAACACCCAAACCAACCCCAAGGAGCAATGCAATACAGTTACTACAAAAATAGTAACACATCAGAGGGAAGTGATTTAGAGGACGACTTAACATCTGAGGAGGAGCTTCTAGAGAGGATAGTGTGTAAAAATGTGTCCAATCAAGTACAGATCAAGAGGATGATGAAAATGAAGTAGAAAAATCAGAACGGTTTACAAACCAGAGAAGTCATTAGACCAAGGCAGATTCACTGTACCAGTCACTGCTGGTACTCTACCAGTCACAAAGGCATTGCTAGACCTTGAGCTAGCATCAATCTGATGCCTTTATCATTGTTCAAAGACTGGGTGATTTAAAGGTCAAACCTGCAAATGTAGCTTTACTACTTGCAAACAAATCCACAACATATCCTTATGGGATAATTGAAGATTTGCCTTTACGAGTAGACAAGTTTATGTTTCCATTTGATTTTGTGGTGATGGATATGTAGGAAGATACTGATGTCCTCTTAATTCTATGAAGAACTTTTATGAAAGCTGCCAAGATGATAATTGATGTTGATAAAGGAAGGTTCAAACTTAGCTCTCAAATGAGAGTATTGTCTTCCATCTGGATAGAAGGAATTCCCCAACATCTATAGAACCACCAGATAGACTGGAATTAGATCTTATTGATGGGATCTATCGCACTCATTTTGAACCACAGCTGCAAGGAGTAAAAGAAAAGAAGACCAAACTATACCAAAATGTTCCTAAAAAGCAGGAGAAGAAACTCCTCAAAAATCTTCAGAGGAAGCCTACAAGAAGGAAGAAGCAGCTGCAGGAATCCATGGTGGAATTCCGATTCAAGAAAAGAAAAAGATCAACACATCTGATGATGAAGAGAGTGAAGAAGCTGATGACAAAACAAAAGGGATGGTATGGAGGATGGATATCAGCCATTGGAAAAAGCAGAATCCACCATCATCTTCGAGATAAAACCTCCTTAGTAAAACTAGGCGTCAAGTCTATATGACGTTAAAGAGCGCGCTTCCTGGGAGGCAACCCAGTGTTTATATTTATTAATTTTTACAATTTTGTTTGAATTTTTTGTGTGAATTGTATAAACTGGTTGTTAGTTTAGGATTTTATACTTGTTTAGCCTAGGAAATGTTAGGAAGTGGTTAAGTAAAGGTGTGAAAAGAAATACAGACACTTTGAAATAGGAAGTAGCAGAAAATTTGGCTAAGTATTGAAAATTACATTTTGTTTTCTGCGCTTCACCTGCGCTTAGCGGAGGTAAAGCGTAGATAAATGCAATTTTAATTCTGTTTCCTGCACTCCACCTGCGCCTGAGCGCAGGTGAAGCGCAGCGGCTCGTGAAAAAATTACGGACACCTACGCTCCACTTGCGCTGAGCGCAGGTACGAGCTGCAGCTTAAATTCAAACTTTAAATAGGGGAAGGTCATTTTAACCTTCTCCCTAGTTTTTTCTCAAAGCCTCTACACGTATTTCTCTACATTCCCTCTTCCTTTTCTTCACTTTTACTCATAAATTTTTTCCTTTCTTCCTTCTTTGCTATTCAAGGTATGTTTTTATGGTTTTGAGTAGATTTTACCGATTTGAAATCCTCGTTTTTCTGTTTGGTTGATAAAACCTTAGGGTAGTAAACTTAGGCTCTTAGGATTACATGTTTTTAGGATTATTTGTCAAATAAGCCTTTAGAAAATATGTTGGTTATGGTTAAGTGGTATAACTGATGATTTTTAATATGCTCAGTGATGTTTGCAAATTTTTTTGGTTAGTGGCATCGATTTCTGTTTTGTTCAAAAGTTTACACTGACCATTGCATGGATAGTTTTTGCATTATTTCTGCTGCATACATTGATTTCTCTGAGCGTAATACCATTTACCAATTGCATGCTCTGTTTTAAGTTTTTTGATTCCTTAAGGGATATGCTTTAAACTGATCACCTTGGCTCATAGTTTTGCATGCTCTTAGGATTGTTTCAGTATTGCCTTTGGTAATATGGTGGTTGTGATTTAACAAGCAAAGTGGTAACTGTTGGTGTGCTCATTGATTATTACAAGTTGTTATGATTGAAAGTATGGCTCGCACCAAGTTCACCGACACTGCTGGTACCTCCAAGAGAGGTAAAGGAGGAAAGAGGGATCGCGATGAACCCAACTATGATCCAATGAAGTTCAGGAGTTCCAAAGCTGCTGAGGCACACAGTTCTCTCTTGAAACTGTAATTTCATTAAGGACAGCTTCACTCCAACCTGGGGAGTTTGACGAATTCAACATGGAGATCACCAGGAGAAACTGGAGGTGAGTAGGTGAGCCTGACAGGTATTTTGACCCGAAGCTGGTCCGGGAGTTCTACGCCAACGCCATAGGAGAGCCTGGAGGTTGTGCTGAGAGGAGGTCCTATGTGAGAGGTTGTTGGGTGACTTACAATCGCGACGCGATCAATGATTTTCTAGGCTACCCTGGCCCTGATGATGAGGATCACATGATTTGCCAATATTACTAGCTGTTACGTGATATGGCATATACGGCCATGAGGTGCTTGATAGGAGGACAGTCGAGTACTTATGTTTACCAGGGCGTACTTATGATGTCAACGCCTACAGGGAGGGCGTGCCAGGATTTTCAGGAGGGACACTACAGAGCATTTCTAGGATGTGGACAGTCATAGTGTTGGCTAACATCAAGACAACCAACCATGTGTTAGACATTATCATTGAGACGACATATTTTATATATTGTGTCTGACTAGGCAAGATATTGATATCACCAGGGTTGTATCTCAAAAGATATATCTCACTGTGGCTGTTGTGGAGCGTCGCAGTGCACGCTCCAGGATCAGTCTAGGATTCCCTGCGCTCAATACTGCCTTGTGTCGATCTCAGGGGATTGTTGTACATCCCACTGCTCCTATCAAGACTCCTATGACCAAGGGGTACATTGAGGCCAACTGTATACCAGAGGAGGAGTTGGACCCATCACCACAGCCTCAGCAGGCCACCACAACAGTAGGAGCCACCACCAACTGACTTACCTATCCCTTTTATATGGAGCATCTGTTTCGTCAGAACTCCACTATCTACAAAGGACTAGTTCACCTCCAAGTTTACTTGTATCAGACTAGACAGGACCCCTACCCAGGCATGCTACCAGACCAGTTTTAGACTTTTTTGCAGTGGCCTGGGACAGGCCTATTATTCCGGGAGGAGGTGGGGTGGCAGCTAGTGATGGAGATGGACAGGACGAGGACATCCAGGACGTGAAGGGTGAGGATTGATTTTGGTTGTTTTTCTTTTCTTTTTCCTTTTCATTTTTTTCATTTCTTTTTCTTTTATTTTCCTTTATCTGATCTGTACTGTATATTGACACACTATTGACTTATCACTTCTATGCAGTATGGATTCCAAGATGTTTATGTAGAAACCACAGGAAACACTAGAAGAGGGGTTGAATAGTGTTTTATATGTTTCAAACAGATTTTATGAAAACCTTTTCACAAGCAAAGTATTTCACAATAGTTTTGAGCAACTTGTTGAAACTGGGCGTTTAAGGTACTTACTGAAGTTGCTTCAGCAGGTTCAAAAGATAGTTTTGTAAACTTGTTTTGAAGAGTGTTTGAGATTGTTTTTCAGTTCAAGCTTATAAAACAGATTATTTAGAACCCACCTGTTAGGTTAATAATAGATATAATAATATATGGGTAAAGAAGACTTAGCCAAGAGAATTATCCCGGTTCACCCACATCAACTGTGAGCTACGTCCAGTCCCAATGCCAAACCAGCAAGGATTTTCACTAATTGATCACAGTTACAAGTATACTTTTACATTAAAGCCTCTTCAAGCTCTTTACAACAAATATTCTTTTACAGAGAAGCCCCTCCAGGCTCAAACCAAGTATTCTTTTACAAACAAGCCTCTGGCTCAAACCAAGTATTCTTTTACAAACAAGCCTCTCCAGGATCAAACCAAGTATTCTTTATTCCACCAAGCCTCTCCAGGCTTTCAACACTTAAAAGTGTTTACACTGAATGATAGTTTAAGTTCTTGAGAAACTTAAACAGAAATAATCTAGTACAAAGGATAACTAAGTATAACTCAGAATAAAAATGAAAATTTTATGTACAAAATATCAGAGAGTAGCAGTGAGATTTTTGCAGCGTATTGGCTTGATAAAACATTCTTCTCTCTCTTTATAATTCTTCATGAAGCTTTATATAGGAGTTCAGCTTGAGTCCGTTGAAGATTGATAAACCCACCATTGTGAAATAGCATTAAATGTTGTTGAGACCGTGTCAGACAATCTTCTAAAAGCTTCTGACTTTGTGTGCCGCAGGTGTGTAGTCTTTGACACAGTTCTGACACTTGCAGGTACCAGGTTACAGCAGTTTCCCTTTCTGGTAAAATGATTTGAAATACTTCAAAAAGGGGTCTCTGTAACATTCCTTAATTGAATCAAACTTGCATAAGACGTTTTTGATGCATTAAAGTCTTGAGCAGAAAGCCTTCTAACTTTGGTCAAATGCCACATAGAGAGTCTTCAGCAGATCTTCTTGATTCAAATAACACATATCTTTCAGAGGGTTGATAACTTTCAGCAGATTCTCATCCTTCAAAAAGTTACACCACTTCAGAGGGTTGCTTCTTCAGAGAGTTGCTGAAACATATGAAATACCCTTAAGAGATTTTGTAATTTTATCAGCATATTTTAACCAAATTTGTTACTCATTAAAACTTAGGATTTGTGAGACTTAAACATTATTAATCTCTTAATAATATTTTGAGACTCAACAGTTTATTATTGTGTTAGGATTTATTTTTGTTTCTTTCTCATTAGGATAATTTTTTCTTTCTTTCAATTAACTTAGGATTTAGGAAATAGGGATTTAAGGAATTCAATTTCATATCTCAAAACTAGGCAGCTTAACTACTGAACTAGGAGAGAAAAAGGAATTTAGTGATTAAATCCATAATCAGTTAGGATTAGGGTATTGTGCAGGAGAATGTATCAAGGTAGTTAATTGAATTCAATAGTGATTTTATCAAGGAAAATAGCCATAAGCCGGTGAGTTTGTGAGACTAAACACTTTGAGAGTTTTCACTGTTGCTTGTCAATTGCTATTGCTTGAGTTTCTGGATTTTATTCTGCACATGAAAAGCATGGAAATGATTAAGGCATCTTGTAAATATATATTTGCTGCTCAGTGCCAAATAGCCAACCTGTGAATAATTTTTCCTATTTTTGATAACCCATTTGATCCTGAATTTTATTTTTCTTTTGCACCCTAGCCTAACAATAATTATATCTTGTCCCGACACACTTAGGGATAGAGAGCATAGGTGCAATTTATTCAATAAGAATGGGTATGAATTGGCTTATTGAAATTGCGACAAGCAGGCATACTAAATACTGAAATTTACTCCCCTATTTTTATAAAAAAAAAGTGTATGCTTATATTTAAAGTTGAATAAAAGGGAGTGAATTACCAAAAAGAGGTCGATTGTGTATAAATGCTCAAAGTCAAGAATGATATGGATGCTCAAAATCAAGAATAATATGGTGGATCGAGAGTAATTTAGAATATTGGTTAGATTGTAGATATGCTCTCTTTTCTTAAAGTTATGTATTGAATTATCTAGAAAAACCATGAATTCTTGATAACCCAGCCTCATTACAACCTGAAAAAGACCTTTTGATCCATGTTGACCATGTGCATGAATATTAACTGGAAACGACTAACAATTTCAGTTGTTCAACTGTAGTGAAAATTTTGAGGGAAACACTTACCCTTGAGAATGAGAGAAATTCCTTGATTTATCACTTATTGTTTTGATTACTGTTCTTGAAAAGTTTGAATGCATTTTTATCTTGTTCTGATTGAGGACTGGAGTCACCACTTGGTTCTGATTATTAATCTGAAATTTGGAAAGTGACAGTTGTCTAGCAAGAGATTTTGAATTTGTTTCCTATCAGCCAGGTCCATAATTGGGGATTGAAGTCATCTGTCTAGATTGAAGTCATATGTCTGTATGAGATTGTCTTGCTTGAGGACAAGCAAGAAGCTAAGTTGGGATTTGATAAGTGTTAAAATTACGTAAAATTCCTATATAATTACAACACTTATTGATGGCAAAATATTGAATTTATACCTCAATTTATCCCTTTTTTGGCTTAAAATGTAATTCTTGCATTTATTTAAGTCAAATTTTAATTTGATGCTATTTTGATAAAGAATCTGTTGATTTTTGCAGATAAAAAGCAAAGTTTCAAATAAAGCATCAAGATAGCAGCAAACAAGGATAGGAATAGCACAAAGCAAGCTTCAAAAGAGGAAATTCAGGAAAAACAATTGTTGATTCCTGCGCTCCACCTGCGTTGAGCGCAAGTAGAGCACAGAAATGACATTCCAGTTTCTGTTTCATGCGCTCACCTGCGCTGAGTGCAGGCAGAGCGCAGGAGACGTAACCTAATTTTTAATGGGTTGCAATCAGAGTCTCAAAAGCCCATCAGAACAGTTATAAAAGGACTTTTTGGGATTGAGACGACAGACAGAGACGTACGGAGCCGTTGAGTATATTGGGAGCTGGAGAAAAGTGTGACAGTCTCTCCAGTTGGTTTGTAATGGCTACCATGAGTAGCTAAACCTTCCCTTAGGATTGAATGTAGTCGATTCAATCCCCAATTGTATTCTGGATCTTCTTTGTTATTTAGGAATCTTTGTTTTTATAATATTGGTGTTTTTATTCTATTCTTAATGCTTAGCTTCCGTCTTTGTACCAGAGTTATGATGCAATTTCTTAAATACGTTGAGAAGCGGTTTTCTAAATCTGATTTGTGAAAACATTCAATTTGTGACTGTGGAGACCAGCATGAATTGATAGCTTTAACAACTGAACTTCAAGCCAAGGCAATTTATGACTGTGGAGACCAGGATAAATTGTTTTTGAGTATTTCATAGTTGTGGAGACCTTAATGAAATAATATTTATTTGTGCCTCAATATTTATAATTATAAATTCCTAAATATCATTGGGTTCCAAATACAAGAGGGGTGCGATAAACGAAGTTCAATCCTAGTTTCCTTAATTTGCTCAATCTTATCCATATTTTCTCTATCTCTTATCTCTTATCTCTTATCTTTATTTACTATTGCAATCCTCACAAACAAACATTCAAAATTCCTCTTACTCGATAGGTGTGAACACTAAGAATTTAATTTGTATCGTTCCCTGTGGATACGACAACCCTTTTCTCTTACTATTATACTGTTGTGATATTGGTACGCTTGCCAAGATCTCAACACTTGTGCTCCGTGTTCTTCACTTACTTCTTTTGTTTGTAATTTTTTTTGGGTGAATTAGGGTATGTGGAGGCATTGTTGTATTCATTTTCCAAAGATCGTTCACCTACATTCTTTCCCAATCCACTTTACATTTTTTGCCCATCCCCATTTACAATTCAATCATTTACATTTAGTTCATCCTCATCCTTTTAATTCCAGCTCACCCCTTTTACATTTCTGTCGTTTAAATTCCGTCAATTCCCTACCCTTTTAATTTCTTCTCACCCCTTTACTTTCTTCCATTTAAATTCAGTCATCCTCGTCCTTTTAATTTTAGTTCATCCCCTTTTACATTCAAATCTTTATTTTGCGCAATTTTTTCCGTAATTTTGCTAATTTATGTGCATATGTTAAGCCTGTCTTGTTCAATTTTGTTGCTCCTATTTTGTCTGTTTTCTTGCTATTCTAATTGTAAATTTGAATTGTACGCTAGCATATTCTTAGGAGACGTGTGCTTGATCGCCAGAAACACATAATTCTAGGTTGGGTAATGCTTGGGAAGTTAGTAGAAAAATCATCATGTTCATGGTGAAATTTCCACTCATGACCCAAGTTTAATCCATAAAATTCACCAAACGTGTTTATTTGTTGTTTGACCACTTGATTGACAATTAAAGGAAATTATATGCTTTTGGTAGAATTTTTATTCAAGTTGCCATAAATTTTCAAAGCAAGTTTTAGAAATTTTTTGGTCTAAGCTCAAATTTTTGCCAATTTGGCAAACATATTTTGATCCAATTTTAGGGGAGATACACGCAATTTTTGTTTAGAATAGGGATTTATTGGCAAACTTTTATAACTCTTAAGTTGGGGCAAAAGACAAATTAGAAAAATACAAAAGAAAAAGACAAAATCAAAGAAAAAAGAACAGGAGAAATTTAAAAGAAAATATGTGTAAAGGAAGATTAATCCTCACGATTTAGGAAAAAAATTGAATTGAGAAAGTGCCCAACATTCATCCCTTTTATATTGTGATTTCAATTTTCATGTATTATTCTTTCCATTGTAATTGCAGTTTTCTAAAATTTGACAACTTTGGTTTCTTACCACTTGAATCAAAAACTATCATAAAAATTCTCTTTGCAATTTTATGTGTTTGTTTGTTTTGTTTGAATTCCTACTCTTTGTTATAGCCTTTATTCTAGCCAGCTTTCCTTATTTGTCTCATTGCTTCTTAGTTTTGTCTTAGTAGTTTATGTCTTAGGCAATCTCTAGCTTTCCCTTAGATAATTTTCTTTTTTCTCGTGCGTTTTCTAGCTATGAAACTTGGGTTAAGTCTCTACATTTTGTTTTCGTAATCCTAATCAAACCTTATCTGAGTCGAAGAGGCAAGAGTGCATAATTTATAGAAAAGGCCAAAAAGAGTCACATACACAAGTGAACAATATTTGAGAGAAACACTTAGTAAAGTGGAGAGGTCCTTTAAATCTTACCACTAAAATCAATTTAAGGGAAAATGGAAGGAAGGATGAAAGAAGAAAGAGAAGTAATAATGATAAGGAAAACCTTAGAAATTTTCATGGGTAAGGAAGAAAGTCAAAGAGAGAACCTTTTTTACACTAGGTGCCATGTTGAAGGGGAGGTTTGTATAGTGATTGTAGATAAAGGTAGTAGTAGAAACTTAACAAACCTAAGGTTAGTTAACAAACTAAATCTACCAACTACTCCACATCCAAAGCCTTATACACTTCAATGGGTGAGTGAAGAAGAAGGTGTAGTGGTGAATAGGCAAGTGAGGATTAAGTTTAGAATTGGGAAATATGAAGATAAGTTAACCTTTTATGTTTCACCCTTAGAAGTTTCACATATCCTTTTAGGAAGCCCATGGAAATTTGAGAGAAGGGTAAAACGTGATGGGTTTTCCAACATTCTTAAGTTCCACCATCATGAAAAGAAACAAATACTCAGGCATATGCCCCCTAAGGAAGTAGAGGAAGATCAAGCAAAACTTAAAAAATTAATAGAAAAAGAGAGGGAAGAGAAAACCAAAAGCGAAAAGGAATAAATAGAAGAAAAGGTTAAGGAAGACTTAAGAGAAGTGGGGAAATAAGAAGAAGTTGAAAATGTTAAGAAAATTTTGATAGAAAAAGAAAAGGAAGTGAAAAATGTAGAAAGAGTCCAAAAGGAGAAAAAGTGTGAGGAAAAGAAATTTTGAGGAGGCATCTCACTCCAATTTTTAAAACACTAGATGCTAACTCATTACTTGAAATTTTGAATATGTTGAAGGAAAATATGTTTATTGGAACAAAGAGGACACCTCAAGTATTTAAAAGGGAGTTAATTGAAACTTGTATTAATCCTTTAAATACTTTGAATCAATTTGAATTGCCTTTCTTTATGCATTAATGTATACCACAAAACATTGCATGTTTAGGAAAGATAATAATGTCTAATAATACTTTGCAACCTATAGGAAATAGTCGAATAATCAAGCCAATTGGATATCTTGAGATGCATACTTGGTATAGTGGAATGCATGATTGGAATGATGACAAATTTATTAAATGTAAAGCATGTCACATAACTTGCATTATTCATGTAAGCTTTGGATTGAAAGTTTGGTATGAGGGTGTTGGTTCCAATACATGTATGAAGATCAGTGTTGTTATGCGATATAGTATGCCTAATCAAAATAAATATTTAGCCATTTCACCTTGCATGCAAAAGAATGATAATTTTGATATCTCTATACTTGAGTAAGTGCATTTATGTAGACATGTCTTTGGAAACAACTTGTAAAAATAATTCATGGCATGAACATATTCAATATGACAACCATACTCAAAATGCATGTGTTATATTTTATGGCATGATGGATTTTTAATGAAAAATATTAAAACATTTATGTCACATAATTTCAAATATGTGTTTATATGGGAACATAGTATAGAATATTTTGATAAACATGAAGTAATGAAACTTACTTGATACTTATCTGAATCCAACCTGCCTTTTGTGAATCTTGTTGTTTTACTCATATGGAAAGGTTTTGAGAGAATAGTCTTTGACCCAGGTTCCAACTCCTTGTCTTTGAGGATTGCAAGGACTTCAGGGCACAAACTTCAAAGATGGAGTTTCCTAACCCTTATCTTACTTACCACTTGTTCATTTCCTATGCTTTTATATTGTTGGTCTTCATGATTCCCAAGTTCTTTTGCTATGATTCATTGATTTCCTATGCTTAGGAACCGTACTTATGGGTTCTTATTATTGCCTTAGGTCTTGGCAAGCTTGTTAATGAAGGACATATTGGGTTCCATGATTCTAAGGGAAGTCACTACTTAACTTTTAAAACTTTGCCATCCATCCTATCTTTCTATTCCTCATCTCTATACCTCTTATTCTTTTGGTTGATTATAGGCCCATATCTTTCTGATTTGAGGTCAAATCCATTTCAAAGGGGAGGGAATGATAGCAAACGGACCAAGGACATGGAATGACTGTGTAGGACTATGTCCTATATTTAGAGGAGTTAACTTCCCTTACATGGGTCATCTTGACCTTCCAATTTGATGGTCAAGGCATAAAAAATAATATTAGATAATTTCCCTTTTATTTTAGTTTATTTTTAATTTCCCAAATAGGTCGCATGGTCATGGCCTAAATTTTTTAGTTTGATAGTTTGTATTTTATTTGAGTTGTATTTTCCTACTTACTTTTCATTTAATGAGGCACCTTTTATAAGGCTTAGGATAGGCTTGAGTTTTGCTCTAAAAGCACCCATATGATAGTTTAGCATTAAAATGTATTTTTCCTTCCATTTTTCCACTCATGACCACTCCCTTTAGGCTATAAATAGAGTTGTATACGTTTTTTAATCAACATTTTAATAGAAAGGCTTTATGCTTGTTTTACCTCCTCATAGTGTGAGTAGATAAGGGTTGATGGTGCTTCCCCAAACCATTCAAGAGACTTAGAGCTAGTGGCGTCCAACACTTGGAACTTATCAGCAAGAAGAGTTGCTTATATTGTGGTGTTCCCAACAGTCCTATCTCTTCCATTTTTAAAATTCTTCTTCATTTTCCTCTTGAATTTCTCATATTTCATGTCACTTTTGAAGCATGTTAATCTCATCACCTTTACAGATGAGGAAGTTGTCAGCAAGTCAAAGAGAACCCCTCATGTAACACCCTCATCCCGTGATGGGTATTACTCGACTAACTCAGTTGAGATTTGTTAATTACTCTTTTAAGAAAGTGAGGAAAAATTGGTGATTTTATTTTTTTAAAAAACATTATCTTTGATTAATAAATTATAATTGGGATAAAACAAGAAGAAACATATTAGTACTGGAAATATCATTTCATTACTATTCAAAATTACAACGGAAATAACATACATATAAGTTGGGGTTTTAGCATAATACATTATAAAAATAAAGTGGACTTTCTATCCGGCCACGCCCTATCTTTACTGTATATTGCTACTTACATATACCCCTAAACACTACCACATGACTCATCAAGATCCGGTTCAACCTGAATGTCACGTCCATCTTCACCATAGTGTGCATCCTTCCAAAGTCCATGCCCACTTAGGTGACATAAGAGTGATATACAACGACAAGAAAAATAAGGGGGGTGAGAACACTTTACATGAACTCACTTAACGCAGGATATGATGACTAAAGTAAACAGATATAGGAATTCACAAAATTCATACAGCAGCACACTCAATCATTCACATATGGATCACAACGTCAAAATATTGTGCAAATATGCTCATGCAATGCAAGCATCCATGTCATCCTCCAGGATTTCTCATAACTACCATGTATCATGCAATGCATGAGGGCCCAGGATAATATCACTATCCACAATGTACACAACATTGTCATAAGAAGCGATCAGGAGTTAGAGTCCGTACTAGCACTGGTACACAGAGCCACCCGCTCTAAAATAATAATCATAATTCCACAGGTTGATCAACCAAAATCTCAACTTCCGGACAATCTCAACTAATCATGATAATGGTCAGATCCAGTCAGGGTAACTCGGCCATACGGGGGAAATTTCTGCTTACGAGGGCGCAACCCATGCCACTTGGCAAATTTTCACTGACCCGCAGTCCACATCCTCAAGGCCAAGTGAATGTACCCACCTGGTATCACTCACAGCCGCCTCTCTCCCATTTTACAGGGTACCACTTGTAGCTTCCCATCCCATCATAAGATCCACCACCTTAAACGCCACTATACACATGATGCATGTCATACACTTGTACACCAAACAGTAATACCTTCTGCCACACCGATAGAGTAAATTCTGAATGCTACTCACAGCCACCCGTTGTGGTATCACAACAATATAGTCTCAGTTCCCTCCAAGAACTTGCCCATACACTGGGTCAACTACACTCTCTTTTCAGGAATCACAAGTCTTATACAGTCTTAGAGTGTTGTTCATAAGCTTTTAGCGTATGTTACATTCCATTGTTTTCACACTTGAGCTTTAGCTCCACTTATACCCTAGGATTTACTAAGTCTTATGCATGTTTCTTATGTACCTCACTTCACCCTCACTCAAGAATTGTATTATAGTGTTACAAGCTTTATTAGAAAGGTTTGCTATCTAATAGGGTAACACTAGATATCCCCTAACTAGAGTCATAACGTATTAGGGTTGAGTGTATATTGCATCTCCATATGTTAGGTTTTCCTTCTTTAGGTTTAATTTACCTTATCTTTAACTTAATTTTCCTTGATTAAGTCTTGTCTTAGGTAACTAAGGCTTAATAAGTCTTAATCCATTAAGTAATCTTAAGTTTAGTCCTTAATTAAGTGTTAATCCTTAATTGGATTCTTAATTAAACTTTAATCATACCTTAATCACATTTTTAATTCTTGATTAAGTCTTAATCCTACTTGATTATAGTTAATCATGATTACTTAATCCTTAATCAATTTTTAGTTACCTCTTTAATCTTTGATTAAGTTTAATCATACTTAATTAGGATTAATCATGATTACTTAATCCTTAATTAATTCTTAATTACCTTTAGGTCTTAATCAAATTATTATTTAATATTAATCTTAGATGATGATGACACACTGCTAGAAGCTTGGACCTGCAAGACTTACATTAGAGGAAATGCACCAACTTTTGGCTTGAGCTTCAAGCAAGGAAGAGTTAGAGAAATTAATGTCCTACAAATAAAGGGTCACTACCCTACAAAATAAAGGACACTACCCTACAGAAGGACACCTTGACCCTAGATAGGACCCTTGTCCTATGGACCACCCTTAATTAGGACTCTCTTGTATTTTCTTTTTATTTTTGTATTTTCCTTTTTATTTCATCCTAGTTGGGTGCTAATTGTATGGGTTTATTGGTTAGTAGGTTGCCTTGCTAGAGGGCTTAAGAGTCTTGGGTTCAATTCCCACATAGGATAGAATTTTACTCATCTTTCTTTTTCCCCTTGATTTGGGCGCTACATGTATGGCTTTATTGGCTTAAGACTTAGCTTAGCCATAAGCCTTGGGGTCATGGGTTCAAATCCCACTTAGGATGGGTTTGCACCCATCTTTTTATTTTCTCCCTTTTATTCCCACAAGGAGGCCGCCCCCTTCCCTCACTTTTCCTATAAATAGGACCCTCCTCTCTTGTATTATTATCATCCATTTTATAGTAAAGGCATTATGCCAAATTTTCTCCTCTTTTGAGAGTTGAGTGAGGCTTGGTGGTTGTTGCTTAAACCATGGTGAGACTTATCTAATTCTCCTGAATTAGTGGCGTCTGGCGATTGAACTGATCTGCTGCAAGAAGGGACTTGCACCAGTGGCGTTCTCCATTTCTTTCTCTTCCACTTTTTCTTTCATTTTCCTTCATTTTCTATCACTTTCTCACGCATAATAGCTGCTGTTCCAGCACCTATTTTCGTGGTTTAATTGCTTATTTTCGGTTCTAATTGGTTTGTTTTGCTCAATTCTAGATCCTGTGCAATTCCTGTCATCATTTGGTATCAAGAGCTTGTTGAATTTGAGCAAATTGGGAGCATTTTGGTGGCTGTTTGGGCGCTGCATTCTGCACCTCTTTTGTGCAGAATTTTGCTTCAATTCAGTGTAATTCAATCTCTCTTTTCATTGTAATTTGGACTTGGACTGTTTCCCGGGCCCGAGGTGCCTTTCTACTACTACTTTGTGCTTGTTTGCTTGATTGAATTGGGTGAATTCTTGCTAGATTGGGGGCTGTTTTGGGCCGCTAATTCCCACCCCCTAGGTGTTTGATAAATTGTCTCTTAATTGCTCATACTTGTTCTTGAGTGATTTCTATTCATAATTGCTATAAATTGCTTGTTTGTTGGTGAAGTGTGGTAAGAGGAGGCATTGTTGTCTTCATTTTTCCAAAGATCGTTCACCTACATTTTCTCCCAATCACCTTTACATTGTCATCCCCCATATCATCTCTTTACTTTCCGCCATTTACTTTCCGCCATTTAATTTCCGCCATTTAATTTCCGCTCCTCCCCATCCTTTTAATTTCAGCCTTCCCCCTTTACTTTCAGTCATTTAATTTTCAGTCCTCCCCATCCTTTTAATTTCCGCTTCCCCCTTTACTTTCTGCCATTTACATTCTTGTCATCCCCATCCTTTTAATTTCAGTTTCCCCCTTTACTTTCTTGTCATTTAATTTGCGCAATTTTCTTCTTCTTTTGCCATTTTATGCGCATTTTTGGGCTTATGTTTTGTTCATATTCTACTCTTGTTATGTCTGTTTGATTGGCATTCTGATTGCAAATTTGGATTGACTGCTATCTCTACCTAGAACTTTCCCTGTTTGATTGTGCAAAACGCTCACCTATAGGATCTTTTTTGGTTCATAGTATTGGAAGAAGATCAACAAATTCTAATTGTTGATTTTCCTTCAAATTTAATTCCAAACTTAAAATTGAACCAAGCGCGTTTCTGTGACCACACTGGTCTTGTATAATCAACAAGGAAGTGCTAAGCAATTTTTTTGGCCATTTTCGAAAATCAGTTGCCATCACGTTTTTACAGTTTTTAGAAATCAGTTTATTCATTATTTTTGCTTTTCTGGGCCACTTGGACCAGTTTACTGTCAGAAAATTCCAAAAATATTACAGTAGGTTCAGTATATTTTCTTTTCATTGTGTACAAATTTCTGTAATTTTCTGTTGGGAAAAAAAGTCAGAAAAAGAAAAAGAAGACAAAAAAATATAAGAGTACGTACGTGCCAAAAATAGAAAAAGAGGTGTAAAAAGCAAAAGGAGGGTGCAAACGAAGAAAAAGACAAAAGACACCCAAAAAGAGTCAAAATTCAAAAAAATTCAAAAAAAAATTCAGAAAAATAGAAAATTCAAAACAAAGAGATATCCCAACAATACAGTGATAGTTTTACTGTAATTTTTTTGTTTCTTTTCCCTGTATACTGTAATTGAGTTGTATTTGCTGTTTTTCTTAAAAACGACAATTTTGGCAACTCTTTTTCAAAAATCACCAAAAACAATTCTCTTTGCAATTTCTTCTGTCTTGTCTGTTTTGCTGTCTGCTCTTGTGTATAAGCTTGTTTGAGTGCCAGCTTTTCTTGTTTGTCATATCAATTCTTCTGTTTTGTCTTAGGATTTCTATTTCTCTTCCGGTAGATCTTTTCTTTTGTTAGCGCGCTTCTATTTTGGGTAAGGGTTAAGACTTAGACTCAATCTGGTCTTTGCAACTTCAATCAACCTCCAACCGAGTAGAAGAGGCAAGAGAGTCTCATTATAGAAAAAGCCAAAAAGAGTGACTTACACGAGTGGATACATTCTCTTGAGTGTAAACACTTAGTGAGTGGTGAGGTCCTTTAAAAGCTTTCAAATAAAATCAATTTAAGATGTCATATAGAATGTGGAGAAAGGAGCTGGATGAAGATAGGAGAGAATTTAGAAGAGAAAAAGAAGTGAGAAGACACTATTCTCATGATAAAATTGATGAAAGGTATAGGAAAGAAAGGAGAGAAATAAATAGGTATCATTTTGAAGATAAGGAAAGAAGCTTGGACCTGCAAGACTTACATTAGAGGAAATGCACCAACTTTTGGCTTGAGCTTCAAGCAAGGAAGAGTTAGAGAAATTAATGTCCTACAAATAAAGGGTCACTACCCTACAAAATAAAGGACACTACCCTACAGAAGGACACCTTGACCCTAGATAGGACCCTTGTCCTATAGACCACCCTTAATTAGGACTCTCTTGTATTTTCTTTTTATTTTTGTATTTTCCTTTTTATTTCATCCTAGTTGGGTGCTAATTGTATGGGTTTATTGGTTAGTAGGTTGCCTTGCTAGAGGGCTTAAGAGTCTTGGGTTCAATTCCCACATAGGATAGAATTTTACTCATCTTTCTTTTTCCCCTTGATTTGGGCGCTACATGTATGGCTTTATTGGCTTAAGACTTAGCTTAGCCATAAGCCTTGGGGTCATGGGTTCAAATCCCACTTAGGATGGGTTTGCACCCATCTTTTTATTTTCTCCCTTTTATTCCCACAAGGAGGCCGCCCCCTTCCCTCACTTTTCCTATAAATAGGACCCTCCTCTCTTGTATTATTATCATCCATTTTATAGTAAAGGCATTATGCCAAATTTTCTCCTCTATTGAGAGTTGAGTGAGGCTTGGTGGTTGTTGCTTAAACCATGGTTAGACTTATCTAATTCTCCTGAATTAGTGGCGTCTGGCGATTGAACTTATCTGCTGCAAGAAGGGACTTGCACCAGTGGCGTTCTCCATTTCTTTCTCTTCCACTTTTTCTTTCATTTTCCTTCATTTTCTATCACTTTCTCACGCATAATAGCTGCTGTTCCAGCACCTATTTTCGTGATTTAATTGCTTATTTTCGGTTCTAATTGGTTTGTTTTGCTCAATTCTAGATCCTGTGCAATTCCTGTCATCAGATGATTAAGATTAACCTTAACTACACTTAATTAGTTGATTGACTTGGATGTTGAGATTAAGAAATTTCTTGATCAAGTGAGACTCTTAATTACTTATGGATCAAATTAGTTTTTAGGCCCAATCCTAATCCAAGTCTAATTATTTATCATGAGTCAATTATTTTATTTTATTATTAATGGGTATTTTATGAGTTTTTGTAGAGTGTTAGGGCCCAAACTAGTGGTCCAACTATTATGTAACCCATGGGGTCCAACTCTTCATGTTTTAGTCTTGAATTTAAGGTGTTTAGTTGACTTTTTAGTTAATTTAGGGTTTTACCCAAATTTCTTTGAGTTACCCACTCAATTAAAATTTTCTTTTATTTTTAGCTTTTTACCTTTAGTCTTTTAACTTAAACTAATGAGCTACTAAAACCCACAAACACATCCATATAAATCCTCACTCAAACACGTGAATCAAACATCTTCATCCTCATGAACTCAACATGAATATCACATGAACACATATGAACATTTAAGAACACTTATGAATTTCATGAAAATCCAATAAATTTCCAAAAAATGTAAAACTCAAGTATGATGCTCTACACATACCAAATATCCATTTTATCATATCAAATCATCAAACAAAACATTTACACATATAAAAGTTCATACTCTTAAATATGACCTCCACAATTTATTTTCAAGATTTTCTCATACAACAATTTGTTTAATTCAAAGTGATAATTTATACAAGCTTATATTCATCATACAAACACATTACAACCATCAAACAAAATTAAAATCAAGCATAGTCATACATACTAAGAAAATCGAATTATATATGCATAGGAACAAGTTCATGCATTCAAAATTTCAAAGAAGAAAAATGAAAAGGGAAAAGGGCCAAGGATCACCCTCACTTTAGTCACCAATCCTACTAAAGATTCATGGGTTCTCCCCCCTTACCAAGCTTCCCAAGCTCCCCAAAAATGGTGGTGAATCTATGGCTTTGATCTCCAAATCTCACACCCCACCACTCTTTGTGTTCTTCTTGATCTCCTCTCTAACTTTGTCTAAAGGACTAGGGTAGGATTCTTTGAGTTGGAAGCTAAAAATGGAGCTTTCCAACAATGGTGAATGAGAGAAAAGATGGAGGAGGAAGATGAGAGGAGAAGGAGTTGCTGGACGGATTCTTCAAGTTTTAGGGGTTATAAATGAATAAAAAACAATATTTTAGCTTATATAGTCAGAAGTAGGAGGGAGGAAAGGTAAGTGTGATAGAGACCCATGCATGCAACCATGAAAAGCTTGTCTGCCACATGTGATGCCATGTAAATGGGAGGGAATTTGAATTTCAAGTGTTAAATTAGGCATGAGGCACAAAAGAAATAAAACAGTGTCAGTCTGATAATTTTACACTGCACCCAAGGGAAAAATGGTCATTTCACCATGGAAAAATCCAGAAAAATTACCGAAAATTCTAGAAAAAATCCTATGATTATTCTAACCTATTTTAAGCCTACAAATGTGATTAGAACTCACTTCTCACTTAAACTCTGTTATTTCCTAGTTTTCCCAATTTTCACACACAAACAGTCATATTTCAACAAGAGTAAGCAGATAGAAAAATTCTGGTGTTATACACAAAAATTCTATAAAGTTATAAATGTGATTTTTAATCCAATTTTAAGGTCCAAAGTTTATTTTCCATATTATTTCATGAATTTTAATCTACTGGCTAGGGTTACCCTGCTAACCATGGTCATTTTGCCTAAAAGTGTTAGAAAAATTCTAAATTAATTTCTAAAGGTCATTATTAATTATGATAAAACCATTTTGACTAAAAATATAGGTTTTCTTAAGTTTATATATTTTTCATAATTACATTTTTATTTTTTTTAATTGCACAATTATTAACGGTATTTAAGTCATTTTCCCAAACTCCTATTTAGGAAAATCATTTAGAATTATGGTTAGATAGTTCCTAAATTCTAAATTGGATTGTTTATCAATTGTTTCTAAATACCTCATAATTTTATTTCTAAACTTTCTCTATCTTATTTATATATACTAGTAGGGGACATTGTGCGTGTTACACCTCATGCTTTGCACATCACTCTGAAATGTCGAGGTTATGAGATTGCTAAAGTTCTAATTGATGGAGGATTCATACTAAATGACTTTCCAAAATCCACTTTGACCCAACCGAAGTTGAGTGTTGATGATTTGGCACCCCAAGTTATGATTGTGCGAGCATTTGATGGTAGCCGGAGGGATATATTGGGGGAAATAGTGTTGCCACTAGAAATTGGGCCAAATGTATTTTAAGTATTATTCCAAGTGATGAAGATTGAACCTGCCTATACAATGCTCTTAGGGAGACTGTGGATCCATACGGCTGGTGTTGTTCCTTCCACTTTGCACCTATGTGTGAAGTATATTGAGAATGGAGAAGTTGTTACTATTCATGGTGAAGAAGAGATTATGCTCTCCAATCCTATAACAATGCCATATGTTGATAATGTAGAATCGGAAGAAGATAGTCTGGGACAAGGCTTCGAGATGGTGAAGCACAACCCTTGCTATAATATTCTGTTGATGCAAGGCGTGAATCAAGTGGTGGCCAAAATTATGGTGAAGAATGGATATCAAGTGGGCAGAGGATTAGGTTGCCATTTACAGGGGAAGTGAGCTTCGATATCACTACCTAAGAAGCAAGACAAGTTTGGGTTAGGATATAAAGCATCATTTGAAAGAGATATGCAAAGCTTAAGCTTCAGAGAAGGGCATACAAAACCAATCCCACACCTGAGGGAGACTTTGTTAGAACCATAGGAAACACTAGAAGGGGGTTGAATAATGTTTTATAATTCTTTACAGATTTTATGAAAACCTTTTGAAAACAAGCAAAGTGTTTGTAAATAGATTTGAGCAACCTTCTGAAACTGGTGTTTTCAGCAACTTGCTGAATGACTCAGCAGGTTGAGTAAAATGATTTTGGAATAAATTAATGTGATAAACAAGATTGTTTTGCTGCGTGGATTTATAAAAACACTTTTCAGAATCCTCCTTAGTTAGTTAAAACAGAAAGTAAAGAGATAAAGGTTGAGAAAACTTAGCCAAACAAATTTATCCTGGTTCACCCACTAACACAGTGAGCTACGTCCAGTCCCAGGGCAAACACACCACTGGATTTTCCACTAATCAGATCTGATACAAGTATTATTTAACCCCAGCCTCTTCAGGCTAAACACCAAGTATTCTTTGGACATAGCCTCTCCAGGCTAAACCACAAGTATTCTTTAGACACAACCTCTTCAGGCTAACAACAGCAAGTATTCTTTGTTTCTCCAAGCCTCTTCAGGCTCTCAGACACTTTATAGTGTTTACAATGATACTAAGTTTAAGTTTTTGAGAAACTTAAACACGAGAGTTCTTGTACAAAGGTTAACTGAGTATAACTCAGGATACAAATGAGAAATTCTAAGTACAAGGAAAATCAGAGTAATTTCAGCCGAGTGTTGGCTTGATAAATTTTTAGATAGAGCTTGGCCGACTCTCTTTTTGGGCTTCGCCACCTTCAAAGGCTTTCATGAAGCTATATATAGAGATCGGAAATGTAACCGTTGAAGATTTCTTGGTCACCATTGAGAGATAGCATATAGCTCTTGATAGCTTTTGACTTGAATACAGTAGGTGTGCAAAGACAGTACGGTTCTGACACACAACAGGTATAAAGGTTCTTTTTCATGTATTATGTTTCAAGAGACGCAGAAAGAACTATGTAGACTTCGTTTCTGTAGACGTTTGTAAAAGACGTTTAGAGACCTTTAAGTCTTTGGCAAAAAACCTTTTGACTTTGACAGATGCTATGTTGGACGTCTTTAGTAAGACTTCTCAGTATATCAGATGGTACAATACTTCAGAAGGTTGGAAAAGACTTCAGTAGATCCAAAATCTTTAGAGAGTTCTTTATTTCAGCAGGTTGGTCAATTTCAGAGAGTTGCTTCATTTTGGAGAGTTGTTCCTTTCAGAGTTGCTGAAATAAAAAGACAAACTACCTTTCTCAGTAGAATATATTTTTATGCAATCAAATTTGTTAAATATTAGGGTAAAATATGTTTTTGGTCCCTGTAAAATAGATGAGTTTTGCTTTTGGTCCCTATAAAATTTTTTTTTAGTAAAGCGTCCTCCCAAAATTTTTTTTTTTGCAATTAGTCCATCCTTTCAATTGGCGTGTGCCAGAGGCTGACGTGGCACGTTTTCTCTGTCATAGGTGTCCTATTATTGTCTTTCTGGGGGTCTTAAACCGCCAAAAATATCATTTGTGACTGCCAGAAACATACCAGAACCATTTCCCCACTCCCTCTTCTCCCGCTCCCCTTTCTCTTCTTCCCGTAAAAACTGTCCACCATTCATGATCTGCAGATGCAGTTTTCCCCACCAAATTTGGAGTAAGTTAAAAAGTTCTTACGAACCCATTTGATTATTTATTTATTTATTTATCTTCCATGTCTCACTATGATTGTTAATGTAGGTAGAAATTAATATTATGCTTGCTATGCATCTTTTCTCAGTTTCAGGGGCGCGGGAGAGGCAGGACATGGAAATGGTGTCAAAGAAACTACAAAGCATTTCAAGTTGTACTTAATGTATGGCCTTTTAGGACCCAGAATTCACAAATACACAAGGGACTGAAAATTGAGTGGCCTTTGATGTAGCGCCCCAAATTAAGCATGAGATTGAGACAGGCGGTGAGCATATTGAGTGAGCTACTCAGTATTTGTACATATCATTTATCATGTAGAAGACACAGAGATACAGATAATTAGTAGAAGACCGCAATTTACCATGTATAGAGGACAGGCGGCGAAGTAGCATATTGAGTGAGCTACCCAGTATTTGTACATATCATTTATCAATAGATTAACTATATGGATCATTTGACTGGAAAGTAGCAGCTTAATTACAGCAACTGTGATTTCTGCAGAAGGTTACAAAGTGCCAAGTGCTATTTCATATTTAACAAGAAACTATAATTAAAAACTGGACTCCGTGAAGCAGGAGAGTATATAATCCTGTAAGGTGAAACCATACCGGTGCTAATGAACTAATTTCAATCAAACACCACAAAGGTAATTGAAGTAAAAGAAGTTGGTTAAATTTGATGTTTACTTAAAGAAGTTATAATAGATTCATGTCGCACGTTAACAGAATAGTTTTTCGTTAAAAGTAGAGAATGAAAAAGCGTTGCAGCATTTGGGTTAACTTTTTTGCTTCATTGTGATTTGAGATTATATATTAAGACAAGCAGCGAATGAAAGAACTTGGATAGGAGCATTTTCTAAAGGAAGAACTTGTGGTTTTGGTCCAACCATTGTCACAGAGAGAACCCTTGCCTATTTAATGGTACATATAAACTATAATGCAAATAGAGGGAGGGACATTGCATAATGAAATAACTATCCATGACTTTGTATCCTTTTCTTAAAGCAATTAAATATTTGTTGCAGATAAGTAATGTTATTTGTTCTTAATTGTGTGTTTGGTTTGGTTTAGCGTTGAGTTAGTGCCAGGTGCTATTTCATATTTAACAAGAAACAATAATTAAAAACTGGACTCCGTGAAGCAGGAGAGTATATAATCCTGTAAGGTGAAACCATACTGGTATGTTTCTAGCGGTCACAAATGAGATTTTTGGCGGTTTAAGACCCCCAGAAAGATAATAATAGGACACCTATGACAGAGAAAACGTGCCATGTCAGCCTCTAGCACACGCAAATTGAAGGGAGGGACTAATTGTAAAAAAAAATTAGGAGGACGCTTTACTAAAAAAAATTTTACCGGGACCAAAAGCATATTTTACCCTAAATATTAAAACCAAGGATAATGAGTCTTGAATCCAATTTGAATACTTAAATTGATTTTTAGACTCAACAGACTTTCCTAGCACCACATAAAGTCATGCATCCAAAAGGTAGGGAGGGGCCTAAACTTCATGTTGTCATCAACGTTTTGGAAGAAGACCATGGAGAATGCAAGGCAATCCATCCTTACGAGGAGCCAAGGTTTCTTTTTACAATTTCAACACAGTAAATGGTAATTGTAATTTCTATTTTAAATTAATAATTTCATTACATTTAATAAAAACCCTAAATGAAATCTAACGGGAGATGTTATTCAATTGGCAAATCATTTTCATTAAAGGTGACTAGACAAGTTGACACAAAAGTCCGTTTGTCACATCACCATCAAAGTTAGCGATATTAAGGGAAGTTACTAAATTTACGTGATTTCAAAATATAAGGAATCCAAACCAACAATTTTAAATTTTAAGGACTAAAATTAAATTCGGCTGAGGACTTTTTTCTCATCAAAGGTTCAAGACATATTTAACCCTTTTAAAGAGGGGGTGCTAAAAGCAACTCCCTTTAAAGATTTATGCCATGCCCCAAATTTAAAATGAGCAACGCAAAATATTTTGCGCCGTGTGAAAACAAACATGGGCCTTGTCTTGGACCATAGTGTTGATAGGCCGAACTAGAGGCCCAGATTGCATCCCGGTCAATCTCGCGCGGTCAAGAGACAAATTTTCCCCCTTTTGCGAGTTTCGTCGTTTTGTTTTTTGTAGAGAAGATGCACTGATTCACCATCGTCCAAGCGCAAGAGAAGGCACAACAACATGTTGAGGGTTGCAGCTAAGAGGCTTTCTTCTCTCTCATCGCCTTCATGGAAGGCCAACCACGCCGCCTCCGCGTTTCTCTCTCGGAGCCCCATTGCACCCTCTTCATCCGATGAACGCAGATCCGACCCGCTTTCGCTCCGGCCTGAATTCTTTCTTCCCTTCAGAGGTTAGGGTTCCCTCCATTTCTTTATTTTGATTCATTTGTGGCCTTGAAATTGAGCTCGAAACGATTAGTTTCGCTTTAGTTTTTGTTCGTTGGGTTCGATTCATCGCCTCTTAGGGTTCTTCTCTGCATGATTTGTAACGATTTATGTCCCTGATTGGATGCTTTGTTTGTTTTGGATGTTTAAAATCGATGTATCGGTGGCTGATATATACCTAAATAGGTTTTAGCTTTTGGAATCGTTTCGATTGTTGATCGCGATCTTCTGTAAACTCGACTATTCCCTTTGGATGATAATTTAGATTTTGAAGGGTCTCCCTCTCTCTCTGTGTTGGGAGAAGGATAGAAGATGGCATGGGAATCATTGGTCATTGCCATAATTTCCTCTTGGAATTATGAATTTGGATTCTCGTGCGATATTTTTCGCGTTGTTTGGTGCTTTGACATTTTGAAGTACTTGTTTTTCTTTTATTTTTTTGGGGGTAAAATTTGGTTTGAAGTTATTTGTGTTCTTGTCTCTAATTAGAACTGCTTGTTGTTTGAACAAATTGAAGCCACCTAGTTGTTGCAAAATATTTTATGGTCAAATGCTGTTTGTCTATTGAATTTTAATCCATTCTGATGGAAGTGTAACTCGTTGTGCTTCCATGATGAAAGAATAGTTGTTGATAGACGTTAGTGTTTATCAAAACAAGAAGGGGCATCTCTGATAGTAAACAGTTTTGTTACTCTGTTGCTTTGTTGTAAAAACAAAGCATTTTTTGTGCATTTGGGAAATGTATAAAAGGCTCCCCCATGTGGTGGAACTATCTTTTCAGGGTGGTATGGGTATAGACTAACATGTCAAAAGAGGTTACTGCCTTACTATTTGTGTTCTTCCATTTGTTGTACTACTAACTGATTAAGTTTCATTGCCATCTTTAAAACTTTATTGGATGAAATCATGAAGTACTGTTTTGTGCTTTTGATGCTAAGCTTAAGCTGCAAGGAAGTTTTTTTTTTCTCATTTAAAAAATAAATTTATGCATATAGTTGCTGTTTAGTTGGATTGACACTGAACATTTTTTTAAGGGCTTTGATAGTCCTTGTAATTGTTATATGTGTTGCCATTTGATATCTGTTTGTTCCATGGTTATGAATTACCTCCCTTCTGTATCACTAGATCAATAATTTATAACAAATTATTTGTTTGAGATTTTTTTTATTGATAAGGTTTTTCTAGTCTGGCAGGCCAGCTTGTCAAAATTAATAGGTAAATACTTTGCAGTTGCATATGATGTTACTTTGGGGGTTTGGTTTTGTAGTATTTTAACTGTGCATATGTTGATTTTTTTGTTTTTTGCGTTTTCTTTCTCCTCCATTAATTTATTATTTTATCCAACTAAACATAACCCCATTAATTGATTCGATTGGATTTCGTTCAGGTTTTGCTACTGAGACGCTGATCCACCCAAAAGAAAACAGCATTATTCCTGATATTCCAGCAACTATTGCAGCTGTTAAAAACCCTTCGTCTAAGATTGTATATGATGAACACAATCATGAACGATTTCCTCCAGGTGACCCCAGCAAGAGGGCATTTGCCTACTTTGTCCTAACAGGTGGTAGGTTTGTTTATGCCTCTCTGGTCCGTCTCCTCGTCCTCAAGTTTGTGCTCAGCATGTCAGCAAGTAAGGATGTTCTTGCTCTGGCTTCACTTGAAGTTGATCTCTCCAGCATTGAGCCAGGCACCACTGTAACTGTAAAGTGGCGTGGAAAGCCAGTATTTATCAGGCGTAGAACAGAAGAGGATATTAATCTGGCAAACAGTGTTGATGTTGGATCTCTTCGTCATCCCCAGCCTGATTCAGAGAGAGTCAAGGACCCAGAATGGCTCATTGTGATTGGGGTTTGTACACATCTGGGTTGCATTCCCCTGCCAAATGCAGGTGACTTTGGTGGATGGTTTTGCCCATGCCATGGTTCACATTATGATATATCTGGCAGAATTAGGAAGGGACCAGCACCATTCAATCTGGAGGTACCAACTTATACATTCTTGGATGAAAACAAGTTGATGATTGGTTAAAAACCTCAAGCTGCTCCCTAGTGGAATGAGTCCACAATTTTTTTGATTTATTTGATAATGTCGAAATGCGACACGGACAACTTTGGCCTTGGAGTCCTTATTTGTTATATTTAGCAAGTGTTTATGTCACTCGGAAATTTCTTTTGATGTTTGTCAAGACTTGTATCAATAATCGCCTGGATTTTTGCTTATTACGCGAATGTTCAAAAGCTGGTATCGTCAGGCATATTTGCATTGTGAATTTGGATTTTGCATATCATGAATCACATTTGGAAATCTGCTTAGCAAATAGGTTGGGGAATATGGCATTTTGCTTAAGCGCACAACAACTTGTTATGTTGGGTATCCTAGGAATTAAACAAGTAGCCACTGAACACGTTGAAAACACACTTCTCCAAAAGTAAGAATCATGATTATTTTAGTGTCGGGGGTAAATCTCAAAACTTTCAGCTGGCTGTTTGAACATACTGGTTCACAACATTTGTTCGTGGAGGAGACCAGCTATGGCAATTCTTTATAGGTCCAGTTGATCATTCCTTTACATTCTGTTCTGCTGTCTGGTAACATGGGTCATCTTTCGAAGAGGCCTTTAACATAAACCATGCCCTTTTCACTAAACTTTAGTTCCTTTCTCATTTGCTCGACTTGTTGATCATCACCTTGAACAATGATCTCTGATAAGGATCCATTATCTCCAACTATTAATTTCACCTTAATCTCCTCCTTTCTGGATGCTCGAGTCCAATAATAAGCGCCTCTGCGTAAATTTCCAAGTCATCAGCATATCTATTTATTAGTACTCTCTTGACTACCTCCCTCCAATCACTCCATGAAAATGCATGAATAAATCGAATGTAAATTATCAATGCCTTCACTTACGCTAGTGGACTTAAGATAGTAATCCCAAACCAGTTATTGCCAAAATCTGGGAAGGTTATGGTAAGCACAAGGGCCACACTTGCAAGGCTGATGCAAGTACAGAAAGTTAGTAGTGCTGCTTGGCCCCTGCTGGGAACCATCGTTCCTTCAAACCTTCATAGAAGAAGCACAAAAACTTATATTAGATGCCTAGCTTCATCGAAATTATTAATGATTAAAAATCAACACCTGGAAGAGAAGACTGCAGCATGATTGATTAACACCAATTAATGCATGTTAGAGAATAGAGTCCTCAGATATAAAAAGAAAATGGTTCTTACACATTTCACATTTTCATCTTAAACCATATCTGATAACATTAGGGATTAGATTGGTGATTTCTCCCCCCCCCCCCCCCAAAAAAAGGAGGATTATAGTAATTTCCAAATGTCAATGAGTGATTGATTAGAATATCTAAGCTGATTTTCATAATTTGTAAAATGGTACTTTAGCTCCCAAACTTGTGTTTCATTAGTGGAAGCCATGTTTCTTCTATTGCGCTCTAGACATGCAAGGAGAGGGTATAAGAAAGCTAGAATAAGCAATTAGATTGAAGCTGAGGAGAATGTGATGCAGGACTTACGTGATTGTTTCTCCTCTATCAGTCACTGCAAAATTGTTACGAGTGAAGAATGATAGTATCTCCCCTGCAACCTGATTTGGTGCCTTCTTTTGGCCTTCATCTATAAATGTCTTCTTCACAATCTATTTTTTCACCCAACCGAAATTAACAACGAAAATACAAAAGAAAAAATTGCAAACCACACACACACACACACAATCAAAGAGTGGGAATTTACTTTGGATTTGACAGAACGTTTGATGAGGGACCAAAGGCCGGGTACAGAGATGACAAAGAGACCCAGAGAAGTATAATAGCTGGCCAAGGAGTAACCAACACTCTCTGTGAGCAAGAGCAGAGAATTGGGGTTTAGTTGTTGTTGGTGGGTGATGAAGTCCGCAATAGCTGAAGATGTGGAGGCAGGGTCGTGAAGGGACACATGAAGCTTCTTCTTTAGTCTTGGAGTTGGAGGGTACTGTTGCTGCCATCGCAGGCATGGGTGTAGTTTGTGGTGGTTAGCATGAAATGGGAGAGGGCAGAGAGGATGTGGGTGTGGGTGTGGGGATAACAGCATCTTAGCTGCCAATGCCATAGTCTCTTGCAATGAACGGATAGGGTGGGTGGATTATTTTGTGAGCTGGGTTTAGCACTTGTACGGTCCACCGCTGAATGATTTACTGGTCTAGAATGATGACACGGCTTATGCTTTTAATGGAACAGATGGACATGAGTTATGGTGCATTTTGAGTGTGTTTTAAAATGTTTTAAAACCCGATAGGTATAAGATTATCAAGTAATATAAAGAACGTTAGTATATGTATTATAAAATAAAAAATTAATAATAATTGACTAAATATTTATATTAATCCTTAAAAATTTATTTTTATTTAGGGTTTTTAGGGTGCATCAGTTTAAAAAGTATTGCATCACATACAAGTATATTTTAACTATTAGATTTAGAATTTAAATAAAGGACGGTGGATATGATTCATCAACTAACTATTGTAGGTTAATTTCAATATTTGCAAATGGCTCCATAAAATTGAAGATTCAATTGAGTTAAAAGACCTTAAAATCTTTCTTTTCATGCTTTCGCTTAAGAGATAACAGGAGATACAACCATGTTTAGCTTTTCCTCTTCTTCCTTTCATTCTCTCGTCTCTCTCTTTCTGGTTGTCTGATTTTTTTCTCCTCTCCCATTCTTCTTCC
The DNA here is from genome assembly GCA_026901365.1 of Sesbania bispinosa. Classification (NCBI taxonomy): domain Eukaryota; kingdom Viridiplantae; phylum Streptophyta; class Magnoliopsida; order Fabales; family Fabaceae; genus Sesbania; species Sesbania bispinosa. The sequence goes on from QLOH01000378.1 coordinate 169,316, forward strand.
TTTTCTAATCTGAGACTTTCTTTCCTTTTATTTTTTATATCTTTCTTTTTCTATTTTGGATGCAGGTGAAAATTCTCATTTTGGTGATTGAGTATTAGACCCCCCACTCGATATAGGAGACCAAAGAGGTGGGCTTATGATGGTGACAACGGTCGTGGTCGTGACGACAGAGAGGAGCAATGCCAGAGCAATGTCACGCCAACAATAACAAGAGGGAAAGCAGCGATGGGCATGGCAATGACCATAGCAAACAGGTGTGGGGCTCAAAAAATTTAAATAAGAATGATGAGTTTGGCACACGACGCATATCGATTTTAGGGACTACCCTTTTGAATTCATTCATTTACTTTAGTAGGTGTTCCTTTGGTCAATCTATTGTCTATTATAATATATTAAAACTGGATAACGGGCTTAAACGTTGCCACCTCACCATTGCTACAGCCACCTATTCCTATTTTTGGCACATCAACAAAAATCCTATGTGTCACCTCAATATTGTGTCTCTCTCCTTACAATCCATTGAAACCTCCCACAATATAATTGATCAATTCACTCTCCAAACTCACCCCACAACCATGTGATCTTTCGAATACTATACATATTCTCTTAATCATATCCCAAAACCACTCCTCTACGAAAACGTATCCAATCGTTACAAGTTTCTCAAAATTAATGGGAAATGACCATCACATTTGCTACAAATAAAATGATGAGTAGCTTATATGATTGTTAAAACGTTGTAGTTGATATGGTTGAAAATACCAGAATATGCAACAAACGGGAACTGCTAGGACAAATAAGACTCAAGTGGCAAGTACTCCCACTCCAATGACTATGAGTACTTCTACTCCCCAAAATAAAATGACCATTGATGATGTGCAACAACCAAGTCAAGCCCCCCACAATTTGTTGAAGCTTCAACACAAGATGCTCCATCTGCACAAGAGATAGAGGCGAGTAATAGAAGAAAATCTAGTAGAATTGATTCTACTGCTTGGGATCATTTTAAAAGAGAAGGGATAAGGTTGCTTATAATTATTATGGTAAGGTGTATGCATGCAATAGTGTTAATCATGGAACTACTAGCTAAAACATCTTAAGGTTTGTTCTAAGAACCCCCATAGGAGCATGATAAGAAGCGAAAAACCATTGTACTTGGTAAGCAAGCTAAGGATGATAATACTATTTCTTTTAAGCTTGTTAAATCCAAAGAAGATCTGTGTAGAGATGAGCTTGCTAGGATTATTGTTACGAATGAGCTTCCTTTTAAGTTTGTTATGCGGGTTTTAAACGCTTTATGAGTGTTTCTCAACCTCGTTTTAAAATTTCTGGTCGTTTGACCATTGCTACAGATTTCATGCAGTTATTTAGGGAGGTGAAAGTGAAATAAAAATCATTCTTAAGGCTTAACAATCAAATGGTTTTATTGACTACTGATACTTGGAGTTCAATTCATAATATGAATTATATGTATGTGATTGCTCACTACTTTGATGAGGGGTGGGAATTAAATAGGAAAATTCTGACTTTTGGATTGATTGTTGACCTCAAGGGAGACACCATAGGCAAAGCCTTAGAATATTGCTTGAAAGATTATGAGATCACTAAAGTATGCATTGTTACAGTTGATAATGCTAGTGCTAACAATTTGGCTCTAGCTTATTTGACTAGAACATGAGTGCTTGGAATGGTACTACCTTAATGAAAGGTGAGTATATGCATATGAGGTGTTGTGCACATATCCTGAACTTAATTGTAAACGATGGGTTGAAAGACATTGATGCATCCATTGTTAGAATAAGGGCTACTTGTAAGTATGTTAGGGCATCTCCTGCTAGATTGGCTTGTTTCAAGAAGTGTGTCCAAGAGGCAAACATTAGTAGTGAACAAATGCTTATACTCGATGTTCCAACAAGGTGGAGTTCCACTTATTTAATGTTAGAGGTGGATGAAAAATATGAAAAGGCATTTAATCATTTTGAATATCATGATCCTTCTTTTATGAATGCTCTTGATAGTGACGAAGGCCCTCCTAACAGTGATGTTTGGAATCGTTCACGTTTGTATATAAAGTTTAAAAAAAATATTTTATGAGGCTGTTAGCGCAAACCCCTATGAGATTTGGTTTTAACGACAACAAACCTTTTGATCAAACATAACGTTTTCTGTTCTTGAAGTTACTGATGTTTTATATGTGAGATCTTAGAAAGACAAGAATCTTATGATGAGTAAAGAACTCAGAAAGATCAGAAGAACCACAACCAAGCTCAGACCGAGACTGAGAGACAACCTCAGACTGAGACTGGTAGAAATCATCAAACTGAAGATGAATATAAAGGTCAGACTGAGATTGAGCAAACAATTCAAGCCTTTCCTGAGACTCAGAAAGATCAAAATCCTAATGTTAAGAAGCATCGAACTTCAGAATTATTTACGAAGAATGGGCAAAGCTTAGAATGTTCTATATGCTAAAGATAATTTCAGAAGAAGGCCTTAGACAAATTCTTTATCAGAAAGCTTTTAGAAGCTCAGAATGGTTTAATCTGAAGATAGCCTGAGCTCAGTATGGTGCACATCAGAATGCAATCTTAGCTATAGTCAGAAAGGGTCTTTATTAGAAACGCCAATCATCAAGCTGAGTCTAAGCATCCTACAATGAATAAATCTGAGTTAGTTCAACATAAAGATTGTCTCTATGGTTTGAAACTGCTACACTGCTTGTGGATTCAAGATTTACAAAAGGGTACAATAAAAAAGGAAAGAATGAAACAAGACTCAGATTGCAAGGACAGACTGAGATAGACTCAGATTGCAAGGTCAAACTGAGACAGACTCAGATTGTAAGGTCAGACTAAGACAGACTCAGCCTCAGATTGCAAGGTCACATTGAGACAGACCCAGACTCAGATTGCAAGATTAGACTCAGTCTAAGCATGGCAAAGAAGCACTTTGAGGTATGAAGCTGAGCACAAGACAAAGCAAGAGTCAAGCTAAGACTGACCAAGCTCAGACTCACGGGTGAGATTGAGACTCACCAACTAAGACTGAGACTCAGACTAGTACCTCAAACTGAGACTAAGATTGAGACTCAGATGGGCAAGTAAGACTAAGACTAGAAAGTAAGACTGAGACTAAGATTCAGACTCAGACAGAGACTCAGCAACAAAAGCAAGTCAATGCAAGTACATTGTCACAGCAGAGCCCGTGCCAGAAAGTACTAAGCTTGTGCGAGAAAAGTACTAAGCTCTCTCTCTCTCTTCCAACGGCTAGTATAACGACTAGTTTTTTGAAGACTATAAAAGCAAGTCTCATTAATGCTGAAGGAGGTGAGACACTGTTGCACAAGCTGAAAAATTCAAGTCTCAGTGAATCTCAACTCTACCTACCTATGCTATCTTAGCTAATATCATGTAGTAGATTTAGCTCTTGTTTTGTAATGTTTATATGGCCGCGTTTAGGATAGACCCCAAATTTTTGGGTCTACAGTAAACCATTTAATAACAACCGTAGATTTATTATTTTTTTATTCTATGGTTAAGATTGGATCAGTAACAACACAATAAATCTAACTCTTTTATATTCACACTTGGACCTCGCTCTTTATCCCTTTTTGCTCACAGGGGACCACAAAGAGCATGGTCTCTGTGCCTCCATTGTTGAAGGGCGTGGTCTCTCTTTTTCATTTCCTCACCAGTTGGCAGAAAAAGGTCTTTTCAACCACTTCTTTATCCTTATTTTTATGGACCTTACCTCTTCTAGCAGAGAAACCATTCTTACTTGCAAACTAATTTTAAAACTCAAATGCAGAATCAATATCTGGGAAAGGAAATTTCATCACATCTTCCTCCTTTAACAAGCTAGGGTCCGTCAAGGTCCATCAAATCAACACCCCCATCATTGCTTATCCCTTTATCTTGATTAACACCGTGATGTTCATCATGTAGATTAAAATCATGTGGGTTTTGGGTGCTGTCATTTGTGCCTTCCTCATTGCCAAATGGAGCATTCTTACGACCTTTTTTTCATGCATACTGTGTCCCTCCATTAATTCAACGCAAATAAGCTAAAGGTGGAATAAAAGCATTTAATTTGAGAACGAAACAAATCCACACCACATTAATAACATAATATTGAAATAATGAGGAAGGTTGGAGAAAAATGAAGGGGTTGAGTCTGGACGGCGGACTGCGCAGTGAATGAAAAGGTGAATTAGGGATTTCAAATTTCGGTAGAATGTTAAATGAAAAAAGGGTCACAATTGTTAAAAAAAAAGTGAAAGGGGAACTATTTGAATTTAGAAATTTTAAAAGTAAATGTCACTTTTTATTTTTACCATGGTAAAAAATATTGGGTCTATCATAGACCAAAAGATAAGAGGTCCATCCTAAAATTGGCCATGTTTATATACACTCTTTGAGTAATTTAGAGAGCTACCCATCTTTTTTTAAAAATTTCTGCAAGATATGTTGTGGGGTAAGAAACTTTTTGGCATTAGTATATTACTTAAATTATATAAGATTTAATTTTTTAAAATAATTATAATTATTGATAAAAAATGAACTACTAAAATTATGATAAAATACATGTCAATATGATATAATGTATAATATTATTAAAATTCATCATATTAATTTTTAATCTAACAATTTTACTTCACAATTATACTCAAGATTTGAATTATACACCCTCGATATACTAGATAAGAGTCCTTATTTTTAGATGTGAAATAATCATTAAATTCAATTCTACAAACTAACTACTTAACTTTTTAAAAAATTCTCATATGGTCTGTCTTATTTTTTATGTATTGTTTATCTAAATTTAAATTAATTCTATTGAAAAAAAATCATTTTTTTATATTTATATATCAAATTTATGTTAAATTATTAATACTTATATAAATAAATCTAATATTATAAAATAAACTATTAAAATTTATTTTCTATATAAACTTTTAAAAAATAAGACATAGATAAACTAAAATTTAACTTTTCCAATATTTATATTATATATAATTTATATAAAATATGACTAAGAATAATAATAAAAACTTTTATCCAAAAGACATTAACTAAAATAAATTTAATTTATAAATATATTAAAATATTACTGAATAATAATTATAATATATTAAAATTTTATTTAAAAAACTTGAAAATCCTTACTTTCATACAAATATTTTTCCAAATCAAGGTAAAACGTATCTCATACGGATCCGGATTCTCTCATGCATCTCTTTTCTCTCCAGCAAACAATAACTACGGAATCACTAGGTAATTAAAATTCGTATCTAATTTATATCTATTCAATAGCTATATGCGACTGTAGAGGCAAGACAACTGCTGAGAATCTTTACACATTTCATACACTATTGAGCACGTGGATTAATTCATAAGAAGTGTTTACAACTTAATGAAATGTTTCGAGCTCCAACCCTAAATATGTAATTGTGTTAAGGGTAAAATATGTTTTTGGTCCCTGTAAAATAAGCTAGTTTTGCTTTTAGTCCCTGTAAAAAAAATTTGTTAAAACATCCTCCTAATTTTTTTTTGCAATTAGTCCCTCTCCTCAATTTGCACGTGTGAGGTTCTGACGTGACACATTTTCTCGCTCTTAGGTGTTTATTCTGGAGGTTTAAAACCGCCACAAATCACCTACCCCACTCCCTTCTTCTCCCATCCCCCTAAAACCACCCACCATTTCCCCCACCCCTCCTCTGTAGGTCTGCCATCGTTCCCATGCCAGAATTCCCATGCACCAAAAAATCATTACACCTAAGATAAAGATATTCCCAATCAAGCAAAACCACCAACTGAGCACACCCCACCCTGCGACTCTATTCCCTCTGCGACGCCACAAAAACAGAGTGAGAAGCAATAAAAACTGCAGATAGATATATTTGTAATGTAATTAGTATTTGAATACCAGTTTGTGCTATTTGAATGCATTCTTAGTTGAAATATGATTATTATGGTTGATGAGGACATAAATCCATACAAAAATTTCTTGGAAGTATATTTTATTCTTCCTCTCTACTGACCGTCAAGTCTAAAGGTGGTTACTAGTTAGGTTATTTATGTTGTATACATGTGCATTAATGATTTATTTGTTTTCTCCTATGTGGCCTAAATTGTAAACACACATTTTCCAAATGGCGCATCTGTTAAGTGCATTCAGGAAGTTACATTAGGTTGTTAATTGTTATACTTATCATAGTTAGTCATGTTTTGATTATGTATCCAAAAATGGGCATCCCAACGTAAACCACATAACAAAAATTTTGTTATTGGAGTAACACTGTAAGAAATTTCTGGAATACTTTTTTAGCCTTTGGGATATAGATTTTTCTTTTGGGGGGAGGGATCAATCATATATAGTTATCACCCCAAAAAGTGGATTTGAAGTTGCTTTGAGTACCATTCTTAAACCAAGTATGTGTTTCACATAATTTTAGAGGAGGGAATAGAGTTGCAGTTTTTATTGCTTCTCACTTTGTTTTTGTGGCGTCGAGGAGGGAATAGAGTCGTAGGGTGGGGTGCGCTCAGTTGGTGGTTTTACTTGATTGGGAATATCTTTATCTTAGGTGTAATGATTTTTTTGGTGCATGGGAATTTTGGCATGGGAATGATGGCATACCTACAGAGGAGGGGGGAATGGTGGGTGGTTTTAGGGGGATGGGAGGAGAAGGGAGTGGGGTAGGTGATTTGTGGCGGTTTTAAACCTCCATAAGTTTATTAATAAACACCTAAGGGCGAGAAAATTTGCCACGTCTGTCCCTCACACGTGCAAATTGAGGAGAGAGACTAATTGCAAAAAAAAAATTAGGAGTATGCTTTAATAAATTTTTTTTATAGGGACTAAAAGCAAAACTCGCTTATTTTACAAGAATCAAAAACATATTTTACCCTTGTGTTAAATATTGGGAGGATAAACTTTACCATCCATAAAAATCTCACTCATCTCAAACAATATTGTCCAGTGAAGGATATATGTGTTCAAACCATAAAAATAAACCTTATTCTTGTACTAAACAAAGAGTATAGCAAGAGCAAACCCTAGCGGTGGCTGGAGCCGAGCCGAGCTGAGCCAAGCTGAGCCCTAGCGCGCGAAGGAATGATTCAATGCGGAAAATAACGGTTGGGAGAGGAAGCCACACTCGTCTGATCCTCACACACACACTCACTCACTCTCAATTGTGGTGTTTCCTTTCCCTTCCTCCTAACCCCATCATCATCATCTAATCCCAAACCACTTCTCTCTCTTTTGCCTCTTAGGTTATCGCTGTCTTCTTATCTGGAGCCTCGCTCAATCTCTCTTTCATTCCTTCTGCGAATTTTTCTTAACTTCGATTTGCTCTGCAGATTGCAACTCTTCTCTTTCCCTCTCACTCCCGTCCACCATTTCACTGGTAATTTCTTTTTTTCTATATTACGAGAGCTTCTCATTGTTATATGTATGTATATGTTTTAAAGCTCTGGTCTTTAGGGTTTCGTTATTCTGAATCCGAACTAGGCAACTTTTGAAATGTGGCTTCGTGGTAATTTGTGAATTTTTACTTGTAATTCTTTATTTCTTTAATCCTTCCTGTGGTTAATTGTTCGTGCATTACCTGCGTAGGCAATCTTTCAATGCGTGGTTAATTCTTTATTTCTTTTTTGAGTGTTTTACTTCTTAATTCTTATGGTAATTATTTGGTGCTTTTTTTGGGATTTAATTTAAGTTATCGCGGTTTTAGTTTTAACTTTTCTTTTTCTGGAAGGGTTTGGGGCTGGGGGATTGTAAGGTTAGCGAAGTTGAGCAATGGGTTTGCTTCTTCTCATGATTTAAAATTTAAATATTTTGAATAATATGGTGGTGCAGAGGAGAGCCAACTCAAAGTAGCTAGGGTGTTAACTGGGGAGAGCCTTTACTTTAAAGTTTAAAAGGGAGTTCCAATTTGGGACTTACACTCCTGTGCTGTTTCTCAAATCCTGTTGGGTAGGGAAGAGTGGGTAGACAAACCGTCCTCTGATACCACTCATTGTAGTGGAAGAGGAGACCCAACTCCTAATGGCAAAACTTTTTGAAGGGGATACCCGCATACTTCAAATGGGAGTTTCGCATGGGATTAATGCCCCAGCATCATGTATTCATGTTGGTTTGGTGATTTTGAGTTGCATTGTAGTTCTGTTATAATTACCTGCTAGGGAGGCTGATTTGTTTTGGTTAAGTTTCTCTGCATACTTCTACTCATGTTATTTCAATATGACATGTTGATATTGCAGAAACTTACAGAAGTTCTTTGTAACATAGGTAATGACAAGTGACAACCAAGTCCATTTGTACTAAGTGAGGCCAGCCAGCTATCAGCTACATTGATTCTAGCACACCATCATGCTTGGTGCATATTTGTTTTTTGTTTTTGTAAAAGGAAATATTTTTAACTAATTCTACATGGAGCAACAAATATAGAATATTTTCCCTCCTTAAGCATGAATATTGATTGTTGTTCCTTTTGTGATGTAGATGCTTTACTTTGTAGAGATCCTGTGAGAAGTGTGTTTCTATGTGTGCACAAGTATTTGTTGTTCGGAAATCCATCCTAGCATTCTGATCAATTCTGGTACATTGAATTAACTTTTTTATGTGAAAAATGAACATATGTACTTGCCCTGTACAAATATGAAAATGTGTGTGAACTTGTACTATAGTTGATTCACTTGATATGCTTCTCATACCAACTCTTTATGATAACCTCTTTCCTTTGGTGTGTCATCTGAACATTTTAATTAGCTGGAGTGTTTTAATTATGTGATTGCTGGGTTCCAAGTTTGATACAGATTGCTCAGGAATGTAATCATATTCTATTTCTTTCCATTTTGTTGTGTTTGGTACACAGAATCAGTATGAAATGCAAATGTGCAAATATGCAATCATAAATATAGCTAATGATGATAAAAAAGTATTAGATAGTAAGGCAGCCTTCTATCATTCTGGCCATAGAAAATTTTCAATTAAGCAAGCAGTCCATATTCCTGTGAAATAAATAATGGAATGGAATGGCAATTTCATGTATCAAACAGTCCATATTCAGACTCTTTTCTTTGGTGCTTGTTAGGTTGCTTATGAATCAAGGATGTCTGTTAAAAGTGAACAGGCTGGTGTTTTGCTTCATTCTTGTTTAGTGTTTTACTGAAGAATATTTCATATTGTGTGCCAATGGCTGCTGATCAGAGAAGAAAACGATTAAATGGTGCAAGCATGATTAGTTATGGTCCTCTGGAGCGACATCGGAATAAAAGAAAGAATTTGGAACTAGTGCAAAGTGATTTAAACATGAAATCTCATGTTTCTATTGAGTGGGATGGTAATCACCAAAAGGTTGTTGCCAAGAGGGAACAGATTGGCATCAGTTGGAGACAAATGAGACCATTTACCAATTTTACTCACAATGGACACATCATCTTGGCAGATGTGCTTGCCATTCCTCAAGAAATTTTTGGTTTGGATAGTTTAAGTGAAGTTCTTTCATATGAGGTAACTATCATGTTTTGTTCAAATTTAATTATCTGCAGCTGAATTGTTTTTTTTTTGGGTCCAGGGGTATGTCTAAATTGTCTTATATTAAACTTTTGGCAGGTTTGGAACACACACCTTTTGGACAATGAGAGAGATCATCTTATGCAGTTTCTTCCTGGTGACGTAGAGCCACATCAAGTTGTCCAAGAATTACTATCTGGGGACAACTTTCACTTTGGAAACCCTTTCATGAAATGGCAAGATCTCTCTCTTAATATATTTTTACTTCAGAGACAGAGTCTGTTGTATTTAGCATGTGTATGGCTGATTTGATTGTATTTATCTGTGCACATGTAAATATATGCTAGATGTGATAGTTTCTTATTTTGGATGACTGATGGGGTATTATTCATTGATGTAATGTGCTAACCGGATTTTGTTATTGATCCTGTTTGTTGGATTTTGTAAAATTTGATCTAGGTTTAATCATATCTTATGGCACATTGTCAAGTTTTTAGTTTGGTTGAAATTCCACAATTTTGTAATTTTAGGGACCTAATTTGGCTGTATTTACTTTTCATGATTATATTTTACAGTTTATGTCTATTTGATTGACGACCATTGTACATCAATAGTATTGTTATGGCATTATCATATTTCAATCTCAGCAATTTTGTTGCCTAAGTAGTAATATAACATGGAATGAACTTTCTGTACTTCACTGGTCATTGATGAAAATGTTCTCTTTATCAGAGCCATAAATGAGTTGTAATATATTTGCAGGAGTGCTTCACTCTGTTCAGGTGATCTTCATCCAGATTTGATTGTTAACCAGGAGCAGCATCTAAAGTCTGATCAAAAAGCATACTACTCACAGTTACATAATTATCACAAAGAGTAAGTCATGCATAGTTATTTCATTCTACACTCTGAAAGTGTTTCTTTTCATAAAATGTTGTCGCTCTTCTTTTTGCAGCATGATAGGATTTCTAATTAAGTTGAAGGAGAGGTGGGGAAGCTGCAAAGATCCAGAAAAGGAAATTCTGCAGAAGATTCGGAGGTATGACAACTGGAAGACTTTCTAAATATTGTATTTGCACACACCATACTCTTGCATACATACAAAAGTATTCAGTAAGAAGGACATGGCTTATTCCATATTTTTATGAGAAGGATGCCTATTTTACTCTGTGCTTCCAGTATTTACATAGGTAGTTATCCATTATAGAAAGAAAGCACACAATTGTATTATCAGGGGAGAAGGCAACTGGAATATATCGTAGACATCCTACATAAGATTAATTTTTATTTTTTTGAAATAGTGTGGGGTCACTGGGGTGTCATTGTTTTAAAACCGAGATGATAAAAACCTAAAAATCTATTCTCACTTGTATCTTACCATCTGATAAAATAGGAAGCCACCCTGGTTCTGTTTGGTTAATGTCTTCGACTCTTCGTTAATAGATAAAGGGGTGTGATGATGTGCATTTACATGTTTTATATATCTGTAATGATAGAATATGTTAAAGCATAAGCATTTTTTTGTGCAGGTCAAAGAATAATATAGAGAAAAGAACACCATTAAAATTGAATGAATTCAGAGTGTATGATCATGATGGGAATGTCACAGCGACATCTGAGTCATATTCCTGGGGTGCAGAGGAGAAAGCATATAGTGACAATCAAATTTCCTCAATGGGACAGGACGATGAACTTCAGAGAAGGTAATTAATCAATCTTTAACCAGCAATATCTGTATTTGCATATAGGATCTCTTAGTCAGCAATGTCTTTGAGAGTTGAGCTACAAACTATTTAGATCTTAAATGCTTCCATTGGTATCTTCTCTTGACTGCAAAGTAAAATATATATTTGGTAAACAAACGTGTTGTAGAAATTTAAGAGTTCTGCACTTGTTTCAAGATTTCTTATAGGATTGATGGATTTCTGCTTGAACTTCACTGTAGGGAATAAGATTTATGAAGCTTTTAGTTCAACTCTTAAAGATGTTGCTGGCTTAAGAGACCATATGATAGAGACCCAAGATAAGAAAAACAGAATGTATATACTACCTCCGGTCCTAATTATAAGAACCTTTTAACCACTTCACAAGGATTAAGGAAGTTGGTTAATTTAGTTGATCACAATAAATTTGTCATGAATGCGTATCATTTTTACATAATTACCCTTGAATTTATTGAGACCCATTATCTTTCTCTTTCCATTTAATTACTTCATTGTCTCATTCTCTCTCTATTCATGAGTTACTCACATACCTCCACTAATGAGGTATTTTTGTCAAAAAATAATTAATGCTAGGGACAATATGAAGAGGTTCTTATAATAAGGACCAAGAGCAACTCTCCAAAAGGTTTTATAAATAGGACCGGAGGTAGTAGTATTTACTGAAAATAGGAAGTATTACAGAAGACCCCAGTGACCACTACAATCCCAGAACCAAGCTCCTATGTGTGATGCTTAGAGCATTCTCTGCCCAGCTAAAAGCTGCAAAATATCAAAATGCATAACTAATGCCCTCCCTTCACACCACTCCTCATATAACTCCCATTGCACATGTATTTCCTTTCCCTAGCCAGTAACTATACAACTCAGTCATTTCTCTCTCTGTCTCCTTTTCCTTTCTTACTTTTCCTCTTACACCCATGCTAAATTACAGGTTCCCCCCCTAACCTGGTGTTGCTTCCTTTGGCCATTTCTGTCCATGGATTCGATTGCCCTATATGCAAATAAGAATATTTCTTATAGGATGGATGGAATTTCTGCTTGAACTTCACAGGAAATAAGTTTTCTATATTTATAATTTATTGCCACCCATATCCTCAATAACTTTCAGATTTTTTAAAATTGAATCTGTTGAATTTGAATTTCTGTGTCTCTGTGTATCTTACTCAGACCACACATGCTGTATTTATAATATGTATGCAATAAATACACAAGAACATGATTGCTAAATTAAATCCTAATTAGCAACTAATTAGGGATTGACAGCTAAATATTATTTAGCTGTTACTAATTAAAAATAACATGTGACTAATTCTAACACTCCCCCTCAAGCTAAAGCTTACTAAGCTTTAAGCTTGTTACAAATATACCCATGTTAACAAAAGTGAAGATAATAAATCAAGGGCCCAGGTAGATTGCACTGGGAAGCCATGGGGCTAGGTAGATTGCACTGGGAAAGCCACGGGCCAGGGAAATTGCTCTGGGATAGCCACGATGCCAGGAAGATTGCTCTGGGTAGCCTCAAGATACATTTCTAGGTTTTGAAAAATCATGGGTAATAGCAAATAGGAGAGAAAAATGCATCCAAAATAGAAAGGACCCAAGTACCGGACATGAACCAAACAAACGATGCCCAGATCGGGATAGAGGACGGAAGGGCGAGTTCGGCGGCGGCGAGATCGGCCAGAAAGGTGGTCGGATGCGCCGCCATGCGCGGCAGATGGCGGTTGGCAATAGAAAAACGCGCCGGCGAAGCTAGGGCGTGTGTGAGCGCGTCAGAACGCTATTCGAGGCGGTTCTGGCAGCGTTGGACTCGTCTCAGAGGGGCGACTCCAGCGGTGTGGTCGCTGGTCGGAATCGTTGCCATCTCCGGCGGTGGCAGACGGCGGCAGCAGCTGAAGATAGCGGAAAAACGTCCAGAAAATGTCGAAAAATGCGCTGGAAAAGACCGCACAGCGGAGGAGAGCAACTGACGACATTAGCAGCAACAAGACAATGGTGTAAACGGATGAAAATGGTTTAAACCTGAACAAAGTTTCATACTTGGAACTAGGCAGCGGAAAAGCGATGGCACAGGTCACGGTGGATCGGACCGCTCTGATACCATGTTGAATTTGAATTTCTGTGTCTCTGTGTATCTTACTCAGACCACACATGCTGTATTTATAATATGTATGCAATAAATACATAAGAACATGATTGCTAAATCAAATCCTAATTAGCAACTAATTAGGGATTGACAGCTAATTATTATTTAGCTGTTACTAATTAAAAATAACATGTGACTAATTCTAACAGAATCAATGCCATCACTGTCATCGCCATTACTAGTTCCATGCTACTATCATGGTTGTTACTATTATTTTGTCATTGTCAACTTCTCTGTTGTGATTGCTGTTGTTGCTTTCTCCTCCATCACTGCCATTATCACCATTCGCACTAAGTTATACTATCATGACCATATGTGGAGTTTGTAAACACACGAAAAATAAAGCTTGGAACAATTCCTTGGAATGTCATTGGTAAATTAAGTTAAGGTTAATCTTTTTATCCAAGCATCTAATTCCTGGATTTTTGGCTTAGGGGAATTTGATGCGTAGGATAAAACCATTTATGGGTGTGTTTGATTTGCTAAAAAATGAAAAAAAAAAAATAATAAATACTTGTTCCATGTTTGATTTTAAAAGTGATCATGCAGCAAAACAAAACAAAAGCTGAAGCACAGGGCAAAAGTTTAAAAATTTGTCAATAACCCTATGCAAAATACCCAATCCTTTCTTTCCTTTCCTCCATGTGTTCTTCCTCTGTTCTCTCTCACCCTCACCAGAAATTTTTCTGTTCCTCTTACTAGTCTTCCCTTATTTGGTGGTCATGGATGTTGATTCTCACTAATCTTCCCTTCTTCATTCCCTCTTCTCTCTTCTCTTCTCTTCTTCCCTTATGGCCTTTGAATTCATCGATTGATGAAGCCCAACTTTACCACTGGGTTCTGTATCTTTCTCTTCTTCCTTTACATCTTTACCTTGTGCTTTTTTAGTGCTCGCTTCAATTGTAATTTTTTTTTTTAATTTATATTGTAAGACACATATGCACATCTATTCAAAATACCAGCACTTGTCTTCTTTTGCATGAATGCATGTGTATGCATGTATATCTGTATGTATGTATGCTTTTCACATTTCCAGTACTTATGAATGATAAATATTAAAATATTTAAATATGTCAAAATCTTGTCTTGTGCTTTTTCTTAGTGAAAAACAAACGTACAACACAAATGATATTGTAATAAGTTTTGCATTATTTTGTCCAATACATATGTATCAAACAACACACAATACAACATTGCTTGTGCTATGCATCAACCTCTGAATAGTAAACAGAATAAACGATTGTGTTGTGACCTAGTTACTTATTGTTTTGCTTGTGATGTCTCTCCATGTGCATTTAAATGCACCTTACATGTCTTTACTCAATATTAATTTGGTGTCTTGTAGTTATTTGAAACTTAAACTAACATGTCTAGAGGTTGTAGTCCACTTTACCTTATATTTATGATGATGAATTAAAGGGATATTGAATATATCATTTCACTCTGTACTTGAGGTAGCCATAGATTTTTGGAAAAGTCAAGAAAAAAACGAACTAAAAAAATATTTTGAAGTTTAGGAATAACTATCCACTTAACTAGTTAACAACATTCAAAGGGTAATTTGTCTTGTTTGATGCTCAGTTTCACTCGTGCTATGCTTGTTGGTTGTTACTAGTACTACTATTCTTATTTTCCAGTAGCATATTGATTGTTTATTTGTGTGCTTTTCATTGCTTAGGTCTTCTACTTGGGGTTTAATCATAGCTATTGGTTTGTTTCACTCTGTATACAAGTATTATTTGTGTATATAAATGATTGTTGGGATACTGTAGTCAAAAGGATTCATTGTGGGTAGACTGTTCAACTTCTTTGACTGAAGTTTTATTCATTATCCTTTTGTTATTATAACTGCACTCAATGTTGGGCAGTTTTGGTAAAAGTTGCTTCAGATATTTGATTGTTCTGTTATGGTGTTTCCAAGGTCTTGTATTTAACCTCTGTTATCAATCAAAGGCAATTTTTGTTTTGATTACTTAACTCAGTATCCTCGATAAGTAGGGGCATGTCATATGTTGTAATATGGGACACAGTATATAACTAAATCCTGGGGTCATTTGTGGTGCAAATCTCTTTTGCTCTTTTCATATTTATATTTCTTATAATGGTATATGTTTTGCTGCCACTATTTTTCTGTATATCTTTTACTGGATTGTTGACTTAGCTTTGTTAAATGTGTTCATTCCTTTTTATGTATATCAGCTTTTACTGTTTTAGTGCTTAACTGTATGAAATAATGTTCAGCAGGATGCTTGACAAAGGCTTCAATAAAGGTAAACCTAGAAATCTGATGGTTTCTTCAGATTTTACGCTTAATATGGGAGCAAGACCCAAGAAAGGAGACAAACTACACAAAAACATTCATTCCAATGATGGTGGCAAATATATGTCATATATCAAGGTTAGGCACTTCTTCTCTTATTTCTGAATAATGCTGAATTGGCATGGATAAAAATCTTGGTATCTGGGTTAGTCATGTCATTAGTGCCACTGTCAATAATTAGAGGGACAATAAAATTGGTTCTATACTCCTATGTGATAATTGATTGTTGTCACAACTCACAACTCTGAAGTGCTTAAACTTCAACTAACATATTGAAAAGTGAGCAAGTTTTTAATACAGACTGCTATATACTTATGTTTCCTTTGTTCTCCTTATTTGATAGAGCTTTTAATGTGATTTTTGTTACTTCTTCCTAATGTAGTTCAAATATAGAACACATAAAAATATTATTTGTGCTTTATTCTTCTTTTAAGATGAGGCTAACAAGCAATATTTTTGCAATTTTTACTGTGTAATTATTAATATCTCCTAGGCATTTGCTGATTTGTTTCCTTTGTTTCAGATTAGTAAGAAGCAGCATGAACTTGTCAAGAGTATGAAGCTATCATGTAAAAGCATCCAGTCTAGCACTCTTAACCGTGTTTTGGGTGACCTTGTCCTTGATAACATTAATGTACAACCATATGAAGTATTTATCAAAGAAGAACAGAAGAAGTTGCATGAGCATTGGTTAGTGCAATATAAAGAGCTACCTTTGTCAAATTGTTATCATTCAATGCAGTACATTTGAAATTTGCTTACCATTTCTGCTTAATAGAAAATATTTTATTTGTATAGGTTGCAATTGGTAAACAAACACCTCCCTGCTGCATATGCAAACTGGACAGAGAGACTGATACAGAAACATGCAGTGAGAGATTCTTTGGTAGTTGAGATGAAGGATAAATCAAATCCAGTGGTAGAGGTTTGTAGTTGTGTTTCCTTTTCTGAAGATCCTTTCTAATATCCCAGCAGCGAGCTTGCATACCTTGTATCAGTTTCTTGAATTTTGAAAGATCCTTGGTTTTACCTTGACCCTTGTTGCATAATAGTGGGCATTTCTTAATGGTTCTGTTAAAACATTTTAATAATAATTTGCCATACAGGATGAGGATATTGTGCGCTCAGATAACCAGCCTCTGGATCAGAATGAGGATGTTGTGAGCTCAGATAACCAGCCTCTGGATCAGGATGACGATATTGTGAGCTCAGATAACCAGCCTCTGGATCAGGATGAGGATATTGTCAGTTCAGATAACCAGCCTCTGGATCAGGATGAGGATATTGTGAGTTCAGATAACCAGCCTCTGGATCAGAAGGAGGATGGTTGTCTTAATAACCAGTCTAGCTCGGAAGATGATGAAGATTCTATTGCTGGATCCCCAGAGAACCAGTCTCTGCATGATTCTTATCAAAGTGGTAATGACGAGCTCAACCACGTGGGTATGGATTTGGAAAAAAATATTTTATCAAAAGGAGACTCTTCACAGAATAAAACTGAGTATTCAAGGATTATGAACTCTCAGGATGATCCTATCAGTAAAGGAGCTCCTTTCTCTTCTGATGATTATGCCTGGCAAGCAGCTGAAATGCCACATTCTTACTATGATTCTGCTGTGACCCACGACTACGCTGCCAATGGATTATCACTGGTAAATCCACAAGTTAATGAAGAGCAGCAAACCCGAATAATTAGTCTAGAATCTGATTTACATCGAGAAGACACTGGTAAAGAGTTGTTACACAGGCAGTCAGATGATGGTCTCTTCAGTTCTTGCCAAAGCCAGGATCAAAGTGACTTGCTTCACTCTCTCATTAAGGGAAAGGGAGTTAATTCCTATCATCATGAACAAAAAAGAACTGGGTTCAATTTCCAGACTTCAAACAATGTTATGATGGGAGATAGCCAATTTTCTAGTCATTTTAAGGAACCATTGCAAACATCCCTGACATTGGAACAAGGGCAGAGGAGAGCTGGTGAGGTTTACGTGCCAGAAAACATGCCAGATAAGATTTATTCTGATGGAGGTAGGTACTTAACCCCCAGGCAAGATCCATTATCTGCAGGAAATATTACTGGTTGGGCTGTTAATGCTCCTCGGATGGTAGCACCTTCCCAATCTCATGTAAATACTGCAGATTTCATTAGTCAGCATTGGTTTTCTTCAGACCATCAAGTACGTGGTGGCTGGAATGGATCTGATAATGGGAGTCTGTCTAGTCAGAGTCTTGCCACTGGAGGGAACTCAGATCAAAGCTTATTTAGTGTTCTATCTCAGTGTAGCCAATTACATTCAAGTAGCCCTTATGAGTCAGTCAGACACACTGGCCAGTTCCTCGCGCCAAGAACCTACGGAGTAGTAGATGCAGGTACACCCAGGATCAATGCTGTTGTATCACCATCTTCTCATCCACTAGATTACTTCAGTGGACGTGACACACCTAGTGCTCTGGCACCTGATGATATGACATGGATGAGCTTGCCACCTCAGAATCCTGCTATAAATGATCAGATGGGAAAGCCATACTTGAGGTCATGGAACCGGTAAAATATATTAGCAAACATAGTCAGGGGTCAGATCTAGACTGACAGTGAGAAGAAACACAAACTTATCCATGCTAGTATTTTGATACTTGAGCGATATCCACAGAAGGTATGCATACCCTGAGCTGAGATAGGTTTATGTAAATAACTATACCATGGTCAACTCAACACCATGTACATATCTAGATGTTAGATGGGCTAGAGAGAGAGAGAAAGCCAGGGGGCCGGGGGAGGGGGGGGGGGATAAGCTACAAGAATTTCATTCTTATTTTTGATTTTTTTTCTCCCATGATTCTAGTGAGATATTCTTTAATAATTTTGAAAGGTATGAAATGCGGAAGGCAGGTGCCTCTTTTTGAGTTATATTTTTGTTCTTTTTTCATAATTTCATTTTATGTTCATAATACTGAAACAAATGGTCTTATTAGAGAATGATTGTTAGGAGCAGCCAGATTAAGATATGCTTCGTGGACATCTTTTACTGTTTCTATCATCTGATTCTTTAAACCAGGAATGTGATTCTCCAGAGATGAGCATTGTTGGGCTACTGCGTCTGGACCAGTGGGACAACAAATCCTAATCTTTTTTGTCACTAACAATGTATTCTTTGCAAGCTGTCCCTACATTTTGTTTTTATTTTTCTAAGACTGAGATCTATGGCGCCTTTAGGGTATATTAGCGAGTTAGAAGATGAAACGAGAAGAAGGGAAGGGGAAGTTTATAGGACGTGCCTGTAGTTCTTACCCCCCATAATTTACAAAGTTCTCCATCTCTTTCCTCACCCTTTTTTTCCCCTAATCCTTTCTTTTCCTTCCTTCCCCCAAATTCCCAAGCATACTCTGTTAATGGTTTATTAACCAGTATCTTTACTCCTAAATATACTGCAACTGTCAATTTAATCTTAGGAAAAAAATATTAAAATGGTAATGTAATGGTAATGTGAATATGTCATAGCTCCTAAATCTGGGAAAAAAATTCCAGTGCTACAGTAGGATGTACACCATTTCCATTCAATACAACACATGATATGCAGGGTTAGTTATTGTTTCAGAGAAAAAAAAAGAAGCAAATTATGAAAATAAAGTAATTAATAATTATTAAAGAAAAGAGTGTTGAGTGGTCCATACTGCGAGTACCGAGAATTTGTTCCTAAATCTGACAGTTGAACAAGTCGCCTTGATGTGAGGGTTGAGTATATAACTTGCACAAATTGGCCTTTGTCCCTTGTTAATAAGATGATGGAAAAAGATTGTTCCACACTAAAAAAATAAGAGTGAGAAGGATAAGAAAGAGAGAAATAGAAAAAAAAATGAAATAAAGAAACAAAGTGATGGATGTGATAATGGATGTAATGGGAAAAGAAGAGAAATATAGGAATAAAAAGGAAATGTATATGTAATGTAATAGAAATGAGTGTGAAAAAATCAAAGTTGTATTATAACTGTTCTTCAATTACTTGAAAACCATTTATCTTTTGATAATTGCTTGAAAGATTTACCAATAAAGGTTGGTTTAAATAATATATATTTAATTTTTCTTAAATAACGTCTCGGGTTAGAGTCTTTATTGTATATGAAATAAATCTCAATTTAGAGAATTAATCCTACTATAATGCTTATGATTCAAGTAAAATTACCTTCAATAAAAAAACACATGTGATTTATAATAAAAAAAAAAAGAAAATAAAAGACACATGTGATTTATAAAAAAAATTAGAATTGCTCGGAATATTTAGCCGCAATGCTTAAGACACGCACCCAATGGCCAATGGGTTTTATTAATGCAACATTAATAATGCACAACAACATGAGCTGCTGAGGAAGATCTATCGATTCTGGCTACCGACCTTCACGGGGCTGGTGTTGGGGTCACTTGTCTCCTTGGCATTTTTACAACCACACATCATATAAAAGATAATGAAAGGGGAGAAGACATCATCAATTTTTGTTCAGATAACGATAATTTAATGTATTGTCATGTGAGAGAATTTGTATGTATATAAGTGTAAATTGAAATTTCTGGAAATATACCAACTTGTTAGATTCCGTGGCAGTAATATTATCATACTGTAAATAAACAATTAAATTTATTTTATTCCTAACTTAATATTATGAAGATAATGATTGTGAGCGAGAAATATATATAAGTAACATGATTTATTTTGAATCAAAAAATATGACCCAATTTATTTTTTGACATTAACATGGAAATCGCTCTCGAGCATTGGATAACACTAAGTGAATAATGCTTCTAAAATTTTGCTTCATATTTTAACAAATTAGATAATAATATGTGAATATTTTGAAAGAAACGGGAGAGACGAATGTAACATTCAATTGTACAAAAAAAATATAAAAACTTGGTATGATATTTATAAATTTAAAATAATTTTTATATCACAAAAATGTGTAATTTTTGATTTTTAATAAATAATATATGTAAAATAATTTAAGTAAATATATGTAAAATTCAAAATAAATTTAACTTCTTTAGATTTTTTTCCAATTTTATATTCTAATCATGTCTTTTTTTTCTAAGCAAAGATTAATTGATTAAAAAAAATACAGGGATACTCTAACTCATATACATAATTAGCGAGTTTGCCGTAAAGACAAACACATTACAAAAACCATGACTTTTGTATATTATTATTTATATTTATTACTTATATAATATTATCTATTTAAATTCAATTACATTAACATCTAATTCATTTTATTTTGGTACAACCAACTTTTCATTTATCTTGGTGGACTTTGCGAATGAACTTCTACTTCCATTTGTATGTGAACATCTTTTTTCTTTTTTAATCTATTTCCCCCTTCTATTTAGATACTAAAAGTTTTATTCCTTGATGGATTATATTAAGATTTTACTTGTAAAAATATTCACAGGGTGTGTGGATGATAGTTTTAATCATTGGGGAGAAGTATTTAATTTTTAAATTGTTTTTGAGAAATTGTTAAAAATAAATTAATCTAAACTCGTACTGTGTTTCAAGTCTCAACATTTTCTTACCCGGTTGACCCAAAAGAAAAAAAACATTTTCTTTCCAGGAATCTATTTTTCTTTTTCTTTCCCTCAAAATCTCCACCAAACTCAATTATTTGACCGACAAACAGCAAACTAAAAAAGAAAACCCGTTCAATGTTTGTAAAAAAACAATGAGTAATCTCCCTAGAAAATTTGAGATAGGTCATTTTATTTTCTAAAATATGAAAATTGAATTTTTAGTTCATGAAAATGAAAAAAATTATTAATTCGATTCTTTTGGTGATTAAATTGAAATTTAATTTTTTTTCAAATATTAAAGTGAATAATTTTTTGTTTTTTTAAGATTAAATTAAATAATTTTTCATTTTTTAGATTAAAGATATAATTTTCTTAATTTATATACTAATATCAACTGCTCCAAATTTAGAGGCATCAAAATGAGTATTTAGTAAAAAAAATTAACTAGAAAAATAGAGTAAAAAAAATCAAGTATACACTACTATATTACAATCTATCATTGACAATACCAAAAAAAAAAAAAAAATCTATCATTGAGAATTTAAAATAAAAATTACTTTTAATAAATCAAAATTCAGTTTTATTTAGTAACTTGCAAAAATTTGTCTCTCCTGAAACTCAACTGTTGTCAGTGATAAACAATCATCACTTTGGCCCTTCACCATCTGAACTGAAGGGGAAATCCAACCTGCGAAGAAACCAAAGTTGTGTTTGGTCGAAAACGCATGCGTTATGACCCACCTTCATCTTGAAGCAGTTCCGTTACTTTTTTGGTGGGTTTTGTAGAAGCCCCTCTGCTTCATCTAGCTAGCACTGCACCTGCCCTTTTCCATATATCGCATAAAAACGTTTCCTTTACTCCTTTGTTGCTTCAAGTTTTGATTTTTTGGAGAGTGTTACTGATACTTCGAAGAGGGTAGCTTAAAAAAAAAAAAATGGAACAATCGCAGGGAGTGGATCGGCACAAGAATGAAGTCATCCGTTTGGAGCGTGAATCTGTCATTCCAATTCTGAAGCCGAGGCTCATCATGACATTGGCCAATCTTATTGGTACTGTTTTGTTTGAAGCTTTTTTGCTCCAATTTGGCACCTTGGAATTCTTCTCTTATGTTACTATTGTTGTTTTGGTAGTTGTAAAAGCATGTTTTTGGGGAATGTTTGCACTTTGTGATGGTTTGGTTGTATTGTGATTGATGATTGTTCTTGGAATGAACAATGAAGGAGCATTTTTGGGGGCAAATGAGTGTTGCTTTCTCCCTTTTAAAAACAAAATTGGGATGGAATTTACTGATATTTTCAACACTTCATATAATTTAGTTTATTAGTGCTGTTGTGGTTGTGGAGTTCAAATTTTGTAGTTTATTATTCTCTCTGTAGCTTGAGTCTTTTGGGAATTATATGCAGAACATAGTTCTGACCGAGCTGAGTTTTTGAAGCTCTGCAAGAGAATAGAGTACACAATTCGAGCTTGGTACCTTTTACAATTTGAGGACTTGATGGTATTTTTCATTCCTTGATCTTTTTCATATAACTATAGATAGATACCTTGTGGTTTTGGAGCCTAATTCCTTTATGCCTCTTCAGCAACTCTACTCCCTCTTTGACCCTATACATGGGGAACAGAAGTTGGCACAGCAGAAGTTAGCTACTGAAGAAATTGATGTACTTGAACAGAATTTCTTGACATACCTCTTTCAGGTACTATATCTGCTTCGTGCGTTGTGAATGTCTACAATTATCTTTGGGGCTTCTTGTTAATATAATGTAGACTTGAAAACCCATCACAAATTATGGTTCTAATACAAAGGAGTAAACACTTTATTTGGTCCTCCAAGGATTATGGTGCACCATATTAGTTTTTTGAAGATTTTTGTCCCAAATGAGTTCCTTAATTTGTATTGAGGGTTTTGAGGGGAGGGGAGGGCAATTTTTTCATTGCTAATTAATATTTTCTATTTTGATAATCTTTTAAAAATAAAAAAATAGATTAGCATCAACTTAATATTATAATCTTTTGTTTATTTTTAAAAACATTATATAACTCTCTTAATTTAAAAAACAAAAATTCCCTCTCCTCCCTTTCCCTCCAAAACCCTCAATACAAAAACACCCTAAAGGATTAACATGTCACAACACAAGTCTTACAAAAACTTTTTGTCTCTAAAGTCATTCCTCAGAGATTTAAAACATCATCATATTTGTCTTTATGGAGGACTAAAGTGGTAACGCTAAAGGATGAATTTGATAGCTGTTTTATATCTTTGAGGATTTAATTTGGTGACAAAACAGAGAATTAATGTGATGACACACTAATCTTTGAGGGACTAATTTGCTGATAAAAATCTTTGGAGGACTAATTGTGCTGACACCCTAATCTTTGGATAACCATGTAGCAGGTTTACTCTTGATATAAAGTAACCTATGGTATTGATGAAGGATAAGGCATATAGGGATTGTGATTATGAATGTATTGAGTTTACTTGTGTTATTAGAATAATAGAATGAAAAATAAAATGGCTACTCTTTTAAAAAGTAATGGGGTTAAAAGTTTGTTGTAGAGTAAACTGTCATGGATCATTTATCTCAAAAGCTTAAGCAATTAGGGGAAGACACATGAAAGATTTTATATTACATCTCTAACATGCTCCTTTATACAATAGACATTTGGGCTCGAAGTCTAGACAAAACACAAGCCCAATGTTGTCAAAAATCAAAATCCTACCTTAGATCAAGAAGGGTGACCGAGGGAGAAAACGCGTAAATCATGGGATTGTAACACAGATCATACGATCCTACCTAAATACACACACACGTAGATAAGAAAAACAACCTTAAATTACAATATTTAATTAAACTTAAATTAAAATGCACAGAAAGGTCATATACAACATAAATCACAAACTCACAACTTAAGCTAAAGTTACAAGTTAACAACTCCAAATATAAAAGAATCTCAAGAACACAAACTTAAATACCAAAAGAAAAAAGTTCAACTAGATACTTAGCAGATCATTCAATCCATGAACTAGTCTAGTTTGGATTGGCTGAATAGAGAATGAAGGGAGACAACCAACAAACAAATCACAATGTATAAGAATGAGAGAGATGACATGCTCTTGAAGGCATGAAACAAAGAATGAGAGAACGGGATCAAAGGCTATCATGGAACTCATAGGATTGTGCAACCCAATGAGCAAACACATGATTTCAACAACAACACACAGGTCCATCTACCTTATGCTTAAATTCAACTCTTTTATGAGAGAGTGAGGGGAACAAGGTTTAAACTCTAGACCACTTAGGCATAGAGGTTTTGATACCATGTCAAGAATCAACTATCCCAAAAGTTTAAGTTGTTAAGAAAAGATTTACAAATGATTTTATATTACATCTTTAACATAATATTGTGGGATCGTTAAAGGGTAGAGCTTAAAGGGAAGGTTTTAGTTTAAGGTAATCATAATACCGATCTCATTTTCAAGAATAATTCCAAAAGAAGGAAGAGGTATTTGGTGATAAAAATAATTAAGACAGATTGAAAGAACGCATTATTACGTATATCTTTTAAATATTTGTTTTTATATTTTTTGAAGATTCTTTGATTCTTTATGCAGGTTATGGAAAAGAGCAACTTCAAGATAGTGACTGATGATGAGATTGATGTTGCACATTCAGGCCAGTATCTTCTAAATCTTCCCATTACTGTTGATGAATCTAAGGTTTGTGCATGATATATGTGCCTCTAATGCCATATCTATTTGTGATGCTTGATTTTGCTGCTAACAGTTGCTGATGTATTTTCCTTTTTCTTTTCTTTGTTTGCTGATAAAGCTTGACAAGAAACTTTTGAAGAAATATTTTGAAGAACATCCTCATGATGACCTTCCAGATTTCTCTGATAAGGTATGTCTTTAAATCTAGTGTAGGAGGCACATAATGATCTAGGTTTTTTTAAGTTCCATAGTGTTCATTATCCAAGGGAAGCTGTATGAAACCCCTGACTTATGAATCATTATCACCTATCTCTTTGAAATTTTGATTTCTTTCAATTTGTAGGATAGTGTTTAAATTTGTTCTAATGTCTGTTGGCTTTTTTTTTTTCCTTGAGTTATTAAAACATTCTTCTAGATTCATTATTGGAAATCAGAATCTTTGGTGCCTGCTGATTAATTCATTAAATATTGGTTTTGTGAAAAAGATCTTGCTTATTTAAATGAAACAGTGGAGAGAGGAGGCTTGATAATGCCTTGATACTTGTTCTTATGTGCTTCAGTTGTTAAACTAACTTTCTACTATTAGAATCCCTTTCTTGGTCACAATGATGGCTTGAATGTCTGAACCTTTCTGCATTTCATCCAAAGTCCAAACCTCTCACCACTAGCCTACTTGAAACAGCTTATAATATTTTATATTGAAGTATTGGTAGTCCATCCTTGGTGGAGAAATGGAATCTTGCAAATGTTAATGAAGTTACTTTCACTGAAGTTTGGCAACAGATCATGAATCATTTTGATTGATGTTATGGTAGTAGTCCAATCCTGTAGACTTAAACTTAAGACCATAAGTTTCTATATGAAGAAGGCTCTTTGTTTGCAAACATCTTGTAGATATTATGTGGCTTTTGTTACTTCGTTACTTGTTTGATGCTGTACTGAAGTTGATCTTTCCTCCCCCGTCTTCTCTCTCTCTCTCAGACTCAAAGGAGTTATTATTATTATTATTATTATTATTATTATTATTATTATTATTATTATTATTATTATTTCATTGGATAAAAAAGATGTAATGCCCCAAACAAGTGAGCTGACATACAAAACAAACCCCAACAAAAGCAGTTGTTTTGTTCCTCAAACTTAGTCTGTTTATGAAATGGCAAGCTAATACATCCTGTTATTTTAGTATGTTATCTTTCGGCGTGGCATTGGAATTGATCGAACAACTGACTACTTTGTCATGGAGAAAGTGGACATGCTCATTGCACGTTTTTGGGCATATCTGTTGAGACTAACCAGGTAAGCAAACTCTCAGACTGGAAAATGAATTTTATTGTTGATGCTTATGAATAATCCATATTGAGAAGTCAATGTATTGATCATTATATTAACTTGTCTCAGTGAAACCTGTAAAATGTCAATGTAAGATAATTTTATGTTTGCATGAAGTCAATGTCATCTTCATTTGTGCAGTGAAAGACCCTATCATGGAATTTATACGTGTGAATGTACCACTGTATACACATTATCTTTCTTAGGTTATTTTATTTCAGAAACCTTTTAAGGCTGTGGTGCTTGCAGGTTGGAAAAGCTTCTATCCAGAAGGTCAAGAAGGCGTAATAAGAAAGATCCAAAGAAGGAAAATGAAATTAACTGTGAAGCAAATGGGGATGAATTTTATGTTGAACGAATACGTCTTGAAAATATGCAACTAAGGTCTTACTGCATTTCTCTTTGAAAATATGCAACTAAGGTCTTACTGCATTTCTCTGTGTGTGCGTGTGTATTGTTGCTGCTGTTTTTCTTGTTATCCTGTTATCTTATGTTCTCTCTGGGCAAGGACCCTTAATAATGCATTTTTATAACGTTATTACTTGCAAATTGTAATAGATGCTTATCTGATTCATCTTCTTCACATAGGAATATAGGATTGGTCATTCTCTGCAAAGTTGAATGACACTGCTTCTGATAATCTAGATTTATGTAAATCCTGCTTGTTGGAAGCCTCAATTCAACTGAACTGAAGATTTAAATTTTCATTGTTTGCTCATTGCCACATAAAATTTTGGCATTAAACTTTTGTTACTCTGAAATTACAACCATCATGATAGTACAACCTCGGGAGAAGTTATTTCCAAGATAATAGTCAACCTGGATTGAGGTTCTGGATCTTCCTTTAGCTTAAGTACTGATGATTGAAGAATTCTATTATGGTGAAAGTCTAAAATTATATAGAGAAAGGTTTAATTATTTGAGATTTGCTCATGGGTTCAGAAAATCATTCAAATGCCTCAAAATTCCACATATATTTAGTACATCTGCTGATTTGTCTCAGAAGGACAGGATGTTTCTTTCTCACCGAAAATGCTATGCTTTTGCATCTATGTTACATAAATTTTGAATGTGTGATGTGGTTACTCATGAGATTGTTTACTGCACTTTCCAGCTCCCGTAATTTGCTCGGAAAAACCTTGATCCAAGAACCAACATTTGATAGGATGATTGTTGTGTACAGGTAGATCTGTCTTTTATCTCAAACTTTTATTGAAAATTTGAAATCTAAAATGGAAATTGGTTTTTTCAGGAGAGCCAGCACCAAATCAAAAGCAGAACGAGGAATATTTGTGAAGCATTTCAAAAACATTCCAATGGCTGATATGGAAATAGTTCTTGTGAGTTACCTCATTTGTGAAGCATTTAAGAAAACATTCCAATTTTTGTTAATTAACTTTTCCCTCAACAAACACAAATGATGACCTTGGTCAAGAACTTCTTACTTGACAGCCAGAAAAGAAAAACCCTGGATTAACTCCAATGGATTGGGTCAAGTTTCTTGGATCAGCTGTAGTTGGGTTGGTTAGTTTTTCAACCTCAATCAAGTATCTCTATTATTGTGTTCTTGTTTTCATCATCCCTAACTAATTCATATAATGTTCTTCACAGGTTGCTGTAGTTAGTTCACTTGAAATGCCTACAGCTGATTGGTGGGTCATATTCGCTGTTCTATCCACAGTAATTGGTTATTGTGCTAAGACATATTTCACGTAAGTATGTTACTGTGTTTCCTTTCGTTTGGAAATATATGCTATGCAATGATTTTTATTAAAACCACCTACATATATCTTTGAACTTGATCTTGTTTTAGTGGCTAGTAAATAGTAATCTAAAGAAATCAATTCCACTTGTTGACTTATTTAATTGTTGTGTTTTTGTTAAATCACTCTTCGACTAATTTTTGGTTGGATTAGATGTTACTCAAAAGTCATGTTACTCAATAAATCTTGTTTGCATTATCAGTTGACACATTCCACAGTTTGTAGTGTATACAAGTAAATGCATTTAATAAATGTCTTTAACCATTGTGGCTACTATTTTTTCCCATAGGTTCCAACAAAACTTGGCTCAATACCAAAATTTGATTACACAGTCAATGTATGACAAACAACTGGACAGCGGAAAGGGTACACTTCTCCATTTGTGTGATGATGTCATTCAGCAGGAAGTAAGTGCTATTTTGATGCACTTTGTGCTTTTTCTTTTTCTTTATAATTAAGTCAGTACTGTTATATTTTTATGTTTTTAGAATTTTTTACAATAGACCGGCTATAACGGATTCCCTGCTATAGCAGAAGCTTTATAGCATTTGTTTACCCCATTTTTGTAGAAAATAGGATTAGGCTGGTTGTTCTAATGGTGCCTGAAACTGGTCGGGTTATTTGTGTGGTCAACCTTTATCATAACTGGCCAGTCCACGTCATTAAACTACTTCATACATGCTATATCTGTTACTGGAAGAATATGTGGACCACATAATGTGGTATTTAAACCCACCTCGTAAGGCATGGCCATCACCAAAGTGTTGTCTTTTCATATGATTGTTGGCACGACTAATAAGGTTTTTTCCTCAAATCTTTTCTTAGGTATCCATTAAGTTGTAACCAAAGAAAGATTTTTGCTTAGAAAGCAAAAGTTCTACAATGCATAACTCTGCAAATAATGAGCATATGTGCAAGGTTATCAAGATTGCAATCTTCTTGACAATCTTATATTTCTTGTGGGACCTTACATCTCAATTTCACACACCAACTGGGTTTGGTGAGATTGTTGTAGGATAGGATTGTCAAGGAAGCAAGCTTGTGTTATCAGTCAATTCAGCTTATTTTTCCAATCGGGAGGAACCACCATTTGAGTGGCAGAGCAACCCATTTTTCAGGGGAAAAGAAACTTAACTGAACTCTAAACACCCCATTTGACGTCATCGTAACCTCCCATTTGATCCCATTTTCTCACCCAAACTCTAGCATGACAATCTGTGCCTGGTGCATCTTTGTTTTGTGGGTGGTTTTACTGGATCCTTGCTTTGGTTTGACTGTGGCTGAACTCTTCTCTCCTTCAATCTCTTTCTGCTTTGATCTGGGTGGGTGCTTACTGGTTTGTTCTTGCTTCAGTGCTTGGTGGTTTGGCTGTGAAATTATGCGTTGTTTCAGTGTCTGGTTCTGTTTTGGTTGGCTGTAACTGTGCTTTAGTTTTGCTGGGATGAAAATGTCATCTAGTGGGGCTGGTGGTAGTTTGAAATGTCACGTAGTTATGAAATTACTATTATGTTTCTTATTTATGTTATTTTATATGTATATATATTTGTTTGAATATAGTTGTGTATTTGAAAATCTTATGATCTGTGTTATGATCACACATTTTTTGTGTCATCTGATCCTAGGTAGGATCTCAAGTTTGGTAACCTTGCACTTCTGAGTTTTTTTAATAAACATACAAGCTATGCATGTCATCTTATTGAAATAGAATATTAAAAAAAAAGTTAACTTTGAAGACTTTGAAACATTTGATGCTTGAAAGTATTGGAATATATGTCATCTACTGCACTATTACCTTATATCAGAAAATTAAAGGTGGAAAGCTTGACGAACCTACTCTTTCCCATTTACTGTAAACAATCCCCATCTGCTGAAAGTTTCCTTATGGGGTGGAAAATTTTAGTCTGATACTGTTTGCAAATGAGCAAAACCATATGTTGGATGTAAATGCTACTCAGTTTGCATCTTTGAAACTCTAAAAGATTTAGATAATAAAGTTTGAAGATTTTGGAAATGCATCTTCTACTTAAAATAGTATTGGAATGTGTTGATTTCTGTTGTCTGTATCTGAAAACTTAATTTGGTTGCATCAGCTGTTATTTGGACCATAGAATTTATGTTACTTTATATGGGATAATCTAGTGTACTGGCAAGCATGTAACCTTTTAAGACTGAGTGAGTGATTGGATTGTTGGAAGATCTCTAGCTAGTTGCTACCACTAGCCTTTGAGTTCAGGCTGGCTTTTGATTTTTTCTGTATGTAAGTATGCACCAGCCAAACATCTAATAAATATATGGCTTCTAATCTGAAATTCTTTAAATGTGTAGGTCAAAGAGGTAATAGTTTCATTCTTTATTCTGATGGAACAGGGTAAAGCTACAAGACAGGTGTGTGCATGAACATAAGTTGTTAGCAATATTGTTTTCTCTTATATCCACCACCACTTTTTATTTTGAAAATTCTATTCTATATTTAGGGAAACAAGGTTTCTTTTCGTGTTACTTAAATACTTACAGCTTTCTGGTAATTTGTATCAGGATCTTGATCAATGGTGTGAGGAATTAATCAAAGAAGAGTTTGGGGAGGAATGTAATTTTGATGTGGATGATGCGGTTGAGAAATTAGAGAAATTGGGAATTGTTAATCGGGTGAGAATCCCTAAAATCCTCTTGTTCTAATCTTTGAAGTAATTATATTTATGGTGAAGTAGTTAATACTGCATTTCCTATTACAATTTTTGGAATTCTAAAATTCTCCATCCAAACACACATTAAAAAGAAATCTTTCTTAGAGGATTTTGATTTCTTTATTGACTGGAAGCTCACCTTGGAATTCAGGATTCTATTGGTCGGTTCCAATGTGTTGGGCTGAAACGGGCTAACGAGATCATTGGCACCACCACTGAAGAGCTCGTTCTTAAGGCAAGACAAGGAAACATTACTTCTTGATGGTGATTCCAAAAGGTGCTTCTTTGTATGTTTCATGTACATGTTAGTGTTGGTTAATAAATGATAATCCTGAAATTGCTGGAGGTTAGAATTTTTCTTTAGACAATTCTAGATTGATGTCTCATCTCTTAGATGGAAGTCAGTTAAATTTCTGCTTTCTGTTTATCATCTTTTGTATTTTTCATGTAAGTGTATGTCAATGTGTTTTCTATACTTTTTCTTTTTCTGTGTGAATAAAACCTAGTCCTTGATTTTGAAGTACACCCTATTACAATGTTTGGCCTAGTTAATTATTTTTTAAGCTTTTACATGTGATTTTGTGAAATTGCCACTGAATGTTACCTTGATACTTTCATTAAATGCCGAGTCAGTTGTGGACAGCAAGATTTGTGTTTTTTTCTCGTACGTATCTTTGCCAGAGTTTGGTGAAAGATAAATGATGAGATGAATTCCGGTTTTTTTTTTCCCATTTGAGAAGAAAAAAATTATTTCTTTTATTATTATCTATTCATTTTCAAGTAATAAATTACTATTGAGAAGTCTAATAAAAAATAAATGAGGAGATAAATGGTACTCCCTCTTCCTAATTATAAGAACATTGTAGAATAATTAAATGTCGGTTAATGAGTATTTTTGTCAAATAATAATTAATGCATAGGACGATCTGAAAAAGTTCTTATAAAAAAGATCAAGACCCACCTTAAAAAATGTTCTTATAAATAGGACAGGAGGGAGTAAATAGGACCATGGAAAAGCTTCAAACATTGTCTTATAAATAGGACCGGACAGGGGCGAAGTCAGGAACTAAGGGCAAGGGGGGCAATATTCACGCAAATTTTAGAATTGAACGAAATCTCTTATGAATTTTGAAATCCACGGAAAAAAATTGCAGAGAAAAAAAGTCGTTACAAGTTTTTTTTCTTATAACCCAAAAAAGCTAGAGCTAGACTGGCAAAAACAACACATGTTAGTGACTTTTTTCTCTACTAATTCTTTTTTTTTCTGTCTATTGATTAACAAAATTTTCATTTGATTTATGTCTATTAACCTGTAATTTAATGAGATTTGTGTTAACTAACAAAAAGGCTTATAATTGTCAATCAAATGAAAATTTTGTTAGTCAATAAACAGAAAAAAAAATTGCAGACAAAAAAGGCCGTTACAGGTTTTTCTCCCTATATGCGGTGAATCCAAGTGTTATGAAATTTCAAATAATTGAATACATAAAGAATTTATTTTTTTAAACCCACGAAAAGTTTTAAAATTTCAACTGTAAAAATGCAGGGGAAGCAAAAGGACACTGTGATGTTGGATGGGGATGAAATTGAGGTAAAAAACCAAAAACAAATTTACAGGGACTAAAACCAAAAAGATCATATTTATAGGGACTAAATCCAAAAAGATCATATTTACAACTTCCACATCAACTAAAATTGAAATTTTTTCCAAAAATCCAACAATTGAAGAAAATAAGAAATAACTTTTAAAAGTTCCTAAAGTTACATATAATGAATTTGAAAACTCTTTAAAACGTAATTCGGGGAAGCGCCCTCAAATTTGACAATACTAACCAAATCAAATGGATGAATGAATACTTTTGGCAATAACCACCACCATATATGAAGAAGTGCCCTCAAATTTTACAATACCAATTAAAGTTATATAAAGAAAAAAATCTTAATTTGACACCCCCAAAGTTTTTATCCAAGTTCCGCCACTTATAGTGTGTAATTATTGTTAAAAAGATGTAAAATTGATTCTATTTGGCGTATATAAGCTTTTTAAGGCTTTGTTTTGTCTTTGCGGAGTTTAAAGAAAAGAATTTGAGTAAAAGTTATGAAACCTCGTTATGGGAAGTGATTTGAGTTGTTGATCTTACTTTTTTGTCCATTTAACAAAATGATTGAATGAATTTATGTTATGAGATTTCCTTGTTTTTTCTAGTTAGAAACACCAATTTTTTGTCAACAAAAAAAATAAGAGTTTAATATATATACACTGTCAGTGTAAAGAAGTTATACACATACATTAAATGATGTGCTGTCACATCATTTATTGAATTTAATAACACATGAGATGTCACATTCATTAAATGATGTGGTGGCACACTATGGATGTCTGTGTAAAATTATTTTACACCGACAATGTATATAAACTAAATCCAAAAAGTAATTTACAATCAAAACTCAGAAGAATGTACATAGTATAATATTCTTGTAGCACGGTGGCGGGCACACGGTCACCTGTTTAGGAGTTGCTTTTAGCACCCTTTTTGCTATTCACACCTCCTCCTCTTTTTGGAAGATGTATTTCTTAAACTACCCCCCACCACAATGCCCCTCCCCCACTCCACCACCACCTCCCCTAAACCCCAACAGCCACTTCACTCCTCTCTTCTTCTTTTTTTTTTCTTTTCAGAAATTAATTTCTAGAAAAATACACTTTTGGAAAATCCCTGAAAACAAGTTTTTGAAAAAAAAATTCATATAACTTTGTTTGGTAAGATAGAGAGAAATAGAGTAGAGAAAAATAAAAAGAGAGAAATATGATGGAAAGAAATAAGTGATAAATAGAGAAGAAATTGAGTTGTTTGGTAGGAAAGAAATAGAGATGAAATAAGGTAGAGAGAAATGATATTTTTGTTTGGTAGGAAAGAAATAGAAAGGAGAGAAATTAGATTATAATATATAAAGATCAAAATACCCCTAATTAAGTATTGGTAAGTAAAATTTATAAAAAAATTAAAATATTTAACTTAATATATTATATGTAATTAATTTATGTAAAATCAATAAAGTTATATTAAAAAATAATAAATTTATAAATTTGATTAATTAAAAAATTAAGTATGATTTAGAGTAATTTATAAATATAATTAATTAGAATTGATTCACTATTGTGGCATAAGGTACTCCCTCCTCGTCATCGTCATGCTTGCAGGGAAAGCAAATTTGGACTCCACCTTGAACTCGTTCCACATAAGCTGAACTAATATATAAACACAAATGCTTTACAAGTTTTACTGTACGTACGAAGAGAAGGACGGGTAGAGAAGAAGGGCAAGAGTGTCAAAAAGTATTCTGAGCATTCTTTCTTCGCTGTCCGGAGCTATTTCTCCACAATTTTGTGGAGAAATCCTAACACATGGGGTCCACACACTGCAAATTTCTTTTTACTTGAATTTATATTGTAACAAACAGGATATGTATTTCCATTCTCTCAATTTTTCTTCTCTCCCTCTCAATTCTGCTTCACCAAATGGGGCATATATTAATTTTTTTTATAAAGTTTCAATTTTAGAGACTGAAAAATTCTATCTCTAAACTTACTAGAGTCGAATATTTTTTGCCTCTAAAAACTGTCACTTTTATATAATTTATAAAGTTTCAATTTTTAGAGACGAGATGGAAAATCTCTGTCTAATTATTTTTGGAATTAGAAACGTAAATTTCAGATTTTAATAAATTTTGTTTCTAATAAAATTTCGTCTCTAATAAAAATTCAGTTAGAGATGGAATTTTCCGTCTCTAAAATCTGAAACTTTATAAAAAAGATTTACTTTCGGAAATTAATTTCCATACCATATTTCCTTCCGAAAATTAATTATGGAAGTGCTTTTTTCGACAATCCATTTTTTGAAGTAATTTGTATTATATAGTTTCAAGAAATTAATCTCTTAGAATAGATGGAGGGAAATTTTTAAAAATATTTTTTAAAAAAGATAAAGTGATGGGAAAAGCAAAAAGATGGGTGCAAGAACCAAGCCCCACTTATTTTCTTTCAAATGGGATCAGCCCATTGAGCTCACTCAGTACATCCATTTAGTTAGGGTAATGCACCAAAAGAATGGTGTCTTATGTAGCGTGGGTTTAACCCTTAAGTTAGGGATGGTAGTTAGATAAAATTCTTTTAAGAGTGATAATTTTAGGATTCGAACTACTATGTGAGTAGAGTCCATCTATGGTTACAGTCCACTTCCACTTCAACCAAGCATTGTTTGATATCTACTTGCTATCTATTGTGATTAATATACTAAACATTTTGTTAATACGAGGATATTTCTTTGTATCAATGTATGTAATAAACTTTATTATAAAAGGTGGTGCTTATTTTACAATATTCCAAGAGATAATATTCTAAAGAATGATATTCTCAATATGGTTATTCATAGAAAAAAATTCAAATAGAATATTTTAACATTTTGTTTAGGAACATGTTTGATTAATTTTTAACATTCCTAAGAATATTTTAAAAAATTCAAATAGAGAAGAGGTTGAAATGAAATTCATGTTTATAATATGGATTTAATAACTATACATTGTTAGTGTAATTTTTTTTACATTATCATTCAATGATGTGTTGCCACATCAGTTAATATTGACATAATTTGGCCTCGCCAATACACATCACCCATTTTTTATTTACAAATATTTTAATTAATAAATAATAAAATAATATTTAATTTTTTTAAAAAATGTTGTTTTTCTAGAGGTTTAAAATCACCGATAAGTTCACTTTACAAAAAAAAAAAAGTTTACCCGGGGTTGGAACTGAAGTAGAAATTCTAATCACAAGAAGGGGGGTTTGAGAGGCATTTTTTAGCCGAGGAAGGTTTTCAGTAGCTTGAGAGGAATGAGAATAGGTGAGATGAATTTCCTATTGAGTTGAGAAGCATCATAGATATAGATCCCTACTAGCCATTTGAGAAGAGGGAGTTTGAGAGAGAGAGAGAGAAGCGCACAGATTTGTAGAAGTAGTTGGTTGCTTCAAACGGTCAGAAAAGTTATTGCCCATTTTGTGCAACAGCTTGCATTTATCAAGGGTAAAATATGTTTTTGGTCCTTATAAAATTAGTGAGTTTTGCTTTTAGTCCCTATAATTTTTTTTTATTAAAATGTCCTTCCAAAATTTTTTTGTTTGCAATTAGTCCCTCTCTTTAATTAGCGTGTGACATGAGCTGACGTGGCACGTCTTCTCTTTCCAAGGTGGCCATTATTGTGTTTTTGGCGGTCTTAAACCGCCAGAAAATTCTTAACAGCCAAATAAGTATTAACATTTCCTCCTCCTCCTTCCTCGTTTCCCTTCTCTCGTTCTTCCTCACACTCTCTTTTTTCCTCTTTTCCCCTTCTTACAAAGACCCTTTTCAGTTTCACCAAAACAAGTCTCAAAAGCATTCCCTTTAATTTTCACGTTATCCTCAATCATACTCTCTCAGCAGAGGATTCTTGTCGCCAAATCGATTCTCCTGGCTCTGGTATTTCTCCTTTGCTGAAATCACCATCGCGGGTAGGATTCGCTTCCATCCTGAACGAAAATTACAAAAACAATAAACATGAATTCAAGAATTCAGGAGAAACCCAGGAAAGTATGATCGAAACCCATATGAGAAATACAAAAAAGATTTCAAATTTGTCAATTTCCAAAGCAGGAAAAAAATCAATTTTTTGGGAGCATACTGTCTGCACGGGTAGAAACCAGGAACAATAGAGAATCTGCTTTGAAAATTTATTAATTAAATCACCAAAAATAAATGAGCACACTCTTGTATTTTCAAAAACCATTTTCCCCAACTTTTTCTGCTTGTCTTCAAACTTATGCAGCAGTTGGTTCCTCCATCGCCACCGATAGAACCAACGGAGGTCGAAATGCAGCCACAATTGCTGGATCCGCCTTGCTGTCGTTGGAGGAGGACCCAGGCTTTACAGTTGATCAAGACATGTATTATCATACGCTCCATTTACAAAGAAGTTTATTCTTTTGATATTTTGAGTTATTCATTATTGTCTCTGTAACACATTTGCAATGTTTCATGCACAATATGTTGTGTTCGTTACAAGAAATTATTCTTAAAATACAATAAAACTTCCATACTCAAAGAAAGTAGTAAACTTCCGTCCTCTGATCCTTATGTCTTTCACCAAAAGTTATGGTTAAGGTTAGACCCCTAGGAAGCCTTACATGCACACCCTGGATCGTGAAGATGGTTTTTGAAAAATAAAGAGTGTGCTCATGGATTTTTTATGGGAGGTTTTATGCGTAGAGGGTGCTTCTGGTTGGAGGGGAGAAGAGGGAGTGGGGGAAGAGGTGGGGGTGGGATACAAGGGGGTTGGGAGAAGAGAGAGTGGGAAAATGGTGGGGGGTTTTGTGGCGGTCTAAGCATATTTTCTGGAGGTTTAAAACTGCCAGAAATACAATAATGGACAACTAGGAAAGATAAAACGTGCCACATCAGTATCTGATACATGGGAGGGACTAATTGCAAACAAAAAATTTTGGGAAGGACGCTTTAATAAAAAAAAATTATAGGGACTAAAAGCAAAACTCGCTAATTTTATAGGGACCAAAACATATTTTACCCATTTATCAATATATGGGACAAAAGGCACCTTTTCCTTTCTTTTATTCCGATTGCCAATGTTGACTGTGCAATGTCCCTTTTAAGGTTGACCTTAATTTTAATTTTTATAAAATGGCACGAAAGTGGGAATGATAGTGACTTTACCTAGTATCTCGAAATAAGTCACTTATGCTGAAAGGTCAAAGCAGAAGGATGCTTCTGGATTAATACTTTCCAGAAGATATATTCTTCTATTTCAGAAGATATAAATCTGCAGGTGCAGTTCCAGAAGAGCATTCTTCTTCTGTTGCAGAAGATATAGAGCTGCAGATGCAGTTCTAGAGGAAGGATTGATTCCTTCTATAACATAGTTAATAACTCAATTTACACATATTCATCATATCTCTAATAAATATAAATATATCTTCTACAAGTGGCTTAGTAAAAATGTCAGCAATTTGAAATTTAGTTTCAATGAATTTTAGCTCAATTTCATTCTTCTGTACATGATCCCTTATGAAATGATGTTTTATATCAATGTTTTTAGATCTGGAATGTTGTATTGGATTCTTGGACAAATTAATGGCACTAGTGTTGTCACAGAAGATAGGAATTTTAGAGTACCTTAAGTAGTAGTCCTCCATTTGATGCTTTATCCATAGCATTTGTGAGCAACAACTTGCAGCAGAAACATATTCAGCTTCTGCAGTAGATAAATCTATGGTTGGCTGCTTTTTACATGACCAAGATATTAGTGATTCTCCAAGAAATTGGCATCCACCACTTGTGCTTTTCCTATCTAATCTATCTCCAGCATAATCAGCATTACAATATCCTGTAAGATCAAAATCTGAACCTTTCTTGTACCAAAGACCAAGATCAGTTGTTCCAACAAGATGTCTAAAAATCCTTTTTACAGCTGCAACATGGGATTCTTTTGGAGAAAATTGAAATGTAGCACATAGTCCTACAGAGAAGAAAATATCTGGCCTACTTGCAGTTAAATAAAGCAATGATCCTATCATACCCCTATATTCCTTTTCAGAGACAGATTTGCCATTTTTATCCAAATCCAAAACTGTAAAAGGATGCATGGGGGTTCCCATTGGCTTTGATCCTTCCATTTTGTATCTTCTGAGAAGATCTTTAGTATATTTTTCTTGGTAAATAAAAATTCCAGCATCTTCTTGTTTAATTTGCAATCCAAGGAAGAATTTGAGTTCTCCCATAAGACTCATTTCAAATTCCCCTTTCATAAGTTCTGAAAATTCTTGGCACATTTTATCATTGGTGGATCCAAAGATGATGTCATCAACATAAATTTGCACAATTAGTAAATCCTTCTTAAAAGTTCTTCTAAGCAGTGTAGTATCAATTTTTCCTCTTGTAAAATTATTTTTAAGCAGAAAATTACTTAACCTTTCATACCAAGCTCTAGGAGCTTTCTTTAATCCATATAAAGCTTTTGATAATTTGAAAACATGGTCAGGATGCTTATAATTTTCAAAACCTGGAGGTTGGTGTACATACACTTCCTCATTTATAAAACCATTTAGAAAAGCACTTTTCACATCCATTTGGTATAAT
Organism: Sesbania bispinosa; assembly: GCA_026901365.1. Taxonomy (NCBI): domain Eukaryota; kingdom Viridiplantae; phylum Streptophyta; class Magnoliopsida; order Fabales; family Fabaceae; genus Sesbania; species Sesbania bispinosa. Next base: position 208,260 of record QLOH01000378.1, read on the forward strand.
TTAAAATCTTTGAATGCAACAAATGCAAGAAGAATTCTAATAACTTCTAATCTAGCTACTGGTGCAAAGGTTTCATCAAAGTCAATACCTTCTTGATGGTTATAGCCTTGGGCTACTAACCTTGCTTTATTTCTGATCACATTACCTTCTTCATCCATCTTATTTCTGAAAACCCATTTTTTTTCCAATTATAGAATGATCTTCTGGAGGAGGGACCAGTGTCCAGACTTTGTTTTTCTGAAACTGATCCAATTCTTCCTTCATGGATTTTATCCATGAGTCATCTTCTAAAGCTTCGTTTATAGTTTTTGGTTCAATTTGAGATAGAAGAGCTGAGCTATTTTCATTTCTTCTTAATTGAGATCTGGTTTTTACTCATTCTATAGTACTTCCAATGATTTGTTCATGAGGATGAGCATTAATCATTTTCCAGCTTTTTGGGAGATCCTCCTTATGTGTGCAGATATCTTCTGCATGCTTTTCCTGTTCTGTTACTTCTTCTGATGAGTCTTTACTATCAGAAGATATCTTCTGCAGCCTATCAGATTCATCATCTGATTCATTGTTGTACTTTCCTTGAGAAGAAAGGTTAGTATCATTGAAAATAACATGCATGCTTTCTTCTATGGTCTGATTTTTGACATTGTAAACTCTATAAGCTTTTGAAGTAGTAGAGTATCCAAGAAAGATTCCCTTTTCAGATTTTGCATCAAACTTTTCAAGGTTATCTCTGTTATTCAAAATGTAACAATCACATCCAAAAACATGAAAGTATGCAATGTTGGTTTTTCTCCCTTTCCATATCTCATATGGAGTTTTGTTGAGTATGCTTTTGATGAAAACTCTGTTAAGTATATAGCATGATGTGGATACAGCTTCAGCCCAAAAGTATTTTTGAATTCCACTATCACTTAACATAGTTCTAGCAATCTCTTGGAGAGTTCTATTTTTTCTTTCAACAACTCCATTTTGTTGTGGAGTTCTAGGACATGAAACGTTGTGAGAAATTCCATTTTCATCAAAAAATCTTTTAAAAGTGAAATTTTCAAACTCTCCTCCATGGTCACTTCTTACAGAAGCAATCAATTGACCACTTTCATTTTGTATCTTCTTGGAGAAGATTTTGAAGGCATCAAATGACTCATCTTTGGTAGTGAGAAATAAAACCCATGTGAATCTAGAGTAATCATCTACTATGACAAGACCATACTTTTTTCCTCCCAAACTAGGTGTCTTAGTAGGGCCAAATAAGTCAATATGTAGTAGTTCCAAAATTCTTTTTATGGTGATTACATTTTGGGATAAAAGCTAGAATGAGTTTGTTTTCCTTTAGCACATGCATCACACACTTTATTCTTTTCAAACTTGATTTTTGGTAATCCTCTGACTAAATCTAATTTAGAGAGTTTTGAAATACTTTTCATATTTAAATGTCTTACTTTTCTATGCCAAATCCATTTGTCATTTTCAAAATAAACAAAGCATGTATGATCAGAAAGTTCTTCTAGACCTACACTATATAAGTTTTTGTTTCTTATTCTTGAGAATAAAACTTTCTTAGTAGATGATTCCCTAATTTCACAAAATTTTGGTTGAAACATAACTTCATAGCCACTGTCACAAAGTTGACTTATGCTAAGAAGATTATGTTTTAAACCCTTTCACATAGTAGACATTATTAATTTGGGTAGAGTTCTTCATACCTATTTTTCCAATACCTTTGATGTGTGCCTTGTTGTTGTCTCCAAAAGTTACTGTTCCACCTTCTATTTTGTGTAACTGGATGAATTTGTTTTTGTCTCCAATCATATGTCTTGAGCAGGCACTTTTCAAGAACCATTGCCCTTTCTTCTTGACAGTTCTTTCTTGTTCCTACATCAGAAGATAGTAAGGATTTAGGTACCCAAATTCTGTTGGGTCCTGAGTGGTTAGATACTTTTCTTCTAAAGCTCCTTTTTCTTCTGTAACAGTTGTGAGAGATGTGTTCAATTCTGTTACACCAAGAACATTTGGGAGGTTGCCTTTTGGCAGGAACAAAAACAGTTTTGTGAATTTTTGAGGATTGAACTTGATTATATCCTATTCCTCTTTTATCAGAGATTTCCCTACTATTTCCAATTAGTTTATCTAAGTTACTTGTACTATTAACAAATTTACTTAAATCATTTTGCAGTTCATCAATATTCTTCTGCAGAAGGTTGTTTTCCTTCTGTAGTGATACGGGTTTTGTATCTTCTGCAGAATCAGATTTAATTTGTTTTATTTGTTCTGATAACTTAAAGTGAGATTGTTGAAGGCATTGATTAGTCTTGATTAATCTTTCATTATCTTCTTTAAGTTTTTCATTTTCCTCTTTGGTTTAACAAGTTGTTCTTTAAGAAATGCACATTTTTTAGCAAGAGTGTGAAATTCAGATAATAAATTTTCAAATGCATCTTCTAATTCTCTATATGCAGTAGGGTTGTAAGTGATTACCTCATTATCTTCATCCTCTTTTTCAGCCATGAGACATAGGTTTGCTGTCTCTTCTTCTGTATCTTCTTCTGAAGAGCTTTATGAATCATCTCAGGTTGCCATCATGACTTTCTTCTTCTGGAAAGCTTTTGGATCCCTTTTTAATTGAGGACATTCTACTTTGATGTGACCTGGCTTGTTGCATTCATAACAGATGATTTGACCTTTGAATCCTTCACTCTTTTGTCCATCCTTCTTGAAGTTTAAGAATACTTTTCCTCTGCCCTTTCTTCTGATTAATCTCTGGATCCTTTTGGATATAAAGGCAAGCTCATCATCATTTTTAGAAGATGATTCTTCTGCATCAGCAATCTTTTCTTTTGTTGATACATAATTGCGTTTCTTTGATGTGCTGGCTTTGAGAGCAATTGTTTTGTCTTTCCTTGGTAACTTATCCATGAGTTCTTGCTCATGAACTTTTAGGGAACCAAGAAGTTCATGAACAACAAGATCTTTTGCTTCTTGAATTGCTGTTACTTTTGGTCTCCATATTCTTGGAAGACTTCTAAGAATTTTTCTGACTTGCTCTTGATTAGAGTAGCTTTTTCTAAGAGACTTTAGGTCATTGATAATGATAGTAAACCTGCTAAACATTTCATCAATGGTTTCATGTTCAATCATATTGAACATTTCATATTGATGAATCAGAATGTTGATTTTTTATTCTTTTACTTGATCAGTTCCATCATGGGCAATTTTGAGAGTGTCCCATATTTCTTTTGCAGTAGAACAACCAGCCACTTTGTTATATTCTCCTTTTCTTAAGGAAGATAGAAGAAAGAATTTTGCTTTTGAGTTCAGAAGATATCTCTGCTTATCTTCTGGAGTCCATTCTTCTCTAGGTTTGGGTTTTGGAGATTCTTCTTGAACTTCAGATTCTCCTTCTCTAGGAGGAGCCAAAATTCTTTTTCTTCTAGTCATTGGAATTAAGTTTCCATTTTCTATGATATCCCAAAGATCAATGTCTTGGGATTCTAGAAATAATTTCATTCTATCTTTCCAATAATAGTAGTCCTTCCCATTGAATGCAGGAGGTCTATTTGTAGATGATCCTTCTGGGATGAACATTGCAGCTCCATGGTTGACCATCCTCCCTTGATCTTTTCCTCTCTCACTGTTAAGTGAGTTCAACCCTAGAGGCAAGCTCTGATACCAATTGAAGTAGAAATTCTAATCACAAGAAGGGGGTTGAATTGTGATTACTTTAAAATTTTCTGCAAGTTTCTTTTAATACTTAATCTGCTCAAGTAAGACTTGGCTTAGTAGTAAAAGCTAACACTGAAGAAGATGGAAATTGTTATATATGTAGTATGCAAAAGATATAGTTCCTGTTTAGGAACTCTTGTGAGTATCACTTACTTAGGTATTAATTACTTTTCAAAATAGTTTTATGCACATGTAATCAATCATAAATTAAGGAGAGTAGGGAAGAGAAGATTGCACACACATATTTTATACTGGTTCACCTCTTCCAACCTGAGGCTACGCTCAGTCCCTACACTAAGTAGGTTTTTCTTACTCAAATATCAAGTTACAGATTTTCTGGGTACACCTTACCACTAGTATTCTTCTGTAGCCTTTTCAGGCTCCTTATCAATTCTCTTAATACCAACTTGAGGCTTAATGCTTACTGCAACTTCTTCTGCAGAAGATTCAGCCACTAAAACACTACAGAACACCTTCTGCAGGTTCTTTACTTAACCTAGCTAACATAATCTCAGTTCACCTCTCAGATTACCTTCTCAATGCACTATCTCAAGAGGTATTAACCACCAAAAACCTCCTTGAGAATATACAACAGATAAGAGAAAAATAAATTAAGTACAAGGCTCAAAATAGATGTATTTAAAGCACAGCAGAAAGCTAAGTGATGATCCAGCTCTCTCTCAATAACTTTTAGAACCAGAAACTCAAAGATCTGAGGAGAGAGAAAATGTTCCAAAAGATGTGGACTGTAATTCTGAGTATTTAGGCTTCTTCTGGAGAGAGGTGTGTTTGATCTTGAGGGGAACTCCTCTTTTTATAGGAGAATGGAGGAAGTAGCCGTTGGAGACCTCCATCTATGTCCCTTGACTTGTCCCTTTCAAAATGCAACTGTCTACTTGCAAGTACAATTGTCAAGTTGACTGGTCATACCTTAGGCAGTGTGTTTCTTCTACAGATAGGCAATCTTATGAGTTCTGCAACTATTTCTTCTGGGAGCTCATTATGAGTCTTAATATACTTGACATAAATTTTTCCAAGTATATTTGATTTAGTTGTAACATCAGTAATGAGAAAAAATAGAGTTTACTGCATTCTGCTTCTTCTGGGGTATTCCTGACAGCTTGTATCTTCTGCAGATCACCCTTTTTCTTCTGTAGAGTTTTGTCAATGGTATGTGATCATTCTGAGGGACATCAGAGCCTGTTTTTACTTGACTGCAACTTTTGGGAAACTTTAGGAAGTTATGATTCACAAGCAAGGATCTTCTTTTTCCTTTTATAAAATTGAATTTTCCTTCTAATATGTCATAACTTGATCCAAGTCTGGAATTTTGATTCTAAGTGATAAATTGAATTTATTTTAATCATTTTATATCTAGGCTTCCCATTCTTGTACTTTAAATTGCTTCTTGAGTCTTTTGTCATAATTCATCTATAGAGAATGCATCTCCTGTATATTCTGCAAGATTTGTTCTTGTTGAACCTTATTATAAAGGATCCCTTTCTTCACTTTCTCAATTACTTTCTTGCTTTCCTTTATCAAAATGTTATTTCAAACATGTTGAGGACATCTTTTACAGTTTGTTGTAGTGTGAGAATGTTGATTTCCTTCTTTTAGACTTTGGTTTCACCTTCTGCAGTTTCTTTCCTATATCTTCTTAACAAACACTCAAGTGAAATGATTAGTTCCTTTTTAAATCAGAATTATGACAAGTGAATTTTGGTAAATTATCATTATTAAAACCATTTAGGAGGATTCTTGGACCTTACAGGAACCCTCAGAAACGCCAAATTAAAAAAATTACCTGCAGTTTAAACCCTAGGAACGTAAAAAACAAATTACGAGAAGTTTGATGTTGAGTCTGAAAAATATCATAAAGAGGTTTATGATGTTATAAAGACTGAAATTTCTCTAAGTTTTAATGATCAACAAATTCAACTTAAGTTGTTTCTCATAGATACAATTGTCTAATTGTTTATCTATGATTTTCAACAAGAAGCCTATTATATAAGACTAAGTGTTGGATCCGTCTGAAGAAGCTGATGCTGTCTGAAGATGATCAACCCGTCTGAAGCATCAAAGCCGTCTGGAAGCATTTGATGACGTGGCATCTCTTGTCTGAAGCTGTGACCATCCTTGTACCTCTGCTCGTTTTTCACGCACGTTCTCTGCTACAAACAGCTAGCACCTGTGCAATGCAATTCAAGCACGTTCTCTGTCACAACGTGTCCTCTGCTACGCAGCAATTGCAGTAGCAACAAAGAGCACCTTTTTGGCAGGAGCAAACCTTGTAAAGTGTCAGAATTTGTCAGGGAATATCAGAATATGTCAGAGAATATTCTGTACTGCAGCAGCTGTCTCACAACGGCTAGCATGGATTTCACAAGCATGAGAGTCTTCAACGGGCCAATCATTTGGGTATAAATACCCCCTCATTTGAAGACCTGCAGAGAGAGAAGAATTGAAAAAGAACAAAAACTCTGCAAGATTTTGCTGCAACACTCTGATTTATTTCATACATTTTTGTACAAACAAAGTTATTTATCCTGAGCATACCTCAGTTTTTCTTTGTACATTTGTATTTGTTTAAGTCTCAAAACTGTCATAGTTTGTGAGCTTAAGCACTTTCCATTCAACTGTAATTGTTGTGGAGCCTGGAGAGGCTTGTTTGTAAAAGAATACTTGGTTGTAGAGCCTGAAGAGGCTTGATAGAAAAGAATACTTGTAATCTTGCAAGATTAAGAGAAAATCCAAGTGCTAGTTGGCACTGGGACTGGACGTAGCTCACAAGTGGTAGTGAGTGAACCAGGATAAATTCTGTGGCTAAGTTTCTCTTCCCTTATCTTTGTCATTTCAGTTTTACGCTAATCAAGGGGACTGAATATTTAATCTAATATTTTAAAAAGGAAGAAACTTCTTTTAGAACCATTTTAAAGGCTGTCTGAAACCAACTTCAGACAACTATCTGAAAAACTTCAGACAGCCCTCTAGCAACCTGTCTGAAAGTCTGTTTTGTAAATCTGTTTTCGAAAAGCTTCTTAAAATATTTAGAAACACTATTCAACCCCTTCTAGTGTTTCCCTGTGTTCCTACAATTGGTACCAGAGCTCTACTCAGGGTTGAAACACCTAACAAGTGTCTGAGGACTGAAAGATCCACATGGAAGCTTCAAACAGTAACAGGCAATACATCACAGAAGGAGCCTCTATCACAAGACCTCCAGCTTTCAATGGAGAAGATTATCACTACTGGAGAGATAGAAATGAAGCTGTTCATTGAAAGCACAAACATTGATGTTTGGGATGTGGTCACTGATGGAGACTATGTGCCTATGCTAAATGATGTGCCTATACCGAAGACTGAATGGACTTTGGAGCAAAAGGCTAGAGTCCAGATGAATGCTAAGGCCAAACTCTATCTGATATGTTCCTTGAACAAATAAGAATATGAAAAGGTTCATGGATGCACCTCTGCCAAGGAAATTTGGGATACTCTTGCATGAAGGAACTGAGACTGTCAAGCAATCCAAGATAAGTATGCTCATACATCAGTATGAGGATGTTCAAGATGGAAGAATCTGAAACCATTGACCAAATGTTTGGAAGGTTTCAGACCATAACAAATGGACTCAGGTCCTTAGGCAGAACATACAACTCTGGAGATAATAACAGAAAAATTCTAAGGAGCTTGCCTAAGTCCTGGAGACCCAAAGTTACTGCCATTCAAGAGGCAAGAGATTTGAACTCTCTTAGAGTGGAAGAACTGTTGGGATCTCTTAAGGTCCATGAGCTTGAGCTTGAGCTTGGAGAAGATGACAACAAGAGAAAATCTCTAGCCCTAAACTCCAAGACCAACAGTCTAGGCATGGCAACATCAAGGCTATGCAAGCTGTGGCAGCTTCAGAGGGAGATGAAGACTCTGAAGATAGCTCAGAAGATGATGATGATCTTGCTCTTCTAAGTAGGAAGATCAAGAGAATGCTGCAGAACAGAGGAAGATTCAGAAAGAATCAACCCTCAACCTCAAAAGGAGGTAAGTCAGGTAAAGACATACAAACTGACAAAATTATTTGTTTTGAGTGTAAGCAACCAGGGCACATGAAGGCTGAGTGTCCAAAACTGAAGAAAAACAACTTCAAGAAGAAGAAGTTTTTCAAGAAAAAGAAAGGTCTCATGGCAACATGGGAGGACCTGGATGAATCAACTTCAGAAGAGGAGGAAGACACCTCAGAAGAGGCAAATCTGTGCCTCATGGCAAGCCTACCATCTTCAGACAGCTCTGAAGCTGAGACGTGTTTAACAGGACAAAGGAGACCCCACAAATGGTACCTGGACAGTGGGTGCTCGCGACACATGACAGGAGAAAGGTCTTTGTTCCAAAACCTTAGACCTAAGGAAGGAGGAGTGGTCACCTTTGGTGGAAATCAGCAAGGGAAGATCACTGGCATAGGGACTATAGGTATAATTCCTTCATCCCTCATTAAAAATGTTCTTCTTGTTGGAAGGACTACAACATAATTTACTGAGCATAAGTCAATTATGTGACAGTGGTATGTAGTATCCTTTACCAAGGAAGGATGTATAGTCAAAGACTCCTCTGATCAAACACTTTTTACTGCTAAGAGACACAGCAATGTGTATAAAATTGATCTAGAGGATCTAGCAAGTCAAAATGTAAAATGCTTCATTTCTGTTGAAGATGAAAAACAGATTTGGCATCAAATACTTGGGCATGCCGGCTTGAGATTAATCTCAAGATTAGCAAAATACAACCTTGTTAAAGGATTACCCAAGCTTTCATACAAATATGATATTTTGTGTGATAGTTGTCTGAAAGGGAAACAAACAAGACACTCTTTCAAGAGTAAGGATGTTGTTTCAACCAGCAGACCACTTGAACTTTTACACATGGACTTGTTGTGTCCTATTAGAACAGAAAGTCTTAGTGGAAAGAAATATGGTTTGGTCATTGTTGATGACTATTCTAGATTCTCAGGGTGATATTCCTTAGAAACAAAGATGAGACGTTAAGAATTTCACAATATTTTGTAAGAAGGTACAGAATGAAAAGGATTCTGTATTTCTGTCATAAGAAGTGATCATGGTTGGGGAGTTGAGAATGCAAATTTCCAATTGTTCTGTGATGAGATGGGATCTCACACAATTTCTCTGTGGCAAGAACACCTCAACAGAATGGGGTTGTTGAGAGAAAGAACGAGTTTGCAAGAGATGGCAAGGGACCATGCTCACTCAAGCAACTTACCAAGAACCTTCTGGGCAGAAGCTGTTAGCACAGCTTGTTACCTTCAAAACAGAATATTGGTAAGACCAATTCTGAAAAAGACTCCATATGAATTGTGGAAAGGAAGAAAAACCCAACATATCATATTTCCACACCTTTGGATGTGAGTGTTTTATACTTAACACCAAAGATGATCTTGGAAATTTGATGCAAAGTATGATAATGGATTTTCATTGGATATTCTGAAACATCTAAAGCATATAGAGTGTATAACTCTAGAACTTTAACTGTTGAAGAAACTATTCATGTAAAATTCAATGATAACAAAGAGACTGATAGGGAACTATCAGATTCTAGAGGATGATTTGCAGGTATGAAGCTGAATGATCATAGCAACTTGAAGGATGAGCAACGGTCTGAAGTTCCTGCTGTTTCTGAACCTCTTCAGACAAATGTTGAGTCTCAGACGGATGTGATACCTCCTCATAAACCTGAATTGGAGATACAAGTCACATCATCCTAAAGAGCAAATCATTGGCAGTACTTCAGAAGGAGTTAAGACAAGATCAAAATTCAGAAATTTGAATTCTCTTGCTCTCCTGTCTGAAATTGAGCCAAGAAGAACATTGATGAAGCTCTGCATGATGAAGGATGGATCCTAGCCATGCAAGAGGAGCTAAATCAATTGCTAGGAGTGATGTCTGGGCCCTTGTTCCTAAACCCCATGGGAAAACAATTATTGGAACCAAATGGGTGTCAGAAACAAGCTGTCTGAAGAAGGCAAAGTTATCAGAAATAAGGCAAGGCTAGTAGCTCAAGGATATAAACCAACAAGAAGGTATTGACTTCACTGAAACCTTTGCTCCAGTGGCCAGGTTAGAAGCAATTAGAATTCTTTTATCTTATGCTGTAAATAATGGCATCAAACTATATCAAATGGAGGTCAAAAGTGCCTTCCTCAATGGTTTCATTGAAGAAGAGGTTTTTGTTAGACAACCCCCTGGTTTTGAAGATGTATCTTTTCCTGAACATGTTTTAAACTTAAGAAAGCTCTCTATGGTCTGAAACAAGCCCCAAGAGCTTGGTATGACAGTGCCTGAGCAGTTTTCTTGCAACCAATGGTTTTGAAAGAGGAAAAGTTGACACAACTCTTTTAGAAAACAGTCTAACAAGGATCTTATACTTGTCCAAATATATGTTGACGACATTATTTTTGGTTTCAACTAATTCTTCATTGTGCAAAGAGTTTTCTGAGTTAATGCAATCTGAATTTGAAATGAGCCTAATGGGTGAACTAAAGTTTTTCCTTGGACTTCAGATTAAGCAAGATTCTGATTGTATATGGATCCATCAAAGAGAAATATACAAAGGAAATGCTTAAGAAGTTCAACCTAAGTGATTGCAAACCCATGACAACTCCAATGCACCCTTCTGCATCTTTAAATAAAGATGAGAATGAAGAACCAGTGAATCAAACTTTGTATAGAGGGATGATTGGTTCATTATTGTATCTAACAGCAAGCAGGCCTGACTCATGTTCAGTGTGTGCCTGTGTGCTAGATTTCAATCTGATCCAAGAATCACTCACTACAAAGTTTGTATAAAATGAATTTTCAGATATCTTAAAGGTACTACTAATCTTGGTCTATGCTATAAGAAAAGTAAGGATTGCAGGTTAGTAGGATACTGTGATGCTTATTTTGCTGGAGACAGAGTTGAAAGAAAAAGCACCAGTGGTGGATGTCACTTCTTGGAGAAAATATGATCAGCTGGTCAAGCAAAAGGCAAAGCACAATTGCATTATCAACAGCTGAAGCAGAATACATCTCAGCAGGCCAGTTGTTGCTCACAACTGTTATGGGTGAAGTATCAACTTGAAGATTTTAATATTGCAATATCTGTTATACCTATGTTGTTGTGATAATACCAGTGCCATTAATTTATCTAAAAATCCCATTCAACATTCTAGGGCTAAACATATAGAAATCAAACATCATTTCATTAGAGACTATGTTCAGAAAGGTGTTTTTAATTCAGTTTATTGATACAGAGCATCAATGGGCTGATATATTCACAAAACCTCTAACTGAAGATAGATTTAAGTTCATCAGAGATAAATTGAACATTCATGCATTTTGAGTGTGTATGAAAAATGTGTCTGAAACTTCAGCTGTCTGAAACATGTGACCTGTCTGAAGTTTTGGTCGTCTGAAATTAACTGGATGTCTGAAATCTATCACTTGTCTGAAATGAACAAATGACGTGGCAATAAAGGGACGGTTTAAATTTCATTAATTTGTCTGTCCCACTTCGCACGATTCCCTATGTCTGCGCAGCCAGTTCGTGCCATCATTACTCAGAGGTCTATAAGTACAGAAGGCAGTGAGTCCTTGTACGTTACAGCTCTCTACTCTCTCAGAACCTTTGCTATTCTTCATCTTCAAGAAAGCATTTTTCTCTCAAGTTCTTTCCAACCTTCAACAATGGCACCTAAGAAGTCTGGAGCTGATAACATTGTGAAGACCAAGGGTGTCTTTCTGGAAGATCTTGAAGCACTGGGGATGGACCTTTATGCAGAATTTCAAGCAGGGGTGGCTTGAATATTTCAACAGAAATCGTTCACAGTGGCATGAGCAGAGTATTCTTGACTTCTGGGCCACAGCCAGAGGAATCCCTAACCCTCAAGGCATCTACACCACCATCAAGGCTGTGCTTGGTACGTCTATTTATTGATGAAGACACCTGGCCATCGTTGTGGTGTCAAGAGAACTGAAGTGTTGTCTTCTCACCTGGCTGGGAATCAAGAAATGGAGGTCAGAAGCACTTTACAGAATTTTGTATGGAACTTCTTCCCTGCAAGTCTGGATGCTAAGAACATGTCAGACAAGGCTAGGGTTCTGCATGCTATCTTAGGGAACTCTGTAATCCCTAAAAATCCCAAAGGCAGCAGAAGAAACCATGTGTCTGAACTGGAGAGATTCTGTCTCATCCACTTCTGAAGAAAGATCCCATGTTCACACCCTCCACCCCTGAGAAGCAAAGATCAACCTCCCAAATATCATCATGTACCACCTTCAGAAGAGGTTGAGAGACTCTGCTGGGAGTTTTCCTCACAACACCATCATCACCAAGGTGTTGTTGTACTTCAAAGTTCCAGTTCACCAGCTCTATGATCACCACTCAATCCCTATGTTTGGTGAATCAAATCTGAAGAGCATGAAGATTAAGCTGACTCCAAGGCCTCCCTCTCCCACCGTGAAGAAAACTTACTGATGGAGAAAGCTCAGAGGGAATACTACAATGCAGATTCTGGAAAATGAACTCAAGGGTGATATCAGAAGACATGAGTTCAAGCCTTCAAAGGAATCTCCTCAACCTAAGCTGAAGAAGCTTCCTGTGAGAAGCTCAGCTAAGATAGCTTCTGCATCTGTGCAGAATCAAACATCTGAACCTGTTCAGAAACCTTCTCAAAGGTGTCTGAAATTGTGGGTCAGGTGTCTGAACCTGCACAATCTTCAAAGCCTACTTCTATAATGGAAGGACAGGCTGAAGAAGTTGTGGATACTGATGCAGTTGCTGCTCAACCTCTAGCTGCATGTCCTTCTGACCCTGAATTGATTTAGGTTGCTGCTTTGGCTACTGCCATTGAGCAAGAGGAGAGTTAGAACAGAAGGAAGAGCAAGAGAGGACTGACAGAGCTCTTGCAATAGCTTCACAACTTGCTTATGCTGAGGATGACAAGCAAGCAGCCATTGCTGAGGCTACAAAAAGAAAAGAAAGAGTCAAGTGCACCTCAAAGAAAAAGGAAGAAGGGTAAACTACTTCAGACAGTGCCTGAAGTTAGGGTTACCAGAAGTTGCTTCTCAACTAGAAGAAGCAGATATTGTGGAAGATATCAGAAATTTGTAAAGGCTGATCATTACTTCAAGAGAAGAAGGGCTCTTTCATCTGAGCAAAGAGAAAGGGAAGATAGGGAGGCCAAGGAAAGGGAAGAAAGAGAAAGAGCTGCTAAGGCTCAAGAAGTTCTGCTCCCAAACCTTACAAGAGGATCAAGGTGAGATTTGATAATGTAACTCCCTCACCTCCTTCATCACCAGAAAAGCAACCTCAACCCTTATCAAAACCCACCTCACCAGAAAAACAACCATCTCCACCTCCTTCTCAACCATTACCAACCTTACAGATAAATACATCTCCATCTGAACCTTTCATACCATCTAACCCTCATCACCTACACCCATCATACCATCAGACAAACTGCTGTCTGAACCCCTACAATTCAAGAAAACCAAGTTCTTGAACCCATACCTTCACCATCCAAACCCCCCTCACCTTAGTACATACAACTATCTAACTCCCACTCAACCTTCACCTCAATCTTCCACACCATCATCTCCATCCTCACCATCCCATCCCCACCTCTTACACCTTTACCACCCTCACCACCTCCATCTGTTCATCAAGTCAACCTTCATCTGAGATAGCAGCCATTTGCAAGAAACTGACAAGAACCTCCTTTGGCTCTTGCCCTTTGCCAAAATTCCAGCATCTGTCTGAAGAGTTGCAACACTTTAGAACAGCCCTGCTGTCTCACTACATCATGGTCTCACTAAGAGGAATGTGACTGATGAAAGAGCTTTATACTCCAATGATGCTGATGGACTGGAGAAGATAAGGAAGGGTGTTGTCCCTCCTGGTCATACATGGGATCTTATCAACCCATTTTCTGAAGACTCATGGAAGCTGAGCAATGAGGAATGGCTCATGGTAAGGAAGCTGAACACTGAAGCTGAGTTATTCCAAAGAGACTTGGCTAGAGGAATTGGAATGATGGGCTATAGGCCCCCTAGAACAAGTTCAATCAGGCCTTCAACCAAAATCTTGGTGAAACCGATAGGATTGTTCCTAGGTATCCCCTCAAGGAAGGACAAGATGAGAAATACAAGGGTCCTAAGATCTACTCTGTATCAGCACCCCTGTCTGAAGCCATGACTGCTTCAGAATGGGAAGGTCTACCTGAGTTCATCATCTCAGAAGGAGGAGGCTTGAATCACTTGCTTGAAAATTGGATGTGGGATCTTATTGGCAGATCAGAGAAGATGCTGGGTCTTCTTCTGGGTGTAGTGGTCCTGATGTTGAGTCTGCAATGGGTGTTGGACAATCCACAAATGTTCAGTACCATTTCTTAAGGGATCACTTTCCCCCACAGGCAGATTCATTCAACAAAGCTTGGGTGCTTCTAAGTATGTTGGGACCTTTTTCTGTCCAGTCTACAATCCTTCAGAATATGGCTTGCAGCCTGGTTTTGGAGTTTTGAGATTTGTATGTCCCTACCTTCAGCTCATCTTGCTGAGTCTGAACCTGACCTGTATGAAGAGAACCAGAAGGTGAAATCCAAGGTCAAGGCCCTTGAGAAGAGGTGTGAAGAATCTGAGAGGAGATGTGAAGTCTCAGAGAAGAAATCACAAAAGGTTATTCAGAATCAAGAAGAAATTCTCCATGAACAACAGCTGATAAGAAGTGGTCAACAAGAGTTGAAGTCATCTATTGAAGCTGCCATAGACAAGGCCAAGGAAGAACTGATCTCCTTTCTGTCTCAAGCTTTGCTGAAGAAGAAGGACTGATTATCTGCCTATGTCTTTTGTTCATGTTAATTTCTACAAAGTGTCTGATTGTTATTTCCACATCCTTACATTTTAATCCAATCAGTTTTGGTTATCTCATGTGTTGCTCTGATAATTGTTTATCTTCTTTCCTGTATTACCCTGTCTGCATGATTGCACTGTTGCTGTTATTGCTCTGTGGCTCCCTTTTGATTGATGACAAAAGGGGGAGTATTAAGTTCTAACAAAAATCTGGAGTGATTACAGGATTCAGGGGGAGTACTGGAAAAGATCAAAGATGTCTAATCTTGTGAAAGAAAAGCAACATTTTATCCTAACCTGTATCAGTAAAAGGATACAATTGTCTTAGGGGGAGCTAATTATATGTCAATTTTTGCACAATTTAAGTTAAATTTGTCATCATTAAAAAGGGGGAGAATGTTGAGTCTCAAAAATATCATAAAGAGGTTTATGAGTTTTAAAGACTGAAATTTCTCTAAGTTTTAATGATCAACAAATTCAACTTAAGTTGTTTCTCATAGATACAATTGTCTAATTGTTTATCTATGATTTTCAGCAAGAAGCCTATTATATAAGACTAAGTGTTGGATCCGTCTGAAGAAGCTGATGCTGTCTGAAGATGATCAACCCGTCTGAAGCATCAAAGCCGTCTGAAAGCATTTGATGACGTGGCATCTCTTGTCTGAAGCTGTGACAATCCTTGTACCTCTGCTCGTTTTTCACGCACGTTCTCTGCTACAAACAGCTGACACCTGTGCAATGCAATTCAAGCACGTTCTCTGTCACAACGTGTCCTCTGCTACGCAGCAATTGCAGCAGCAACAAAGAGCACCTTTTGGCAGGAGCAAACCTTGTAAAAGTGTCAGAATTTGTCAGGGAATATCAGAATATGTTAGAGAATATTCTGTACTGCAGCAGCTGTCTCACAACGGCTAGCATGGATTTCACAAGCATGAGAGTCTTCAACGGGCCAATCATTGGGTATAAATACCCCCTCATTTGAAGACCTGCAGAAAGAGAAGAATTGAAAAAGAACAAAAACTCTGCAAGATTTTGCTGCAACACTCTGATTTATTTCATACATTTTGTACAAACAAAGTTATTTATCCTGAGCATACCTCAGTTTTTCTTTGTACATTTGTATTTGTTTAAGTCTCAAAACTGTCATAGTTTGTGAGCTTAAGCACTTTCCATTCAACTGTAATTGTTGTTGAGCCTGGAGAGGCTTGTCTGAAAAAGAATACTTGTGTTGTTGAGCCTGGAGAGGCTTGTTTGTAAAAGAATACTTGGTTGTAGAGCCTGAAGAGGCTTGATAGAAAATAATACTTGTAATCTTGCAAGATTAAGAGAAAATCCAAGTGCTAGTTGGCATTGGGACTGGACGTAGCTCACCAAGTGGTAGTAGTGAACCAGGATAAATTTGTGGCTAAGTTTCTCTTTCCCTTATCTTTGTCATTTCAGTTTTACGCTAATCAAGGGGACTGAATATTTAATCTAATATTTAAAAAGGAAGAAACTTCTTTAGAACCATTTTAAGGCTGTCTGAAACCAACTTCAGACAGCTATCTGAAAAACTTCAGACAGCCCTCTAGCAACCTGTCTGAAAGTGTTTTGTTTGTAAATCTGTTTCGAAAAGCTTCTTAAATATTTAGAAACACTATTCAACCCCCTTCTAGTGTTTCTCTGTGTTCCTACATTTGATACCGTCGGTAACACTCTAAAAAGCTGTCGCACTGCGTCTGAAAAGCTGCACCCGCAGTTTAAACCGTCAGGAACGCCAAAATAAAATAAGCACCGGTTCTCAACTAAGCGGCAATACGCATAAAGCAACTACTACAAGGTCTACTCGAGTGGTAATTTCCACTTGAGTAATGGTGCTTATTAAGCAAATCTTAAAGCACCACCATGAACATGGCCTGGGAAGGTGTGTTATTCAATTGTCATATCATGTTCATTAAAGCTGACTATATTAGCTGACACAGAAATTTGTTTGTCATGTCAGCGTTGAAGTTAACGGTGTTAAGGCCATCTTCAATGGAGCAACTTACATGAGTTGTTACATTAAATAAATTATAATTTTCACGCATTCCCATAATGTCATATTATCTTTATAATTTTAAGTAACTTAACTCGCCTTTTCCTCCAATCTAGCAACCATACAAAGTTGTTTAAGTGGACCCCACCAGCATTCATCCCAATATTTAATAGGTGAAAAAATAATAAAATATGAGTGGACCACACTTCGCCTATTTACATTCAGTATCTACAGTTGTATACTGCATGCAAAGCTATTCTGCTTCAATATTACATGCCACTTACAAAAGCCTTTTCTCTGACACATGTCTGAGTAGCAACTCTGTTGGAGTTGCTTACGTGATTTGAAAACACAATGGGCTCAAACCAAGAGTTTTAACGTTTAGGGACTAAAACCAAATTCAGGTCAAACTTAAGGGACTAAAGTTACGTGATTTCAGAACATGAGGGACTTCAACCAACAGTTTTAAAGTTCAGGGTCTAAATCAAATTCGGGTCAAACTTGAGGGACTAAAAACATATTTAACCCTACATTTTTTATAGTAATTTTTTTTAATTTATACTCCCTCGGGTTCTTTTACCATGCACATTTAATCGAATTACATATACCAATAAATATTACCTTAAAATAGTAAAATGTCTTATAAAAAAATCATAAAAACCTGTAAAAGTGTTATAAAAACGACATGAGGGTAATATTTTTTTATTCTGTCTTATTAAAACTACATGCCACGCATGGGTAAATAGGAAAGTATTTCAACCACTGTTAGCAATCCTCTATATACTCCAAGGAGGAAAGCAATTACCCACCGGGGAATATATTGACAATTATTCATCACCATCACCATTACCATTACCATCTACCAATCTCACAAGTTTTCACTCATATTTTTGTTGATGTAAAAAAGAAACCAGTTAGTCAGACAGGTGGCCACATGTAGACTCTGATTCTATTCTACCATGTTTCTCCATATGGGGCAGCTAGGATCTATGGCCATCAAACTCTCCCTAGAACTAGAATATTCCTCAGCACTTTCTTTTAAAATAACCACTGGTCCTACATGACCAGGAGCAAACACTTAATAAATTGTTCATGAAATAATTAAAAAAAAAAAACAGGTACTATTCATTCGTCCAACAGTCATCGAAATTTGTTAACTAAATGTGACAAATTCTAGGTAGTTATACCTATATTTTCCAAATTACCTCAACTTGCAATTTTGCTTCCAGCATCTCATGTGGTCAGTATTCAAAGATGCCTGCAAGGATAATTGAACAATATACAATTCCATTCTGCAGCCGGAGCTTATGCTCTATTTATTTATTTAATAATAATAATACTATCTGCAAGTCTTTGACCATATTCATTTTTATAGGTATATAAAACAACTTGCCAATTATTAATGCTGACGCACTAGAAATAATATATGATCATCATCAATTGCTTAATAAATAAATCATAAGATACTAATATTTTTCTGCACATAAGTTAATTTTTAAACCAATCCAAGATTGAAAAGAAAAAAATAAGTTAGAAACAATGTAACAATTAAGGCAGTAACAGAAATTTTTTCTATTTACATGTTGGAATAAAAAAACAATGTTGAGAAACATCCTATTCATTCTCTCCCTACTAATTTCTCGCAGGTAATGAATATGAGTGATGTTTACAATTTTAGGTAGATTTGGACAAAGAAGTGGCTAGCACTTTTGGCATTTCTCATGAACAGACACTGATCTATTCTGAAGAATGATGACAATTTCTTAGTCCCCACGTCATTAATGAATTTTGTATCTTTCAAGAGTTCCCATACGGTCACGTAAAATCCCTCCAAAATGTCAAAATATCATAATGGCAAAAGGCCTCATAGGATGCACATGAGATGATGGTGTTCACATACATCCATCTTAGAGATAACTCCATATCTTCATTTGGTGTGAAAATTGTTGGCACAAATGTGAAAGGAGGAACACAGGCTTTGTAGTAACAGCTCATGTGTTTGCCACTATGATGAGAATGATAAGCTTTGTAGTTGCTGGACCTGTAACCTTTTGCACTTCATCTGTTGGACACGTAAATATGAATGTATCAATAATTAAAGTTTAATATGATTGGCACATTAAAATATTCAATATGTATGTAAAGGCAATGAGTTTTTAAAATTTGTATTCAGCTTTTGAGAATTGATTGAGAGTATCATGGACCAGCCTATGATAAAATACTGATATCAGATTTAGGCATTTAGCAGTGTAATGATCAAGAAAGTGTCAAACTTCTTTCTCAGTTTATCTCCCCTTTTGAGATTAGATGTTTGGAGAGTGGATTCAATAGAAAAGGGGCACAGAAGTATAAGTGAGCTTGAGAGATTCAGATCAAACAGGATGAAATCATGATACAACAAATATAAGTTTGAAATTAACGGAACAAAAGAACAAGTATCTTAAGGGAATTTGATGTTAGTGTTCATTATGTTAGATTTTTACTAATTCAAAATACATGAGTACAGTCAAAGAAGGTGAGTGGTTATTCTTCCCAAAGAAGTTATGTGTGTATATGGATCAAACAGAATGACTTTTAGCTGTATGTACATGAACACTAGCACCATAATGATAAGAGACTTTGCAGGAGTAGGTTATATGTATAAGATCACTCACCTCGGTCAGTATCTTCAAACAAACAAAAGCAGCATCCTATTGCTGTTCAGTATGATTTGCTGCAGGTTTTCAATTTTTCAATTGTTTCAATTTCTCAAGAACCTGTTTCATTGACGGCCGAATAGAAAGAGTCTCCACTGTGCATGTTAATGCAATCTTTAAAAGCCCCAACAACTTTTCCTTAGGCCCTGCTTCCCACAAAGCAGATGAAAATAGCTCAGAACAACGACCTTCATTCATTAGCATCTCAGCCCATGGCACAATATTGAATCCATTTCCATATTCAGAAAATGATGGATCAAGTGACTTTCTTCCAGACATCAATTCTAATAACACTACACCAAAGCTGTAAACATCTGCTTTGTCAGAAACCCTGCAAGTGGTGGCATATTCAGGTGCTACATAACCAAATGTGCCTGCCACATCAGTAGTGGCATGGGTCTCAGATACCTCAAGGAGTCGTGCCAAGCCAAAATCAGACAAGTAGGCATTAAGATCTTCATCAAGTAAAATGTTGCTAGGCTTGATATCCCGGTGCACTATGCGAGGAACACAAGAGTAATGAAGGTAAGCAAGGGCCTCTGCTATGTCTTTTGCTATTTTGTAAATAACTGGCCACCGTACATTTTTCCCTGAGTTGTCGTGTATGAAAGCTTCAAGGTTTCCACCAGAAAGGTAGTTGTAAATTAAGAACATTTCAACCTTTCCTACATAATAGCCAATAAGAGTCACGAGGTTCTTGTGTCGAATTCTCCCCAATGTCCTTATTTCTGTTTCAAACTGTTGAATGCCTTGAAATCTACCTATTGACAGCCTCTTTATGGCAACAAGAAAACCTGGGGACAGTTCAGCCTTGTAGGTTGACCCAAAGCCACCTGTGCCAATAAGATACCGGATACTGAAATTTCCGGTAGCTGTGACCACACTGTCATAACTCAATTCCATTGGAACATCTTGAAAGGTCACTACCTGTCGCCTTCTAATACTGCTAAGGCGACAAAATTTACTCCTTCTATAAAATATCACGAATACAATTCCCAGAAGTGTGCAGAGAGCAACAGAAGCAGAAGTGACCACAGCAATAACCAGTGTCCTTACTTTCCTCTGTCTATGGAAATTATGGACTTCAAGAGGGACTGGAAGAGAAGCAGATGAGTTGGAGTATGGATCAGGGCAAGAGTGCAAGTGTTCATTCCCTTGTAGGAATCACAATCACTTGGGTGTTGAAGATGTGGAATATGACCAGAAAGATTGTTGAAAGAAACATCTAGTTGAACAAGATTGGAAAGAGCAGAAAAAGATAAAGGTATCTCCCCAGAAAAGTTGTTGTGATCTAGCAACAGAATTTCAAGACTTGCGGCATTTGACAAACTTGCTGGAATTGGTCCTATTAGGGCATTGTGAGACAGATTCAAGACAGTGAGGGAAGTCAATTGACCAAGTTGGGAAGGAACTTCTCCTGTTAGATTGTTTCCTCCTAGAAGCATCCATTTCATGTTTTTTAGGTTTCCCAACTGATTAGGCAGTGCTCCAGATAGTTTGTTCCCACTTAAATCAAGACGTTGAAGCATCGTCGAGTCACCTATTCCAGGTCCAATTGACCCATCAATCTGGTTGTATGCTGCTTCAAAATCTGTCAACTGGAGGCAGTCCCGAAACAATGCTTGGGAGTGCCCACCGGATAATTGATTCACACTCAAGTTAACTGACAAGTCTTGAGGTCACTGCAATTAGAAACTAGCTGATAAGGCAGAGTTCCATTGAACTTATTATTATTGAGAGACAGCATGTAGGAAACATTACGACCAGCAGTAAAAAGATTATCTCCAAGAGAGAACAAAGGTAAGGATCCCACAAAACTGTTCCAACTGAAATCGTGTCTAACAACAATAGTCTCTCCAAAACCTGATCCAATGAGAGCATTCTTTTGGAATCTCAAAACAGGATTACTAAAGTATGCATCATTAAAACCTCCCAACTCTGGGAATGCAGGGTCTAGTGCAGCAAGGTTGTTACTCTCAGGACAGCTTTCTCTCATAAATCCTGGAAGCATGCCAGACATATTATTCCTGCTGATATTGAAGTACATCATACAAGGAACCTGAAGCTGCTGAGAAGGCAGATATCCCACTAAATTGTTAGAACTCAAGTCCAAGAAAGTTAAATTTTACACATCCCCAAACTCTCAGGGATGACACCACTAACATAATTCTCTGCCAAATTGAGTACTCTTAGAGAGCATGAATCTGTCCAGCCAGCAGGAAACCTTCCACCAAGATTCGCTCTCGGCGCCCACAAAACCCGCAAACTTGAAAGCAACAACACTTCATGAGGAATATTCCCAACAAAGGCATTGAACTCTCCTCTAAAGCTATCCTCCAAGCTTCCCTCATCATTCAGACCGTGATCATCGAACAAATCAGTAAGCACAAGCACAGACAATTCATACAATTAGCCAGCTCTCTAGGGATCCTTCCAGTGAGGCTATTTCTAGAAACATCTAGAACTCTAAGTTCAACAACATACCCAATCTCAGGAGGGATCCTACCCTCCAATATATTCCCATCAACCAAAAGGGTCCTCAAGTTCTGCATTTCCCAATTTGGGGTGGAATCTCCCCAGCCAAAAAGTTATGAGACAGCTTCAAATAGTTCAAGGAATCACAACCACCAAAACCATTCATTGGATGGGACCAGAAAATTGATTATTCGATAAATCAACTATTCTCACATTCCTAGAACTAATAAACCCACTAGGTACGGAACCAGACAAAGCATTACCAGAGAGATTAACAAGGCTAAGAGATTCAAGATAACTCATCTGATACGGGACCCTCCCAGAAAAGTTGTTCCCTTGCAGCTCAAGAACCTCAAGTCCCCAGAGTTTCCCTATGCTCGCCGGAATCTCGCCGGAAAACATGTTTCCGGGATGGACAGGACACGAAGCTCTGACATGTCTCCGACGGAAGGCGCCAACTCGCCGCCTTGAAGACCGGTCACGTGAAGGGCGGTTACTCTGCCGTCTCCGCCGCATGTGACGCCGTGCCAGCGGCAGAGACTTAAAGTGGAGCGGTTGGTCCAACCTTCGAGAAGGTTCGAAGGGTCCGAAGAAACCAATTGTTTGAAGCTGAGAAGGGACAATGCGTCGTTGGGAATCGAAGCATTGAGGGCATTTGCGTGATGGGTAGTGAAGAACAAGGCAAAGGGGTGAAAGAGAAAACACAGAAGAAAAACAAGACCCATGTTTGAAAGAAAGAGAGAGAGAGAATGAAAAATGAGAAATGAGTTGGGTTTTCTCAAAGATGCAAACTTTGTTGGTTAACCATGGTACCTGAATCTGGGTGCCGGTCAGATCTCGCCGGCGGGGGTTTTAGCCGGAAAATGGAGCTCCGGTGAGTGTGAGTGAGAGTGTCAAGTGTGTGAAAAAAGAGGTGTGTGTGAGTGGCAAAGCAACGAATTAAGTTGAAAATGAAAAGATAACTCTCATTTGGAGCGAAAACGGTAACATTTGTCTCTGTCTCTTTTTTATTTATTTATTTATTTTACTTATTATATTTATTTTTATTATGAAAAATAAAATGGCATTGTTGCTTTTTTTTTCTTTCTCTTTTTGTCTTGAACTTAACGCCTCCTTCTTCTGCATTTCTAACTCTCTTCTTCATTACCTTCCTGGCTTCCTCTCCAATCACATGTGAATGTTTCATCGTTTTTTGTGTTATTATATTAATTTAGCGAAACAATAAGTAATCAATGGCAAATCCGTGCCTGCCGCTTAAACTTTTATAATGTTTAGCTAAAATATTGGCTTGTGGCATAAGAATAAAAATTAACCAATTTCAAGTGACAAGAAATATATTCTTTTTAAGTAAGGTGTTATTTGGATGGTTATGAGTTTTTAGATTCCAAGAAATTTTAACTAAAATAGTTACAATTTAAATAAGGTGTTACAATTTAAGACAGAAAACTAAAAACCATAAAATCAACGTTTTAAAAACCACAAAAAAAACTTGGTTGAAATTTTTTAAAAATCAAAAACTGAAATTAATAGGAATTAATGTAATTTCTAGATGGAATAATGAACTTGGTTTTTAGTTTTCAATTTGAGTTTTATAAATGAAAAAAAAATTGAGAGAATTTTATTCTTTTCAATGGGTTTATGAGGTTCAATTTGGATTAGTAGAACCAATAAGAGTTGGTTTAAGTGGTACATGTTTGATTCCCTTAAGTAAGGTATTCTTTCAATGGGTTTATGAGGTTCAATTTGGATTAGTAGAACCAACGCGGGTTGATATCAAGTAAACCAAAAAATTTGGATTAGTAGGAATTAATGTAATTCCTAGATGCCAAAACTTTTGAGACCAAAAAATAAGAATAAAACTTATGATAAATCTATGTGGATTTTAGTTGTTATAGAAATATTTGTATGAATAGTTCAAAAAAGGGAAATAAAAAACTTATAAACTAGTTAATATCAAAAGTGTATATTAGAAGGATGTTGTATAAAAATTAATTGATAAAAGTATATTTAATTTTTGACCAAAACAAAAAAAAAGTATATTTAATTTTCTTGAATTTTAAACGAAATTGTAGGGTTTAGAAATGTTTTAATTAATTCATAATTTTAGTTATTAGCTTAATTTTTTTTCCTCTCCTATTTTTTACTACAAATAAGTGAATGTAATGGTATGTGTAAAAACCAAATGAGAAAAACTTCCTACCTATCATTCTTTTCTTCTTGTACCCACCATTTTTCAAGCACCACCAAACCCCATTCAAATCCATCAAATTTCAAACTTCTCATCGTCGTCACCTACCAACACGGCCATATCACCACCAATACCTGCCAAATCTTGATAGCCTACGAAGAAATGTGGTATTATATATGATTCCTCAAAATAGTGACAAAGAAAATAAGGAAACAAAATTACATCCTCCTCCAAAACCAAAACTGGGGGAAAGGCTAGTAATTGTAAAACATTGATGAGGGGATTCGTCTTGCTCAATGGCATTCCTCTCTCTCCGTTATTACATAATTTTGTTACCAGCCTTCAAGTTGGATCGTATTCACAGGTGGAAGAACAAGATTTTTTTTTTGTTAATTTAGGACGATTAGATAAGGAAAATGATTTGCGTACCAAAAAAAGTTGTAGACAATGTATACCACATATAGTGTACCCATTATTCTTTCTTTTTTTAATTTTTTATTTATTTTATATATATTATTTATTTTTATTTTATTATTATTCACTTTTATTATTTATCTCATTAAATAAAATATAGATTAAGAAATACAATAAATGTGTTGACTTATATTTACTTTATTGTGTTTTTTTAATATATGACTTATCCTCTTTATTTTATTACAAGTAATATATATGTGTATTGTTCTATTTGTGATATATGATCTTACTTTGATCAATCAGTTTGAATGACTTATCGCAGGACTCTTTTTTCTCTCTTTTATGACCAGTAACTCATTTTTACATTTTGTATTTATTTTTTCACTTTTATTATTATCTTCATTTTTATTTATCTGTATCAGTAAATAACAATTTAGATTAAGAAATACAATACATATATTGATTTACATTAAATTAATTATTAATAATATTATTATTGTTGCTTGATACTAGGTATGTTAACGGGGCGGGGGCAAACGGGAGCGACTAATGCATTACCCGTATCCATACCAACTAAAAATAACGGATATCCATAGTGTATAGAGGATATTCACGGGTATCTATTATATTTAAAAATTTATAATTTAATAAAAAAAGATAGAAAATATCGTATAATATACTCTAATATTATTACAAGTTAATATATTAAACAATATCATTATAAAAAACTTAAAAAATAAATTTTATGTCATCATAAAATAATTAAAAAAAATCTTATTATTTTAATATATTTAATAAAAAAATATATTTAATAATTATACAGTACTTGTGAGACGGGTAATATAATATTTGTCCCCACCCACATGTATTCATTTACGGGAGGCAATTTGCTCCTACGGTGAAATTATTTTTAAATGAGGTTAATGTTGTGTCCATTGGCGGTTAAGACATAGATATGTTGATTAATTGCATCTGAATAGAACAAGTGATTACATGGAACTTATGCTAACCGTTCAAGGAATTATGTGATCGTAAGGTTATTGTGAGTATAATAAGGGTTAATTAATAGTTAATTTGGTTAATGACATCATAATGGAACAATGATCACCATTGAACTTATGCTAACCTTCATCAAAACGCAATCGTTGTGAATGAGGTTAATTGCATGTCCATTAGCGGTTAATGAAATAGTACATTTGGTAATTGCAAATCAACATAAAACAATGATCACATGGAATTTATGTTAACACCCTTCGTGAAATGCAATCTTATGAAGATGAGGTTAATTGTGTATCCATTAACGGTTAATGAAAATAGTAAATTTGGTTATTTGCATCAGAATAAAACAGTCCATATGGAATTTATGTTAACACCTTCTTGTGAACATTGTTGAGTCTCAAAAATATTATTACATGATTAATAATGTTTTAAGTCTCATAATCTTGAGTTTTAATGTATAACAAATTTGGTTAAAGTATCCTGAAAGAAGGAACAAATCTCTTAAAGGAATTTTCTGTGTTTCAGCATCCTTCTGAAGGAGCAACTCTCTGAAGTTATGCAATCCTCTGAAGTGATGCAACCTTTTGAAGGAGAGGAACCTGCTGGAGAATCAGGACCTGCTGAATGAGCCAGTAAACCTTCTGAAGTCGTGATACGTCGTACTTAGAATTGTATCTTCTTGGGAATGAGTTTCTCTGTTGATCCCTTTTGAAGACTCAAGTCTTTTCTTTGCTTTTCTGCCAGCTGTCTGCACCTCACTCCTCCTTCTGACAAGGAAAATTAGAAACCTTTTTGTATATTTCAAATTCCTTTTCACCAAAAAGGTAGTCTCTGCTGTGAAAGTACACTTTGCTCAGAAAAAGTAGAGTCAGTGATGCTGCACACCCACCCCTATTGTGTCTGCTGCTGCAAGCTATCAGAAGCTTGTGTCTCAATGGAAATAAAGCTGTTTTCACAACGGGATTTATAGAAAAGTCTAAACAGTCTCATATATATATATATATCTCTATAAATACAAGTCTTAATGCAGAGAAGAACAGAGAACGAACGTGAACTTGTTGAAGTGCTGTAAAATTTCTCTAAGAAATATTTACACTCTATTCATTTGTACTCAATTTTCATATCCTGAGTTCAACTCAATAGATTGTACACTTACCCAATTTAGGCTTTAAACTTGTGTAGTTTCAAAGCTTAAGCAATCTTTCTTCCAAAACAGTTTTCTGTTTGAGCCTGGAGAGGCTTGTTGTTTAAACAATACTTGTTGTAAAGCCTGGAGAGGCTTGTGGTTTAAAGAATACTTGTTGTAGTAGAGCCTGAAGAGGCTTGACAAAAAAGAATATTTGTATATCTGATCAGATAGTGAAAATCCTTAGCTGGTAAGCTTTGGGACTGGACGTAGCTCACAGTGGTGGTGGGTGAACCAGTATAAATCTTTGGCTAAGTCTTCTCTTACCCTTAACTCATTATATTTGGCGTATACTAACGCGGAGGGTTCTGAGTTTATTGTTTTATAACTTTAAGCTGAAAATCTATCTAAATATATTGAAAAACAAGTTTCTCAAACTATTTTACTGAACCTGCCGAAGTCACTTAAGCAAGTATAATATTTCCAATTTCAGCAAGTTATAAAAACTTCTTTGTTAAAAGTGTTGCTTGTGAAAGGTTTTCCAAAATCAGTTTAAAATTTATAAAACAATATTCAATCCCCCTTCTAGTGTTTCCCTGTGGTTTCTACAAACACGAGGTTAATTATGTTTACAGAAATGGTGAATTAAATAGTATATTTGGTTATTAGCATCAAAATAGAATAATAATGACAAGAAACTTATGCCAACCCTTCCGGGAATGCAATCTTGTGAACATGGGTTATTTGTGTGACCATTAATGATTAATGAAATAATTAATTTGGTTAATGACATCATAATAGAACAATGGACATACAATGAACCTCACATTCACAAGATTGCATTCGATGAAGAGTTAACATAAGTTTCATGTGATCATTGTGGCTATAAGATAAAATAAGTTAACATAAGATGAAATAATTATGGCAACAATTTGTCTATTCATAGTAGCATAAGCTGAAATAAGTTAACAGCCTTAATAGTCAAAACATGGTCAGGACACATAAGTAGTCCCCATACTTCAACATGGCCAGGAAACAGAATGCAATCACCATAATATAAACAAATTACAAAACATCAAATTCAAAATAAGATCATTGCCAACATGGACAAACTCAGAATTTCCTAATAAAAGAAAATTTCAATACATCAAAATAAATTCCACAACAGTAATGGCATACACATCAAAAGCCAAATAAGTTCATTGTTTGTTCAAAATCCAAATAAGTCTTCATGGTCCTTGAGGCCTAATTCCATGAGTGGGCATGAATAGCCTAGCCTTGTTAGAATCTTCAACATTTAGATTTGGAGAACTTGGTGGGGGACTTTTTTGTGGGGAGCCTTTTTGGGCAGTAGCACCCTTCTTTCCTCTGATGTTGAGCTTGGGCCTGAGAACCATGTTCTGTGTCTTCGATGGACTTGGGTTGAGAGATGGTGGTTGGGATTGTGACAAGTCAATTTCATCTGGCAGTGAGTGAAGTAAATATTGTAATCACAAGAAGGGGGGTTGAATTGTGATCTCTTTAAATTTCTGCAATTTTCTTCTAATATTTATTTCTGCTCAAGTTAAACACTTGGCTAATATTAGAAGTTCAAAGGTTAATCCTTACAATATGAACTATATGTGTATTATGCAGAAAATATGGTCCTTGATTTGAACCTTGATAAAAGACAACTTACTTAGGTATTAGATAGATTTAAAATAGTTTCATGCAAATGTTATGTCAGTTATAATGCAAATGCACAAACAGAAGTAAGTGGTTTTAAGGGATAAGAAGATTTGCAAACAATATTTATACTGATTCACCTTTTAACCTTGAGGCTACATCCAATCCCTACCCTCAGTAGGACTTTTCCACTATATCAACCTTGATACAATGACTTCTTGGGTTCTCCTCACCGCTAGTATTCTTCTGCAGCCTCTTCAGGCTCAACCAGTATTCTTCTGCAACCTCTGCAGGCTCACCAAATATTCTTCTGCAGCTTCTACAGGCTCACCAAGTATTCTTCTACAAACAGCAGGGCACACCTCACTCTTGCAGACTTAACCTATCTATCTCTCAGAAGATATTACATTCTTTTGAGAGTTACAGATTTGTTTGAATGAAATATAAAGAACAAAGGCTCAAGATTTAAAATAAATAGTATACAGCTGAAATTCTTGAGCCAACACACATTGTTCTCACTTTCCTAACTTGATAAACTCATAATAAATAGATTAGAAGAAAGTGGAAATTCTGCAGAAGGTAGAAATATAATTTCAGAGAGTTTTTATGCTTCTTCTGCTCAATCAGCTGTGTGTTATTTTTCAGGAGAGGGTCTTTTTATAGCCAAGGATTGAAGAATATAGCCGTTGGACAAGTCTTGGAGAGCAAGTCAAAAGGACAGTTGGAAGTGCAGCAGTTGTCACTGTCATGTGCAGCTTTTTCTCTTTCCTCAGTTTGACTGGTCCTATCTTCTGATGACTGCATCTTCTGAAGCTTGTATCTTCTCCAGCAGGAAACAATTTCAGCAAAATGTTTCCATTTCAAATTGTTTTCTTCTTCATGAAATAATTACTGGTTTTTTATGTAATTTAAGAATGATGAGGAGCATGCCCAACAATAGTTTAAGATATTCTTCTTAGAACTATCTTTGCTTCTTCTTCAGGAACTTTTACTTTAACAACATCCTTATTTCTTTGTTTTTACAGAGATCTTTCTTCTTATCACATAAATATTTTGGAGAGGAAGTTTTGTGACTCTAACTTGAACTATGAGTGCATCTTCTAATGAGTTCTTGTCAGGTATCTTCTTGAGATCTTACTGTCACCAAGTATCTTCTGGAACTTGTCAGGGAATATATTTTTCTGATTCTTCTCAACAACTTTCTTGCTTTCATGTTACTTAACATTTCTTTTCTTTATTGTAAGATGATATTTATTTAGTGACTGTCTCTTTCCTTCTGAGTTACTTGAAATAAAATCTGCAGCTTTTTTGTTT
The DNA here is from genome assembly GCA_026901365.1 of Sesbania bispinosa. Classification (NCBI taxonomy): domain Eukaryota; kingdom Viridiplantae; phylum Streptophyta; class Magnoliopsida; order Fabales; family Fabaceae; genus Sesbania; species Sesbania bispinosa. The sequence continues at coordinate 237,757 of QLOH01000378.1, forward strand.
CTTCTGATGTATTACATCAGTGGTTATTCTTTCATTTTACTTGTTTCTTCTTAAGACAACTCACTTTGAAACATTAGTCCTTATACTCAGAATTATAGTAAATATACTTTGATAATTTTGTCATTATGAAAACATCTCTTGAAGTTGGTTGGATATCTCTAGAAGGGGGTTGAATAGAGACTTTAAAATTTTGTTCCTGAAATTTGCACACTTAAATTGCAAGTTGAGACGTGATCTCAAGTCTGATGACTTGGAGTCTCAATTAATATAGATGAGAAGCAGTTTCAATTTCAATCAATTGATCAAGTATAAATTATTTCAATTGTTCAAATCTGGTTTTGTTTAATGTAATTTAATTAATTAAGTAATCTCAAATTTGAGATGAGCCAAGAGCAATGTAAAGTAAAGAGATAGGGAAGAGAGATGCACAATGATCTTATTTTGCTTCACCAACTCCTTGGGCTACGTCCAGTCCTCACAACACGTGAGATTTCCACTATTGACAATCACAACCAATTACAAGTATTCTTACAGCCTCTTCAGGACGTCTCTCACACCAAGCCTAGGCACTCCTATCTTGGCTGAGCTACAAGTATTTTTACAGCCTCTTCAGGACGCTCACACTCACTCTGAGACTAGGCTTCCTCCTATCTCAGATGAGACTGGTTACAATGATTTGTAGGATAAGATGGGTCTAGCTTACAATCATACAAAGTATGGATAGACAGTGAGCTTAGCTAGAGTTTATCTCTTCTATACAAGTAGAAAGATTACAAGCTGAGAAGAGAAAATAAATTGAGACTACAAGTGTTCTCAAGTTGAGATCAGATCTTTAAGTATGATAGACTTGAGATGTGGACTTGAGATGTAGGATGAGATGCAAGGATGTTCAATAATCAGCATAGTCTCTCGCTCTTCTTCACTGTAGACTTCAACATTTATTTCAAATGCAACTAGCCGTTTATGACTGTTATTCTAGCCGTTGAGAGCCATTGCAGGTGAGAGGAACTTTTCTGTTGAGAGGAGAGCTTGCTTTTCAGGGTCTGATGTCATTGTGTCAGCGCACAGTGTACTTGTCTTGACCCTGTGTTGACATGATGCTATGTCTTCTCAATCTGAACTTGAGTCTCAACTTTTTGTGTCTGAGTCTGCTCTCAACACTTGCATCTGAGCTTGGCTTTCAACTCTTGCATCTGATCTTGAGATTATGTCTCAAGCTGATCCAGAGTCTCTTTTAAGATAATTTTCACTGGATCTGATCTTCTCAATAATTAAGTTTGAGTCTCATCTTTCAACTGACTTACTTTCTGAGTGAATGATAGTTAAACCATTTTCTGAATCTGCTTCTTATTCATGAGATGACCTCTTGTTCTTGAATCTGCATCTGATCTTGAGCCCGCGTCTCAAGCTGTTCTTGAATCTCTTCCTTGCTTATCGTTCTTGCTTTAAGCCTTTTTCCTTGGCATTTCTTATTTCTGACTTTCATGTTTTGTAACCTCAAAGATCTTCTTTGAGCTTTATTTTCTTGGTCAATTTCTGTAAAACAAAGTCTAGAAACTCTGCCATATACTTGAGAACACAATTAGTAAAATAATAAGATGCATCTCATTCAGTTCAACACATATTCAAACTTAATGGTTTGACACATTAAAAACTTTAGGAGTGAGTTTGTCTAACAATCTCCCCCTTTTTTTATGATGGCAAACCATGAAGTTTTGGACTTGAAGAGATTCAGATTTTAAGTTTGAGTTTTAATGATCAGCTCCCCCTGAGATGTGCAGTCCTTTTCTTTTAGAAGATCTTACTCTTTTGAGAGTTGAGCTCCCCCTGAGTCTAAGGCTTTATTGATACTGATTTATTTTTCATCATCATAAGATAATTCCAGTAGATAAAATTTGATACAAAATTTTAATGCAAACAGAAATACTTTCATTAATCACAGAAATTCAAAATATCAAATTTTACAAGAGAAAGATGCCACCGCATCTCATCATTTAATCAGAAAAGATGCTATTACATCTTACACTAAAAGCAACATCTCAAACAAGCATCTCAAACTTTAAAACTCAAAAACTACCTAAGACTATTATCAGGTGTAAAACCTAACCAAACTCTCCCCCTTTTTCCATAATCAACAAAGAAAAACTAGCCAAGCTAGGATGAAGGAGAAGAGGATGAGTCTGAAGTATAAGCAGGTGGACGTTGCACAACTTGAGGAATCTCAGGAAGAGGAGGCAGAATAGAAAGATGAAGGTTCATCTTCTTGTGTAAATCATTGGAAGTACGAATTGCTTGAAGGACAGTGTCAAGCCCGTCAAGAATTTCCTCTTGCCTCTTATTTTGATGTTTGAGCTTCTTGAGAATCTTCTTCTGATTTTGCTCAACCTTGGAGCTAAGATTCTGGTGGTGTTGTTGTTCCTCTGCTTGGAATTGATTAAGGAAAATGTTGATTGAGTTTGAGATATGAGTGGGAATTGATGGTTCTGATGTTGGAGCTTGAGAAGGTTCAGGTGGAGGAGCAGATTGATCATATTTTGGTGGTGGAGAATTAATGAGTGTGTCGACAAAGAACTTCCAGGTGTTGGTAGAGATGTAGGGAAGGAGTAAGATGGCTCATACCTAGTAGGTGTCTTCTGTTGAGAGGTAGGTGCCTCTTCAGTCTCAATAGCAGCAGGTTGTTGCTCTTGCATAACCTCAGGAGTGGAGTTGGTTGTTTCTTTGTCTAAACTAGCAAGGGTTTCAGCAACAACTTTGGTCATAGGAGATGAGGAAGCTTGAGGTATCATCTGTTGAGGAGATGGAGGTGACGTCTGATGAGGTGAGGGTGGTTGAGATTGAGGTTGAGGTTGAGATACTGGTGTAAGAACCACAGGAAACACTAGAAGGGGGTTGAATAGTGTTTTAAAATTTTAAGCTAATATATGAAAACCTTTTCGTAAAAGACATCAAATGAACGTTTGCAAGTTATTATGGAAAACTCAGTTACCAAATAAAAGATTATCAGAGTTACGCGGAAGTTATGCACATTCGTTTTCAGAAACTTGCAATCTTTACTAAAACGGATAAGCATTCTATGAGCACTTCAGATGGTTCAAAAAAGCATTTTCAAAAACTTGGTCTCAACTAGATTCAATATATAAAACAATATGTTCAAAAATTTTGTGTACTATTATTCTGCAAATTTAGTTACTTGCTGAAAACTTGTGTTATTAGTGAACTTGCTGAACCTCTTAAGAAGGTTCAGTAAATGTTTTTTTTTTAAAAGATTTATTTAATAAAAAGGTTATAATTTGTGCGAAACACATATTCACTTTTCAAACCCCTCCTTAGTTAGAAATAAACGGATAATGACTGAATGTAAAGAGTTAAGGGTAGAGAGAAATTTACACAGAAAATTTATCCTGGTTCACCCACTAACTCAGTGAGCTACATCCAGTCCTAGGGCAAACCACCACTGGATTTTCAACTATCTGAACACAGATACAAGTATTCTTTTATCCCAGCCTCTTCAAGCTTACCAAGTATTCTTTGTTATCAACTGCCTCTCCAGGAAACTCATTGCAGTATTCTTTTTCCCAGCCTCTCCAGGCTAAACAAGTATTCTTTTGTTATCAACTGCCTCTCTAGGCAACTCATTGTAGTATTCTTCTTCCCAGCCTCTCCAGGCTGAACAAGTATTCTTTCTATCAAGCCTCTCCGGGCTCTACCAAGTATTCTTTTATCCCAGCCTCTCCAGGCTTACCAAGTATTCTTTTCTATTAAGCCTCTCCAGGCTCTACCAAGTATTCTTTTATCCCAGCCTCTCCAGCCTTACCAAGTATTCTTTTCTATCAAGCCTTTCCAGGCTCTACCAAGTATTCTTTGTTTTTCAACTACCTCTCCAGGCTTACCAAGTATTCTTTTCTATCAAGCCTCTCTAGGCTCTACCGAGTATTCTTTGTTTTTCAACTGCCTCTCCAGGCAACTCATGCAGTATTCTTTCTTTCTCCAAGCCTCTACAGGCTCTCAAGAGTATTCTTTCTTCCACCAAGTCTCTCCAGGCTCTCAAGAGTATTCTTTCTTTCACTAAGCCTCTCCAGGCTCTTCACATTCTCAAGATGTTTACATTTGAGGATTTGTTTAGTTTACTGAGTAACACTCAGAATACAAAGATTAAGTGCTAAGTACAAGGAATGACAGAGATATAAGTGTATATTTCTAAGTTCTAATTCATCTCTTCAGAAGGTTGGCGATGTATGATCTGTATTGAGCTTGGACAATTTCTTCTGTAAGCTTGATAAGTGCCATGATTTAAGGATAGATGATTTGATATCCATGGCTGCCTCCTTTTTGTCAATGCCTTGTGAATATTTCATTTTTAGGTTAAGGCTGACTTTCCTCTCTTTTCTTCTTTTTCTATCCTTCTTCCTCTCTTGGAGTATCTCTGGGATCTCTCCCAGTTCTTATCTGTGCTCTCTCTTTCTCCAACGGTCAGAGGCTAGAGGCAAAAAGATCTCTCTCAAATTCATATTTCAGGCTATTTATATGTTCTAATAAAATATAGCCGTTGAGAGACGTTTTAACTTTACCGTTGAAAAAGTATGAGTGATGTTCTTCAAGCCGTTGTGAAATAGCTTTCTCATGCGGTAGCTTCTGAGATCAAGCAGATTAGGTGTGCGGATGATTTGGTTCTGACACACTACAGATAATATAATAAGCTTGCCTTTATCTGAGAGATTTTCTTTGTCTTCAGTAAGTTGATGTTTCTCTCTCTTGGTATTTCTTCTTTATATTTTCTCCGAGAGTGAAATTGCTTCTTCAACAAGTTGGCTTAGTTTCTCTCTTCTTATTCTTTCACTGTATGAAGTCTTTGGCTAGAATAGAGATGATTATTAGCCGTTGTGCTTCTTCTTTTTCCATAGTGAGTTTAGCTTTTCTTTCTGAAAAGACTTCTGACTTTTGATGGCGTGTTGCAGAGTTTGTACAGAAGTAGGTGTACAGCAGCGCTGACCTATCTCTGGTCATTATTTGCTTTTCTGCCTTTTTCTCCTTTTTCTTTCTCGAACAGAGCTTCTTGAAAATAAGGAAAATAGCTTTTGCTACTATTTCCTTTCTGGATGAAGGCATAAGATGTTTAGACAAGTTCTAGTTGTTTAAGCAAATGGTATTTGCCTTTGTTGAGACTTTTCGACGTTTGAGATTTGTCCATGTAGTCATAGAGTTGATAATCTTCATATCTTAAGAATGTTTTTGGCTTCTCCTTTTTCAGATAGATTGAAATGCCATGTCACTGTATTCGTAGAGTATGTGTTTAGTAGATTCATTTTATCATGCACATACTTTCAGAGAGTTGAATTACTGCAACATAGATTGATTCTCCTTCACTCTTCTTCTTCAATCTGGATCTTCTAGATTTATTCCTCTATTTTTCATATTGTTGCTTCGTTGTTCTTCCTTGTTATTGATGATCTTCCATGAGCTTGATTCTAATCTTCATTGGTTGATTCAGCATGTTGATTATTTGATTATCTTCAGCGTGTTTGACTTTTCTTAAACTTCCTTAATGACATTCAAGTAGATTGATCTTTCAGATAGTTGCTATGATGGAGGGTTGCTTTCCTTCTAACTGAATTTCTTTCTTCAGCCCATATGATTTCAGCAGGTTGATCAATTCTTTAGATAGTTTGTTCCAATGCTTTCTTCTTCTTCTTTATCTTTTGTTCGTCTTTTTAGCTTGCTGCTTCTTTCTTATTCTTCTTCTTAGTCTTCTAGTTCTTTTATTCTAGTCTTTCTCTTCTTGTGAATTTGTTGGTCATCTTCAGAGAGTTGATCCAATGCTTTCTCTCATTTTCTTGATCTCCTGTTCTCCTTCAACAGGTTTCTCCTTTCAGCAGGTTGCTTCTACAAAGTTCCTGAAATGCACAGACAAATACCTTTCTTAGTAGCACCTGTTTTCTTATAGTTTAATCTAATTTGTTACTCATTAAAACCAAGGATAATAAGTCTTGAATCTAATTTAAATACTTAAATTAATTATGAGACTCAACAGCTGGTTCCTCCATCTCAGGTGCCGATTCACTTGCAGCTGGTTCTTTAGTGTTCAGAGGTTGTGGTTCTGGCTGAGTGAGAGCAGGTGAGACGTTCTCAAACCTTGTCTTCTTTTTCTTTTTCTTCCTCGTCTCAGTCTCAATTGAGACGGAAGGTTGAGACTTTCTTTTCTTTTCTTCTCTTCTCTAGGGATCTCAGACCCTTCTTGAGATCCCTCTGTAGCTTCTTTTGCATCTTTCTTCTTCTTCTTCTTCTTCTTTTTGTGAGTTTCAAACATCTTAGAAGAAGGTGAAGCTTGTGTAGTAGGAGGAATGGGAGCAGGTTTCTCAAGAGGAAAAGTAGGGGTGGAATAGACTTACCATCCAGACTAAGAGACTTCTGATTTGATTTTCCAACATATCCAGGTCTCTCCTTCGTCTCTTCACACCCACTGAGATCAACCTTGAAGTGCTTCACACTTTTGGTTGTGAGCATGACAAAGGGAAGAGATGCAGTGATTTTGGGATTGTGGAAGGCATGTCCCATGTGTTTGAGGATGAGGAAGGGAAGGTTCAGAGGTCTACCATGCTTCAGATGATACATTACCATGAGATCAGGAGTGTGGACTTTGTTGAAAGTGCTAGCCCTAGGCATGATACACTTTGCTACCAGGTGGAATAGAAATTTTCCAAAGTAGTTGAGAGAGCAAGCAGAGTCAGTGATGGATGCATCTTTGAACAGAGAGGTTCCCACACTTACTGCTAGAACTCCTATATGATTCCACCATTGCTCCTCGTTGTAGAGTCTGTTCCCAACAACTGGGGCTTGGATGATTGCCCCCAGAGACTCCTCAATGAGCTCAATATGGACACCTCTGATATTTGCTATGACATGAGGCAGTCCTTGAGATGCACCTTTGGCTTTGGAGCAGGCAGCATAAGAGGCTCTTGTCATCTTGGGAAAGACTGGCAATGTCATGCACAAATAGTCTTCCCACCCCTGCTTTCTGAGATAGGGACCAATGTCCCAATTTTCTTCACTTAACTCTTTAAGGGCGATGACCCTTCCTATTACAATATTCTTCTCAGTGAATTTCTTGGTAAACTTCTCCTCTATTTCTGCATTCTCAAATAAGTCTGATTGGAAGGAGAGCTTCTTTCTCTTAGCTTCTTCAGTTGCCTTCTCTTTTCCTTGCTTTAAGGGCTCAGCTTTGGTGAGGTCTATGTGAATGGGTGATTTTGGGACTTTAGGTGCAGAGGTTTTAACCACATTAGAGGCAATCCTCTGGGACTTTGGTCTTCGAGGGATAGGAGTACTTTTCTTAGAAGAAGTGGATTTAGAAGATGGTGAGGGTTGAGACTGGGTTTGAGATGGTTCAGATTCAGTGCTTGGTTATGGAGAAGGGGAACGACTGAGATGTTCCTGGCTAGAATGAATACTCCCCATAGGTTCTGAATCATTTGATGAAGTCATGTCTGTTTCTGGGGATGAGGAGGATGAAGAGATATCAGAGTATGGGAGTTTTAGAGCTGTTACATTGATGCATATTGAGAGAAGAAAGAAGATGAGATGAGGGTTTATCTCTTGGTTTATATATATATAGAGAGAGATTTAGAGAGAGAGATGAATAACGTCTATCTCAGTGGGTAGTTAATGCACAGTTGAGAAGTGGTTGGGCACTTCTTTTTATACCCAACGGCTAGTTGTGTGCGTAGTGGGGAGTTACTAGTCGTTTGCTGACAGCTATATTACTCTCTCAGGTAACGTCTTTTTGACGTTATATGAGCTTTGACTTGAGACTCATTATGAGACGAATCTCATCTGAGCTCCTTTTAATGTCATCTTCTCACAGATTTGCCATGGATCTCATCTTTCTGAGACTTAGAGCTGATCTTAGCCTGAGAAGCAGTCTCTCAAATAAGAATTTTAATTAAGTGCACACATATTTAATAATTTTAAATTTTCAACAAACCTTTCTTCCACTAATGGCTTAATAAAGATATCAGCAAGCTAATTCTTGGTGTCAACAAAGATGATTTCAATATTTCCCTTTTGCACATGATCTCTTATGAAGTGGTCCTTTATGTCTATGTGCTTAGATCTTGAATGATGAATAGGATTCTTAGCAAGATTTATTACACTGGTGTTATCACAAAATATTGGGATTTTGGAATACCTGAGTGCATAATCTTGCATCTGAGACTTGATCCATAGAATCTGGGTACAACAAGCATCAGCTGAGACGTACTCAGCTTCAGTAGTCGATAGAGCTATTGTGTTTTGCTTTTTGAAAGACCAAGAGACAAGGCATTCTCCCAGAAAGTGACATGTTCCACTTGTGCTCTTTCTATCCATCTTGTCTCTAGCAAAATCAGCATCACTGTATCCTTTCTCATACCAGAGGCCAAGATTAGTGGTTCCTAATAAATATCTAAAAACTCTTTTAACAGGTGTAAGATGATATTCTTTAGGATCAGATTGATATCTGGCACATATGCCTACAACATATTGGATATCAGGTCTTCTAGCAGTTAAGTACATGAAAGATCCAATCATACCTCTGTAGAGCTTATCTGAAACAGTCTTACTCGTCTCATCTTTGTCAATCTGAGTTGAGGGGTGCATTGGAGTCTTCATTGGCTTGGCATCATTCATCTTGAATTTTGTTAGCAAATCTCTTGCATATTTCTCTTAGTTGATGAAAATGCCATCTGATAATTGTTTTATTTACAAACCAAGGAAGAATCTCAGCTCACCCATCATGCTCATCTCAAATTCTCTGTGCATGAGACTGGAGAATTCTTGACCGAGAGATTCATTAGTAGATCCAAAACTAATATCATCCACATAAATCTGAACAATTAATAAATCTTTGTTAAACTCCCTTTTGAAAAGTGTGGTGTCAATCTGTCCTCTGGTGACCCATTTTCTGTTAGGAAAGAGCTTAGCCTATCATACCAAGCTCTTGGATCTTGCTTGAGACCATACAAGGCTTTCTTGAGTCTGAGTACACACTCTGGATGATGAGGATCTTCAAGCCCAAGGGGTTGTCTCACATAGACTTCTTCTTCAATGATTCCATTTAAGAATGCACTTTTTACATCCATTTGATAGAGTTTGAAGTCTTTGTGAGCAGTAAAGGCTAGGAGGATTCTGATAGCTTCAAGTCTGGCAACTGGAGCAAAGGTCTCATCATAGTCTATGCCCTCCTGGTTGTTGTATCCTTGTGCTACCAGTCTTGCTTTATTTCTCATGACTTTGCCCTTTTCATTGAGTTTATTTCTGAAAACCCATCTGGTTCCAATTATGGATTGATAAGATGGAGGAGGAACCAGATCCCAGAATTTGCTTTTGTCAAACTGGTTGAGCTCTTCTTTCATTGCTTTGACCCAAGACTCATCATTGAGAGCTTCATGGATGTCTTTTGGTTCTACTTCAGATAGAAGTGTCATCATGTTTTCAGCATCTCTGAAAGAGGATCTGGTCCTGACCCTATTTGAAGTTTCTCCAATGATCTGATCTCTAGGATGAGATCTTATCAGTCTCCAGCTTCTGGGTAGTTCAAATGCATGCTCATTCTGGATCTCAAGTGTTCCTTGCCTTGTTCCCCTGGTCTTAGTTTGTCCTTCAGGCTTGTCTTCATCTTGTGAGGTATTGGACATATCAGGTTGAACGCTTCTATGAGACCCTATCTCAGATTGAGCTTCTCTCCTTGATTCTGTTTGAGAGGATCTCATGTGATTCTGTTCTGGTGTGGATCTTTCTTTAGCTTCCTGAGTTGAGATCCTCAGCTGTCCCATCATTTCCTCAATTTCTTCATCCACTTTCTTCTGGGAGTTTTCCTGCATCTCATTAAAGACTACATGCACATATTCTTCAGTAGTTTTTGTTCTTAAATTATATACTCTATAAGCTTTGGAAGTGAGAAAGTATCCAAGGAAAATTTCTTTATCAGACTTTGTGTCAAATTTTCCCAACTGATCTTTAGTGTTCAAGATGTAACAGTCACAACCAAACACATGAAAGTAAGAGATTGAAGTTTTGTTCAAGATCTTTCTTATGGTAACTCTGTTTATAATATAGCAGGAGGTATTTACAGCTTCTGCCCAAAAATATTTTTCAATACTAGAGTCACATAACAAAGTTCTTGCCATTTCTTGAAAAGTCCTATTCTTTCTTTCAACCACTCCATTCTGTTAGGGTGTTCTTGGACATGAGAAGTTATGAGTAAAGCCACTTTTATCAAAGAATTTCTTAAATTTGGCATTCTCAAATTCACCTCCATGGTCACTTCTCACAGCACCAATTCCATATCCTTTCTCAGATTGGATCCTTTTGCAAAATGTTTTAAAAGACTCATAGGATTCATCCTTCTGAGAAAGAAACAGAACCTAGATAAATCTTGAGTAATCATCCACAATTACAAAACCATATTTTTTACCACTGAGACTTGCAGTCTTAGTTGGTCCAAACAAATCAATGTGGAGGATCTCAAGTGGTCTGGTGGTTGTGACATAAGACTTAGGTTTGAAACTTGATTTGCTGTGCTTGCTTTTTATGCAAAATTCACATATCATGTCTTTGTCAAATTTTACTTTTGGTAACCCTTTGACAAGAGACTGACTTGCAAGTTGACTAATGTTTCTCATGTTAATGTGTCCAAATCTCTAGTGCCTAACCACTTCTCATGGTCATGAGACATGAGACAGGTGAGATCAGATAGGCTCTCAAGTGAGACTGAGTAAAGATTTTTGTTTCTTTCTCCAGAAAAAGCTATTTTCCCAGTCTTTGAGTCTATGATCTCACAGAAAGTGGGTTGGAAATTTACATGATAACCATTGTCACACAGTTGACTAATCCTCAGCAAATTGTGTTTCAGACCCTCAACAAAATATACATTTTCAATCTGAGCTGAGTTTGTCTTACCAATTTTACCTATGCCCTTAATTTGGGCCTTGTTGTTGTCTCCAAATGAGACAACCCCTGTAGCTCTCTCTTCAAGTGACAAGAACTTGCTTTTGTCCCTTGTCATGTGTCTTGAACATCCACTGCCCAGCACCCACATCCTTTTTGATCTTGCTGCTGCCAGACACATCTATTACACCAAGAAATTTAGTTTTAGGTACCTATTTATATTTGGGTCCTTCATGGTTAATTACCCTTCTCTTGGATGCTACCTGTCTCATGTAGCAGTTTGTGGTCATGTGGCCAAATTTGCTACAACAAGAGCATATCTCCTTCTTCCTTTTTCTTGCAGGAATGAAGAAATATTTATACCAGATCTCACTTGAAGACTTTTCATAGCCTAATCCAGCTTTATCAAAAATTCCTTTTTAAGACCCAATTCGTCTCTCAAGGTTTTTAGTACCATTTACAATTTTTGCTAGATCATCTATGATAATTCTATTTTGCCTTTTAAGCTTCTGGTTTTCTTCAAAAAGATTTTTTAGTTCCTGCTCGTTATGAGCTTGAGTCTTTGCCTTGACAAGTTCAGACAGTCTCATTTGAGACAACATGAGACTGTTGTTCTTATGATTCAAACTTTCATTTTCATTTTCAAGAAATTTGACTTTCTCAAGAGCTGTGTATAATTCTGATTTTAGTAAGGAGATCTTTGAGACAAGAAGATTTGAATCATATAAGAGATTTTCAAAGGCAGACTTAAGTTCACTAAATGAAAGTTCAGAGCTCATATACCTCTTCATCAGATGAGTCTCCATTGGCCATGAGACACAGATTGGCTGATTCATTATCTTGACTCTCATCTCCTTCTGTGTCATCCCAAGTGGCCATCATTGCCTTCTTCTTTGGACTTTTCTTTACTTCCTTTCTGAGTTATGGGCACTCAGACTTGATGTGTCTAGGCTTTCTACATTCAAAGCAGATAAATTGTCCTCTCTTGCCAGACTTGATCTCTCCTCTTCTTGATGGATATTTCTTCTTCCACTTCCTCTGGCTCTCCACATGAGTCTGATCTTTCTTGAGATGTAGCCAGTTCATTATCCATCTCACTTTCATCATCATCTTCATCTTCTTCAGTTTCTGTATCATGAGATGGGTTAAGTGAGATCTGTTGAGATGAGGTTACCTTCTTACCTTTGGAGTTACTGGATGATGCCTTTAAGGCTATTGTTTTTGGACGTCTGATGAGGTCTTCTTCCATCAGCTCCTTCTCATGAACCTTTAGTGATCCAAGAAGCTCATATAATCTGAGAGTGCTAAGATCCTTGGCCTCTTGGATTGCTGTGACTTTAGGTCTCCAGGGCTTGGGTAGGCTTCTCAAGATTTTCCTCACCATATCTTGATTTGAGTAAGTCCTTCCTAGAGACTTGAGATCATTGGTGATAACAGTGAAGCGTCTCACCATGTCTTCTATGCCTTCATCTTCATTCATCTTGAAAAGCTCATACTGTCTGACTAGTATGGTGATCTTGGCTTCCTTGACTTGATTGGTTCCTTCATGTTTAACTTCAAGTGCATCCCATATTTCTTTGGCTGATGCACACCCTGCTACCTTATCATATTCACTGCGACTTAAAGCACATGTGAGCATGTGCTTGGATCTTGAATTAAGAACATATCTTTCCTTCTCAGCATCTGTCCATGCTCCTCTGGGCTTAGCTTCTCTCAGACCCAACTCATCAGTAATGTAAGGCACATATGGACCTTGTTCAATGATTTCCCACAGATCAACATGTTGGGATTCAATAAACAATCTCATTCTATCCTTCCAATAGTAATAGTCAGTTCCATCAAAGGCTGGTGGCCTGTTGGTGGATGCTCCTTCAAGAATGAACAAGCTTGTGTTTGGTTTGGTCCAGCCATGGATCTTTTCCCTCTTCACACGTAGGTGTGCTCAACCCCAAAGAGGTCAAGCTCTGATACCAACTAAAGTTGGCTGGATGTCTCTTGAAGGGGGGTTGAATAGAGACTTTAAAATTTTGTTCCTGAAATTTGCACACTTAAATTGCAAGTTGAGACGTGATCTCAAGTCTGATGACTTGGAGTCTCAATTAATATAGATGAGAAGCAGTTTCAATTTCAATCAATTGATCAAGTATAAATTATTTCAACTATTCAAATATGGTTTTGTTTAATGAATTTAATTAATCAAGTAATCACAGATTTGAGATGAGCCAAGAGCAATGTAAAGTAAAGAGATAGGGAAGAGAGATGCACAGTGATCTTATCCTACTTCACCAACTCCTTGGGCTACGTCCAATCCTCACAATTTGTGAGATTTCCACTATTGACAATCACAACCAATTACAAGTATTCTTACAGCCTTTTCAGGACGTCTCTCACACCAAGCCTAGGCACTCCTATCTTGGCTAAGCCACAAGTATTCTTACAACCTCTTTAGAACGTTCACTCTCACTCTGAGACTAGGCTTCCTCCTATCTCAGATGAGACTGGTTACAATGATTTGTAGGATAAGATGGGTCTAGCTTACAATCATACAAAGTATGGATGGGCAGTGAGCTTAGCTATAGTTTATCTCTTCTATACAGGTAGAAAGATTACAAGCTGAGAAGAGAAAATAAATTGAGACTACAAGTGTTCTCAAGTTGAGATCAAATCTTTAAGTATGATAGACTTGAGATGTGGACTTGAGATGTAGGATGAGATGCAAGGATGTTCAATAATAGCGTAGTCTCTCGCTCTTATTCATTGTAGACTTCAGCATTTATTTCAAATGCAACTAGCAGTTTATGACCGTTATTCTAGCCGTTGAGAGCCGTTGCAAGTGAGAGGAACTTTTCTGTTAAGAGGAGAGCTTGCTTTTCAGGGTCTGATGTCATTGTGTCAACACACAATGTACTTGTCTTGACCCTGTGTTGACCCGATGTCATGTCTTCTCAAGCTGAACTTGAGTCTCAACTTTTTGTGTCTGAGTCTGGCTCTCAACTCTTGCATCTGAGCTTGGCTCTCAACTCTTGCATCTGATCTTGAGTTTACGTCTCAAGTTGATCTGGAGTCTCTTCTAAGATAATTTTCACTGGATCTGATCTTCTCAATAATTAAGTTTGAGTCTCATCTTTCAACTGACTTATTTTCTGAGTGAATGATAGTCAAACCATTTTCTGAATATAGTTACAATCTCCCCCTTTTTTATGATGACAACATTTTCAAAATATAGTTACATAATTCTGAGATCCTTAAGAATAATCTCCCCCAAATTTATGCTTTATTTCCTTGTAAATGATTGATTTCAAATAAATATATAATAGACAATAATGTGCAATAATCTATAGCAAACAGAAATCATCGAGCATTAGATTAATAAATTTCATGACAACCAATTACATAAACATCATTCACAGTCAATGATAGGGACATAAAAAAATTGTGCAGCAGCTTGTACAAAATATCAGAATTATGTTATGCTCCTATGCTACTATATACTACTTCTCCCCCTTTGTCATCACTCAAAAGACAACAGGATTATATATAAGGAGAAGCAAAATCATCAACTTTTACTTGGAAGGAGAGGAATGATCTGAAGATGATGAGGTAGCAGGCTGCAAAATGTCAGTTGGTGGCTGGAAAGGTGCAAAAGGCATAGGTGGTGCTTGAGATGCAATAACTGGTAACACAAAGGTGGTAAACCAGAACTGGTGTTTTGTAAACCTTTCAATCATTTCATTAACTGTGTTTTGGAGTGTGTTGACATTCTTGAACAACTTCTTCATATCTGCTTTTGTTTTCCTAACATGGTTCTCAAATGAAGTTACACTTTGACCTTGAGAAGTGTGAGAAGGTTCAGCTATATCCTCAGCAACAGGTATCTTCTTAGGTTGAGAAGGGTTCATGGAATCCTTTTCATGGCTCAGCTGTTGTAGGAAGGTCTTCATGGAGGATAGAGAAGCTGAAATGTTAGGAATGTCCTCTTTTAAAGGTGTAGCAGGAGAAAGCTTGGAATCAGGAATTGGAGTGGCCAAGAATTGGTTCACCATATCGGTGGTGAATGTTCCTACAGAAGAAACAGATTGTGCATCTCCTTTTGGATCTACTTCTTATTCTTCTTCTGAAAGGTGAAGTTCCTCTGTCCTAGCAGGAGAGTCACCTTTTTGTTCAACTTCATCTACTCTTATGGGGGAAGGTTGATGGTGCTCCAAATTCTGATCTTCTGGCTGAAGGAGTGGTAGGGAGGTATCAAATGATGGAGGCCCAGAATAGCTTTTGGCCAACATAGCCAAAGCATCCACTGCCATATCTTCTGCACACCAATTACCATCAACAACTTCCTTTTCTATGACAGTGACATCCTGAGAAGCTTCTTCTGGAGCTACTTCTATAATTGGAGTGTTCACAGAGGCATCCCTTTGAGGTGTAAACTCATAGGGTTCTTCTCTGTCATTAACAGTAGAAGTCTCCATATTTTCTGCAGATTCTGGATGTGCTTCACTTTCTTCTTCTTCATAAGTGAAAGATGCAGGTGGGTCTATGATAGGAGAGTCTATCTTCTCTAAGCTTGGTTCAGAAGAACTAGCTTTAACCTTCTTGCTAGTTCCTTCTTTTGTACTCATTTTCCTCTTCCTACTGAAGGTTTTAAGCTCAACATCTTGCTTCTTAGAGTTGTGACTAAGAGGAGCCACTTCAGCAACATCTTCTTCACCATCTGAATCACTATTCATGTATAAGGAAGGGTCGGGTTTCCTAATGTGCATCTTCCTAATGTTGGACCTATCAAAATAGGTAAACTCTTCTATTTTATGTTCTCCATCTAATGGCACACTGTGGTGTTTAAACAATACGGTGAGAAGCATATCATATGGAAGGCCGGTGTTTACTTTTACAGGGTTTGCAGCATGGATCATATTTCTAGGAATAAGATAAGCTAGGGAGAGAGGCTTGTGTTCTTGAATATGACACAAGATAAGAAGGTCTTGATATGTTAACTTCTCAAGAGTTCCACCTCTTTGCAGAATAGAGTAATAGCAGATTTTGTGAAGAATTCTGCAGAAAGGGGTCATCATGCTTGCTATCAGCTTAGGGCTTGAAGGACTGAGAACCTTTTTTATCACATGTTCTTTTGTTACACCAGCGGCTGCATACTATTATTCTTCATACAACTTGTTCTCACAATGAGGTAGCCCAAGTGCTTCCTCAATTAATTCTGGTGTCAGAACAATTGTTGATCCTTTCAAATCTACTACCAAGGAGTTCCCATCACTCCTGTAGTTGCTAGAAGCAGTGTAGAAGGCTTTGACCATTCTTGGGTACATTGGTTCCTTGATCAGAAGAAAGCTTTCCCATCCTTGCTCTCTTATGAAGTGGTCAGCTTCCCATCCTTCCTTCTTAGTTTCTTTAAGTAAAAATATTTTCACAGGAATTACCACCTTCCATTCCCATTTTTCTAAGAAGGATTTTGCCATTTCCTTATTGCCAAATAGCTTCTCTACAGATACTTCCTCTTCAGTATCTTCTGAGGGATCTGTTTCCATTTCCTCTTCTTCTTCTTTAGAAGATACTTCTTCTTCTTCTCTTGAGGAATGGATTTCAGATGAAGTATCTGCTTCTTCTTTAGCTGAGAGCTCCTTCTCTGAAGAACTGGTGTTGGAAGCATCAATTTTAATAGGTTCTCCTTCCTTATCACCTTCTCCTTGCTTATTTCTTTCTCCTAGGTTCATCTTCACAACTCCTGAACGGATTCTTCCAGACCTTCTGGGATACTCAGAATATACGTTTGATGGAGGTTTTGATGAAGAGGGCTTTGAGGGGTGAGTTTTTGGAGAAGGAGGCAAAGGTTCTGCAGGTATGGGTTCTGCTGAGGGAGGTTTAGCAGAGATAGGAGGGATATCTAGTACTTCTACTACTTCAACAATGGCTAATCGATTCGTTTTTTCGTGACTGCTATAGGAGCAGCTAGAGGGTCCAGGAGATGTTGCATTCTTCCTTCTTGTAGTTAGTTTGATTGTCATTTTCAGATTTTTAGTAAAAATAGAGCACAAATTTTACCAAAGAGAAGGACAATGGGGAACAAAGGAATAGAGATTTGGGTGATTGCTTGAGGTGTTCAAAGAGGAATGGAATGAGTTCTGGATGCAATGGGAGCTTCCTATTTTCTACTACAACGGGCAAAAACTCCGACCCTCTTTCTTTTTTAGTGATAACTAATGTTTCCTCTATTAATAGGACAAAAAGGTTTTTTCTGTTTTTTCTCTGCACAACTGAACTTTCCTAAGCAAATGTTGATCCTTTTGGTTGACTTAGGGATAGGAAAAATTATTTTTCCAAAAGGATTGATTCCTAGGAAGTCTAGCTCGAAAATGACTTTTCTTAAGTCATATGAAATGAGGAAGTTTGACAGATTGCAGCTTGCATTATTTTATTTTATTCTAAGTTCTCTTCTTCTGATAAGAAGATACACCCTCATTCCCCTTTTCAATATAGATTGTTATGACCAATTTTCTTAAGAGAAGAAGATATGCTCAATCTTCTCAATCTTATACAATCATTTTAATAGGATAAAAGAAGTTTTACAGACTGAATAGGTATCAGAAGATACCAGTTTCCTTCTATTCATTTTTGACAAGAAAGGATTTTTATCTTCTAAAGGTTAATTCTTAGAAGATATCCAACATTATTCAATTTTTGACAATTTGCACATATGTAACTTATTTCTAATAAAATTGAATCTTTCTTCTACAAGGGGTTTTGTAAAGATGTCAGCAACTTGCAGTTTTGTTTCAATAAATTTAAGCTCAATATCATTCTTCTGAACACGATCCCTTATAAAATGATGTTTTATATCAATGTGTTTTGATCTGGAATGTTGAATAGGATTCTTAGAAAGATTAATGGCACTAGTGTTATCACAAAATATAGGGATTTTGATATACCTCATGTCATAGTCTTCCATTTGATGCTTAATCCATAGCATCTGAGAGCAACAACTTGCAGCTGGCACATATTCAGCTTTTGTAGTTGATAAAGCAATTGTTGGCTGTTTTTTGCAAGACCAAGATATGAGTGATTCTACAAGAAATTGACATCCCCACTTGTGCTTTTTCTATAAATTCTGTCTCTAGCATAATCAACATCACAATATCCTACAAGATCAAAACTTGTTCATTTCTTAAACCAAAGCCTAAGGTTAGTGGTTCCAACAAAATATCTAAGAATTCTTTTTACAGCAGAAACATGGGATTATTAGGATTAGCTTGAACCTAGCATATAGTCCTACAGAATATAGTATATCAGGTCTACTAGCTGACAAATATAGAAGAGACCCTATCATTCCTCTATATTCTTTCTCAGGAACTGATTTTCCATTCTCATCAGTTTCTAATACTGCAGAAGGATGCATGGGAGTTGTCATGGATCTTGCATCTTCCATTTTAAATCTTTTCAGAAGATCTTTTGTGTATTTTTCTTGACAAATAAAAATTCATGTATCTTCTTGCATAATTTGCAGACCTAAGAAAAACTTAAGCTTTCCCATTAGGCTCATTTCAAACTCCCCTTTCATTAGATTAGAAAATTCTTGACACATTTTCTCATTTGAGGATCCAAATATGATATTGTTGGGATTTGATTTTCAATTATTTCGAATTCCTCAAGTGATAACAATATGATGTCATTTCGAATTTACAGAAGAAGGTTAATATTACCTTATTTCGAATTTTGGTAATAAGTCTAATGACTTAGAGAATATTTGAGGTAAAGTTAATATAAAGACTTTAGAAATTTGAGAAAGAAGGTAATTGTCAACTCGAACATTCAAGGAAAAGTATATAAGAGGTATTCCAAAAGGTAAAGGGCAATTCTTTCATTCATAATCCAAATTCGAATTACATGTGGTTCGAATACAATGGAGATACATTTAGAAAGAAAACTATTCTAAGTCCCTAAAACATTAGAAAGGAAACTGTCCTAAACTAGAATGAGTCTTTGACTCGTGTCTTCCATGCCTCTTTCTCTTCTTCCTTCCCCACAAGCTTTAATAGAGCCAACACAAAGAAGAATTCTTTCTTCAATCTGTTGAACCACCTTCGACTTGGGGAAGAAATCAAGGTCAGTATGGGGACTAATAAATAGATTCATTTATTATGTAAATGAACCTATATTTGGCTATTACGTACAACCCAAAAGAAAACTTTTCGAAAAGAAAGGTTAGAAAAGCTAATAGCTTTGGCTATTTCGTCAACCTCATCGAAATTGAAATCATTCCAGATTAGATTGTACGCAATAGCCAAAGGGATTAACTTCTTCATATTCTTTGAAGAGATTCTTTAGAAAATTTAGAAAAGAAAGAAGAATTATGAAAGGATTGTGTAAAGGCACTCCTATTTATAGGAGTAAAAGAGTAAAAGCCAATTAATGTGCCATTGCTAACGTCCAATGAGAAAAGTCACATATGCAAATTGAAAGGGACGGTGGCCGGTGGTCTTCACAATCTTTGGAATGACCAATTAAGATATGCTACATGGCATAAAGAAAAGTAAAGTCAAATCTCGAAGCAGTTTCTTTGAATTCGAGAAAATTTGAAGATATAGTATCAAGATTAGAGATTTTCGAGAATGCAACAGCAGAATTCGAGAAATCAGAAGTCAGAATTCTAAAAGAAGATTTCGAACAATCAAGAAGAAGATTCGAGAAACAGAAGATTCATTTTCGAAAAGACAGAAGACACCAAGACAATAGTTAATGGAAGTTATATAAGATGAAGACAGGTGTCAATTAATTAGTGGTTTATTTTGAAAATTGTAATCCGTTTTCTGGATAGCAGAAAAACGTGGCAAGCATCTACGCTGCCACACATAGGTTTGCTGATGTGTCAAACATGCATTAGTTAGCCGTTAGGATTAGGAATCTATAAATAGTAGAACCCATAATGCAATAAAGGTTGGCAAATCACTCATACTCATACTCTCTTAAACACCTTACAAGTCCGATCACACTGCGACAAAACAGGTTACAAAGGGAATCAAGTATGTGATGAACCCATCCATTTTTATCTTAATGCATATTGTTCTTACAATTCGTTTTCTTTTCTTTGTTTACATTCTGCAATTTACTTTCTGCAATTCTTCTTTACTTTACATTTGTTTGAGACTTTCATTGACTTCTTTGAAAAATTACAATATCTTGAAACTTGATAAAATTCTGGATCAAGTAAAATTTATTCTTGTTTGAAAGATAAGTTTGATAGAATTCTGAATCAATCTTTGGAAACTTATCACTTCTGGATTTTAGAAAACCATAACAATTGATTTGGTGAAATTCTGTACCAATCAACCAAATTTTCCAGAAAATTTAACTTTTGAAAAATCTAAACACCATAAACCTACTTTTTTAAAAGAGTCCCGTAAGAGGATTTGATTCTAATCCCCAGATTGCTCGTAGAATCAAAGTGTTAAAATTCATTCTTTTCGAATCTGAATTTTTCACCACAAACAAATTGGCACGCCCGGTGGGACATATTGCCAAAAGGTAGTGAGTGTTACGATTTTATGAATAGATTTGTTCTTGTATGCGTTTGAGAAGTGGAAAAACAATTTCTGTTCAAATGGCTAACAATTCTAGGCAGAATGCGAGTGGAAATAACAATAGGGATAATGCTAATATTACGAATTCTGAGAATTCGTCTCCCCCAAGGAATGAGTCTGTAAATAACAATGATAATGGGGCTAATGGAAATAATAGTGTTACAAGGGAACCATCAACGAATGTTACTACTACAACCACTACTGCTGTGACAGACCCTGTAGTAAGTCAAATTGGTTCTACAATCCCTATACCCAGTTTTATGTCTATGCCTCAAAATGGGCAACCACAGTATGGGTTACCATATGGATTTGTTCCAAATTCTGGAACAGCCCCACCAACTATGTCAACAGTGGGTCCTTTTGTTGTTCGAGAACCCATGTTTAATCCCTTTGTGGGAAATTCTTCTTCATCTATCACAAATTCTACGTTGCAAACTCTAAGGCAACAAATGGATGAAAGTAACCATGAAATGGTGAACATGTTGACAACTCAAATGGCCACAGTGTTCGATCCCCTAGTACAAACAACGAATACAAATTATAATTTGTTGGCTAGGCAAATGGAAAGGATTGCAGATGTGTTTGGAGCACCCACAGATCCTATAGTAAGACAAGTGGCTAACATGAATCCTCATGTAAATCAAGGAGATCAGAATAACCAAATACCAAATCCTGTGAATCCTGTTGAAAATAGAGAAAACAATGCTCCCAGGGTTATCCTGAATAGAAATCAGAATGTTGATGAAGTTCTCAAAAGGATAAGAGCAAATAACTTGGGGGGGCAACAAAATGTTGTTGGAATAGTTGAACAAGTCCTAAATAGACATGGATTCAATGTAGGATTTGCAAACCACCCTTATGTAGTTTCTCCCTTTACCCAAGTGGTATTGCAGACTGAATTGCCAAGGGGATGGAAAGTTCCCAAATTTACTAAGTTTGCTGGAGAAGTAGGGGAATCTACCGTCGAACACATTGCTCGATATCAAATCGAAGCGGGTGATTTGGCAAATAATGAAGAACTTAAAATGAAGTATTTTCCTAGTTCTTTAACCAAGAATGCTTTCACTTGGTTTACAACTCTTCCCCCAAATTCGATTCATACATGGAATCAATTAGAAAGAAGTTTTCACGAACAGTTCTTTCGAGGGGAAACCAAAGTTACTTTAATGGATCTAGTGAACATTAAAAGATTTTCAAATGAATCTATTGATGATTATTTGAATGGGTTCAGGCAAATGAAAGCTAGATGCTTTACTCAAATTCCTGAATATGAGTTAGTCCAAATGGCTGCAGGAGGACTAGATTATTCAATTCGAAAGAAATTGATTAATCAACAGCTTAGAGACATGGCCCAATTGGCTGATAAAGTTAGGCAAATTGAACATTTAAGGAAAGAAAAAGAGAGATTTCGAAAAACTGACAAAATCTTTCGAAAAGACAAAGTAGCATATTTGGAAGTATCAGATGATAGTGATTTCGAATATGATATGGAAGAAAGTGATGTTCATGTAGCAGAACTTAAGCCTGGACCTCCTTATGTTTGTCAATCTTTGAAACCTAGTGGAAATACCAATAATGATAATAAAGATAAATTTCTAAAGAAGAACTATGGTTTCGACATTTCGAAGGCAGATCAAATCTTTGATATCTTAGTAAAAGACAAACAAATAACACTAGGTGATGGTCATAAAATCCCTTCTCAAGAACAGAGAAGAGGTAGAAAATATTATAAGTATCATCATACTTATGGACATTGGACTAATAGTTGTGTTCGTTTCATGGATATTATTCAGGAAGCGATCAAACAGGGAAGATTGAAATTTGAAGAGAAAGTTTCAATGGCAATGAAAATTGACTCCGATCCTCTTCAGGTTAACGCTAACTACGTTGAGCCTGTGAGTATTAATATGGTCCAAGTTGAAGATTCTAACTTTGTGGGGCAGGCCACTGAGATGACCTTGGATGGAGAGCGAGAATTCCATGATGTCTACCCGAAAGGAGGTGAAACTTTGTTGGAATTTCTGAATTGAAAGAAGGCAGAAGATTCCTCTATTGAACTTTGTCCAAGATGCCATGCTGTTTTCGATAGATCTGCAGCCAAAATTTTCCATGACTCAGAAATGAAAACACACTATCAACAAGTGGTTGCAAATCATCAGAGACTTGAAAACAAACAGAAGAAGCCTTATCCTTCATACGGAGGATGGATTTCGAAATCTGAGTCTATGTCTGGGGGAAAAATACCTGGTAACATGAATAGGTTCGAGAAAGGAAAACAACCTATGAATCAAGGATTCCAAGGGAAGGTAAAACCACGTACTTTCATACCTTCATCTTCAGTTTCTCCGAACCAGTGGGTTCGACCCGGATATGTTAAGTATCAGAACAACTTCCAAGGTTCTCATCAGAAACCTTACTATGGAAACAGACCTCAGATGACTAAAACCCAATGGAGAAGGGCTTAGAGAATGAGAAAGGCTGCTTTTGAGAAACAAGAAAAGAAAAACAACGACTGTTGAGGAAGGCAATCAACAACCAAAAGCTGTGCAAGCGAAGAATACTCAAGTAATTCAAGTGCAAGCAAAGTCGAATCATCCCTCCTATGCCCAAATAGTCAAAAAGAAACCTTCATTCCAAGTAATTGGAGGTTTTAATGAAAATGAGGATGATTTACTTACTGAAAATTTCGAAACAGGGTTTGCTGATGATCTTGATGATATTTGCGCAGTTGTATCTGTTTTACCAGCAGAGTATGCCGAAGAACTCGAAAAGGATTTGGAAGACGAGGACTTAGAAGAAGATGAAATTGGTAAAGATCCAATTTGCTATACTTATATTGGCAAACAAATTTGCCAAAACACTTCAGCAGTGTTTGAGAAGCCCACTGAAGAGATGCAACTTCACATGAAACCTTTGTTTATAAGAGCACTTGTTGAAGATGTGAGTATAGGCAAAGTACTAGTTGATTCAGGAGCGACAGTCAATTTGATGCCGAAGTTTATGATGAAAAGATTGATGAAGACCAAGTTTGATCTGATGCCTCATCAGATGATCATAACAGATTTTAGTGGTAAGACTTCGAAATCAGAAGGAATGTTATGTCTGGAATTGACAGTGGGAACTATAATGAGACCCACTATGTTTGTGGTAGTAGATTCGAAGGCAAACTACAATTTGTTACTTGGTAGAGAGTGGATACATGGAGTAGGTGCTGTTCCATCATCAATGCATCAAAAATTGTGTATGTGGACAAAAGAAGGAGTTCCCATTTATGTGGATGGGGATAAAAACTACTTTAAGGTTGAAGAAGATGCAGTGGATGTGAGGAGTACTGAGAAAAAAGTGATGAAGGCAAAACCTTACGAGGTAATTGATAAATACATGTTCGTGCCTACCAAGGTACCTTACTCTTTGAGAACAAATCCAAATTATGGGTTTATGTTACAATGTGATGTCGGCCCCTTCGAGGCCGCAGAAATATCCGAATGGTCGGATCCAGAGTAGATTCGAGCTTCTGGGCTCGAATTTCGGCCTTTATGGCCGAAAAAAGGGTTGAAGCGGCTTTCAAAGCCGAATTCAATGAAAATAAACAAAAATGAAGAAGAAACGACCCCTAAGGCCGAGTGGCAAGAAGGAAGAATAATTATTGAGGAGATAATAGAAGAAGAAAATTCATTTGAAGTAGAAGGTGATTGATGTGAATCCAACCGGGTAAAATTAAAAAAAATGGTGACATAGTTTTAATTAAATCCCAGTTATTTTAATTCCAAAAGGTGAGCGGCCAAGGGGAGTTGTGGCTGGTTGATGTTCTTATTGTTTTCAATAAACATTGTAGTTGTTACAAATGAATCATGAAGTGGCTGGTTGTTACAAGAAGGAATTGAAAGGAATTGAAGCTGCAACGGTTACAAGGAGACAAGCATCAATGGCACAAGGGTTACAAATTGAAGCACTTGTTGGAGATTTCTTCTAGGCTATCAAATGCGGCCAACCAATGCATCAAATGGATGATTCATTGACCTAAATGGGGCGGCCAAACATGTGCAATAAAGGGCTGAGTTATGCTCATAAAGTAGATGCCAACATGTGATGAAATTGAAGAGTAAAGACCATTCATTGTGGGCGGCCAACACATGTTAATGCTAGATCATTTTCATTCAATTTGTAACATATTTTGGTTGAGTTGTTTAGTCACATGGGGCGGCTATCATAGGGTTCCAATAGCTGAATTATATTTCCATAATTAAGAGAAAGATGAATAGCCACAAAGGGGTACAAATGGGCGGCTACATAGGTTAATTCTAGACTATAGTTTTAATTGTTTTTATTTTATTGTTTCATGAATTTCTAGGAGTTACAAGTTGGTTGTATTAGGTCATTGCATGACTCACATGACACTATTAAAGGGGCGTGTAATGCATGCAAGACACTAAGAATGTTTTTGCTAAAAATTATCAATCAAAGGGAGTGTTTCTCTTATTTTCTTGACTTGTCAAGAGTGAGGTTTATCAAAGGTTCATCACCTTTGTGTGTGTAATCTCAAGGACTTATCTTTCATCCTTGAAAGTGTGACGTCTATCATATCCCATTCCATCTTCTTACCTATTTCCCATTTTTTTTTCGTTTAAAACCATTTCCCAAATTTCTTAGTTATGATCATTCCAGCCTAGATAGATCCGTAAAAACGAATCCAACCCCCTCGGATTCTCATCATTTGGTATCAAAGCTTTGGCTCTGGGTCTGGAATGGCGAAGGGAATTTACTATACAAGATGTTCTTTTGATGGCCATATTTTCTTGGTTGTAGTAGATGAACTCGATTTCAGAAATGTCGTGAGTAACGGGGTGGTTGAGAAGTTATGTCTGCCCATTGCAAATGGACAAGTGAAGATTAAATTCTCTATTGGGAAATATGAAGATGAGGTTCTTTGTGATATTTCACCCATGGAGACATGCCATATGCTATTAGGGAGGCCATGGTTGAATAATAAAAGTATAAATCCTGAGAGGCCTTCTATTTCTTTTATGCATGGTGGACGAAGGATTAAGTTGGTATGTCTATCATCCGACGTTGTACGTGTTGATCAGTTGACATTGAAAATAAAAATAGAAAAAGAAAGAAGAGAAAAAGAAGCAAGAGAGAGTGAAGAAAAAATGAGAGAAAAAGAAGAAAAAGAAAAAGAAGAGAAGAGAAGAGAAGAAATAGAAAAAGAAAGAGAAGAGAAGATGGGAGCGAGGCGTGAAAAGGAAAACAAACATAGAGAGGAAGATGACAACTCTAACGTTACATTTCTTTCTTTTGATGTTTTAAATTTACAGGAACAGGAGGAAAAGTTTTCTTGTTTGAAGAAGCAAGTCGACATCATTCCTAGCGTACCTTTACACATTCAACCTACCTTTCAGAATCAAATTCAAGAGACCTTGCACCTGGAGAGTGGGGTTCATTTGTTGTTTGAAGTTACCGATTTTCATAGTCACCACTTGAATGATATTCAATTCCAATTCATTAGGTATGTGCGTGGTTATGAGTTTGAAGAGGTTTTGTTTGTATCGTTGATGATCAATAGGTTACCAACATGTGAAGCTAAAGATGCATACAAGCAACATGTCTTCGACCCAGGAGGGAGTAACTGATTTCCTGCAGTAGTTAGTGAATTAAATAAATTAGCCAACAAATAAATCCTTAAGATTCGGGATGAATCTTCTCGAAGAAGAAGGGTATGATGTGAATCCAACCGGGTAAAATAAAAAAAAATGGTGACATAGTTTTAATTAAATCCCAGTTATTTTAATTCCAAAAGGTGAGCGGCCAAGGGGAGTTGTGGCTGGTTGATGTTCTTATTGTTTTCAATAAACATTGTAGTTGTTACAAATGAATCATGAAGTGGCTGGTTGTTACAAGAAGGAATTGAAAGGAATTGAAGCTGCAACGGTTACAAGGAGACAAGCATCAATGGCACAAGGGTTACAAATTGAAGCACTTGTTGGAGGTTTCTTCTAGGCTATCAAATGCGGCCAACCAATGCATCAAATGGATGATTCATTGACCTAAATGGGGCGGCCAAACATGTGCAATAAAGGGCTGAGTTATGCTCATAAAGTAGATGCCAACATGTGATGAAATTGAAGAGTAAAGACCATTCATTGTGGGCGGCCAACACATGTTAATGCTAGATCATTTTCATTCAATTTGTAACATATTTTGGTTGAGTTGTTTAGTCACATGGGGCGGCTATCATAGGGTTCCAATAGCTGAATTATATTTCCATAATTAAGAGAAAGATGAATAGCCACAAAGGGGTACAAATGGGCGGCTACATAGGTTAATTCTAGACTATAGTTTTAATTGTTTTTATTTTATTGTTTCATGAATTTCTAGGAGTTACAAGTTGGTTGTATTAGGTCATTGCATGGCTCACATGACACTATTAAAGGGGCGTGTAATGCATGCAAGACACTAAGAATGTTTTTGCTAAAAATTATCAATCAAAGGGAGTGTTTCTCTTATTTTCTTGACTTGTCAAGAGTGAGGTTTATCAAAGGTTCATCAACTTTGTGTGTGTAATCTCAAGGACTTATCTTTCATCCTTGAAAGTGTGATGTCTATCATATCCCATTCCATCTTCTTACCTATTTCCCATTTTTTTTCGTTTATAAACCATTTCCCAAATTTCTTAGTTATGATCATTCCAGCCTAGATAGATCCGTAAAACGAATCCAACCCCCTCGGATTCTCATCAGTGATTCTTCTAAAAGGGTTAAAAATTCTTCTGAGGAAAACAAAGATTCTGAAAAAGAGTATTTTGAGCAAATGATGAAAAGGGTTGAGATTTATGTTCAGGAAACACAAGAGCCTGAGTTCGAAAAATTGGATTGCATTTATGATGACTCTCCCTTGGGTTTCGAAGGATTTTTGTCTCAAGGTTTCAAGAAAATGGAAGCTCAAGATCCTTTGGAAGAAATAAACTTGGGTGATGCTAATGAAAAGAGACCCACGTTTATTAGTCAGAATCTCGAAGGTGAATTTAAGGAAAAAATCATTGATTTGTTGAGGGAATATAAAGATTGTTTCGCTTGGGATTACCATGAAATGCCTGGTTTGAGTCAAGAATTGGTAGAACATAAGCTTCCAACCTTTCCAGAAAAGAAACCAGTGAAACAGGCCCCAAGAAGATTTGCTCCAGAAATTGTTTCGAAAATCAAAGAAGAAATTGAGCGTCTTCTAAAGGCCAAGTTCATTCGAACTGCCAGGTATGTTGATTGGATTTCTAATATAGTACCTGTTATTAAGAAAAATGGATCTTTAAGAGTATGTATTGATTTTCGAGATCTTAATAATGCAACTCCTAAAGATGAATACCCAATGCCAGTTGCTGATATGTTAATTGATTCGGTAGCAGGAAATGAATTATTAAGTATGTTAGATGGGTATTCAGGATATAATCAGATTTTTATTGCCGAAGAGGATATTTCGAAGACAGCTTTTCGATGTCCTGGTGCAATAGGTACTTATGAATGGGTAATGATGCCCTTTGGCTTGAAAAATGCTGGAGCAACTTATCAAAGAGCCATGAATTCAATTTTCCATGATTTAATAGGAAATTTTATGCAAGTTTATATTGATGATGTTGTAGTTAAGTCTGAATCAAAAGACTTGCATTTGAATCATTTAAGACAAGCTTTCGAGAAAATGAGAAAGCATGGTTTGAAAATGAATCCTATTAAATGTGCTTTTGGTGTATCTGCAGGCAATTTCTTAGGATTTCTTGTCCATAAGAAAGGTGTTGAGATTGACAAGAATAAGGCTAAAGCTATTCTCGAAGCATCTCCGCCTACAACCAAGAAACAATTACAGTTTTTTCTGGGAAAAGTTAATTTCCTTCGAAGATTCATTTCGAATTTATCAGGAAAGACAAGAGTATTTTCCCCTTTGTTGAAATTGAAGAAAGAAGAAAACTTCAAATGGGAAGATGAACACCAACAAGTCTTTGAGGAAATCAAGAAATATTTGACAACTCCTCCGATTATGACTCCTCCTTTGCCAGGAAAACCTTTAAAGTTGTATATTTCTGCTTCAGAAGCCACAATAGGAAGTATGTTGGCTCAAGAGGACGAAAATGGCGTTGAAAGAGCTATTTACTACTTGAGTAGAGTCCTTAATGATGCAGAAACTAGATATTGTGCTATAGAAAAGTTGTGTTTATGTTTGTACTTTTCATGCACTAAAATTAAATATTATGTGAAACCCCATGATGTATTTGTGATTTCACACTTCGATGTCATAAAGCACATGTTGTTAAAACCTATATTGCATAGTAGAGTTGGAAAATGGGCTTTAGCTTTAACTGAATTTTCACTAAAGTTTGTTCCATTAAAAGTAATGAAAGGACAAGTAGTTGCAGATTTCTTAGTTGATCATCCTCTTATTCCAATTGAGGAATCAACATATGTAGGGTTGGACCCTTGGAAATTATATTTTGACAGATCCAAACATAAGAATGGAGCAGGGATTGGAATTTTACTAATTTCACCCAAAGGGTTTCCAACTCGAATGATGTTTGAAATTAAACATCACTGTTCGAATAATGCAGTAGAGTATGAAGCTCTTATTGCTGGTCTCGAAATTTTAGTTTCTATGAATTCGAGAAACGTTCATATTAGAGGAGATTCTCAATTAGTTATTAAACAAATAACTAAAGAGTATAAATGTTTAGATCCAAAATTGGCTAAGTACTTGGTTCAAGCCAATAGACTTTTGGAATGTTTGATGAAGTGAAGATTGAACATATTCCAAGGGGTCAAAATTTCGAAGCCAATGAATTGGCTCAAATAGCTTCTGGATATAGAATTTCTATTGGAACTCTTAGGAAAATTAGTGATATTCAAAGAAGGTTCCCAATGAAAGGATTTGATATCCATAATATAAATCTCTTAGATCAGAATGATTGGAGAAGTGAAATTGTGAGTCTTATCCAAAATCCTTCCTTGGTAAATAAGAAACATTTGAAATACAAAATCCTGAATTATTGTATTTTAGGAGAAGAACTTTACAAAAAGGCAATTGATGGGAATTTACTTCGATGTTTGGGAGAAACTTAGGCTTACTTAGCTTTAGTAGAAGTTCATGAAGGAGCTTGTGGTGCTCACCAAGCAGGAAGGAAAATGGAATGGATTTTGAAAAGAAAATTATTCTTTTGGCCTTCTATGGCCAAAGATTGTCATAATTTTGCAAAGTCTTGTGAAGAATGTCAAAAGCATGGAAATGTACAACAAGTTCCAGCAAGTGAATTGCATTCAATCATAAAGCCTTGGCCCTTTCGAGGATGGGCTTTAGATTTAATTGGAATGATACATCCAGCTTCTTCGAGAAACCACAAGTTTATTTTAGTTGGAGTTGATTATTTTACCAAATGGGTAGAAGCAATTCCTCTAAAAGAAGTTACTCAAGAAGATATCATTCGTTTTATTGAAGAAAACATTATATTTCAGTTTGGCTTACCAGAAACCATTACTACAGATCAAGGAACAATGTTTACTGGGAGGAAAATGGTTAGGTTTGCTGAATCAAAAGGAATAAAATTACTTTCTTCTACTCCTTATTATGCACAAGCCAATGGTCAAGTTGAAGCAGTTAATAAAACTATTATTGCTTTGATCAAAAGACATATTGGACAACGTCCTAGAAATTGGCATGAGACATTGAATCAAATTCTTTGGGCTTATAGAAATTCTCCAAGAGAGGCAACTCGAACTACTCCTTATAAATTGGTATATGGTCATGATGCTGTGTTACCAATTGAGGTGAACTTACAATCATTAAGAGTTCAAAAACAATATGAGTTACTTTCTCAAGATTATTGGAATTTGATGTTTGATGAATTAAATCAACTTGATGAAGAAAGGTTGGTTGCTCTTGAAAACATAATCAGACAAAAAGAGCAAATAACTCGTTGTTATAATAGAAAAGTTAAGAAAAAAGAATTCCAGGTTGGTGATTATGTTTGGAAGTTGATTTTGCCAATTGATAAAAAGTCTAAGAAGTTTGGGAAATGGTCACCTATTTGGGAAGGACCTTTCGAAATTGAGAAAGTGTTTTCCAGTAATGCGTATTCAATTCGAGAATTGGTTGGTGATTTGCGCATATTATCAATAAATGGAAAATACTTGAAAGAATACAAACCAAACTTGCAAGAGTTGAAAATTGTGCATAAACAGAAATAATTGTCTGGGTGGCAATTAAAATTCGAGCCCTTGCTCGAAACAAAACATAGTGAAATAAAAGACAAGAAGAAAATGAAAAGGCTAAAATGGAATTTCGCTTTTCAGCTTTGCGAAGTTGTGCATGAGGTCTTCATATTGAGTTTTGAAGCTCAAGTCTTCTCGTTCCAGATTTTCAATATCTTTGGTGACTTGAACAACATTCCTCGAAATCCCTTTAACGGAATTGATGATTTCCATTCGAATAGTCCTTTGTTTCGAAAGGGTAGCAGCAACTTCGTCTTCAGCCTTTACAAGTTCATCAAGCCTTTCTTGATATTCTTTAATTAAGCCTTCGATTCTCAACCTTTCCTTCATCAATTCTTCAACTCTTGCAGAATTTTGCTGAATGGATTGTTCATGATTATTCACTATCAGTTTGCTGTGTTGCATTTTGTCAACCAAATCGGCCTTTTCACTCTTATGACTAGCCAATTGTGATTTGGTATTTTCGATTTGATTGATAGTTGCAACACTGTTATGGTAGTGTTCAGCAAAATTTTTCACCCAGGTTTGTTGAGAATCAGAAAGCTGAGAATTCTTCTTGTCAAAATATATGAGGAAGCTCTCTATTTCTTCTCTATACAAACGATCCTTTGGAATCTCCTTCATCATCTGTTTTTCGAAGTTCAGTTTCTTGAAATATTGAAGCCCTTGATCTATTGAATCTTCTTCATTCAAAGGTTTCTTAATAGTTGCTTCGGAATGAGCAGATGACAAGGAGACTTCCCCTGAAAGTACATCTAGAATCAAGAAAGGATTCTCATCCAAATCTTTGAGGCAATCATCCAAGCTTGTAGCCTTGTAAACTGGCGTTGATTTAGATGAATCCCTCGAAAACCCAGGAGCCTGTTCAGGAGTCTTTGATTCAGATTGAGTTACTTGAATCTCCTTTGAGGAAGAATCCTTTGTCTTTCCCGAATTCGGATCGGGGGAGTTTGTAGGATCGTTTTGATTGTTTTCTTTTTCTTGAGAGTCTTCGTTAGTAGGATTAGAAGGAGATTGGACTTCCTTTTCTTCTTCTTTCTTTTTCAGTTCCTCATTGCTTTCTTCGATATTCTCCAGAGTTATTTTCTGTGATTTCTTCGAAGAAACAGCTTGAAGTGGGCTTTCAACAGTTAGTTCTCCAGTTCCACCACTTTCAGCTAGGGAATTCGAAGAAAGGTTTATCTGAAATCGGAAAATAGTCTAAGCTAGATATACAGAAAAGAAAAAAGTTTGAAGATGAATGTTTTTCTTTTCATAAGAGAGTTAAAAGGTTTACTTGTTCAACAATTCCACTTGGGATTTGTTCCTTATATGCTTTAACTTTAAACCTTTGCCCAACTCTCTGATATTGGCATAAAGAGAAATTTTTCCAAAACCAGGAAGAAAAGAAACAAGTTTTTAAAAGAAAACTTAGAAAATGAAGGAAAAGGAACTTACTGCTCCAATGGTCTTCCCTGGAGGAACAACTGATAGAATTTTTGGTTTTGGGGTTTTCTTTTCTTTCTTTGAAGTTTTCTCTCCCATAGGAGCAATTTGTTTTTCAGGGGTACTTTCCTGTTCGAAAGAAGCATAAGATATGAGTTTTTCTCGAAACCAAATAAGATTTCGAAATTAGACAATACAAATTCGAAAGTTACCTCTGAAAGAGATTCTTCTTTTGAAGTTTCAATTTTTCTCTTCTTCTTCTTTTCAGCCTTTACTATTGGTTTCTTTACAATGGGCTTAGAAGTATCTGCTTTTTCTTTCTTTCCTGCCGAAGCAGATTGACTCTTCTCAGAAGGCTCATCATTCTTTTCAGCCTTGCTAGAAGTAGTCTTATTTTGTGATTTCGAAGCGGTAGTCTAAAAAAAAAGAGAAAGAAAAAGCGAGTTAAGAAAAGATCTAAATATCGAAAAGGTTCAAATATAGATTTCGAGAAATGAACTTACAGAAAGTTTTTTAGAAGAAGATAGAGTCTTTCTTTTTCTGGATTTCTTTTCTGAAGTTCCTTCCTCTTCACTTTCCCAGTTTTCTTCCTTTGAGATTTTATACTCTTTAGCTAAAACAAAGGAAAGGGAGTCAGAATCACAAAATTGGGAATAATAAGAGGAAATTAATAAATGATGTATATCGTTACCTTGAACTATAAGGTCCTTAGAAATTATTCTCACATGTTCTATATCCACATGGGGAATAAAAGGGTAATTGTCCAAAGTATAGTTTGTTAAAGTGACTCTTTTTGGAAGAGGTTTAAATTGATTAAAAAGAAAATCAAGAGTTCCAAGTTTAGTCCATTCAGGACCATATAAACTCTTTGCTAAACCAAATTTGCTGTAGGCAAAGAAGGGAACTTTGGACAAAATTTTTCGAAATCAGAAATACCTTTAGAATTCATAAGTTTAAAATTCTGTTTATTTGAAGAAATTTTTTCTTTTAAGGAAGAAGCAGCATCAGCAATCGTTCTATGAATTTTATTGGGAATATAGAACACATGGAAAAATTTCTCAAATGCTTCAATCTCTTTGATATGCGTACCTTTTGTCTTCTTGATCAATTTCTTCTGCGCAGGATCTTGGGTTAGGCTTGAAAGACAAGTAGCTTCGTCTACTTGAATGCTAGAAAAATATTCAGACCACCATTCTTCAAATTCAAGAGTGCAGTAGTAAGAAGGTTCGAAGGAGACTGGTACTAAGAAAAAAGGTTTCTTAGCCTTTTTGAGTTGGAGTTTCTCGAAACCCTCTTCTCCATCCACTAAGTCTTCAATCAGAATATCATCCTTATTGGTGTAATAAGGCGTTGGACGAAGTTGGCTCAATCCAAATTGACGAGCCACTAGTTGAGGTTGATAGTAAAAAACTTTGAAGTCTTTAGGTTGGAAGCCACAGTATAATAGGTCTGGGGACAGAAATTGCTTCCAAAGTTCCAAATTTTCAGTTTCTTCTTCGGGATTCTCACAGGGGAATTTTCGAACAAACCAATTTGGTCCTCAAGTTCGAAGAGCAAAAGGTGCTAGGTTCGGAGAATGTTTTTTGATTTGAAGAAAAAATGAAATATAAGACTTGAAATTCTCAACTCTATCCTTTTTCGAAGAAGGAGTGAAATAGGATAACCTAAACCCTTCTATGTCAGTTGAAAGATCAGATTTGGGAGGCTCAAAACTCTCAAACTTGTTTTGGAAAATGGCATTAAGCCAGAGTTGAAGAAACCAGAATGGGCCACAGAGATTTCGAACTGAATCTTTCGACTTAAGTGCATATATACTTTCGGAAAGCATATTATACACATGAGCCAAAAGACATCTGTTCAAATCAATTCGAATTCCTTTGGCCAACATTTGAGCCATAGGAAGAAAAGACTTTGGAATTTGACTAGACCTTGAACAAAAGACAAAGGCAGATAACCAATATAAAAGAAAAGCAACATGCTCTTCTTCAGAAACTTTACCAGTTTTTGCATTGTTTTGAATGAAATTTGAATAGGTAAGTTTCTCGAAATTTGGAAAAATAATTGGTTTAGGCACTTTGATATAAGGAGTAATTAATTGGCCTTCAGGTCGAAGGCCAGTGATAGCAGAAATATCGAAAAGAGTAGGGGTAATCATGCCATAAGGCAAGTGAAATGAATTGGTACTTCTTTCCCAGAAAAGTAAAGAGGAAAGAATGAGAGAAGGATCATAATTAAGATCATATCTACTCAGCTGAATGAGGTCATAAATACCAATTTGTTTCCAAACATCTTTCATGGTGTTTTCGACCCTGTTTAGCCACATTATGTATGAATCCTTTCGAGAAGGAGTAGTGGCTCGGAAAACTTCAGTTGGATTTTCAACATGATCAAAACGAATGATAGACCTAAAGATTCGAATTTTTTCTTCGGGAAAACTAGGGAAGAATTCTTTATACTGACTCAATGAAGAAGAAGGTGTATAAGGTCCTAAGAAAGCAAACTTCTTCTTCTTTATAGTATAAGGAATAAGTACCTGGGATTTCCAGATAGCAAGTTTTTCTTCAGCATCTTCAGGTTCAGGAACATAGACCTGATCATCCCTGGTAAGGAAATCACCCTTGCAGATCGCAAGAGGAATAGAATCCTGAGCTTGAGAAGCCATTAATGGAGCTTGAAGTTTTCTTGAGGAAAGAGAAAATACAATGTAACAGTTTAAGAGAGCTGGAAACACAGCAAGAAATATAAAATCAGAAACCTTAAGATATTTAAACGGTGAAAATCGAGTTTAAAACAAAGAAAGAATGATTAAAATGAGTAAAGATCTTACCTTGAAGATGAAGGTAAACACGCCGTGAAGAGAGAGAATAGAGTTGAGTTTCTTAAGGTTGAAGATGGAAAAGTGAAACTGAAGGGTCTTTTCTTAGTATTTATATGAGAAGAAAAGACATGATTACATGGTTTTGGGACGTGAACCAGTAACCCAAAAACGTGGCAAAGTTAGTTAACTTTAAAAGGTAACTGCAATATTTAATTTAATTGGAAAATGAAAGGTTTATCTGAAACTGATATTTAAATTTCCATTTAAATTTTAAATAACTATTATGAGGAATACCAAGGTTTGTTCCAAAAATATCTCTTTCTACAAAAAATGAATCATTATTTGAAAGAGACTATTTTTGGGGGGGCATCTGTTGGGATTTGATTTTCAATTATTTCGAATTCCTCAAGTGATAACAATATGATGTCATTTCGAATTTACAGAAGAAGGTTAATATTACCTTATTTCGAATTTTGGTAATAAGTCTAATGACTTAGAGAATATTTGAGGTAAAGTTAATATAAAGACTTTAGAAATTTGAGAAAGAAGGTAATTGTGAACTCGAATATTCAAGGAAAAGTATATAAGAGGTATTCCAAAAGGTAAAGGGCAATTCTTTCATTCATAATCCAAATTCGAATTACATGTGGTTCGAATACAATGGAGATACATTTAGAAAGAAAACTATCCTAAGTCCCTAAAACATTAGAAAGGAAACTGTCCTAAACTAGAATGAGTCTTTGACTCGTGTCTTCCATGCCTCTTTCTCTTCTTCCTTCCCCACAAGCTTTAATAGAGCCAACACAAAGAAGAATTCTTTCTTCAATCTGTTGAACCACCTTCGACTTGGGGAAGAAATCAAGGTCAGTATGGGGACTAATAAATAGATTCATTTATTATGTAAATGAACCTATATTTGGCTATTACGTACAACCCAAAAGAAAACTTTTCGAAAAGAAAGGTTAGAAAAGCTAATAGCTTTGGCTATTTCGTCAACCTCATCGAAATTGAAATCATTCCAGATTAGATTGTACGCAATAGCCAAAGGGATTAACTTCTTCATATTCTTTGAAGAGATTCTTTAGAAAATTTAGAAAAGAAAGAAGAAAAGAATGAAGAATTATGAAAGGATTGTGTAAAGGCACTCCTATTTATAGGAGTAAAAAGAGTAAAAGCCAATTAATGTGCCATTGCTAACGTCCAATGAGAAAAGTCACATATGCAAATTGAAAGGACGGTGGCCGGTGGTCTTCACAATCTTTGGAATGACCAATTAAGATATGCTACATGGCATAAAGAAAAGTAAAGTCAAATCTCGAAGCAGTTTCTTTGAATTCGAGAAATTTGAAGATATAGTATCAAGATTAGAGATTTTCGAGAATGCAACAGCAGAATTCGAGAAATCAGAAGTCAGAATTCTAAAAGAAGATTTCGAACAATCAAGAAGAAGATTTCGAGAAACAGAAGATTCATTTTCGAAAAGACAGAAGACACCAAGACAACAGTTAATGGAAGTTATATAAGATGAAGACAGGTGTCAATTAATTAGTGGTTTATTTTGAAAATTGTAATCAGTTTTCTGGATAGCAGAACACGTGGCAAGCATCTACGCTGCCAACACATAGGTTTGCTGATGTGTCAAACATGCATTAGGTAGCCGTTAGGATTAGGAATCTATAAATAGTAGAACCCACAATGTAATAAAGGTTGGAAAATCACTCATACTCATACTCTCTTAAACACCTTACAAGTCCGATCACACTGCGACAAAACAGGTTACAAAGGGAATTTTAAAGACTTCCTTTTGGCTGGAACAAAGTAAGTGTCAACTATGCTTTGATCTTGATTATATCCTATTCTAGTTTTATCAGAGAATTCTCTTTGATTTCCTATTAGTTTTTTTAAGTTATCTGTTCCTTGAACAAATTTTGCCAAATCCTGATTTAATTTACTGACTTCTTCTTTTAATTCATCATTTTCATTTTGTAGAAGATGATTACTACTGTTGGCTTCTTCTGAAGATTTTAATCTTAAGGATTTTATCTGTTCATAAAGTTTAAAATGAGATTGTTGCAGACATTGATTTGTCTTGAACAGTCTCTCATTGAAGCCTTTTAGTTTCTCATTTTCTTCTTGTGCTTCTGTAAGTTGTGTTGTTAATAAACCACATTTTTGTGCAAGTGTGTGTGAGTCAGATAATAAGTTTTCAAAAGCATCTTCTAATTCTTTATAAGAAGAATAGTTTGAATCAATTACCTCATCATCTTATTTCCCTGCCATGAGACATAGATTTGTAGTTTCCTCTTGATCATCTTCTGATATGCTTTCAGTATCATCCCGGGTGGCCATCATGGCTTTCTTTTTCCTTTGAAATTTCTTCTAATCTTTCTTGAGTTAAGGACATTCTGCTTTCATGTGTCCTGGCTTGTTGCATTCAAAGCAAATTATCTGATTTACTTCATTCTTTTGGCCTTCCTTCTTAAAAGGAAAACTTCTTCTTCCTTTTGTTCTTTTTCTGAGCATTCTCTGAATTCATTTGGAAATGAATGCAAGTTCATCATCATTTCCAGAAGTGGATTCTTCTTCTTTTGACTCATTTCCTTCAGAGGAATTTACACTTGAGCTTGTTCTTTTGGATGAACTAGCTTTTTGTGCAATTGTCTTTCCCTTTCTTGGAAGTATCTCATCCATGAGTTCTTGCTCATGAACTTTTAGAGATTCAAGAAGCTCATCTAATTTCAAGACAGCAAGATCCTTTGCTTCTTGAATTGCTGTTACCTTGGGTCTCCAAATTTTTGGGAGACTTCTAAGTATTTTTTCTGATCAACTCTTGGTTAGTGTAACTTTTTCCAAGAGATTTAAGTCATCTATAATGACTGTGAATCTGCTAAACATTTCATCAATAGATTCATGTTCATGCATGTTGAACATTTCATATTGATGAATCAATATGTTGATTTTTTATTCTTTCACTTGATATGTGCCTTCATGTGTTATTTTGAGAGTGTCCCGGATTTCTTTAGCAGTGGCATGATAAGTGTAAAATTAGCGTTATTTTCATATAGTTTTTATTACACTTATCAAGGTTAAAATAGTAATTTATGCCCCAAAATATCCTTTTTTATTAATATTTACAATATTTGTATTTATTTGGTTCAAATTTGAATATGATGCTATTTTGAATAGAAATCTGTTATTTTATGCAGATTTACAGGAGATTTGGAAAGAGAGAGAAAATAGCATCAGAAAGGAGGTTGTTGTAGATTCAAATTCAGATAAAGAGGAGATAATCAAGGAATCTTGTGGATAACCTCTTCAATTCAATTTCAAATTAAATAAATACAAAAATAATTCGGATAAAGGGATAAAGGAAAACCAGATAAGATCAGAAAGAGATCTAGAAGTTAGATCCAGATTTGAAGGAAAGTTGCAGCGTGTAACACGCTCCATACGCGCTAAGAGCATGTGGAGCGCAGATCCAGATTAATCAAGCTCCACTTGCGCTAAGCGCACTGGAGCGCAGCAGCCGATTAACTAGGCTTCACACACGCTAAGCGCGCATGAAGCGCAGCTCCTGATTGGATAGGCTTCGCGCAAGTGACGTCAATTTATGAAAAGGCAACTCCTGATTGGATAAGCTTCACGCAAGTGACATCACAAGCCTGATCTCTTCCAATTTGAATAGGGTTTTCCAACTCTATAAATATAGCCCTTTGCATAGGTCACAGACACACAGGTACAGGGAGAGAGAGTAGTTCTAGGATTGAGAAAGGTGACAGATTTCTCAGTGGTTTGTAATTGCTACTATGAGTAGTTAAGCTCTCCAGTAGGATTTGATGTAGTGGATTCAATCCCCTTGTGTATATAGAATTCTCTTTCTTTTTAATTATGATTCTCTATTTGTAATTTATCGGTATCTTTATGCTGTTTGTAATGCATCACCTCCGCGCGTGCGCCGAGGTGGTAGGCTAGTGCTCTGGATACAAAAAGTGGAACTCCGGCTAGTAGCAGAGTTAGGTGAGCATGGAGCTGTCTATGAAGCTTAATCTCGGATTGCTGAAGATACTCGGTTTAGTCATATCGTAGTATAAGGATTGTATTCTAACGATTGAAGGTTCAGTGAGTGACACACCCCTTCATAGGTGCCTTATGTGAAAGTATGACTAAATCGATAGCGCTGATTGCAAAATACGGGGAATGTTCGGGGTCGCCAAGCCACTTTGAATGCCTGTAGAGAATAGCTTTTGGCGTTTAATTATGATGTTATAGGGGAATTTGCAGGTACGATAATTACCAGGCATGCCTTATAATTATTGTAATTAAACAATGCTAAGGTGATTACGAGTATGATCATAATTAAGGGAAGGGATTCGCATACACAAGGGGGGAGATGAAACGAAGTCAAATCCTAGTCCGAAATATTACTCTCCTCGTATTTATCTGTTTGCTTTTATTTTATTTTATTTTATTATTATCGCGAAAACAACCAAACCATTTTACAAACCGTTTTTATTGAAAATACAATCACTACTATTATACAAATTAAAACCGCTCCCTGTGGATACGATATCTTACTTACTCTATAACTGTTGGACTTTTGGTACACTTTCCAGGATTCCATCAAGTTTTTGGCGCCGTTGCCGGGGAGCAGTGTCTCAATTTGTATAAATTTAGTAGATTGAATTTTCAATTGTTTCAAAATTTTCAAAAAGTGTATTTTAAATTTTAAATTTTCATATTTTTTATTTTCGTATTTTATTTTTATTTTATTTTCGTATTTTATTTTGTTTTTATATATAAATATATATATATATACTTATTTATCTGTTATCTCATCCAATCTCTAGATTCTTTGTTTATGCTTTTAAGAAGCCAGGTGTCTCCAAAGCAACCGATTTTTGATCCAGAAATCGAGAGGACGACCGGGAAGAGAAGAAGTCAAAGAAGAAGGAGGAGGATAATAACAGACGAACCTCAATATATGGCAGGAGTAAAACACAGAAGGACTTTAGGGGATTATGTCAGAAATCAAGGCCCTCGCTATCACTCCAGCATTGTGCTACCCACAACTGCAAGGACCTTGGAGTTGAAAGCTGCTCATCTCAACCTCATAAATGCAAATCAATTCGCAGGATTGGATCATAAAGATCCACATAATCATCTTTCTAATTTTTATGAATTGATAGGCACTATGGGATTTGAAGAAGGAGACTTAGAATCTGTATATTTACGTCTTTTTCCTTTTTCCTTGATAGGTAAAGCAAAAGAATGGTTGAAGTATCATCCTAATCAAAGTTTGCATACTTGGGATATTGTGGAAGAAAAGTTCTTGGATAGATTCTTTCCAGCAGGAAAGCACATCCAAGCAAAAGCAGAAATATCCTCTTTCATGCAAGGAACAAATGAGTCACTGTATGAGGCCTGGGAAAGATACAAGACCCTGCTGATGAAATGCCCGAATCATGGTTACGAAGATATTGCTCAACTGAATATGTTTTGCAAAAGACTCAGACTAGATTCCAAATCCTTCATTGACGCTTCAGCAGGAGGGACTATCTTGTTCGTGGGACCAAAAAGAGCTGTGATGATCATTGAAAACATGACTCATAATGACCAACAGGCTCAACATAGAAGGCAACCAGTACAGATGCAAGCAAAGGGAATGCTAGAGCTCAATTCCAATGATGTCATCCTAGCTGAACAACAACTACTCAAAAGGAAACTAGAGGCACTTACAAAATCTTTGGAAGCACTCCCTCAGCAACTAAAGGCCATCCATACTCAACCAATTCAGACCCAACCAATGAACTGTGACTTCTGCGGAGGAGACCATGCAAATGGTCAATGTTCTTTTCAAGAGACACAAACAGAACAAGTCAATTTCATGGGAAATCAGAGGGGGCAAGGAAGTTTCTCCAACAACAACAATAACTACTATTCTCAAGGATGGAGGAACAACCAAGCCAATTCTAGATGGGGTCAGAGTGGTGGGAATAGGCAGACTCCTTATCATCAGCAACCACCTTCAGTGAACGACAAGATTTCAAGGTTGGAGGAAAAGATTGATGCATTCATATCAAGATTTGAGGGGTACAAAAAGAACAGTGATGCATCACTCAAGGCGTTGGAACAATAAGTGGGCCTGTTAGCACACGACATGGGAGAATTCAAGAAGAGCCACTTTTCAGCACATACTCTTACCAACCCCAAGGAACAGTGTCATTTGATTGCTACTGATGGCAATCAGTTAGAAGATAGTGAGGTGGATGAGGACATTGTCCTAGAGGAACAATCATCCCAAGAAGAAAAAGTCCATGAACCATGTGAGATAGAAGAAAGTCAAGAGACAGTGACAGATGTTGAAGAAAAAGAGAAGGTACCCATGAGGATGTTATCAAAAGAAAGGCGCTTGACCCCGATAAGTTCACTATCCCATTAAATATTAAGAATTTACCTACCACTCATGCTTTACTAGATCTTGGAGCGAGCATCAATTTGATGTTGCTTACGTATTTTAACAAGTTGAGTGATGTGAAGGTCAAGCCTGCTGATGTAGAACTACTGTTTGCAAATAAGTCTACTCAAAGCCCTTATGGGATAATATAATATTTACCTGTTCGAGTGGACAAGTTTGTGTATTTAGTAGATTTCATCATTGTAAAGACAGAAGAAGTGGACGCTGATGTCCCCCTCATATTAGGAAGACCTTTCATGAAGTCTGCCAAGTTGATTGTTGATATTGATAAAGGGGAGTACCAGATAAGTTCTAAGGATGAAAGTATTACCTTTCACATTGATAAAGGGAGCCCCAAGATCCTACAACCTCCACAACAGATTGAAAAAGATCCTACTGATAGGATCTATCAATTCCAAGCAAAGCTGCAGAAGGACAAAAAGAAAGGAATCTTGGTTGAAAATCAAGAAACAAAGAACAAAAAGAAGGTTTCCAAAATTCTGAGGAAACCAAGAATGAGGGTAAAGCAGCCACACAATGTTTGGGGGTTCAAGAAGAGGAAAAGAACAATATCAACTACTGAAGAGGAAGGCAGAGAAGCAGAAACAAGTAACAAGTGGATTGGAGGATGAGTTTACAGGAAGGAGTGGCACAGAATCAACCATCATCCTCCAATTGAGGCCACCATGAAAACACAAAAGGAACCAGGCGTCGAGCTAAGAGACGTTAAACAAGCGCTTCCTGGGAGGCAACCCAAAATTTTTTTATTTTTAGTTATTTTATTTTATTTTGTTGAGTCTTTACCTATGTAGATTAGGAAAGGGTATAGTAAAAGGTAAAAATGAATGAAAACATCAAAAAGTAAGAAAATTTGGGCACGTACGCTTTAATTGCGCTTAGCGCATATAAAAGCGCACGCACACTTCTTATGCGCTAGCGCGTAGTAAAGCGTGAGTGCATCGTTTGGTCTCCCTGGAGACACGCGCTGCACCCACGCTATGCGCAGGTGCAGCGCATCTGCGCGCTCAACTTATTAAAAATGAGGGAAGTTACTAAAATTTTCAAATTTCAAAATCCTTCCCTGATTCTCTGAGATCCTAACTACCATTTTTACTGTTTTTGCTCACATAACCTCACTTTTACCATTTCTGAGGCTACATCAGGTATGTTTTTAGTGTTTTAAATCTTTTGCACCGATTAAAATTTTGATTTGAGTCCTTATTTTTTAGAAATTTTAGGGTAGAGACTTAGGCTTTTAGGACACTTTAGGATAGAAATATTTGTTTAGAAAAGCCTTAAGTTTAGTATGTATGCTTCTAGGACTTATTTAGGACATATTTGGCATGATAGGTGGTAGTTTCTTTTAAAATGCTCAATGGATTGTTGCAAATTATTTATTTTTGGTGCATGTTTGCTTAAATAAAATATATGATATTTTTGCATGACCAAAATAAAAATAGTTGTGCTTTTATGCATGTTTGCTAATAACATGATTTTTTAGCATTAATATTTGTTACCTACTCTTTGTTATTAAATAATTAATTAGGGCTTGCTTGAACTGATCATTTTTGCATGTTCTTAATAAATTAATTAATTAATAAAGAGGTAATTTTAAAATTAATAATTTGTGCAAATGCTTGATTTCATGATTATCTTAATTATTGATTTAAATTGGCCATTTAATCAATTAATTTTGTATAATCTATTTTTGTTGCATAAATAATTTTTGGTAACAAATATTGCAGATGGCACGCACAAAGATGGTCAGCAGAGGAGGAGCAGCAGCAGGAACTACCACCACCAGCAGCAGCAGCAGACCCAATACTCCATTAGCATCATCAGCATCTTTTACCCAGTTGACTTCCATTCATAGGGGTCAGGTTTATCTGCAGGAGTATTTATACTCCATTAGGCCTGACCCCTACCCAGGCATGTTACCTGAGCAGTTCAGAGAGTATCTTCAGTGGCTTGGGGACAGGCCTATTCCTCTAGAGGGGGGTGGACCAGCAGCTGCTGATGATCACATGGAGCAGGATCACTAAGACCAGGACCATTGATTTTTTTTATTTGGTGCTTTTCTTTTCTTTTTCTTTATTTTTCTATACTTTATCTTTCTTTTCTTTTATTTTTCTTTTGGCATGTACTGTATATATCCACACTGACATATTTATGCAGCAGTACATTCTCGTATTTATTTTTTTTAGGACTTAGGATTTAGGAAATGAAAGGAAAATTTTTCAAAATTTCTGAAATTAGGCAATTTAACTAACCAGATTAGGAAGGAAAAAGGTCTTGTGATTAATTCCATAATCAATTAAGATTAGGATACTTCACATGAGAATCTATCAGGGTAGTTAATTAAAACCAATATATATTTTATCAAGGAATTTAGCTAAGTAACTGGTGAGTTGAGAGTCCCAAACACTGAATTGAGAGTTTTTCACCGCTGTCTGTCAATTTTTATTGATTGAGTTTTTGGATCTTATGCTGTTTATGAAAAATATGGAAATGACAAAGGCAAAATTTTGTTTTTCAATATATTTGCTCAGAGCCAAAAAGCCAACCTTGGTACAATTTTTCCAATTTTTGATAACCCATTTTGAGCCTTAATTAATTATTCTTGTTCACCCAAGCCAAAATAAATATATATATCCTGTCCCTCACACATTTGGGATAGAGAGCAAGGTGGCAAGCGAACAATAATGGGAAGAAAAGGTTGAAACTCCAAGGAGCAGGTACATAGAAACAAAAGGAAAAAGAAGATCACTCCCCCTAAAATCAAAAAGAAAAAGTGAATAAATTGAATAAGTTGGGGGGGAGTGCATCTTCAAACAAGGAAAGAGGCCTGCAAGGAATTGAAATAAATCAAGAAAGAGATGGTGGAAGGAGAGAAATTCAAAAAGCAACATCCAAAGATGCTCTCTATTCTAGATGTTCATTGTTTATCCAGAAAAACCATAAATTCTTGATAACCCAGCCTCATTACAACCTTAAAAAGACCTTTTGATCCATATCAACCATAAACATGCTTAGGAACTAGAAACGACTATCAATCTTAGTTGTTCAGCTGTGGTGAAAATATTGAGGGAAATAGTACCCGTGAGCATGAGTGAAGCTCCTTGGTATTTTGTTTATTGTTTTAATTACTACTCCTGAGAAAATTCAAATTGCTGATTATGTTCTAATTTTGGTTGAATCATGGTAATATCTCTTGATCTTAATTTTTCTTAATTTGGAAATT
The DNA here is from genome assembly GCA_026901365.1 of Sesbania bispinosa. Classification (NCBI taxonomy): domain Eukaryota; kingdom Viridiplantae; phylum Streptophyta; class Magnoliopsida; order Fabales; family Fabaceae; genus Sesbania; species Sesbania bispinosa. The sequence goes on from QLOH01000378.1 coordinate 282,440, forward strand.
AACTTCTGCCTAATAAAGAGATAATGAAAATTTTTCCTTGTAGTTATTTTGAGACTTATAATCAAGGGTGTGTTGAAATTTTGACTGCAAAGGTGTCTTGCTTGAGGACAAGCAAGAATTTAAGTTGGGGGGTATTTGATAAGTGTAAAATTAGCGTTATTTTCATATAGTTTTTATTACACTTATCAAGGTTAAAATAGTAATTTATGCCCCAAAATATCCCTTTTTATTAATATTTACAATATTTGTATTTATTTGGTTCAAATTTGAATATGATGCTATTTTGAATAGAAATCTGTTATTTTATGCAGATTTACAGGAGATTTGGAAAGAGAGAGAAAATAGCATCAGAAAGGAGGTTGTTGCAGATTCAAATTCAGATAAAGAGGAGATAATCAGAGAATCTTGTGGATAACCTCTTCAATTCAATTTCAAATTAAATAAATACAAAAAATAATTCGGATAAAGGGATAAAGGAAAACCAGATAAGATCAGAAAGAGATCCAGAGGTTATAGTAGATCCAGAGGTTATAGTAAACCCTAAGACAACTCACTTTGAAACATTAGTTCTTATACTCAAAATTATAGTAAATATAATTTGATAATTTTGTCATTATGAAAACATCTCTAAGGGATTCATGGATCTTACAGTGAGGACCCTTGAATAGTTGATCCACCAGCAGTTGGTGTAGGCTAAATAGCTGAAGTTTTTGGCCTTGTTTGGGGGAGAACTATTGTGTTAGAGGGCCCAACTTCAGTATTAGGGAAAAATCTCATCTACATCACTCACATTCCACCACATAATTTATTATATATCCAAAAATCAACTTTATAATCAGTCTGTTACAAATGTTTGATGGTATTAAAACATATAATTCCTCATGTAGAAATCGTAGCGAATTTTACTCAAACGACATCATATAACATTATCAGTTTAAGAATCGTTCATGACATTTATGTAACAAACCATCCAAAGCTTTTATGGTGAGTCATTCCAGTACATCATTACTCTTAATATGTACTTATGTGAGTACTTGATATCTCATGTCCATGATTCATGAGATGTGGTCATCAATAAACTTACATACTAGTCTTAATGCATCAAATTATCCTAATAAAATGATGCTTGACTAGGGACAATTTTAAGAATATTTTTCATAAGATCTCACGATCAAGTCATCTACTTGATGTCCTATGAAGTTTAATCTTACAATTCTAATGAATTTTATTATACTATTTTGAAAGATTTATAAAACTAAATTACTTTTATAAAATAAATAATATGATACATATGATGAATGCTCATAACATACAAGTCTCTAGTGCATACACAAACAAGTACTTGCAATATAAATTCCTGTGGACTTAAGTTTCTTAAGAAGGTATATTTGTGATAGTTAATATTTGACATAACTCAATACTATCTTCTAAAAGACACCTTTTTATAACCAAGAAACCTATTGAGCAAAAAAATAGTAAGGAATTTAGTTTTGCAGGTTGAGCCAAAAGTTTTCAAGGGTCATAATTCAACCCCCCCTTCTTGTGACTCTCTGAACCACTTCAGCTATAAGTCTATTCAGATACATGCTTTTGACATATTCAAGTACCTTATTATAAAATGAGCTTTTAAGCAAGCTTTCAGGCCATGTCAGGCTTTTAAATAGGTCAGGTTTTAAAATGAAGCCTATGTGAAGTAAACAGGTCAGGCTCATACCATAGATTTAAGATGTAGGTCAAGGTTAGTCCTTATTGTTGAGTCTCAAAATCAATTTAAGTATTCAAATTGGATTCAAGACTCATTATCCTTGGTTTTAATGTTTAACAAATTTGATTGCATAAAATCATATTCTACAGAGAAAGCTAGTTTGTCTTTTTATTTCAGCAACTCTGAAAGGAACAACTCTCCAAAATGAAGCAAATCTCTGAAATTAACCAACCTGCTGAAATAAAGAACTCTCTGAAGATTTTGGATCTGCTGAAGATTATCCAACCTTCTGAAGAAAGTGTTCGACAACATCTCTTCTCCATGGCATGAAGAGAGTGTTCAAGAATTCTGGAATAACTTCCAAGTGATTGCTGAAAGCTATTCTTGTGGAATCAAGACCTCTGTGATGGGTAGGCCACTGTATGTGGACTATAAGGAGCTGGAAGAAGTAACTGGTGTTCATGCTGGAGGAACACAGTTCATCCTTGACTGGGAGATCAACAATGGAGGTATATGGAAGTACGATCAGATGCTTTTTGGTCTCAGAGTTTATGACATCCCAAAATTTTCACAGCTCTTGGAGACCCCTTGGATTTTGCTTGCCATTCTTCATTGTTGCATCCTTCCCAAGGGAAGTGATAAGGTCCACATCACCAAACTGGAAAGATTTGTGTTGATTCATCTCTTGCTGAAAAGAAGTTGAACCTTTCTAGGATCATTCTCTATCATATGATCAGAAGGTCGATGGACTCTGCTGAAGAATTTGCTTACAACTCTTTAATCATGAAAATTCTGCACCTCAAGTGCTTTCCTATTTAAGGTCTCTGTGATCAGGAACCTCCTTCCTACTTCACTCCTGCAATCATTGAGCATATGGGTTGTGCTATCACTGAAGAAGCTGCGAAGATTTTGGCTGAAAACACTCCTGTAACGTCTCTGGTCAGAAGGAAAAAGACCAAAGTTTCTGTCAAATCGGTTCATATTGGTGCACATGGAAGAATAAGGAAGGTGTTTGTTGCTTACAATATGAGAAGGTTGTGTGCTCGCAATGGTTTGTTAAAAAGAAAACTTAAGGAAACTCAGAAGGAGTTACTAAAACTAAAAGCAAAAAAGGAAGCCGCCATTGCTGCTAAGACCGGAACCTGTTGAAAGCCATTAATTATTAAAGAGCCTTGTCACAGTGTTTTCCAAATATTTTCAAAATGTTTAAAGGTTTTTTTAAGTAATGATATTGCTGAACTCTTTCATGTCTATGTTTCTCTCAATTCTGACTATGATTACTTCATTCAGTGTGTGAATTAATTCTATTGAACTTCTGAATCATTGTTTGTGCACATCTATTGTTCTGACCCATAACCTCTCAGGTAATTAAAAATACCTGAACTTTCTCAAATTTATTACTCTTGATTCACTTGTTCTATTTATCTGAACCCTTTTGATTGATGGCAAAAAGGGGAGTAATAACTAACAAAGTCTAAAGCTAAGTGTTTTTTAGAGGTGAAGTCTTTTGTTCAGGGGGAGTATCACATTCTACTCATGTATCTGAAAAAGGGGGAGAATATTTTTTTTAAACTTAATTTTAATTCATTTAGATATTTGTTAGTCATATCAAATTTGTCATCATTAAAAAGGGGGAGAATTTTGAGTCTGAAAATCAATTTAAGTATTCAAATTGGAATCAAGACTCATTATCCTTGGTTTTAATGTTTAACAAATTTGATTGCATAAAAACAGATTCTACTGAGAAAGGTAGTTTGTCTTTTTATTTCAGCAACTCTGCCAAAATTCTACCAAAATTCTGTTGTAACACTCTGATTATCTGTACTTAGTTTTTTATCATTTGTATCCTGAGTCCTACTCAGTTAATCCTTTGTACTAGATCTCCTGTATTTAAAGTTCTTCAGGAACTTGAACAATACATTCACTGTAAACACTGTAAAGTGTCTGAGAGCCTGAAGAGGCTTGGAGAAACAACGAATACTTGCTGTTGTTAGCCTGAAGAGGTTGTGTCCAAAGAATACTTGTGTTTTAGCCTGGAGAGGCTGTGTCCAAAGAATACTTGTGTTTTAGCGCCTTTGGGTAGTTAAGCTTGATGAGTTAAAAGATTTTAATTCCTAATGTTTGTCTTAAATTATCCGAATATGTTGGATTTGTGATAATTTATAGAACAGGTCGATATTAAAAATGAAAGATTCTAAATTCTAAGTTCAGAATTTGGTTTCCAACAGATCAAATTCGGTCTTATGAAATTTAGGGTGTTACATTTTGGTATCAGAGCAGTTCAATCCAATTGGACTGTGAGTTTAGGATATTCTGTGGTTTGTTAATAATTTCTTATATATTATTTTGTGAATTGAGAGACTGATCACCTCGATATTTGCTTTATGATATGTAGAGAATTATGGCAGGCAACAGGAGGGGTAGGTCAAGGGTTAATCGTTCTCCTCCACCTTCATCTTCTTCTTCTCAAGAACCTACACCGGACCCTATGGTGACAGCACTTCAAGCCCTTACTCAAATGATGGGTGATCAGGCAGCTACAAATACTGCAATTCTTCAAGAATTAGCTAGGCAACGCCCGGAACAACCACCTCCTATTGTGGATGTCTTTGCGACGGGATTATCTGAATTCAGGAAGCATCACCCTCCCCAATTCAACGGGGCATATGATCCTGATATGGCAGCAGGTTGGCTTAAGGACTTGAATCGAATATTTGATGTTATGAAGTGTTCTGATGAATCCAAGGTGGGATTGGCTGTATACATGATGAGGGGAGAAGCTGAAGACTGGTGGAAGACTGCAAAGATTCAGGCTGCAGAGGCGGAGGCTCCACTCACCTGGGAAGTATTTCAAAGTCTGTTCCTGGAGAAATATTTCCCAGCCACTATTAAGAGGCAGAAGGAGACAGAGTTTTTACAACTCAAGCAGGGTGATATGACGGTAGGGCAGTATGTGTCTAAGTTTGAGGAATTGTCAAAATACTCACGATACCTTAAGGCGGTCAATGACGAGGAGTGGAGGTGTACCCAGTTTGAGGGAGGTTTGAGACCGGAATTGATAGATCGAGTTGCAGCTTTGGAAATCAGGAATTTTTCTACGTTGGTTGGTAAGTGCTACATAGTTGAAAAGAATTGCAAGGGAGCTGAACCATCTACTATATCAAAGAGAGCAAGGGAAAGAGAAAGGTGGATATTGGTAATCAGGGTAAAAATTTTAAACCCAAGTGGCAAGGAAAACTATCTGTGGCAGCTCAGACTTCTCAGCATAAGGATATTAAGAAGTGTTCGGTATGTGGGAAAGAACATCTAGGGGAGTGTCTAACCGGGAAGAACGTTTGCTATTTCTGCAAGCAAGTTGGTCACTACCAGAAGGATTGTCCCAGAATCAAGGAGCGCCAGAGGCCTCAATCAACTGGAAGAGTTTTTACGCTCAGTGGTCAAGTGGCAGCTTCGTCAGATAATCTGTTAAGAGGTATATGCACATTAGGGGAGAAGACTTTAATTGTATTGTTTGATTCAGGAGCATCACATTCTTTTATTTCTCTTGATTGTGTAAACGAGTTGAAATTACCTACTGCTTCTTTACCATATGTCCTTAATGTTATAACTCCAGCTAAAGAAGCTATTTCTACTTCTCTTGTGTGTCTGAATTGCTCTTTGATTATTCAAGAGAGAGTATCTGTGATTGATTTAATTTGTTTGCCTTTGATTGGTATTGATATTATTCTGGGAATGGACTGGTTATCTTTTAATCAGATGTTATTGGACTGTCATAATAAACAAGTGATTTTTCCCAATCTTTCTTCTCCTTCTAAAGAAAGACCACCTATCCTTTTGTCTAGTGTTTCACAGATTTCCCAAAGTATGCATGACGGGGGAGAATGTTTTGTTTTGTTACTTTCCTCAACTTTAGAATCAAAGTTAGATTTGAATGGTGTGGCTACGGTTAGGGAGTATCAAGATGTTTTTCCTAGTGAAGTTCTAAACTTACCACCTGAGCGGGAAATAGAGTTCATTATAGATTTGTTACCAGGTTCAGGACCCATTTCTAAGGCACCTTACCGGATGTCTCTTTTAGAGCTCAGTGAACTTAAGAAACAATTAGAAGATTTGTTAGAGAAAGGGTTCATTAGGCCTAGTATTTCTCCTTGGGGAGCTCCAGTGTTACTAGTGAAAAAGAAAGATGGGAGTATAAGATTGTGTGTAGATTTTAGACAATTGAACAAGGTTACAATTAAGAATAAATACCCCTTGCCCCGAATAGATGACCTTTTAGATCAGCTTAGAGGTGCCTCAGTGTTTTCCAAGATAGATTTGAGGTCAGGATATCATCAAATTAGGATAAGGAAGGAAGATGTTCATAAAACAACTTTTAGAACTCGGTATGGACTCTACGAGTATTTGGTGATGCCATTTGGTATCACTAATGCGCCGGCAGTGTTCATGGACTACACAAACCGCATCTTCCGACCTTTCCTAGACAAATTTGTTGTTGTATTTATTGATGATATTTTGATCTATTCCTCTAGCTTGGAAGACCATGAGCAACACTTAAGGCTTGTACTAGAAGTGTTAAGAGAAAAGAAATTATTTGCTAATCTGGGGAAGTGTGAGTTTTGGCTGAATAGGGTTCATTTCTTAGGTCATGTGATTTCAGGGGAAGGAGTGTCAGTGGACCCCAATAAGGTAGAATCAGTTCTTGAGTGGGAGAGACCTAGAAACGTCACTGAGATTAGGAGTTTTCTGGGTTTAGCTGGCTATTACAGGAGATTCATCAAAGGATTCTCCCGTTTGGCATTGCCCCTCACTAGATTGACTCGAAAGGGTCAAGCCTTTGTGTGGGACGATGGCTGTGAGCAAAGTTTTGTAGAGTTAAAGAATAGATTAACAAGTGCCCCGGTATTGGCATTGCCGGATATGTCTAAGACCTTTGAGGTGTTTTGTGATGCCTCTGGGAAGGGACTAGGGGGTGTTCTTATGCAGGAAGGAAGGGTAGTAGCCTATGCATCTAGGCAGTTAAGGCCTCATGAGGAAAATTATCCTACCCATGACTTAGAATTGGCTGCTGTGGTGTTTGCCCTCAAAATTTGGAGGCATTACTTGTTTGGTGTGAGGTTTGAGGTCTTTAGTGATCACAAGAGTTTGAAATATCTTTTTGATCAAAAAGAACTTAACATGAGGCAAAGAAGGTGGATGGAATTTCTTAAGGATTATGACTTTGAGTTAAAATACCATCCAGGTAAAGCCAATGTAGTGGCTGATGCTCTCAGCAGGAAATCCCTGTATGTGTCATCCTTGATGATACATGAGATGAGTCTTCTAGAGAAGTTTAGAGATTTGAACCTGAAGGTAGAATTAGGAGTAGGTAGCATTCAGATGTACAGATTAGAAATTTCTAGTGAGTTTCAGACTCTGATTAGGGAAGCTCAGGGTTTGGACCCTGACCTTCAAAGTAAGAAGGGACAGTTAGGATTCTCTAAGTCAGGTGAGGGATTGATACTTTTCCAAGGTAGGATCTGTATTCCTAAGGGGGGTAGATTAAAACAGCTAGTGTTAGAAGAGGCCCATAAGGGTAAGATGTCTATACATCCTGGTTCCACCAAGATGTATCAGGATTTGAGGAAGAAGTTTTGGTGGGTAGGTATGAAAAGAGAGATAGCTGAGTTTGTATCTAAGTGCCTAACCTGTCAACAAGTGAAAATAGAACATCAGAAACCATCTGGTGTTTTGTTACCTCTAGAGATTCCTGAGTGGAAATGGGAGAGCATAGCTATGGACTTTGTGGTGGGACTACCTCGAGTCCAAGCTGGGTTTGATACCATTTGGGTTATAGTGGATCGTTTGACTAAGTCAGCTCATTTCCTTCCGATTAAGAATACCTTTCCCTTAAGTAAATTGGTTGAACTATATGTTAAGGAAATTGTCAGGTTACATGGTATTCCTGCTAGTATCATCTCTGATAGGGATCCTAGGTTCACCTCAAGGTTCTGGAATGCACTACACCAGTCATTCGGGACTAAGCTTAGGTTTAGCACCACTTACCATCCTCAGACTGATGGTCAGTCAGAGAGAACTATCCAAACCTTAAAGGACATGCTAAGAGCTTGTGTGCTAGAGGAGTCGGGCAGTTGGGATAGATACTTACCACTTGTAGAATTTGCCTACAACAATAGTTTTCATAGCAGCATAGGCATGGCACCATATGAGGCCCTGTATGGTAGGAGATGCAGGTCTCCTTTGTGTTGGCATGAGGTGGGTGCGAAAGCCCTTTTAGGTCCTGAATTAGTTCAAGAAACCTCTGAGAAGATTAGAACCATTAGGGAAAAACTTGTTACTGCCCAAAGTCGTCAGACAAGCTATGCTGACACCAAAAGAAAGGATTTAGAGTTTGAGGAAGGGGAACATGTGTTTCTGAGAATAACTCCTGTCACAAGTACAAAGAAGTCTGTGAAATCTAGGAAATTGAGCCCCAGGTTCATTGGTCCATTTCAAATCATGCAGAGGGTTGGCCCTCTTGCATACAAAATTGCACTCCCACCTCATTTGTCCAAAATTCACAATGTCTTTCATGTGTCTAAACTGAGAAAATATGTGTATGATCCCTCTCATGTTTTGTCTTCTGAACCAATACAATTAAAGGACAATCTCACTCTACCTGTAAGACCTGTTCAGATTGTTGACAGAAGTTCCAAAACTCTGAGGAGTAGGAATATTCCTTTGGTTAAGGTGGTTTGGCAAGGTTTATCTATGAATGAAGCTACATGGGAAAAAGAGGATGTTATCAGAAAACATTTTCCTAGCCTTTTGGGTAAAGGTAAGGTTTTCTATCTTGTGTTAACAAATTTTAGGGACAAAACTTCTTTAAGGGGGGTAGAATGTAACATCCCAATGTTAGGATAAGATAACTTGTGATTTTAATAGGTCAAAAACCTTGTAAGTTTCATTAAGGATTAAGAGGAATAAGTAGAAAGGGATAACATATAAGTTTGGAATCTTAATAGAACAAAATTTAGGAGTTTTGGTCCCTGGTAATCGATTACCAAGAGCTAAGTAATCGATTACCAGAGAGTCTGGCCCCTGGTAATCGATTACAAGGATTAAGTAATCGATTACCAGCAACCTGGGTTCTTAGTAATCGATTACCAAAGGTGGTAATCGATTACCAGGTTCCCAGGATGGGTTCCAGGCGCATTTTTGCTGTGAGTACTGAGCGAAAATATATATACCCATGACGTTTTAAAAATCAGAATTTTGGAGAGAAACCCTAACCTAGAGAGAGAGTGTGTGGATTCTAGAGAGAGAAAGTGACGAAACGAAGCGGGAACGAAGGATTGAAGCTAGGAATCATCTTCTCTTCTCTTAATTGCTTGGATTTCTACACATTGGTGAGTAATCCTCACTTGTTGAGTAGATTAGGGATTGGTCTCCATTGTATGCACCCCACTTCTCCCTCCCCCTTTCTCTGATTATATCTTGAATATTGATGATTGATTGTGTTTGTGAATGATATTGAACAATTGGTGATGGTTTTAATCGGTTAGAATGAATCGATTCTTGACATTCCTTAGTTTCGAAAGGTTTGAACTATCGAAATTGTCGAAACTAACGGGATTGCGATATTTATCAATTCTGAATATCTAACTTGATTAACCGATTAAGTTTTCGAAAGAATGATGACTTCGGTCAATTACGGACTTCGGTCAAATTATTGGAGAGTGGGATTCGTCCCCTGGGGAGATATCCCCTGTAGTCTGAGCTCGGGTCTAACTCTAGACTGTGTTGTGTACATAGCCTTCGGGCAAAGCATATATTGTATCATGATGCATATGGATTATTGTGTATAGAAGTGAGTGTTAATTTCTAATCGATATAGATGCCATGGATAAATGTTCCCTGCATTCATGCATTGAGTTTTATTCACTGAGATTTTTATCTCACCACGCGATATGTGGTTATTTTAGATGTTCAGGTTCCTCCCCCTCAGAGTACCCAGCCTCGGGAGTGACATTGTGGATGCGGGAGACTTGGATTACTATTGTATTTAAAATCATGGATATGTGTATATATGTATTTCTTTTGTTATGAATTGAGTATTGTATATATGTATATAAATCACAGTTATGTTTAAAGACTTGTAGTTAATCCTTTTGGACTTCATTGTATTAAGGACTTTGTTACATAGCCTTTGGGTAGTTAAGCTTGATGAGTTAAAAGATTTTAATTCCTAATGTTTGTTTTAAATTATCCGAATATGTTGGATTTGTGATAATTTATAGAACAGGTCGATATTAAAAATGAAAGATTCTAAATTCTAAGTTCAGAATTTGGTTTCCAACGGATCAAATTCGGTCTTGTGAAATTTAGTGTGTTACAACTTCCTTCCTCTAAAATGTTGTATAAAAGGTATGTAAGAGAGATGTTAATTGTCTCCTAGGAAAAAATTGGCATTACTAGCAAGTAGATAGCTTCACCACCTTTGAGCTTCAACAAAGAAAACTTCAGTAATAGGTTTCCCGACCATGATGACCCAATGGTCATCTCGACAATCATTTCCAATTTCGAGATCCATCATATTTTAATGGATCAAGGAAGTTCAGTGGACATAATGTTCCTTAAACTTTTATTGCAATTAGGCATTCCTAAGGAGAACCCTATGAAAGAGAGTTAATAGGGTTCATTGGAGTTACCATAGTGCCTTTAGGATAGCTTGGATACTCTTCAAGGCAAAATCAATAAAACTCAGGGAAAAGTCCAAAAAAATTCGATTGAAGCTTTTTTTCTTGCAAATTCCCTATTAACTTGAAATAACATATTAGGCAGACCATTCATGTTAAAAACTGGCTGGTTCCGGAACTGGTTGGAACCGATCAATTTTCAATTTTTTTAGTTTTTTATTATTCTTTGATTTTTTATTTAATCTAAAACATTTTTGTGATAAATAAGAATAAATTTTTAAGGATTGCACATAAATATTTATTATTTAGTAAATTATTATTAATTTTTTATCTTATAATACATATAATAAGGTCATTTATATTTATAATCTTATATATCTTTATTTCTTTATAATTTAATGCTATTTTATTACTTAACATATTATATAATATTAAAAATATATATTTAATTATTATCGGTTCGATCACGATTGAACCGTTGAACCTTGAATCGGTGTCTTCACTGGTTCAATCACCGGTCCAGTTTTAAAAACATTGGTAAAAACTATCATACAAACTTTTAAAGTAAAGTAAGTAATCTTGTTAGGTAATAACAACCATATTCATCATAATGGAAAGTTATATATATATTACAATTGCATACCATATGTTTCCTATGCATTGGGTATTTTTCCTTGTAATTCAACCCAGAAGCCATGCACCAAAATAGAGGAAAGCATCAACATCTTTTTGTAAGAATTAAAAAAACATCCACCCCTAAGACAGACTACCCACTAGCTTGGCAAGGTCTAAGGGATACTTGCCTAGGACAAACTACAATCACGAAAGGCTATGAAAGGCACACCTTATAACATTGATATCTCGATAGCGGGGATCGAGGGACAATAAGTCAGTGTAAGGTCCAAGACCCTTTTGAGCAAAGGTTTTAATGACAACAAACTTTCGAAACAATATTCTAAGTATTCTAAATACTTTGGTACTAATGTTTTCACTTGAGAATGCTTAAAAGAATACATGAAAAGTTACATAAGGAAGGTGGAAAGATCAAAAACAAAATTTAACATTAGAACATGTGTCCAGAAGCATGTTACGTAGAGCTTTCATGTCAAAAGTGATGAAACATGTCAAGAAGTATCTTCTTAGCTCTAAGAAGGTCAAGACAGTTCATCTAAGATCCCATGAATATTAAACTGAGTTGTATCAAGCTTCAGAAGCAAAGTTGAAGCTTTAGAAGGAGCATTCAAGACCACTAGAAGCATGAAAATGAGCTTTTCATGAAACCTGACACCTTCTGAATGTGAAAGATAACTTAAGAAATTCAAGAATATTCATTCCAAGTGTTACTGATGCAAACAAAGTAATTGGAGAAGGTCAATATCACTAGAAACACAGTTTTGTCCTTAGAAGCAGAACTTACAGTTTCTGTAGAAGCATCAAATTCAGATTTCAACTTGTAAACATGTTCAAAGTATATTTAGAATCATTGAACAAGTTCCCACACTCCTCAAGCTATTATCCTTGAATATTTCAAGTTGAAGAACACTCAAAGAAGCTTCCAGGAGCATAATTACTTTTCTCACAATGCAAATAAAGCAAGGATAAAAGACTAGAAGCCTTACAAGCATGTTTGAAGCTTCAGAAGAAGAAAACAAAATTTATGCACACTTCCAAAAGAACCAATCTTCTCCAGAAGCAGAAAATAGAATTTCTGCACACTTCAAGAAGAAAACATTTTCAGGAATTAGTGCTTCAATTTCAAAAGAAAGTTCTGCACAAGTATAAATTAACTTCATGTGCAATGCCAAAAAGGGAAATACACTTGTTCGGAAGATAAAACAAAACAAGAAAGATGTTGAGAAGATTGAAATGAAACTGCTACTAGTACATCAGAATATTCTAGAAGAAAAGAATACTGACAATAAGCTCCAGAAGAAAGAAATTGACATGACATATTACAAAGTGAATTTACTGGATATACAAATATCAAATGCTGAAATTACATATATACCCAGTATTCTTGCATTATTTCAGAACTGCTCTAGAAGAAGGAAATTCAAACATAACAAAAAATCTTGGCTCCAAAAGATACGTTCCAGAAGATATGACCAGTCAAAGCTGAAGAAAGAGAAAAACTGCCACATGAAAGTGACAGCTCTTAAATGGCCAGCATGGGACTTAACCTCCTCTCCAAGAAACTCCAACGACTAGTTTGACCACCATAACTCTATAAAACACAGCCTCATTCAGTTGGGCAATATAAAGGAGAGAAAAAGGAAGAAATCCAAAGAGTCATAATGTAGAATATCCCTTCTAGAGTGAGTTTCTCCTTCGACCACTCCAAAATAAAGAGTTGTCGTTCTTAATTCTTAGAGAGTGTGTCTAGGTTCGGTTTTGTAAAGATTAATCCACTTCATGAGTGTTTTGTGAGCCATATGTAAAAAACCCATCTCTTGTTGAAGAGTGTTTGTGATCTCCCAAGTCAACTAGAAAGAGTTAGTGTTGGATTGAGAGTGTGTAGAGCCTGCATAGGTTGAGCAAAGAATACTGGTGTTAGAGCTTGAAGAGGCTGGAGAATAATACTTGTAAGGAGCCTGAAGAGGCTGTAGAAGAATACTTGGCAAAGATCCTGATGAGGTTGTGGGAGCAAAGAATACCTTGTAATTAGGATTGATTAGTGGAAAATCCTACTAAGATAGGTACTGGACATAGCCTAAGGATTGTGCGGGTAAACCAGTATAAAAATCATTTGTGCAATGTCTCTTACCCTTACTCTTTTTATCTTTGTGCGCTTATATTTATTGATTTGCTAGTTATTGTTCATACTTTGAATATTTAGCAAGCTATAAACCAGATTTTGATAAACCTGTTTTTGAATTCATATTTTCACATAAATCACATCCATAGTTCAAATACTGATATGGAAAGTTTCATTAAATTTTGAAACTGTTTGGTGCTTCAGAAGCACATTTCTTGAAATTCGTTCATTGTTCAACATTGAAACTTGGGATTCAAATTATCAGATCTTTACAAACTTGTTTTTAATTATACTTAACTTTATATTTTGATTGTTTTACTATTTAAATATATGATCTAGAAAGTTTCATCAAGTTTCAAGTCTATTTGATACTCCAGAAGAAACATTTGTCAAATTTCATTGTGTAACTTGATTTAAAATATCATATTGATATAAACCTTCTTCTAAATAGATTTTCTTATATAATCTTATTAGTTACTGGTCAAACAACTATTCTGGAAAGTTTTATTAAAATATAAAATCATTTGACCGTTTAGAAGAATGGTTTAAAGTGACAGATTCACTGTTTAGCTTCTGCATAACTGCACAAACAATATATTATTCTTCTGAACCTTATTTGAGTTGTATCTACATTAAATACATTATATGGAAGAATAAAATTTGATGGTATCAGTCCCTATGATATTGCTTGCCTTTAAGAATATAGTTTCAATCAACTTAGTTGGCATTATACACTGACCACTATCTTCTAGAAGTAACTTCTGGTAGCCAAGGTATTCTTTGAGCAAAGTTCAGTAAATTTTTCAAAGTACTTGTAGGTTGGACCAAAAGTTTTCAAGGGTCACAATTCAACCCCCCTTCTTGTGACTCTCTAATTTACTTCAATTGGTATCAGAGCTCAACCTCTATGGGTTGAGCATCATTAACTGTGTAAGAGGAAAAGATTCAGGAAAAAGTGATGGCCAACCAAGAAGCATACTTCCAAAGTGTTGATGTAGAATATTGAAGAATTGAACAACTTCAAGAAGGAGCCTATAATGCTAGAAATTGATACAACTGTGCATGTGACTCAGAAAGAGCTTAAGGTATGTAATGGTAAGCTTGAATATTGTCCTTCCTATGATGAGATACTATTAATTTGCTTGCGATGAATTGAATGGTTAAAATGGTCTTTTCTATTGAACTTCAAATTGAAACTTTGAAAGTTGAATATGATTTTCTTGAAGAAGGTATATTTGTAATTTTTGAAACCTCAACTATCTTCAAAAATCATGTTAATCTTGAAAATGAAGTTGAAAACTTATTTTCAACATCTGCCAAAACTGAAGTATCTACTTGCTCTTATTCCATGTTTGTCAATAATGGAAAGAATGCTATTTTACATGGAAAACTAAGTAAAGGTTGTGGCAAACCGATTTCAAAATCTTATCACAATACCAAGTCCATGTTTTTCAAAATGATCTTTAAAAGATCAAACCATCATCCAGTCTAATTATCTGTCATTATTATGCACATCATGATTATATCTCTTACTTGTGCAATTTTAGAAGAAATATTTATATGAGAGATAATATTGTATGGGTTGTTAAATATCTTAAGAATTAAACCACTAACACTCAAGGACCCAAGATGAAATGGGTACCCAAAATGTCTCCTTCGTAATTTTTTTATACAGAAAAGTTCTCAAGAAGATAGAACCATTGGCCAAAGGAAAATACTTCCAAGGCTTAAATGAAAATGTTCCATCCAAAGAAGGAACATGACTCTAGCCAAAGCTTCTCAAATGCTTGGTGTGAAATCTCCAAAGTTCATGACTTATAGAAAGAAGCAATGGGTAAGAAAAAGTACTATTCAATTGACCAAGAACAAGGTTTCAAAGATTTTTATCCCCAGTGCATATTCACTTCATAGAGTCAATGAATTTGAAACACATTCCTAATAGGTTTATGCTAAGGTCTTGTGTGCCAACAAATTAAAGCTGGTGGCAAGGACATCGTGGTTTGAAGCAAATCTCTGATATGCAAACTTCGAGATGCATTTTTCCCTTGCAGTAAATTATTTTTCGCCGCTAGGTTGTGGTGTAGTGGCAGGGCTGCTTTGGTTCAATTAAGGAGGGTGGTTCAAGGTGTCTATGGTGGCAACTAAACATATTGCTTGAGAAAAAAAATGTGTTGCATCCAAACCATTTTTGCAATTTTCACAATCTAAACACAATGGTAACCTATCACCTTTTGAATGAAAATTATTTTGGACCATTCAATTAAAAAATAATATATCTCATGTCTAATAATAACTTATATATTTAACTTGTGCATCTTATACTCACCCTATTACATATTCAAAAGGTTAAATAAAAGTCTATCTTTTAAGACTTATATGGGAGGTTAAATAAAAGTCTATCTTTTAAGACTTATATGGGTGTAATAGAGGATTATAACAAAAGTTATAATTCTTTTACACTTAAAATTTTTACATTCCATTCCAAACATATTTTCTTTCCTTCTCTCTCTTTTTCTCCTCTCACATAAATTACCATACCATTTATTTTATCTTTCTTCATTTCTTTTTTTTTTCTACACTCCACACACATCCCATTTTTTGGGTTGTGAGTGAATATTGTTCTTACAACACAACAAAATGCTCTTCAAATGGACAATTTAAATTTGGATAATAATTTTATGTTAAAAAAATGTAATCTTTATATTTAATATTTGATAAGGTGCAACGCTTAATACCAAATATTTAATATTTTTTTTCCTTTTCACAAAAAAAAAATAATTTTTTTCTTCATTTTCAAAGTTCATTTATTTTTTTACATTATCGATGTATATAGTCATATAGAGTGTGCACACCTTTTAATGTTTAATGTACGTACACTAGTACTTTCTAAACCTTTGTATATAGATAGAAGATAAATAATCTCAAGAAATTTATACTTACGAAGAGGTCATCACATTTCTTTAAGAAATGATGGTTTGTATCAGTTTTATAAAGATTATATAAAGTTAGTATTTATATATTTTTTTTTAGAAAAACATGACATCGATCTTAAAATAAGTTTTTTTAAAAAATAAAAATAGTGAAATTATTTTTCATGATGAATTTTATAAAAAATTAAAAAAATATAAATAATAAATGATCACATTAATAATTATATATAATTAATCTTAAATGATCATATTTATATTCGGATGACTATAAATTATAAAAAATATTTATATAACCATATAATATACAATAAAAAAATAAAAAGAAATATAAAATATAATAAATAATGTGATAAAAATTTATTAAAAAATATATTATATAAAATGTTATATTTTTATTATATGAATTTGTTATCACTAAACTGAAGTCTTTTAAAAGTCCACTCCACTTACACTTACACAGTAAGTACGATTACCCGACAAAGCGAAAGGGATATATGATAAGTGCATGATACATCCGAGGCAGAAGAAGGCAAGAAGCAACGATTGTTTTGCTCGTGAATGGACAAAGAATACCATAAATCACATCATATCACCGGTCACCTAAATAAGAATAAACTAACACACCAGTCCCTGACTCTGTGGGAACCATGCAGTTTTGTCCCTGACTTTTCTAAAATAGCACTTTAGTTCATAGCTTTGTTAAAACATACATAAAATGCATGTTTTTCAATAAAGTGAAGGACTAAAGTGTTTAATAAAATAAGGACTAAAGTGCATGTTTTTTAATAAATTATGGACTAAAGTGTTATTTTAGAAAAGTCAGCGACGAAACTGCATGGTCCCCACAGAGTCAGGGACTGATTTGTTAGTTTACTCATTAAACGACATTGAACTTTGAGCTTTTCTCTTATCACTATGGGAACCATGTAGTTTTGTCCCTGGCTTTTCTAAAATAGCACTTTAGTCCATAACTTTGTTAAAACATGCATAAAATGCATGTTTTTCAATAAAGTGAAGGACTAAAGTGCATATTTTTTAATAAAATAAGGAGTAAAGTGCATGTTTTTTAATAAATTATGGACTAAAGTGTTATTTTAGAAAAGTCAGCGACGAAACTGCATGGTCCCCACAGAGTCAGGGACTGATTTGTTAATTTACTCATTAAACGACATTGAACTTTGAGCTTTTCTCTTATCACTAATTCACTATGACTACGGAAGAATACTACTCCATCTATTTCTTTTTTAAATATTATTTTAGGATCTAAAATTTATTCTTAAATAAGTGTCATTTATTAGATATCAAAACAATAATAATTATAATTTTTTTATTTTATTTTTATCGTATTATAATTTTTTATTTTAAATATTTTTTATAAAATTATATCATAAATATTTTAAAAATTTAAAGTTTTAATAAATATATTTTTTAAATTTTCAATAAAAAAATTATGTAAGAGGTGAACAATATAAATATAAATACATGGTGTTTATAGATAATTATTGAGAAAAGAAAAATACTAATTGCATTTGCATTAAATCGAGAAAAAGAAAGGATATTTTTGGAAAAAATGGGGCTTAAAAGACATAGTTATTGCATTCCTTAATTCTTGTACAAAAACCTTAAATGACAGATAAAAATAAACGGAGAAAAGTACTATATAACTTTGATTTTTCCACACTCAATTAATAGCTTGATTTCTATTTAATGGTGTATTTATAGGGAAAAAGTTATTTTGTTTAATTGTTCATTTGTAAATTCAATGTAATAATAATTACATTTTTTTATTTTACTCTTATATTAATAAATGACTTACCATTAAAAATTAATGAGACCTAATTTTTTTTTTGCTAAGCAAAGATGAATTAAATAAAAGGGAGTACAAGGGGTACTCCAACCCATATACAAAAGCAATAAACCTAATAGCAAAACCAACAACTAGAAACAAGGTCCCTATTTTAAATAACCACCAAATTGGAGCCAAAATACAAGGCTCAAAGCTTGCCAAATAATCCACACAAAAGCAACGGCACTAACAGGATCCCAAATCATGATTGGAGATAACGAGATGATGGCAAACATTAAAGCAAAGGTAATCTCCCACCACAAACATTAACCGCAGGTCATTCACAATACCAGATGTCTCATAGCAACTTTAACAAATCCTCAACATCTACATCCAGCAAACAAGACCTCAGCTGCTCAAAAACAAGAATTATATCCAGAAAAATTAAGGCAAACAGTAGGGGAGCCAACCCATGATGAGAAAGAATACCGGAAAGAGAGGTCCTTAGCTTTAAGCCATTTCCAAGAGCGTATTTGAATCAACTCCAATAAGTCAGAATGAGATAACACCTTATCTGAAAAAATAGCCTCATTCCTAGCAATCCATATAGACCAAAGAACAGTCATCCACACAGTTGACCACCTTGACCGATTCACACTAGAGCAAAAAGGCAAACCCACAAACTGAGCTAAGTGAAGGTGACAAGAGTTCTGGAACACAGAGTTTAGACCAAACCAATTTAAACAAAGCATCCATATACAATAGGCAAAGGGGCATTCAAAAAATAGATGGGACACTGTCTCCAATTCGTGTCCACACCAAATACAAAAACCATCCCCAAACTGCAGAATCCCTCTTTTAATTAAATTTTGTTTTGTCGGAATTCTATTTAACATTGATCGCCAAGCAAAGCCAGAGACTTTTGAAGGAAGAAGCTTGGACCAAATGAATTTATACAAGGGAAATTCAACAAAAATATCATTATTCACAATAACATCATACGCTGAACTCACAGAATATTCACCATCCTTCGAAGCTGTCCAGACCCAAAGATCATTGACTCCTGGTCTCAGGCGCAATGTAGCAATGTCAGCTTCCAATTGTTGTAGTAAATCGACTTCCCATTGAAATAGGTTCCTCCTCCAGGACCAATTCCACACACCTCCCCCATCCACTCTTCCACTCAAATCAGTAATGGAGGCACTTTTATGATCTGCAATGGAGAACAACCTTTTGTACTTCTCACAGAAAGCTAATGGGCCACACCAAGGCTCCTGCCAAAAGAGTGTATTAGCCCCATCCCCAACTACCTTAGAGCACCTACTGGAGAACCAATCATCAGCAATCAACTCTCCCTTATCAATACTCCACAAATCAGTCCACCATCTAGAACCCTTAGCCACCCCACATCTCTCTCTCACAGAAACTTCCCCATATAAAGAAGCTACCACCGTATTCCACAACCTCCCTTTATCTACTAAAAGCCTCCACCTCCATTTCCCCACAAGTGCAAGATTGAACGACCTTAAATCTCGAATTCCCAACCCCCCAAACCTTTTGTCCCTACACACTTCATCCCATGCAACCCACGCAATCTTACTATGATCCTCATCTCCACCCCAAAGAAAATTCCTAAATAGAGATTCAAGTTTAGCAATAGTACCTTTCGGAGCCTTGAAGAAGGAGAGATAATAGACCAGGATGGAATGAAGAACGGATTTCAAGAGAACACTTCTGCCACCAAAAGATAGATTTTTGCCTTTCCACTTGGATAATCTTTTTTGCACCTTACTAATTACCGGTTCCCACGTCTTCAGCAATCTCGGATTTGCACCAATTGGTAAACCCAAATATGAGAAAGGTAAGGAACCCACTCTACAATTCAAGAACAGTGCCAATCCATCTAACAAGTCACTAGCTACATTGATTCCATATAATTTACTCTTATGGAAGTTGACTTTAAGCCCTGCAACCACCTCAAACAACTGGAGAATAGCTTTAATTGCCCAAACATTTTGCAAAGAGGCCTCTCCAATAACTAGAGTATCATCAGCATATTGCAAATGTGACACTAACACTGCCTCTTGACCAACCTTATATCCAACGAATACTTGAGACTCAACAGCTTTAGACATCAGAGCATGAAATCCCTCAGCAGCAATAAGGAACATAAAAGGCGCTAGGGGATGACCTTGTCTCAACCCCCTCCCAACCCCAAACTCTCCAGAAGGACTGCCATTCAACAAGACAGAGACTCTGGCAGTACTCAGACATTCATGAATCCACGCTCTCCACTTAGCAGGGAACCTCATCCTCTCCATAACAAATTGCAAGAAATCCCAGTTAACTGAGTCATAAGCCTTTTCAAAATCTAGCAGATTACTTCTATGCTCTCTTTTAACCTCCTCAACAATTTCATTAGCAATCAGAATCCCATCCAGAATGAATCTACCCTTTGCAAAAGTTGACTGACAATCGGAAATGACACTACTAATCACTCGTCTCATCCTGTTTGCCAACACCTTTGACACAACCTTATAGATACATCCAATCAGAGAAATTGGTCTGTACTCTTCCACTTTCTGAGGGCTCTCGGTTTTTGGCACTAGCACAATAAAAGAGCTATTTGACCCCTTAACCAACCTACCAAACATATGAAATTCATGAACCATAGCTAAAAAATCAGCTTTAAGGATATCCCAAAAATCTTTAATAAAATTAAAATTATACCCATCTGGTCCTGGACTTTTTGCACCTTCACAATCCCATACAACTTCCTTCACCTCCTCCTCAGAGAAAGGCATAATTAACATAGAAGCATCCATCTCTGATAACTGCTTAAACTGTACCCCACAGATAGAAGGTCGGCAATGCATCTTCTCCTCAAAGTGTTGTTCAAAATAGCTCCTGATCCCTTCTTTCATTGCAACTGGCTCACGATACCAAACATTATTTATTAGTAAAGCTCTAATCTCATTCTTCAACCTCCTCTTATTGATGCAACCATGGAAATATTTGGTATTAGCATCCCCCTCTCTCAACCACCTAAGCCTTGATTTTTGACAAAGCAAGCTATCTTTCATGGACATAAGATGACAAAGTTGAGCTCGCCATTCACACCTTTGATTAACCTCCTCCTCCACTAAGCCACACTCTTCAGCCTTAAGATCTAACAAATCACCATTGTGCCTAGCCTCAGAAATTTTATGATCCAAATGCCCAAAGGACACACTATTCCATTCCCGCAGTAGAGCTTTCATTGCTTTAAGCTTTTCTTTCAGAACAAAAGCTGCTCGACCCTCAACCTGTATAGTCTTCCATTGTTGCTTTACAAAACCTTCAAAAGATGAGTTAAGACGCCAACAATCAAGGACCCTAAAAGGTTTTGGTCCCCAATCAATAACCTCAGACTTCAATAATACAACACAATGATCAGATAAACCTCTTTGCATCCCCCATTGAGAAAAATTCCTCCACTGCTTTAGCCATGAAGGTGAAACCAGAAACCGGTCCAATCTACTCATACAAGAACCATCCGGCTTATACCAGGTGAACTTTCTCCCAATTAATGGGAGATCCACTAATTCAGCATCCTCTATAAACTCAGAGAAACAACACATATCATCTCTTCTCCACACTGAGGCAGAACCTTTTCACTCAAGTTCAGATTTAACAGCATTAAAATCTCCAGTGAAACACCATAATGCACCCCCTTCTGCTTTTAACATCAGCAAGTCTTAACCATAGATCCTTCTTCCCAAGGAAGTCACAAGGGGCATATACATTGACAAAGTTACAGAAAATCTTATCCTCCCCCACCACCCACACACACCTAAAAAGTTTGCACCTGAAAACATCTCATGCAAGTGGAATTTAGTTTTCCTCCACGTAATCAACAAACCTCCTGAAAATCCCTCTGCAGGTAGAAATTGCCAACCAAAGTCTTCATCTCCCCATAAAAAAGCACACATATTGTGATCAACCAACTCTTTTTTTGTCTCTTGTATGCAAATTAAATCAACTTTCTCATTACATAGCAACCTCTTCACCTCTATCTTTTTTAGCCTTCCCCCAATTCCCCTGATATTTAATGATGCAAGAATCATAATATAAATAACAAACTCCCAAAACACCACACAACACAATCACTACTTCAATTAGGACTCATCACACCTCTGCCAATCGCTTCTCTATCCCTATTTTCCATCTCCATTAATTTTTGAATCACATATGTTTCATTGTTTGGAGTAGATACCCCCAACACCTTCCCAATTCCCCAAACCCGTTCTGCAACATCAATAGATTCCAAATCCAAAGCTAGATTAGTTTGAGCTGATTCTACAATAGGATTACTAACCTTAGCCGAGGCATCTGCTCTTTTTTTTTGGCCGTCCTCTTCTCTTTTTTGGTTGCGGTTCTTGTGTTGTCAACCGTAGGAACTCTAGATCATTAGCTTCAGCGACAGGAACCTCACACAGCGTGCTACCCTGTTCTGGATCTACTGGCACCTCCTTTTCACCGTTCAACTCCCCAATATTGAGCAAGGACAAAGAACCCACCTCTTGTGTATGCAAAGCACCTCCAGTCACTTCCTTCATAACTCCGTCCAAAACATCTGACTCCCTCACACTGCTATCAGTCCCAAGTGCCAAGAATATTCCTTCTTGAACCCCACCATGTGTATTAAGGTCATCGCGCCCACCCATTGGATCAAGTCCCATTCGATTATCTTTCTCCAAATTGGCATGTTGATTAGTTGATGGCCCAACCTTGGGAAAATTATTGGCCAGCTCAATACACGGCCCTAAGTCCGTCTCCTTCTCACATAAAACTTCATTCATCAAACCTTCATCCATTGCACACGGTCCAGACTCATTTGTCATAGGTGCCTCACCATCCAATTGCAAATTAAGCGCGTTATCCTCATCTTGACACGTGACTAGCGGCCCATCCATTGCACGCGGACCAGACTCAATTGTCATAAGTGCCTCACCTTGACACGTGACTAGCGGTCCAGATTGCTTCATGACTTGCGGCCCACCTATACAAGGATCATCCAATTGCATATTAAGCACTTTATCCACACCTTGCCTCGTGGCTTGCTGCCCAGACTGCTTGTTGACTTGCGGCCCACCCATACACGGATCCTTGGACAGCCCAGCAGGTATCAAGCCCATCACGTCGTTGACACATGAATCAGCCGCACCGCATGTCTCCATGCGCGCCTCTTGGGCCTTAGCATACGATGGCCCATTCTCTTTAGACACATCCACCAACATTTCAAATTCTCCTTGATTTGCTCCCTTAACTAATGTTCCATCTTTTAAGGGATCATCATCATAACCTTCCCGCAATTCCTTCCGTAATTGATTTTCAAAATCAAAATCTTCCGCACCATAAGCAAACCTCTCCCACCCCTCATCTTCAGAAAAATTTGAATTTGTATCATTTTGGCTAGAAGAACATGAATGAACCAATAATCTGCTTGGGATTACCTTCCATGGATCAGCAAATGGGTCCTCAATAACCCGTACAGAGAAGAACATATTGTTTATTTTCACCTTAAACAACCTATTAATGGACTCCAATGAAGTTGTTTGAATTAAGACGCGCTATATCCAACCTGTCCCTTCTCTTGGTTATTGTATCAATGCATACATATCTTCCTAAATGAGTGGCAATCATACGAAAAAATTCCTCAGACCATGTATGTAGAGGCACCCCTTCACAACGAACCCAAACATATCTTTCACAAGCAACATCCCCATAACTCCATGGACGGATGTTAACAAACCACTGCGAAAACATATCCCCCACTTCTTTCAATAACTCCATAAAGTCTTCTTCTGCATGTGGGCGTATTAAAACCATATCCCCCCCATCAGAGTAACCTTAATTGTATGAATACCTTCTGCCAAAATTTTATCTTGCAACAGAAAGACCTCATCAACTTGTAGTACTTGACCCACATATGAATTAGCCAACCACTTCATGTCTTCATCATTGACGCTAAAATCCAATCCATTCCAATGATCTGCACTTGGACCAAGCTTTGGTTGCCACACAGGTTTGCATATTCCTCTTACCGCATCCACAAATGATTTCCCATTCACCACACCTCTCATTTTATTCTCCCCTCTTTGGTTCAGCTGCTGTACTTGTCCCTTGTCATTCTTCTTATATTCAACTTGGCCACTGTTTCTCATAAATTTAGACACATTCACTCTAAGTTTATAAGAACCAATCCTTATCCTCCTTAATTTGTCCTCCATGGCCGTAGGTTCTTCATTGTCTTTAAATCTTACAAATCCAAAACGATTACCCCTCTTATCTCTCTTTTATGGAACATATACATCAGACACCCTTCCACCCCATATAGTGAAAACTTTCCAAAGTGCTTCCTAACGGTACCCTTCTGGGAAATTTGTAAAAAAGTACGTCGTTTGTCCACCATATTCATCATCGAACGCTTGCTTATTCTTGCCGTAGGT
This sequence comes from Sesbania bispinosa, assembly GCA_026901365.1. Taxonomy (NCBI): domain Eukaryota; kingdom Viridiplantae; phylum Streptophyta; class Magnoliopsida; order Fabales; family Fabaceae; genus Sesbania; species Sesbania bispinosa. The sequence goes on from QLOH01000378.1 coordinate 306,782, forward strand.
GCTCTTGAAATCCTTTGATATTGGAGAAACCTCTGAAATCCTCTTCAATCCCGGTCGCGAATCTCTTCTCCTCCTCGAACTCACCAAGGTCCACTCTCCAGTTCTCTCTCTCACCCGTTCTCTCTCCATTTTTCCAATCACATTCTTCTCAAATTAATGAGACCTAATATATTAAGAGAAATAAAAGATAAATAAAAAGTTTAATATTTATTTTCATGAAAATAAAAATAATGATTGCATTTCTTAATCTGTGTATTTTTTGTTGGGTTAAATATATTTTTAGTTCCTGAAATATATTCAAAATTTGATTTTAGTCCTTATAATTTAAAATAGGTGGTTTTGGTCTTTCAAAAATTGAAAATACACAAATTTAGTTCTTTTTGCACAATTTTTCTACATATTTGTTATGATTTTTTATCAATAAGAACTAAAAAGGGGTCGGGTATTTTCACTCTTTGAGTGACCAAATCCACCTGTTTCGAATTACAGGGACTTAAATCAAATCTTCACTATTGTTAACAACATAATTATTTCGATTAAATATCGAAATAATTTTATCTTCCCTTTGAGACATTTCAAGTGCAAGATTTGAAGATTGAAGATGAGTCAAAAGCATGGAGGGTCTCAAAGTGGTTATGAGAAGTTGCCAAGGGGAAGTTATTGGGAGTTACCAATAGTTTAGATAGTTTTTATTAAATAAGTATGTTTAAATGTATAATTGACACGTGTCCACTAGGTGGAAAAGTTGTATAGATTAGTAGTTGGGAATATTGTCTATAAATATGTGTTTGTACAGTGTAAAAGAGGTTGGATCCATTTGCTGAAAATCTCTACAAGTCTAACACGTCCATCCATCAACGATTATTGGCAAACGAGATCGAAAGTGTGTGATCCCTCCATTTTAATTAATACAAGGTATTCTCTTTACTCTTTTAAATTCATCTTTTATTTTCTTGCATCTCTTCTTCTCCATCCCCTTCTCCTTCTAAATTTCAAATAAAACTACCCCTAAAAAGAATTGTTAAGAGGATTTTTATCTTGTCCCCAGATTGTTCTTAAGATAATTTTTGTTTACCGAAAATCAGGCTAAACAAATTGGCATGCCCGGTGGGAAATATTGTGGGTAGTTGTGTTAAATTTAATTTACAGTGTTTTAGTAAGAAGTGGAAGAACACATTTTCAATGGAAAATAATAACAAACAAACAATTTCTCAAATTTCATCTCAGTTCTTGAATAATGAGGATGTTATACAAATGGAACAACTTAAATTTGAGAAGGAGAAACGGGAGGAAATTGAAAAAGTTTTTTAAAAGGATACCAATGACTAAGATTTAATGGTATAGATCCAAAAGGCGACCTTCAAAGCATTTAAGAAAAAACCTCATAGAAAAAATAGAAACGACTTTTAAGGCCGTAAGTAAAAATGAGGGGTGATTTTCATGGCCATACGAAACAAAATTTTTTTTGTGAGAAATTCATTTTCGATTAAATTTTTTGATTTAGTGATGGTAAAACACTTTCAAATGTATGGACTTGTTAATAAGTACTGACATGTTAATATTAACTGTCAAATATTTTAGTTGGAAATTGTCCATCAACACAAGCCAAGCCAAATTGTTTTCTCTATGCCTTGATAGTTTCGGTTTATTGTATAGACCATTTCCTTTTCCAAAGGCAATGGGATTTTCAAATTTAAGGGTGACATATTGTTTTCAATCAACAACTTGAAATACATTCGAAATGCTTGTTAATCGAATAGGTGGTATTGCCTAAAAAAGCTCCAATAATAGTGAGTTTCTAAATGTCACTTCGAGTGTAGGCCATAAATGCCAAATGTTTTGAATATTGTGGTATGTAAATTGCCCTTTTGCTTGGACTTTTCATAGTTATAGCTTTTGTACAGTACAAGCATATGTGCATTTTACGTGAAATATATTTAATTTGGATTTTAATATTCTAGTATTTTATCTTTTTTCTAAATATAGTCAAAAGATAAAATACTGGGGGGCTTGTGTTAATAACATAATTATTTCGATTAGATATCGAAATAATTTTATCTTCCATTTGAGACATTTCAAGTGCAAGATTTGAATATTGAAGACTAGTCAAGAGCATGGAGGGTCTCAAAGTTGTTATGAGAAGTTACCAAGGGGAAGTTATTTGGGAGTTGCCAATAGTTTAGATAGTTTTTATTAAATAAGTATGTTTAAATGTATAATTGACACGTGTCCACTAGGTGGCAAAGTTGTATAGATTAGTAGTTGGGAATGTTGTCTATAAATATGTGTTTGTACAATGTAAAAGAGGTTGGATCCCTTTGCTGAAAATCTCTACAAGTCTAACACGTTCATCCATCAGCGACTATTGGCAAACGAGATCGAAAGTGTGTGATCCCTCCATTTTAATTAATACAATGTCTTCTCTTTACTCTTTTAAATTCATCTTTTATTTTCTTGCATATCTTCTTCTCCATCTCCTTCTCCTTCTAAATTCCAAATGAAACGTAACTACCCCTAAAAAGAACCGTTAAGAGGATTTTTATCTTGTCCCCAGATTGTTTTTAAGATAATTCTTGTTTACAAAAAATAAGGGTAAACAACTATGTTTCAAAGACTAAAAACATGTTTAACCCTTTTTTGTTTAAAGAAACAATTAAATAGGAATGAAAGTAGTATATTACACTTCATTTCACATTCACTTTTTATCCTTATCTCTATTATTTTCTCATCACATCAATTATCACATATCTTATTTTCTCTATCTTCATTTCATTTTTATTTTATCTCCACTTAGTTCTTTATACTTTCCACACTTAAATTTTTAGAGTGAAAATATATTTTTCCTAATAATATATGCTTATTGTGAATGTAGTTTACTTTTACTTATATATAGTTTGACTTAAAACTACATGGTAAATATAAATTTGATGCACATCCAATTTTTTGTATAAATTTTTATTAATCTCTCTACGGGAGCCATATGTCAAATTAAGTTGAATATTAGTATTCCTTCCCTTTTTTCTTATTTTAAAATCTCAAATTTGTTTGTAATTAAATAAATGTGGTTTTCAGATACCTATACAATAATAAATGTTATTTTTCTAATTTTATCCCTACCCTGATCTGACTCTTTTTATTTTAAATACTACATCTGATCCTATATATAAGAAACATTGGACTAAAATCATCAAGACTGATGAAATGCATTAGAATATGTTAGTGGTAATTAATAGTCACTACTGCAAATTGACCTTTTAACGACGGTTAGAAAGGAGTTTTAACGACGGTTCTGAAACCGTCGTTAATCCAGCCATCGTTAAAAAGCAAATCATTCAACGACGTCTTTTAACCGTCGTTAAAACTGGGGAAACGACGACGGTTGTTGTAGCAACCGTCGTTGAAAGCTGAATAAAAGACGACGGTTGCTAAAGCAACCGTCGTTAAAAGCTCAACAAAAAGTCATTGAAAGCTTAACAAAAGACGACGGTTGTTGAATCAACCGTCGTTAAAAGCTCAACAAAAGACGACGGTTGATTCAGCAACCATCGTCATATCTGGTTGCTTATTGGCAGCTACGGAAATTCTGTAGCTAATCCAAAGCTAATTCATTCTTATATATTATGGATATTTATTCTTATTATTTCTGGATAATGATTTATTTATTTCTTATATTAAAAAAACTCAAATCAACTTATATATTATTAAGTTTGATTTAAATTGATTACTCTACTCTATATTGAATAAAAAACTTATCTTCCCTAAAACTACTACCAACATAACTGGCAAAATGGTAATAGGCACTGCATATCTAATTTTGATTAGTAAGAGTTTCAACCTATGGAACACGCATATAAAGTTTTCATCAATAACTAACATACATAAGGGTGACAAAGATCAAAGCGCTTTAGGACTGAAAATAATAGCTAGTTGGTAAAATAATTTAATATCATATACATTTCTATTCTTCAAAAGGCAAGCATGCAAGCTTATAGATTTAAAAAATCATGAAAGACTAAAAGTAATCAAGATGAATACCTTACTCAAGTCTGAAAGTTTGCAATTTTAATATCACTACCTTTGCCACCTGTGTCATATAGGCATGAGATACAATATAGTAGCAACCATTAGTTTACCAAAAGATATATAAAATGTGACAAAAAAAACTAGAAAAGCAACGTAACTACCCCCAATCCAAAATAAGCACAAATCCTTTTTTTTCTTTTATAAAAATTGTAAAAGAAAATTAAGAAAATGACTAAGTTTGAATTTAAATAATTGCTAAAAAGAAATATGCACCAATATTTAAATGTTTATGATTTGGAAAAATTATTACACCTGTAACAAGACTAATTAAAATAATATAAAATTTAGAAACAACATGAAAAAAAAAAGATAAAAGTAATAAAGAAAGCAATATTTTGTTTTTAATACGTCAATCACATTAATACACCATGGCCATTTTGTTCTTTTATTTTTATTATTTTTTATTAACTTGTCTTTTCTTAACTTAATTTAACTAGCACCCTTTTACCAACCATTTTTATGTACTGCAAGTCATATACATACAGGCCGCATTGAAATATATTTTCTCAAAATTAAGAATACAAAGAAAGAAATTGATCAAGAAATAAACTAAAATATAACATGGAAGTGCTCTGTTGGAGTGCAGTGGCCGTGTCAGATACGATATCAGGTTCATTTGAATCCTTTAATATGTCATCCTATCTATCACTTCCACACTTGAGATGAGGATATATAATCCATGAATTCCATTAATTTAGAAAAACAAATAAAACAAACAAAATCAAATACCTATGATAAAACGAGCGGATCTCCAAGAGCCAAATTTGGGTCTGATGACGGGTCGACCTCTGTAGTCAACAATAACAATATAGGCATGAGTATATTGATACTAGATATATGAGTGTCTTATTTGTATGCAAAAATTTTAAACAATTATATCCCTCTCTGTATTTCTCACCCTTTATTGTGCAAGATTGGGGTGTGATTAAAAAGTCAAAATGTTCAGTATCAATAGCTATATCCATGTACAAGGTAATTCTAATAGTTTATAAGTGGAAGAACTAACAAACCTCTAAATGAATAGAGACCAAGCCTGGCCATCCATGTGAAATTATCCGTTGAGAATCTGCAATGAGAAATAACAACTAGATATGTGTACTCCATGGTGTCACATTTAACCGAAATGTCTCTGCATATCAATCAAAATTTATTGGGGAAATTTGTATGATGTAATGATAGATTCTTGTACATTGATTTGCATCAAATATATCAGTTAAGTGGACATTAGATAATTGCATAAAAGGAGAATTTGAGCTCAAGGCCATGAAATTGAAATTGAAGAACACATAACTTTGACTTTTTGCTTTAATAATAAAGCAAGCATAAAGGTTTAATGTTTGAGTAGTTAAAACAACAGTTGGGATTCATCAGGAGAAGGAAATTAGCCATGTAAGTCTTAACTATCATTGATTGACTAAGTGAGAATAGCACCGCTTAAACTACTAGTTTTTTTCTTGATATAAACTTAAATTACTAAGGTTAGTTGAATAAAAAGCTAGCTACAATGAAAACTTCAATCATTAAGGTAAAAAGAAAATGAAGGCAAAAGGTTTGTAACCTTCAGGTTTTATCATGAAATTAATTATCCTTAAAAGAGAAAACCTCATGAACTTAACTTTAGGCTCAAGCAGTCACCTGAAGGAGTTTATGCTTTTCCCCACTAATTGAAATGTGTGTTAGCTGTATGGCATCTGAAATATTGAAAGGCAAGTAAATGAAAATCAGTACTTTACTTTTATTTATTACACGAGGGGGTCAACATAATAGGAATAAAGAAGCACACTTTATGAAGAAAATAAAAGGCCAAGAGGAGCATAATCAATTTACTTTGTAAGTAATCATCACCTTTCATACTCATGAAAAGACAGTTGAATCAGTAAACGCAGATTAGAGTATTAGAGTATTAGTATTTAATCAGTAAATGTAGAATGCTAAAACTAAGGAAAAGATTGGCAAAAATATAGCATGAACTAAGATGTCCAGAACTTACTTTGTCTATTGATGGCTGCCCTCATCAGGAGAAGCGATGCAAGAAGGGAACAGGAGAAGATTGGCAAAACATAGCTCACATTCCATAATTTGAACTGGTTTCCAAAGACGCAGAGAAAACTACATTGACATCTCACAAAAATGAATATTTGTCTCTTCCACCAATCAAATAGATAACACAAGAACTGCATGTCCTATGAATATTTTTTATTTCACACCAGTACATAAAAATTCTAAATTTTGTTTTATTACCTTGAGGATGTTGTAATGTATCAATGCCTCGTGTCGTCTTCATGCTTTTTGCATGGTCCTTTTTCCATGTTTTCCACTTTACACCCATCATACATGATGTCCAAACTTAATGCAAACTTTATTCCATACAACACATTGGCAACAAAGTGAACTTGGACTAATTATGCTTTCCAATGAAACTCATCACTTGGCCATTTTGCAAGTTTTGCCAAGTAACAAGTAAGAAGATTACTATGCCATATAAACCAGACACAACCATGAGAAATAGTTCCAACACGTAATAGTTCATAGTGATGATGGAGAATGATATGGCTTGAAAGTCCAAATCCTTGGATTCTCTTGCCTAGAGGGACGAAAGTTGAGCCACCACAACATATCTACTCACTTGAAATCATGCACCTAAACCATTATTTTGCCTCGGAAATGACACTAAAATCGTCCTCACGGTGCATTAAACATAGAGTAATGTAACAATAACTAATATTAATACAAAACGTTGTAAGGAATTCCAATCCATGTATAAATTGCACATCATATGTTTCCTATGGGATTTAAAACAGAACTTAGATGTATAAATACACCGATTAACCTCAGAACTTACTTTTGATACATAATTGAACTTAGCAGGATAGTTTTTTGTGGAAAAGATGTCCAGAAATGACTTCTCCACTTTCAATTGTTTGTTAACAGAAGACACCACTCTTACACACAAATTCTCTGTTGTTAAAACCTGGCAATTTAATTTGGAGTCATAAATTGAAAATCAGCAATAATGTAGCAATAATGTAGTCATGTTAATTTGGAGTCATAAATTGAAAATCATCAATAATGTAGTGCCAACACCCAGCAGTAAAGACTAAAGAAAGAACACTTAGACATGGGGTCTAGAATGGCATGCAATACCTTCAGGTGCAGCAAAGTGCCTAAAGGAGTCAGCAACACAAAGTGAGCCATCAGAGCGCAACGACATGACAGACAAGTGAGGATGAGAAGAAGGATAACCTTCTCCTCCTCCTCCACGGTCTTGGCTTTCTTTCCCAAATTCTTCATCAATCCTCAGGTGTGGAGTCAGAGAGAATCCCATTCTAGTTGAGCAAGAGAATCTCACCTTGGTGTGGCCCTTGAGCACAATCTCGTTGCTAAGGGGAATCCGGAACCGGTTCCCCAACTCAGTTTGGTCGGAATCGTCTTCTAAGTTATAATCTCTCGGAGGCGGCGGGGGAGGACCAATCATCTCGTCGTCGTCGTGATTTTCGGGACCTAATCCGGAGGGTGGTGGAGGGGGTCCCACGAGGGGGCCATCGTCTTCTTCATCCGGTTGGGGCGGGGGAGGGGTAGGGTTTCTGGAAGGACGGAGGGATTTGAGCCATTCCTTGGAAGAAGAAGAGAGAGAAGGAAAATCGTTGGTGGTTTTGGAATTGGAATTGGAAGTACGACGAGTAGCGTTGTGGATTTCTTCGAGAGAGGTTTGAGATTTGGTTTGTTTGCCGAAGGAAAGAGGGAATTGAGCTCGAACACCATCGTATATCTCACCATCCTCCTCCATTCTTACTCTGCAGGGACGGAGGGGGACATAGCACCACTGACGGAGGGGGGAAAGAGACGGAAGGGGACGGAGGCTCTACAGGGATCAAGGGGAACGGAGCACCATCGTGCGAGGCAGAGATGGAGAGGGAAGGAGCAACGTGGGACGGAGCACCACCGTGGGAGGCTGCGGGGATAGAGGGGCGCGACGGACGGTGGAGGGAAAAGGACAGAGGGTCTGCAGGGCGCGGCAACAAGAGAGATAGTAAGAGATGCGGCGTGAGAGAAATGAGGGGAGAAGGGTATGTTGTGTAGGGTTAATAGGGATACCACGACGGCTCCCCCTAAACTGTCGTTGTATGAGGAGATAAAATGACGCGCGTATGGGTAACCGTCGTCGTTTCATGAACACAAAAATATTTTACATCGGTTCCTTTACGACCGTCGTTGTAAGTCTTGCGCACGGACAAAACAACGACAGTCCCCAATACACCTGTCGTTGTTTCCCCTTTCAACTACGGTTAAAAAATAACCGTCGTTGAAAATTGCGCAATATTTTCAAAAATGCCACCGCCCAATTTTTAATGACGGTCCCCTTTGAACCGTCGTAGTATCCCCGTCGTTAAAAGCCATTTTTGCACTAGTGAGTGCCATAATTTTTTTTTCAAAAATACCCTTAGTATTAAATGAGTGAATGAGTGAGTATGTCTTTAATTACTCAGAATAAATTAAGGGTATGCAAGGTATTTAAAATTTAATATTTCAACTAAAAATAGTACTATGTTTCTTGTATATTAGACAAAAAAAATTTCATTTTTGTTCCTTATAGTAGTATATAGGATCAAGGGTAGTATTTATTATAAAGTTACATCATAAATGTTTTAAAAGTTCAAAGTTTTAATAAATGTACCAACGGGGGTTGGTTCAAGTGGTACATGTTTGATTCCGCTTAAGCAAGGTCTCAAGTTCGAGGCTTGTGGATGGAAAAATTCCCCACTGGGAGAGCTAGCCTCACCATGATGTGGATGTTCCCGACTCGAACAGTCCGTGGAGGATATCTGTAGTTAAACGAAAAAAAGTTTTAATAAATGTGTTTTTTATGTTTCTAACAAAAAAATTATAGTAAAATTTAAAATAAATTTAAAAAAGGAATTCATTTCATTGAAAAAAGAGAGATATTGAATGCATTAATGAGAGAAAGAAAAAAGACATATTTGAAATAAAAAGCTAAAAAAACATAATTATTGTATTTCTTAATCTTTATGAAAAAAAACCTTAAACGACTAGTAAAAAAACCGGAGGAAGTATTTCGTAGCAAGGTTTACATCTAGAGTTTGCAGTAATGGTAGGTGATGCTAACTTGTAAAATCACATTAAGGGTTAAATATGTTTATGGTCTTGAAATATAATTGAGATTTGTCTTTTAGTCCCTATAATTGAAAATCGATGATTTTGGTCCCTTAAAAATTAAAAATACATCATTTTAGTCTTCATCGTATAAATTTTCTACATATTTTCCAACGAATTTTCTAGCAGATTTTTGTCGATAAGCACTAAAAACGGATCTTTTTCATTTTTGATAAAAATTCATGGGAAAATCTATAGAAAAATTATACGAGAATAACTAAATTGATGTATTTTTAAAAGATCAAAAACACTAATTCTAAATTGATTCAAGTGATACATGCTTGTTTCTCCTTGAGTAAAATATTGGGTTCGAGTCTTGTGGAGGGAAAAAATCTCCGTTAAAAGAGTTAGTTTCACCATGATGTTCCCGACTTAAACAGGATTGCTCCTTGTGGTCAAACCAAACTATATTTAAAAAAAAACATATTTAATTCTCACATTAAATACACGAAGCATCGTCTTCATATATATCCAGGTAAGGTAAGTTTAGAAATAAAATAATAGTTATTTTTTTTAATTGTTTTATCTGAGATGAAAACGACCTTACCTGGTTTCATACTCATACTGGTATGGGGTGTCCTCGGGTTTATGAATTAAGACCATGATCCTGGAATCAGGCTGAATGTCTGTCAGTGTCAGGTTGCCAATTATTTATTTATTTTACTCATTTTTAAAAATTTTGAATTTATTTTTTATTCTTATATACCCAATTACCCATTTTTTAATTTATCTCAATATTGAATTGTGTTATAACAACATGTCAACAAACGATTTTATAAGAACAATAGACAGTAGACAAGAGAGACATCAATTAAAAATGTCTATACATAAAAATTTATTTAAAAATATTTTTGTTTAAAAATCAAATTAAGAATAAATATCACGTCATAAAAATATATTTAAATTTTTTCCTTCAATTTCGTGACTAGCGTAGTAAAGTGCATCAATGTTGTTCACAAGATTTGCAATAGTCCCAATATTTTTAATGGAGTCCCTGGTACTGTTGTTTTGGGCTTTAGCACGTCACTCCCAATGTTTCGAAATTGAAAAAGCTTTGGAAACGAAAGAGACTTCTGTTAAATAAACGGTTGGATTTTGCATAGAGGAAGTGGAATAATTAGGTAACAATTGAGATTTTTGATACTGAAAGGAGCGTCTAGAATAAAACATTAACGTGTCATATCCAACCCTTTATTTATTGCATATAATTGTGTCAATGTAGTTCTGTTCTTTTGTTCACTCTCAAATTCACTGCAATTTTTGCTCCACTTCACCAACCCGGGGTTAGATGTGTAATGTGATTTAAAATATGCCATATCGACTTTTGAATTATTCAATCTTTATTGGACGGTTTGGATTTATTAGCAGCTGTAGAAAAAGTTGACCGTAAAAATTTCGGATCCGAACATTAAAATGCACAACAATGTTTTTTCCACACCCAAATAGTAAACACCCATCACACACCTCACTTTTTTTTTCTTTTTTCTTTTTTTATATGTGAACAATACTCATTTTTTTTAATGGACAGTGACATTTTTTTTTCTTTTTTTCATGAACAGTAACATTTTTTTTTCAAAAAAATCTACAATTAACCAGACTGATAATATACTTAACCAGTAAATTGTATAGCATTAACCATAAATTCATACTCAATAAATATGTTAGTGTATACACTAGAGACCTATATATACATCCATCACTTGTATCATATTATTATTTTATAAAGGCATTTCATTTTATTAATTCTTTTAGAATATAATTATTGTCCTTAGAATAGTAAGCTTAAACTTCACAACAAATCAAGTAGATGACTTGATCGTGAGATCTTATGAAGAACTATTCTTAAAATAGTCCCTAGTCAAATATCATCTTAGGACAAAGATGCATTTAGACTAGTATGTGAGTTCATTGATGATCACATCTCACAGATCATGGATATGAGATATCATGTGCTCACATAGGTACGCATTAAGAGTAATGGTGTACTGGACAGACCCACCTTAAGAACGTTGCATGAGTTATTACATAAGTGTCATGAACGTTTCTTAAATTAATAAATGTTATATGAAGTCCTTCGACCTGAAATCACTACGATTCCTACATAAGGAATTATATGTTTTAATTATCATCAAATGTTACCTGTAACAGGGTAATCATAAAGTTGGTTTTTGGACATATAATAAATTATGTGGTGGAATGTGAGTGCCCTAGATGGGATTTGTCCCTCCTATGTAACATGAGTTATATCTGTAGGCCTCTTGATAAAGTGAGACTGCAAAATGCATGGCCATGCTCAGGAGAATAAATATGAGATATTTATTTTCTGTACAGTCTACTTGGGGATCAAGAAAATATAAATTGAACTATACAAGGTTGACACAATCCATGCCCTTGTGTTCAATTAGATATTTGGACAAAGGGACAGAGAATATAAATTATTATAATAAAATAGGATTTATCAAAGTTATTGATAATCGTAATATTTGGATAGTGATGTGTTGCTAGATACCGCTCACTATTTATGATATTAAATATAAAAGAGTTTTATTTTAATATTATAACCAAATATTAAAATCCTATTGGGTCACACGCATACAACATGCCACTAGGAAAGGATAATAATTCTAATTTAATTTAATTAGAATTATTATGGGCCAGGCCCATAAGTGTGAGGGTTAAGTGAGTGAAGGGTAAAACCCTAGCCACCACTCTATAAATAGAGCATAAAATGCTCTACCCCAAACATAAGAGCAATCGCTTCTTACTTTCTAAGGCTACTAGCAGAGCTGAGGAGAGAATCCTAGTCCGGCTGTTGGCGTGGATACCAATAGAGACGTGGCTACACTTGCCTCGTTAATAATCCTAATAAGGTACGGCCTTTCGTTTCAATACCTTTTATGCCTTGATTCGTGTTTTCGCAAAACGATTATAACAAGGGAGGGAATCCATTTATTTCCGCTGCACCCTGACCACATGCTTGATTCTCTTCAATTGGTATCAGAGCGTTAGTTTGCGATAAGCACGTTTTGGGCTTTTAAATCGTTTGAATATGTGATATTCTATTTTCTGTTTAAAAACGAAGAACGTTTTTTGAACGTCGTATCTGTGCTTCATCTGCGCTGGGCGCAGGTGAAGCGCAGCATACTGGAATTTTGAATCTGAAATCTGGGCTTCAATCTCGCTGAGCGCAAGTGAAGCGCGGGTGAAGCCCAGATGAAGCGCAGAACACAGAATTTTCGATTCTGATACGTGCGCTTCACCCACGCTAAGCGCAGGTGAAGTGCATGTGTGCGTTTGAATTATTTTGAATTATTTTACTCCTTTTATTGATTGTTTTGTGTATGATATATATATGTTCTAATGTTCAAGGGTCCCATGGAACATGAAAAGTTCATGTTTTGGGAGTCAAAGGGTTCAATTGTTGAAACCTTGTCTCACTCAAATGTTGGTTGCGATAAACATGCCACTTATCAATTTGTTGACAAGAACGTATTCAAATGATACGAGGGACTCACTCGTTTATCGGTTTGTGAAGTATTCGTTTGATGCGAGACACTTATTGATGATTGGTTGACTGTTTATCAAATCTAATATTTATGTTGGGACGTTGCCCCGCACCCCGCGAGGGGCGGCCTCCCCTTGAACCCCGTGATACACTACACGCGCGTAATCAAACCTCACACTATATATATATATATATCTTATTAAATCACTTATTTTACAATCAATGGATGTTGAGTTTGCATGATGATTGGTTATGGCCTTAGTTGTTTTGATTTAAATACGACCTGCGTGTCGTGCCTTACCTCTTAACACTCCTCTTGTAATTCTTTTCTCATCTCTATCCCCTCGTTTGTTAAACGAGGTTTCTTCTTGTTATGTAATGTAACCGAAAGGAGCATGGAGTCAAAGGAGCATGTGGATGGAGACTTCAAGATTATATGTAATGTAATTTTGTAATTATTTTAGGAGGCCATAACCATATCATGTGTTTGTATGAGATGCATGCTTGTATGTTAAATGGTTTAACAACGAATAAAATTAAAGCAATCAAATCCCTCAATCGTCATTATGCCTTCCAATGAATGACACACGTCAAGACTAGAATCGATTAAATGTGGGCCTGCCAAAGCAGGGTACGTTTATCTATTCTAGTAAGACACGATAGGATAAAAGTAATATCCGATTGTCAACCATTGGTCTTTGATTGGGTATATTCAATATGATTGAAAAAGCTTGAAGGCACTAATATTAAGTCATGTTTCGCCTTCCAATGTATGGCACTCGTCTAGGCTTGAATCGATTAAATGTGGGTCTGCCAAAGCAGGGTACATTTATCTATTTTAGTGAGGCGCGATGAAATAAATGTGGGTCTGCCAAAGCAGGGTACATTTATTTATTGTCAACCATTGGGTTTTGACTTAACTAGGTATATTCAATAGGATTGAAGAACCTAGAGGCACTAAGTTGGGCATTAATTCATAAGATGAATTAGAATAAGAGTTATTCACCTAACTATCCAAGAGTTGTATAAAGATGCAATTGGAAAGCGTGTTCCTACCTAAATAACCTTTTCTTAAGCGATCAGCCAAAGCTGACTTAAAATAAGGTGAAATATGGATCTTGGCCCACTAGAAAATCTAGTGATGGGATTTTTTTTATTCTTTATATTGAGGGTACTTGTTATGAATCAAAATAGTGGGAGGCATATTTAATTAAGACCTTGTTGAATATGCTTATTATATGATACTTATTTGCATCATTTTCTATTAATAGATTACCATGGCAACGAACACAACAAGTAACCTTTCACTGAGATCTGTCCTTGAGAAGGACAAACTATCTGGAACTAACTTTCTAGACTGGTATAGAAACCTAAGGATTGTCCTTAGGCATGAAAAGAAGTTGTATGTTCTGGAAGAGCCCGTTCCTGAAACACCCGCTGCAACTGCTTCGAAAGCTGACAAAGATGCTTTTAAGAAGCATGTGGTTGATGCTCTCAATGTAGGTTGTCTTATGCTTGCTACCATGAATGCTGAACTCCAAAACAGCATGAGAACATGGAGGCGTACGATATGATCGTACATTTAAAGAGACTTTATCAAGGCCAAGCTAGGTATGAACGATTTGAAGTCTCGAAGGCACTTTACCAATGTAGACTGGTAGAGGGAAGCCCTGTTGGTGCTCATGTACTCAAAATGATTGGGTACATTGAAAACCTAGAAAGGCTTGGATTCCCATTAGGCCAAGAGTTGGCCACTGATCTTGTCTTGCAATCGTTGCCAGACAGCTATGGTCAATTCGTCATGAACTACAACATGAATGAATTCGACAAACCACTGCCAGAATTGCTGAGCATGTTGAGAACAGCTGAGCAAAACATTAATAAAGGAAAGGGGAAGGCCATACTGATGGTCCAACCTAGAAAAGGCAAGGGTAAGAAGAAATTCAAGAAGCCCTATTTCAAATCAAAGGACAAGGGCAAAGACAAGCCTAGTACCTCTGCTTTGAAGCCTACCGGCGGGATAGCTAAGGAAGGAAAATGTTTCCACTGTGGCCAATCAAGACATTGGAAGAGAAACTGTGCAAAGTACCTGGAGGAGATCAAGAAGAAAGGAAGTGAGACTTCCACCTCAGGTATTTATGTTATAGAAGTAAATTTAGCTACTTCTGCATCTTGGGTATTAGATACTGGATGTGGATCTCACATTTGCATGAATGTGCAGGATCTAAAAGGGAGTAGACGACTGGCTAAAGGCGAAGTTGACCTGCGAGTCGGGAATGGAGCAAGAGTTGCTGCTTTAGCCATAGGAACTTATTATTTAACTTTGCCAACTGGGCTTGTTATTGAGTTAGATAATTGTTATTTTGTGCCATCCATTAGTAGGAATATTATTTCTGTTTCTTGTTTGGACAAGAATGGTTTTTCATTTATAATAAAGAACAATAGTTGTTCTATTTATTTAGATGACATGTTTTATGGTTGTGCAAAATTAAACAATGGACTATATGTCCTTGACTTCGAAACACCTATCTATAACATAAATGCTAAGAGGTTCAAAGCAAATGATTTGAACCCAACTTATCTTTGGCATTGTCGCTTGGGCCACATAAATGAGAAACGCATATCCAAACTCCACCAAGATGGATATTTTGACTCATTTGATTTTGAATCAATTGAGACATGTGAATCTTTTTTATTGGGAAAGATGACCAAAACCCCATTCACCGGAAAAGGTGAAAGGGCCGGTGATCTTCTTGGTCTTATACATAGTGATGTATGTGGGCCCATAGGCACAATGGCTAGAGGAGGTTTTCAATACTTCATCACTTTTACTGATGATTTCAGTAGATATGGATTTGTGTATCTAATGAAACACAAATCTGAATCCTTTGAAAAGTTCAAGGAATTTAAGAATGAAGTACAAAACCAACTTGGCAAGACAATTAAAACACTTCGATCATATCGAGGTGGAGAATACTTGAGCCAACAATTTGATGACTATCTAAAAGAGTGTGGGATAGTATCCCAACTCACTCCCCCTGGAACACCTCAAGGGAATGGAGTTTCAGAAAGGAGAAATCGAACTCTATTAGATATGGTTCGATCTATGATGAGTTAAACTGATCTCCCCGACTCCTTTTGGAATCATGCTTTGTTAACAGTAGCCTTCACACTAAACCGTGTTCCATCTGAGGCTATCATAAAGACACCATATGAGATATGGACTGGGAAACGACCTAGTATGTCTTTTGTGAAGATTTAGGGTTGTGAAGCTTATGTGAAACGCCAAGTTTCAGATAAGCTAGGACCCAAATCAGATAAGTGCTTATTTGTGGGATACCCAAAGGAAACTGAGGGTTACTACTTCCATAATCCTAGCAAAGGCAGAGTGGTTGTCGCTAGGACTACTATATTCTTAGAGAAGGAATCTGTCTCTAAGAAAATGAGTGGGAGGAAGGTAGAACTTGAAGAAATTCAAGTACCACAAAGTAGTAATGAGCCGGTAATGGAACAAGAGCAGATACCACAAAGTGTTGTGGAGCCACCTGCTCAAGTAGCGCAGGACTTGCGTAGGTCAGATAGGGTACGTCACCAACCTGAGAGATATGGTTTCCTTGTGTCTCAGGAAAGGGATGTATTGCTAATGGATCAAGGTGAACCAGTGACTTACCAAGAAGCTCTTTTGAGTCCAAAGTCTGAGAAATGGCTAAATGCCATGAGATCTGAAATGGATTCCATGTACACTAACAAGGTATGGACCTTGATTGAGCCACCTGAAGGGTAAAACCCATAGGGTGCAAGGGGGTTTTCAAAAAGAAAACTGACATGGATGGTAATATAAGTACCTTTAAAGCACGATTGGTGGCCAAGGGTTTCAAGCAAATTCATGGTGTAGACTATGATGAAACCTTTTCCCCAGTTGCCATGCTTAAATCTGTTCGGATCTTGCTTGCAATTGCAGCTTACCATGATTATGAAATCTGGCAAATGGATGTCAAGACAGCCTTCCTAAATGGAAGTCTCCTTGAAGATGTGTATATGACACAACCTGAAGGTTTTGTTAAACCTGAAAATGTTGGAAAGGTATGTAAGTTGCAACGATCCATTTATGGATTAAAGCAAGCTTCTAGAAGCTGGAATCTTCGTTTTGATGAAGATGAACCTTGTGTCTACAAAATGGTTGGTGACAACAAAGTGGTTTTTCTGGTTTTGTATGTAGATGACATACTCCTCATAGGAAATGACGTTCCTACCCTTCAGTCTGTAGAGACTTGGTTAGGAAATTGTTTTTCTATGAAAGATTTGGGCGAAGCAACCTATGTATTAGGTATCAGGATCTATAGAGATAGATCTCGAAGATTGCTTGGCCTAAGTCAAAGTACATACATAGACAAAGTGTTAAAACAATTTAGCATGCAAGATTCTAAGAAGGGATTTTTGCCCATGTCACATGGTATAAGCCTATCTAAGGCTCAATTTCCTTCCAGTAAGGAAGAAAGAGAACGCACGAGTAAGATTCCTTATGCATCCGCTATAGGGTCTATCATGTATGCCATGTTGTGTACTCGACCAAATATATCATATGCTTTGAGCATGACTAGCAGATACCAGTCTGATCCCGGTGAAGGTCACTGGACAGCAGTCAAGAACATCCTTAAGTACTTGAGAAGAACTAAGGATTCATTCTTGATATATGGAGGTGAGGAAGAGCTACTTGTAAAAGGTTACACTGATGCTAGCTTCCAAACCGACAAAGATGATTCAAGATCGCAGTCAGGTTATGTGTTTTGTTTGAATGGCGGCGCTGTAAGCTGGAAAAGTTCGAAGCAGGAAACAGTCGCTGATTCTACCACAGAAGCTGAGTATATTGCAACCTCAAATGCTGCGAAAGAGGCCGTTTGGATCAGGAAGTTCATTATTGAACTTGGGGTAGTTCCTACCATTGTGGATCCTATAAGTCTTTATTGTGATAACAATGGGGCTATTGCACAAGCCAAGGAACCCAGGTCTCATCAACGATCCAAACATATACTTAGACGTTTCCATCTCATCCGAGAAATCATTGATAGGGGAGATGTGAAGATATGCAAAGTGCATACTGATGACAATGTTGCAGACCCATTGACAAAACCCCTTGTGCAGCAGAAGCATGAAGGGCACACTAGATCATTAGGCATTAGAGTTATGTCTGAATGGCTCTAGTGCAAGTGGGAGATTGTTAGTGTATGCACTAGAGACCTATATATACATCCATCACTTGTATCATATTATTATTTTATAAAGGCATTTCATTTTATTAATTCTTTTAGAATATAATTATTGTCCTTAGAATAGTAAGCTTAAACTTCATAACAAATCAAGTAGATGACTTGATCGTGAGATCTTATGAAGAACTATTCTTAAAATAGTCCCTAGTCAAATATCATCTTAGGACAAAGATGCATTTAGACTAGTATGTGAGTTCATTGATGATCACATCTCACAGATCATGGATATGAGATATCATGTGCTCACATAGGTACGCATTAAGAGTAATGGTGTACTGGACAGACCCACCTTAAGAACGTTGCATGGGTTGTTACATAAGTGTCATGAACGTTTCTTAAATTAATAAATGTTATATGAAGTCCTTCGACCTGAAATCACTACGATTCCTACATAAGGAATTATATGTTTTAATTATCATCAAACGTTACCTGTAACAGGGTAATCATAAAGTTAGTTTTTGGACATATAATAAATTATGTGGTGGAATGTGAGTGCCCTAGATGGGATTTGTCCCTCCTATGTAACAGGAGTTATATCTGTAGGCCTCTTGATAAAGTGAGACTGCAAAATGCATGGCCATGCTCAGGAGAATAAATATGAGATATTTATTTTCTGTACAGTCTACTT
This sequence comes from Sesbania bispinosa, assembly GCA_026901365.1. Taxonomy (NCBI): domain Eukaryota; kingdom Viridiplantae; phylum Streptophyta; class Magnoliopsida; order Fabales; family Fabaceae; genus Sesbania; species Sesbania bispinosa. Next base: position 325,437 of record QLOH01000378.1, read on the forward strand.
GGGGATCAAGAAAATATAAATTGAACTATACAAGGTTGACACAATCCATGCCCTTGTGTTCAATTAGATATTTGGACAAAGGGACAGAGAATATAAATTATTATAATAAAATAGGATTTATCAAAGTTATTGATAATCGTAATATTTGGATAGTGATGTGTTGCTAACCGCTCACTATTTATGATATTAAATATAAAAGAGTTTTATTTTAATATTATAACCAAATGTTAAAATCCTATTGGGTCACACGCATACAACATGCCACTAGGAAAGGATAATAATTCTAATTTAATTTAATTAGGATTATTATGGGCCAAGCCCATAAGTGTGAGGGTTAAGTGAGTGAAGGGTAAAACTAGCCGCCACTCTATAAATAGAGCATAAGATGCTCTACCCCAAACATATGAGCAATCGCTTCTTACTTTCTAAGGCTACTAGCAGAGCTGAGGAGAGAATCCTTGTCCGGCTGTTGGCGTGGATACCAATAGAGACGTGGCTACACTTGCCTCGTTAATAATCCTAATAAGGTACGGCCTTTCGTTTCAATACCTTTTATGCCTTGATTCGTGTTTTCGCAAAACGATTATAACAAGGGAGGGAATCCATTTATTTCCGCTGCACCCTGACCACATGCTTGATTCCCTTCAGATTATTTGTGTAGTAATCCTTATGATCAAATAACTGTTCAAGATGAACTTTGTTTTCGAGTGAACATGTGGTTAATACCATATAAGTTGGTGGTTAACTGTGTTATTAATCTGGTGAACAATTTATTTTCAAGTGAACACGTGGTTAATACCATATAAGTTGGTGGTTAACTGTGTTATTAATCTGGTGAATAATTTGTTTTTAAGTGAACATGTGGTTAATACCATATAAGTTGGTGGTTAACTATGTTATTAATCTGGTTAATGGTTAGTACCATATAAGTTGGTGGTTAACTGTGTTATTAATCTGGTGAATAATTTATTTTCAAGTGAACATGTGGTTAATACCATATGAGTTGGTGGTTAACTGTGTTATTAATCTGGTTAATAATTATAACTGAGGGAAAATGGTTAACAGTGAGTTATTATGTGGTTAAATAAGTTGCTCAAGTGGTTAATATTGATATAAATTCAGAAAACTGTTCAAAATGACAAACCTTTAACTCTGTTTTCAAGTGAACAGGTGGTTAATACCATATAAGTTAGTGGTTAACTATGTTATTAATCTGGTTAACCGACAATAATTTTTTTTTAAAAAAAAGTAGGTACTGGTCACATTTAAAAAAAATATTGTTCAAGCATGTGGTTAATACCATTTAAGTTGGTGGTTAACTAGGTTATTAATATGATTAAACAGAAATATATTTTTTTTAGGAAAAAAAATCAGAATTTTATGAAAAAAAAATTGTAAAAAAAAAATTCACTGTTCACATATAAAACAAAGAAAAAAAAGAAAAAATGAGTGTGTGCCGGGTGTTTTACTATTTGGGTGTGGGATTCTTGGGATTGTAAAAAGGATGATGTTTAACAAAGCAATTCACAAAATTCAAAAACATAAGGAATGCCTTTCCCTACTTTTTGTTCTTTTCTTTTACTTGTTTATTCAATTATTTTTTTCTAGGCAAAATGAAATATATTAAAATGGAGTACAAGGGGTACTCCAACCCATAAACAGTTACAAAAAATAATACAAAAATAGAAAGACACATCCAACCTCTTTAGTAGCCTACAAGGCATAACCAAGAAACCCAAACCAAAAATAATCCAAACAAACAAAGCCAAAAGATAAACCAGACTCTCCAAATAAACTCTATCAACCAAACAAAATCACTAAAAAACAAACATAAGACCAATACTCCATGACCTTACCATCCAGCAGTCGAGCATGATGACGAAAAAAATACCTCTTTCCTGACTGCACAACAATTAAAGTAAAACAGAGGTAGCAACAAACACCATGAAAGACCAGATTCAGAAACTGCTACACAAAACCACCAAGGACACCAATGTTGGCTACTCAAAAACGATTAAGACATGCAGCAGGTTGACCTAACCAACAGGAAAACGGGTAACAAAAACCAAGATCTTTAGCTTTCAGCTACTTCCAGGATCGTAATTTTATCAATTCAACCAAATCCTTTGGAGATGTAAGTTTATTAGCAAATACAACTTCATTTCTTGTCAACCAGATACTCCATAATGTAGCCAACCAAATCACCGACCATTTGTACTGATTTTTAGCATAACAACTAGGAAGACCTAAGAACTGCTCAAAATGAGATATGAAATTATTTTGATGAGCAGAAAAGAGGCCACACCATTCCAAACACAACATCCTAACTTGGTATGCAAATGAACACTCAAAAAATATATGGCAAGAAGTATCAACACCTTGATTGCACCACACACATCCAGATTTCGAAAACGATATCAAATTCCTCTTCACAAGATTAACTTTGGTAGGAATTCTGTCAAGCATCACCCTCCAAGCAAAACATGAAACCTTGGATGGGACAAGCCTACACCATATAAACTTATGAAGAGGGATTTCTGCAAAATTTGAGGCATTAACAATTACATAGTAAGCTGACTTGACTGAATAAAATCCTCCTAGATCAGCTGACCACTTCCAAGAATCATCTTTTGTATCATCCATTTGAACACATGTTAAATCCAGCAACAAAAGTGATAGTTGAGATTGCTCTCACTGAAATAATTGCCTCCTCCAACACCAATACGACCCACTTTCTCCCTCCCTACATACTCTCATATCTGCCACAAACATCTCTTTATTGTTAGAGATAGAAAACAACCCACTATACCTCTCACAAAAAGGTATTGTAGTACACCATGAATCCCTCCAAAAAGAAGTATTCCTACCATTCCCCACTACTCTCACACACTCCTTGGAGAACCAATTACATGTAGTCGTTGCACCCTCTTCAATATTCCACAGGTCAAACCACCACCTAGAGACTCCTCTATGACCACCTCTCCTATTCAAAGAAGTCATCGCCCCATAAATAGAAGTGACCACTTTATTCCATAGACAATCTCTCTCCACTAACAAACGCCACCTCCACTTCCCTAATAAAGCTAAATTAAAAGATCTCAACTCTCTCACACCCAACCCCCCATGATGTTTTTCTTTACACACATCATCCCAAGAGACCCAAGATATTTTCCTATGTTCATCATCCCCAACCCAGAGGAAATTTTTAAATAAAGACTCAAGTTGAGAAATGATACCTGTGGGAGCCTTGAAGAACGAAAGGAAGTAGATCGGGATTGAATTTAAAACAGATTTCAACAGGACAAGTCTTCCGACAAGAGACAAGAGTTTGCCTTTCCACTTAGACAATCTTTTTTCCACCTTAGAAATAATAGGTTGACAAACGATTGGGGTTGGCACCAATAAACAAACACAAATAAGAGCACAAAACTGGCCAACTTTACAATTCAAAAAATTAGCCATGGAACCCAGTATCTCTGAATCAATGTTAACTCCCAAAAGCTTACTTTTGTGAAAATTTACTTTCAACCGAGCTACTAACTCAAACAGTTGTAAAATAGATTTGATAGCCCAAACATTATTCCAAGAGGCATCTCCCACAAAAATAGTATCATCTGCATATTGTAAGTGAGAAATCAGAATACCATCTCGACCAGCAACATAGCCTTTAAAAACTTGCAACTGAATTGCTTTAGTCATCAAAGAATTCAAACCCTCTGCAACAAGTAGAAATAGAAAAGGTTTTAAAGGATCTCCTTGTCGCAACCCCCGACCAACCCCAAATTCACTAGAGGGACTCCCATTAACAAGAACTAAAACCCTAGCAGTAGATAAACATTCTGCTATCCACCTTCTCCATGTAAAAGGGAATCCCATCCCTTCCATCACAAACAGAAGAAAATCCCAGCTGACCGAATCATACGCCTTCTCAAAGTCAACCTTGAAAAATAAACATGCTTGTTTTTTCCTCTTTGCTTCCTCTAAAATTTCATTTACCACCACAACACCATAAAAAATTAATCTTCCCTTCACAAAAGCATATTGGCACTCAGATATTACTGATCCAATGACTGTCCTCAATCTATTTACTAATAACTTTGCAAACACCTTATACATGCACCCAATAAGAGAGATAGGCCGGTATTCTTCCACTTTTTGGGGATTATCTATTTTAGGCACAAGGACAACAAAGGAACTGTTAGAACCCTTAACTAGCTTCCCAAATGCATGAAATTCATGAATGAAAGCCATAAAATCAGACTTAATTGTCTCCCAAAAATCCTTAATGAAATTGAAATTGAAGCCATCAGGGCCAGGGCTTTTTGACCCATCACAATCCCACACTGCATTTTCACCCCTTCCTCAGTAAAAGGCAAAATTAGAGCTGCAGCTTCATCATCCTGCAAAGTTTTAAATACTGGATCATTAAGAAAAAGTATATTACTAGACCTCTCCTTAAAATGTTTCTAAAAAAAATCCGTGACCACCTCTTTTATAGCAGATGTAACATCCCAAATTTTATTAAATAAAATAAAATTAATAAAATAAGAGAAATAAATAAATAATAATTTTAGTAAGATTAGTTTATTTTATAAATAAGGTTATTTAATAAATAATAAGAATAATAAATAGAATAAGTGAGTTGAGAGTGGGCCTAGCCCAATTAAGTATTTATTTAAGGAGGGGTTCTCAGTTCACCCTAATCCTTATGCGTAAAATCGTCAGAGAGCGAAACGCTAAGGAGGGGAGAAACGACGTCTCAAGAAGGGGTTGCTGCAGAATAATCATTGAGAATCAAGAATTGTTGCGGTTCGATCTCCACTTCAAGGTACGGTGGGGGAGAGGGTGTTGCTTATATGTGCATGTGGGGGTGCTTGGATAGTAACCTAAGACTTTAAATTCGTATTAATAATTGATATATTGAGTATGAATGATGAAAACTGTAGATTGATGATTGATTGTATGATTCTTGATGAATCTTGAGTGGATTGAATGAAATAATATAAATAGAGAAAAGGGTAAATAAGGGTATGATGATTTGGGGTTTTGATGGGTTAACTGTATAATCTGTGTAAAGATTGTTGTTTTTGTCGAGTTTAATCGATATAAACGAATATGATTGAAGTGTAAACGATGAGGATTGAGTAGGGATTGAAGAAGGGGAGAAAAAAGGGGAAAACGCGGTATAGTCGTGTTCTACGTAACTTGCGCTGCAGGTTTTGCTGCAGCGCAGGTTGAGGCGCAGTCCTCTGGAAGCTGCGCTGCAGCGCAGGTTGAAGCGCAGCTCGCAGAACTTCTATTTTGATATGATTTTGAGGAGTTCCTTTCGGAGTGAGGATGGTTTTCCTTAATACATGGAATTGAGATTGATATATATTTAATATAAATGTTATTTTGTGGATTTGATGATATTTAATGATGAAAATGATGATGTATAAAATGATACTTAACGATGTATGATGATGAGGTTTGATGATGAGTATGATGTTGATGATGATGATGTATATATATATATTTATGATGATGATAATTATGATGGCTGGTGATATTTATGATGATGATTGGTGATATTTATGATGAGAATGATTGATGATGATGATGTTGATGTTGTACCTGAGGCTAACTCAGGGAGATGAATAGTGTACCTGAGTCTAACTCAGGGAGGTGATGAGGATGATGATATAACTAATCTTATGATGTTTATGATGTCTTGAGAATATATGATGTTGTACTTGAGATACACAAGCCCGGGGAGGGGTGGAGTGTAGCTCAGGGAGGTGAGTATTGTACCTGGGTCTAACTCGGGGAGGTGATTATGGTAACTGAGTATAACTCAGGGAGGCGAGTGATGATTATGATAATATTGATTATGGTACCTGAGTATAACTTAGGGAAGTGAGCAATGAGTATGATAATATTGATTATGGTACCTGAGTGTAACTCAGGGAGGTGAACGATGATTATGATGATATTGGTGATTATGATGATTATAATGATATTGAGGTGAATGATGATTATGATGATATTGGTGATTATGATGATTATGATGATATTGATGAGTATGATGATTATGGTGATATTGATGATTATGATGATATTGATGAGTATGATGATTATGGTGATATTGATGATTATGATGGTTATGGTGATATTGATGATTATGATGGTTATGGTGATATTGATGATGTTGTTGGTGTATATGAAGATGGATGATTATGTCTTAAATATGCTGATATAAAAATGAGTTATATGATGATGCTATGATTTTGTGATGATGAAATAAGTAATAGGTGTTGAGAATAGAGTAGGCGAATTATTTAGTGAATGGGATAGGAGAATTATATGATGATATTGATGTTTGTTATATGATGAATTATAGGTGATATTATCTGATGAATTATTTGATGTTTGAGTATGTGGTGTGATTGATGATGATGTTGTCTATATGAGGGTGAGGATAGGGTAGCCTCCTATGTGTATGTATGAGTAGTATTCTTTTCCTCACCGTTACACTGTGGTTATTTTACAGGTGACGATGGAAACACAATTGGTGTCCAGTCTTGAGTAAAGGGAGTGTTGCTCTGGTACATGTGACATCAGGGCATATCATTGGGGGTTTTTTCTTTATGTTTTTAGTTATGAAGGATTTTACAAACCTTTCTTTAAATGCCTTGCACGGCAAGTAGGATGTTTTGTTATTTATATTTTGGAGATTCCGCTGCTTGTGTATTCTGAAAACCTTTGAGTTCTATTTTCGTTATAATTAAGTTGTTTTACAATGAATGAGGTTTTAAATGAAGAGTTATGTGAACCTTTTTACCCGTTGTGGAATAGTATTCTTTCTATATTTCGAATTATTAATTGTATAAGAGTATGGGGTAGAAGGGTGTCACAGCAGAAGGCTCATAAAACCTCTCATTAGCCACCTTTAAGGACCGAATTTCATTCCTAAACCTCCTCAAATTTATACAAGAATGAAAGAATTTAGTATTTCCATCCCCTTCTCGCAGCCATGATAACCCCGATTTTTGTAACAAGAGATTATCCTTTAAAGACTTATAAGCTACCATTTGTGCCCTCCATTGCTTCCTATGAAGAACTTCATCCTCCCGAAGATTAGAAACTTCACTTTTAAAATCAAGTTTATTGACGTTATCTCTGGCTTCACTAATTTTGCTATCCAAATCCCCAAAAGTATCCTTGTTCCACGTCCTCAACTTGATTTTCAGGTGTTTGAGTTTTTCTTTTGAGACAAAAGCTGCCCTTCCAGTCACATCTATCTCCCGCCACTGACTTTTGACAAAATCACCATATCTGACATCGTTCCGCCAACAGTCAAGCACCCTAAAAGGCTTAGGGCCCCAGTTTACCTTCTCATTTTTCAGTAATACAACACAATGATCAGAGACACCTCTCTCCAGCCCCCACTGATCAGTATTAGGCCAGTAAGATAACTAGCCATCTGACACCAAGAATCTGTCTAATCTGCTCTTACATGACCCATCAGATTTATACCAAGTGTATTTCCTCCCATGAAGTGGTAAATCAACCAAGTTAGCCTCTTGAATAAAACCATCAAAAGCCTGCATATCATCATCTCTCCAATGAGTAGATACACCCCTTCTTTCCCCACCTGACCTCACCGCATTGAAATCGCCACCAAAGCACCATTACTTGTTTGCTCAATCTCTTAAATTTGAAGTAAAAAATAATTGCAGATTATTTTTAATGATGTAAGTGTTTGATTGGTACTAAGAAAACTTAAAAATGAAATTGTGAAGTTAATCATCAATGATATCATTTTAAGTGTCATTTAAAACAATGACCTAAAAATAAAAAAGTATATGATTAAAGTTTTTTATATTAATGAGAATTTTAAAGATATTGAACCAATTTGAATAAACTTATATAAAAGAACTTATAGAACAATAAAATAAAATGAATTCAACTTCTTCCATAAGTTGAAATTAATTAATTGTTTATGGGAGGACTTTTGGAAAAGTTGAGTTACGGAGAGTAATTTCAACTTATAGAAATAAAATTCATTTTACCTTATTGATTCATTTAATTTTCTTTTTCCATAAGTTTTTTTTAGAAAAGTTTATACAAAATTGGCCCATTGATTAAGACATTAAAAAGTTTAAAAAAATGAATTGATTAAAAGTATAACATTTAATTAACACATTTAAAAACTAATTATATTTATCCATAAATACATTTTTACTTTTAATTCTTGAAGTAATATTTTTTTAAAGAGAACTACTTTCATCAACCCAAGCCAAATGCAGTACATCATTAACAATCAAAGACGAGTAATACTTGGTAGACACCATGGGGTGTCACCTAGTAAGATATAGGAGGGAATTAGAGAGATAAGTGATAGATGTAATAGGTGATGATGTGATAGAAAGAGAGACATAGAAAAAAGATAAGGAGTATTAAATGAATGTATAAAAACTTGGGATGTTGTTGGGGTTGAAACTCAAAATTTTACTAAGTTATAAGAGATCAATATTTTCGAATGCAAAGGCATATGAAGAGAGATTCGAAAGAGTTATTATTGATCAAGATTCAAGTTAACTTAGTGAAATTTGAAGAGTTTATATTATTTCGAATTTGAAGAGAGATGTTGATTTCTGAATATGCATTGAAATATAAAGTAGCCTTTATATTAGATATGTATTCAAATTCGAAATGCTTTTTGATAGCAAGAAGAGAGAATTCTAGATGAATTCATTCATTTATTGAATATGAATCAATTTTGAAGGCATGATACATAAGATAAATAAAAGTATTTTATTCACATGTGAATGCAATTCGAATTACATGAGAAATTCGAATGAAATACATCAAGAAAAATACAACATGTGGAAAAAAAGAAGATAAGTTATTCCAAAGTCTGATCAAGTTTCAAGATATGATTTGAAGTTCAAATGGAAATCAAAGACTAGTTCAAGGAAAGGAAGACGTTCCAGATAACTTAGAAGAATTTATGAAGTCAGAAGCTTGGAAAGGAATTCGAAGACCTATCAGATTTTGAAAGGCAATTCGAAGACTCATCAGATTTCAATTGGAGCAGTTATCAGAAGTTACCATTCGGAGACAAATGTCAAGATCTCAAGCAAGCAGTTATTGAAAGTTACTATCTGAAGACAGATGTCAAGATCTCAAGCAATCAGTTATTGAGAGTTAGATGACCGTTGTTATCTTTGTATATGTGTCATACTTAGAAATTTGACACTTCAAATAAGTCTGTAGACGTGTCAAAATCCTGTTAAGTGTCCGTTAGAATAGAAGTCTATAAATAGGCAGAATTCTGATGTAATAAGGGTTGGATTTCATTTTACCGAAAACGTCTCTGAAAACACCCAACGTCCATCCTGTAAGCGACTAAGAGGTTAATAAAGAGAGTGCCCAGTATGTATATCCATACCAACTTTCAATTAATGCAATTTACAATTCTGCAATTTTCTTTTCTTTGATTACTTTCTGTTCTTTACATTTCTGCATTTTTTCCTTTGATTTGTTTACTTCCTGCACTTAATTTCTTGCAACTTTTTCTTTCTTTTATTTAAATTCTGCACTTTCAATTCTTGCACTTTGTCCTTAATTTTTCATCGCATTTTACTTCAATTTCGTCTTAAGTTTCAAACTTTGCTTTTATCCATTTTTCTCTTTGAAATCCTGTTTCTTCTTAAAAACTGATTTTCGAAGTCAATACCCTTTTGAATGCAATTTCTGAGTAAACCTAATTTTAAAAAGAACCTTTAGAGGATTCAGATTCTAGTCCCAGATTGTACTTTCAAAATCAAGAGAGTTTTCGAATTTGATTGAAAATTTTCACAACAAACAGATGTCTATATAAAGACTCTATCTCAACTGGGATCTCCTTAAACCATAAAGCCTCAAGAGTTCGAAAATATAGTTTTGAGAGTGCATGAACAACTTTATTACATGCATCTCTATTGACATACTTTATAGTGCACAAATTAAAACATAATGCATAAGACTTGCAATTCTCAATAACTTGAGAAAAATAAGAATGGTTTTTAGTGGCTATTTCCATTGCTAGATGCACTACAAGCAATCATATTTGATATCTATCTCAATAAAACATAAGTCTCTTGCTAATTCCAGCGACAATCTAATTGCTTTTGCTTCCACAATATTTGCCTCAAGCTCATCAGGCAAAACACTAGTTGTGACAAATATATACTTCACCCGGGGCTGAACATAGGTCGAGTTAGGTCAGATTTGTGGGTTTTTTTTGGACCCAACCTAATTAAACGTGTATGGTTTGGGTAGGGTTTCCCCTTTTTGTTATTGATTCGACCCGGCCCAACCTGAACATGCATGTGTTGGGCCGGGTCATAAAATATGGAAAAAAAATCAAGAAAAAAATAAAAATCAAAGCCATCTATATAAAATCAGAAAATTAAAAAAATACAAAACAAAATAAATCCATATATTCAAATAGAAAAAATTCATAATCAAGCCAAAAGGCATCACTAAATACTCATAGTGCCCATATCTAGTCTTAAAGGCAGTCTTGGGTATATCCTCACCGCTAATCTTGATCTGGTGGTAACCAGATCTTAAATCTATCTTGGAGAAGATCGAAGCCTCTCTAAGTTGGTCTAAGAGGTCATCTATTCTAGGTAAAGGATACTTATTCTTAATGGTGACCTTGTTAAGCTGCCTAAAGTCTACACACAACCTCATACTCCCATTCTTCTTCTTTATTAAGAGCACTGGAGCTCCCTAGGGTGACGCACTAGGCCTAATGAACCTCTTAGCCATAAGATCTTCTAATTGGGTCTTAAGTTCACTAAGCTCTAGTGGGGACATCTCTATCTCTCGGTCCGGAGGTAAAGTGGTTACCTCACTAGGGAAAACGTCCTGAAACTCCCTAATCGTGGCTACACTGTTCAGATCAATACTAGAACCTAGAGTTGAGGAAAGTAACAAAATAAAACAACTACTTCCGTCATTCAGGCATTTGGACACTTGAGTGGTACTGGACAGAAGTATAGGTGGCTTCTCCCCCAGAAAAGGAGGGAGAACCGGGAAAACAACCTCTTTATTGTAACAATCAAGCATAACCTGGTTCTGAGACAACCAGTTCATGCCAAGGATTATATCTATGCCTCTTAAAGGTAAACAAATTAAATCCACCTCGAAGGCCCTCCCTTGTATAACAATGGGGCATTTAGAACATTCAATGGAAGTGGGGATCGCCTCCTTGGCTGGGGTTATCACATTTAGACTATAGGGTAAAGGAATGACATTCAAATCTAACTGCTTCACACAATCATAAGCAAAAAAATAATGGTTTGCCCCCGAATCATACAATACAATTAAGGTCTTATCTCCTAGGGTACACGTTCCTCGCATCTGGTTATCAAAGAAGTTACCACTTCACCACTGAGGGTGAAGACTCTCCCCGTGGCTTGGAGTTTTGGAGCATCCCTCTTCTTCGGGCACTCGTTCTTCATATGACCGGGCTCCTTGCACCAGTAGCACACCTTTTGACCGAAGAGACATTCCCCTCGGTGCTCCTTTCCGCACTTGGAGCAATTGAGAGTGTCCCATTGGCGTTAGGCTATCTGAGTGACCAAAGCAGTGTTGCCTTGCCACTTGGGCCTAGAGCCCTTGCCCTGGCTGAGCTCCTTTAGCTTCCTCTTCCCCTTGTTGTCTGGCTATGGGGGTGGTGCAGCTCCCTTCAGATTTTTTTCACCAATTTAGCACTTGTTGATCAGGGTAGGGAAGTCCCTGATCTCAAGTGTCTCGACCCGGTTTAGGATCTCAAGTCTCAGTCCTCCCTCAAATTGAGTGCATCTCCATTCATCATCAGAAACAGTCTGCAGGTACCTGGAGTACTTGGCTAGCTCTTCAAACTTGGCCACATACTGGCCCACGGTCATGCTCCCCTGTTTGAGTTGGAGGAACTCTGCCTCCTTTTGCCTCCGCACTGAAGCCTGGAAGTATTTGTCCAGGAAGGTGGTCTGGAAGGTTCCCCAAGTGAGTGGGGTTTCTTCAACAGCTGCCCTCATACTAGCTGACTTGCACCAATCTTAAGCTTCAACCCTCAGCATGTACACTACATACCCCACCTTGGAGTCATCAGTGCACCTCATCACCTCAAAAATCCGGTTGAGGTCGCGTAGCCAGTTCGCCGCCACATCCGGATCATAAACCCCGTTGAACTGAGGAGGGTTATGTTTCCGGAACTCCGCTAGTCCTTGTACAAACAGGTCCACCGTAGGAGGAGGTGGTGTCCCCGTTGGCCTTCGGACCAACTCCTGTAAGACAACAGTGTTAGTAGCAGCTTGCTCCCGTGCCGCCTTAGCCTGCTGGCGGTTGGACTTCGCTTACACCCCCATCATCTGAGTGAGCATCTGAAGAGACGCCGCCACAGGATCTGGAGGTGTATCCTGTGGTGGGGAAGGTGGGTTGTTTCGAGGATGACCTCTTCTGCCGCCTGCCATAGTCCTCTACACATCACTAGGCAAACATCGAGGTGATCAATCTCTCAATTTCCATAATAATGTATAAGAGAATAATAACAAACTTTAGGAACTAACTATTCCACAGTCCAATTGGATTGAGAGCTCAGATACCAAAATGTAATGTCCTAATTTCTAATTCGAGAATTTAGTCCGTTGGAAACCAAATCCCGAATTTCTGAAATTATTTCGTGCCATTTAGATATTGAACATCACAATTCATACATCATTCAATCTACCAATGTTCACTTAAACAATATATGAAACAACATCAAATAGGGATGTATTAATATAAAGGGTTCCATCAAGGCTACAACTCATTCTAACTACCGTAATCATCTAAGGATACCCTCATACATGTGTCCTGACAGAATACCAAAAGGAATTACATGGACAATCATATCCTCACAAAAGAATATACAATCCATCATAAAGGGTTACTATCAAATAAATACATTCTTAATCCCTTTTCTCAAAATCATCATCAAAACATGTTTCCAATCTCCTTGCTCACTGGCCAGTAGAGGCGGAACCTGTGCATCTAAAAAGTATTCCACAAACACGTGGTGAGACAAGGGTCTCAGTGAATAAAGCATGCAACACGCAGTGTAGGGAAACAAGCAGATGCAATGCACACATATATACAACAATATAACACTGAAAACATAAGCTCTGTCATATACATCAAACTCTGAAAAATCTCTAATAATATGCATGAACTTCATTACCCGGCAGTACGAGGTCTTATCTCTATCTCTGGGGTTAGACCTGAGCTCAGACTACAAGGAATATCTTCCTTGGGACGTATCCCACCATTACTCTGGGGACCGAAGTTCAAATTTTACTCTGGGGATCGAAGTCCATTAACTCTGGGGACCGAAGTCCATTATCTCTTTCTTAATCTCTAGGGGCTAGAGCCCAAGTGTCTTATTAGTCTTTATCACATTCACAGCATCCCCATAATATAGAAATACATTGCAATAGAACTATAGTACATGAAAATACCCAAAAATCAAACCCTAAGACAAATTTTCTAAGCAAACCCCAATAAAATCTCCATACCTTATATACAATCAAGAGCAATCATACAAACATTCACATACAAGCTCTAGAAAGGGAGAATAAGAGGTAGGGTTCATTAGGGAGAGCATACAGAAGATGGAGTGAAGGTGTGTGAGCTTTACTCACCTCAAAGGAAGCTCAAAGGAAGAAGGAAGGGTTGGGGAGAGGTTGGAAGAAGAGCTCTTGGTCTTAAAATCCTTGCTTCAATCTTTAATGGTGTTTCCTCTTTCTAGAATCTCCCTCCTCTCTCTAGGATTGAAAAGGAAGAAGAAGAAAGTAATAAATTCGGTGCCCTAATTAATGTTTTTATTCTGGTACGCGTGTTCTCACTCAAGCGAGACGCGAGAGATTCTCGCTTGAGCGAGAGGGATGGGATTCCTCAGCGTTCGCATTCTCGCTTGAGCAAGAGCCAGCTCGCTCAAGCGAAAACGTCCAGAGACCATTATCGCTCATGTTCAAGCGAGAATAGAAGAATTCAATTTTATCATTTTTGCTGCATAATTCGCTCAAACGAACTTGTTCTCGCTTGAGCGAGATTACTAACTCAATTTCTTAGTTTCCCACTCTTAAACCTTCCTCCTACCATTTTCTTACCATTTACTTTATCTTTCCCTTAGAGGCTATTGCTCTACTAACATCTATGTGAAATTTGTTTAATATTTGGGATGTTACAGCTTATCCTATCCTTTCCTCCTAGTGTAATTTTTATCTTAAGGGGGAGCTGAGTTAGGGAGTGATAGGATAGGATAAAAAAATTTCTTCCTCATTTGTCCTCTCTTTCTCTATCCCTCTCTCTCTCTTTCTCCTCTCCCCCTCCTCTTTCTCCCTCTTTCTCTCTCAATATTTATTATCGATCATGTGATGAATACACTCAAATGCAATTACAACATTGTCGATAATCAATATACTCGGCACAAAAGCACTCTGTTGTTCACCTACTTTATTTTAGGAAAGACTCTCTTCATTTTATTAGTAATGGTCTTTGTTGCATAATTTAAAAATGACATTGCACATAACAATAGGCTTGGAATCACTCATGTTCTATGAAACACCGACTCTGCCACGGACACCGGACACAACATGGACACAGGGACACGGGTGATGTCCAAAATATAGGACACACCGAGACACCGCTTATATATTAAAAATTAATATTTATTCATTCATCTTCTCAAGTAAAAGTTGTTAGACTTTTCTAACATGCAGAGGGAGGAAACGTGGCAGCTAATTTAATTGACCGGTAAGACTCATGATTAAATTTCGTCTTTACTAACCACGTTTTTTTTAAAAATAAAATAATTAATTTATTAAAATAATGTCTATAAGTGTGGTACTCAATTTTAATACAGGGTAAGTCTTTATATATAGAGAGAGAGAGTCAGGATTCGTTGACACCCTGACCGTTGACACCAGGTGTCAAACTTTAAAAGTTACACCTCTTAATAACTTTTTGTTAAATGTGAATTTGATCAATCCAACCGTTGAATTGAAAGTTCTTATAAAGTAGATCAAGCTTATAAAATTTCATAAAAATCAAAAACTAATTGATAGGGATAAAAAAGTTAACAGCAGGGGATAAAAAAGTTAAAGCATTAATGAATAAGATTAATGAATTCATTACCATGCTTATATACTTCCTATCATTTGTAATACACATGTTTGCCTGAACTTCAATTTGTTATATCTAGCATCAAGTGTAGTTATTATTTTATTTAATTTATTAGTTATTTTTTGAACTTATAGTTCTTATTTTCTCTCTCAAAGAAATCCTTTTCAAAGATTAACCTAAACCTAAACATATATATTTTCTTGTAACACTTGAGTTTGATCTTGAAGAGAATGGAAAATAATACTTGTAAACTATCAAAAGTTAGTGAAAAATCCTGTGTGAAGTTATAGGGATTGGTCGTAGCTCTTTGATTGTGAGAGAAAACTAGGATAAATTGATTGTGTTTGATCCTTCTTACTTAATCTTTTTACTTATTTTGTTACTGTAATTCATTGTTTAACTAGAGGAGTTAAGTGAGATATCTAAAATAAGTTTTTATAACTTAGTTAACTTAGTTTTATCTAAGAAAGTTTGTGAAAACAATGTCTAAACCTTCGGACAGTAGGGATTGACTTAAGATATTATCTTAACTTGTCTCCATGCCGAGTAATTTATTCTAATATTTGATAAAATGGTTTCATCTCTACAAAAGATTTTAGAAACACAATTCAACTCAACTCTCTTTTTGTGTTTTCCTATATATTTACATCCTATATTCTTAACATAAATCCACTTGATTTTATGTGATGTGCATCTATTATAACCATTGCTCAATTACCCTCTTCCAAAGCTTTACCTTAAAGATAAGGATTAAAATACTTATTCTTCGTTCATTTTCACCCCTAAAACAAGTGTTACTATAACAAAATATAGTATGGTATTACCCTCTACATTTACTTCCCTTATACCACACCCCTCATGCACACCCTCTTATCCTCGAGATGTCCTAATTACATGACCATTTAAACCACCTCTTAGGAAAATCTTTTATTTAAAGATATTTCTTAAATCAAACATTCTAATTCCCCCTAGAACTTTACCTTGTGTTATTCTAATTCACCCCTAAAACAAGTGTTACTATAACAAAATATAGTATGGTATTACCCTCTACATTTACTTCCCTTATACCACACCCCATCATGCACACCCTCTTATCCTCGAGATGTCCTAATTACATGACCATTTAAACCACCTCTTAGGAAAATCTTTTTATTTAAAGATATTTCTTAAATCAAACATATTCTAATTCCCCCTAGAACTTTACCTTGTGTTATTCTTCTACACCCATATACTTGTGGGCATATGCATTGATGACATTAAATGATTCTCGTCTAACTATAATACTTTAGAGCTATGATTCTATCTTCTAACTTTTTGGCATCACAACTTCTTTCTTCCGATGCTTATTTTAATAATGCTAATCCCATTTTCAAATTTGTTTCTATTGTGTACCAAACTTAAATCTTGACATGGTTTGATTTAATTTTTTCTCCTACCCACTTACTTTCTTGTAGGCACATAAAATTTATCATTCTCCTAATCATGGTGTCTATTATTTCTAATAACTTACCTGCTAGAGTGCTTACATTCCAAATTCTAAAACAAATTTGACTCTTGTTAACTAATTTATCCATATTTGTTCGTGCATATATGTGGAAATCTTTACGTAATTTTCACTACACCCTACTTAATTTTATTTCAATTATTGAATGATTAAAAAATAGTAATTAAGACATTCTTTACCTTTTTAAAAAAATATCTTATTTATTATCCAATTAATGCTATAGTATGATCTACCTTCCTTATCATTTTTATATTTCTTCTCATTTTTTTTCATGTTAATATTTTCCCCATTTTTATTTTTTATTTATTCTTTTGGTTCTTTTTCATACAAGTATAAGTGTTCTTTTCCATTTTAATTTAGCAAAACAAATTAAATCAAAAGCGGTCACAATTTTTTTGTTAATTTACAATCATTTTTGGTATATTGTTAGTCTACAACACTTCAACTAAAACAATGTAGACAAAATGATTCAAATTCTCCCCAATAGAAAGACTTTTATTTCAGTTCGTATAAATTTTTTTAATCAAATAATCATATAATTTAATTAACTTAAAACATAAATATAATTAATTATTGCATATGCGCGCTTATTTTTTTTTTGTGTGAACCAAAGGTATCCCCCAACCGATCGCTAGAGACTAATCCTTTCGAGGCGTAGAGATCACCGAAGTGGGCTTTGTCATATGCGCGCTTATTCAATCTTATTTTTATGTTAATTAAGTTATTGATTAACTAATAATAAATTATTAATTTAATTAATTTAATAGAATTAAGGCTTAAATACATTTTTTGTCCCTATACTTTTATGAATGAATGATTTTGGTCCCCTAGTTTTAATTGCTCAATTTTGGTCCCTATACTTTTATAAATGAGTGATTTTGGTCCCTCTAGTTTTAATTGCTCAATTTGGGTCTCTCTTCTTTAAAAATTGAACAAATCTAATCCTACTGTTAGCCTCTCATTAAATATTTAGCAGAGTTTGCTGACATGGATTTAATTTTGTGACGTGTAAACTATCACACGATAAAGATTATTATTTAATTTTACCTCTTAACTTGTTTAAACGAAAAATCAGAGCTTGTAGATTTCAGTTCGCTTTCGATTTCATTTTAAATTTCATTTAATGCCCGAATGAGATTTCAGTTCGCGTGGTTGATGGCTTGAAGCAGACCTGCAATTATTTTAGTTTTGGGACTTGTATTTGCTTTATTGTTTTTTAGGAAATTGGAATGTAGTAGTGAGATTTTGTTTTTTGATTTTGTTTTCTCATTGTATTAAATTATGTAGAATCTGATTTTATTTTCTGATTTTTCGATAAAAAATTAACAGATAAAAATTAAATAATAATATTTGTCGTGTGATAGTTTACACGTCACAAAATTAAATTCATGTCAACAAACTCTGCTAAATATTTAATGGAAGGTTAACGGTAGGATTAGATTTGTTCAAATTTTAAAGAAGAGGGACAAAAATTGAGCAATTAAAACTAGGGGACCAAAATCACCCATTTACAAAAGTATAGGAACCAAAATTGAGCAATTAAATCTAAGGGGGACCAAAATCACCCATTTACAAAAGTATAGGGACTAAAAATGTATTTAAGCCTAGAATTAATTAATCAATATAAACATTGCAAGCAGAACGCTATGGTCGTTTTCTCATTTCTAAAAGATTTTTCATAATTAAATTAAAAGTAGCTCAAGAGAAATGCTAGGAACACACTCTTTTGAACACTCTCCCTAACACCCTCCATGTGATTGGTTAAAATTCACATGACTCCCACCAATTGGGAGTGGGACCCACGAATTTGGTGGGACCCATGTGAATTTTAACCAATCACATGGAGTGTGTTTGGGAGAGTGTTCAAAAGAGTGTGTTCCTAGCACTCCTCGTAGCTCAATTGGTAACACAGACCGAAATTGTGAGGAGGGCTCCCAAGTGCAATACTCACTAAACACATTCTTAGAAAGGGTGAGAAGGGATACATGTGGTTATAAAAAAAGTTTTTGATACAAGTATCTTATTATATAACTTGCACACTTATCTAATGAATTTTTCAAGACTCCACATCTCCTCCCTAGTAAAATCAAGCTATCACACATGCATGCTTTTAATTTGTGAACAAATTAAAGTGATTGTGGGAGCTTAAAGAAGCTCATCTATTTATCTATTTTATCTATTTATCTATCTATATATTTATTATTAATAATCCTAGATACAGTGTTGCCACATGTCATCATCTGGTTAAATTTTTTCCGCCCAAATTTCATTTGAGAGATTCTCTCTCCTTTGATCTCTTTCTTTTCTTATTGTTTGTTTTATTTCATCCTATCCTACACTCTATATCCTATTCTATCTGATCCTATCCTATCCGATCCTATCCTATCCTATACGTTATAATAAAATCCTTCCACTCCATGACATGTGTCAAACTCTTTTTTCTTGAGGCTTTAATCACAAGAAGGGGGATTGAATTGTGATTAATTAAAATTTTCTGCAAATTCCTTTTAATACTTAATCTGCTCATGTCTTTCTTGGCTTAGTATTAAAGAGGTTAACCACCAGAAGATAGAAGTTAGATACAATGCAATATGTAGAAGATAGGATACCTTCTTTGAAATCTTGATAGTTAACACTTACTTAGGTATTAGATAGTTTTCAAAATAGTTTTATGCACATGTAATAATAAAGGAGAGAAGGGAAGAGAAGATTGCACACAGAATTTTATACTGGTTCACCTCTTCCAACCTGAGGCTACGTCCAGTCCCTACACCTGTAGGATTTTCTCACTCTATAATCAAATTACAACTTTCTTGGGTAACCTTACCACTAGTATTCTTTCTCCAGCCTCTTCAGGCTATTCTCTCAATCTTACTCACACAGTTTTCAAACTGGAAGCTTACTACAGAACCTTCTGCAGAAGATCCAGTTACCCAGAATACTGCAAGTACCTTCTGCAGATTCTGTTAAACAACTGAGATCACCAAATCTCAGCAAACCTCACTGTAAACTCTTTCCCTTACTGCTCACAAGAAGAATATGCACCTGCACACTTCTTTTGAGACTTTACAATATGAATAAGAAAGAATAAAGAACATACAAGGCTCAAAACAATACAATCTTTGCACAACTGAAGCTGGATGATGAGCCAAAACTCTGTCCAAGACTTTTCAGATCAGATACTCAAGAAGGAAAGGAGAGAGAAATTTTTCCAGAAGGTGTGAGTTGTAAATCTGCAAGTTCTTTGCTTCTTCTGGAATGAGGTGTATTAAAAAATGAGGGAGAGGTCTCCTTTTATAGAGAGCAAAGAGAAATAGTCGTTGGGCACATGTTTGAATACCCAGTTGTGCCTTTGGGTCTGTCACTTTCAAGCTGCAGTAATCACAGCTTTGCACAGCTATCATGTTTGACCAGTCACATCTTCTGGAGGATGCATCTTCTGCATAACTGTTTTCTTGTTTCTTCTGCAGACATTTTATCTGGGGACCTCCCTCTGTTTCTTCTTCTGTTGTCACAGGAAGCTTGTGGATGTGGTTGTTGTTTCCTCTTTGAATACTTAAATTGATTGATATAAAACATTTTATATATAGTTGCTTCAGTTGTAATCTCAAAAAGTGAAAAATCACTTGTTTCATGCTTCTTCTGCCTCTTCTGCAGAATTATCTTCTACCTTCTGCAGATAATCTTCAAGCTTTGTGAACTTCTTTTAGTTCTTTATTACATCTTGATCCTTGGAAACCTTGGGAATACTTCTTTTTCTTCTTTGAAAATGAATCTTCCTTCTAAAGTAGTTTTATCATGATTTCTTCTTGAGAAGGTGTCGTTTTCATCTTCTTAAGACCTTGTTAAGTTGTGAATGATTTTCTTTTGAATTTATCAATAGCTTTTAAGCTTTTATTCACAAATTTGTCATTCTTAACAAATTTGAGGCCTCTCTTCCTAAAGTGAGTAGAACTTGTTTCTTTCTTCTGCAGCTGAAATGTATCTTCTGCAGAGACCTGTTTGTATCTTCTTGACATGCACTTGAGTGAAATGATTAGTCCTTTAATACTCAGAATTATCCCAAGTAAACTTTGATTGGTTGTCATAATTAAACCACTTAAGGGGATTCTTGGAACTTACATTAATTTGTTATATTCTATTTGCTTTTTTATTTATTCTATTTATATTTTATTCTAATCTACTTAATCTAATATCTAATATATCTAATCTAATATATTAAAAAAGTGTTTGCTCTGTATACACCGTCTTTCTCTCTCTCTATTTTTTTTTAAATTTTAACGTTCTCTCTCATTTTTTTTCTTTTTTCTAATAATTATTTTTAGTTTTATATCATACTTTTAATTTATTATTATTATTTAAAATTTCTCTTATTATCCATTCTTATTTATTTTTTCATTACATAAAAATATCTATTTACTACTAATAATCCTGGATACAGTGACACATTTTCTCACTTGAGTTTTTTTCTTAAAATTTTTTATTCTCATTTTAAGAAAATGAATATTTTTATGAACCACAACCTATAGGTATCCTACACGGCTACACGAGAGCAGTGTTGTTTTGTTTTTTAATAAAACACTTTAATTTTCTTTCTAATTATCTATTTCTATTTATTTGTTTCATTAGATAAAATCTCATGTCATGTACAGTGATTTTTGTTAATGAACAACGTGTATTCTCCACGGGAGTCAATCCTACTCCTGCCATTTTTAATTCTTTCTTTCTCTTTTTATCACACTTGCATTTTATTATTATTATATTAAAATATTTTCTCACATTATTCGTTCTTATAAATTTGTTTCATTTACAAAAGTGATATTTTTCCAATATATAATTTATCTCTCTTTTTTATTCATTAATGTTTTTACTTATTATCTTTCTTGTCTATTTATTTTCCATTTTAAAATTGTTTTCTCACATTTTCTCACTTGAGTATTTTTATAATTTTTTCTCATGTTAATAAAATGAATTATTTTATGAACCATAGTTTACAAGTATCATTTACGGGAGGCAATCCCGCTCTTTAAAGTATGAATTTGGATAAGACTTTGTATGTTTACTTGCTTTGAGTTATTAACTTATTATAACATCTCTCTTTCATTGAAGTGTCCAAATCATAGCCGTTTAAATGAATATGTAATCAATAATCATATAGAGGTTAGTCTAGACACATTAATATAGGTTCAATGTTTTAAAGAGATGAAATGAATTGTACTCAATAATCATATTAAGTTTAGTCTAGAAAAATTAATACATGTTCAGGGCTCGTTTGGTGCATATGATATGATAGGATATGATAGTATAAGAGAGTTGGATAATGACATGATAGGATAAGA
Source organism: Sesbania bispinosa (assembly GCA_026901365.1). Lineage (NCBI taxonomy): Eukaryota > Viridiplantae > Streptophyta > Magnoliopsida > Fabales > Fabaceae > Sesbania > Sesbania bispinosa. The sequence continues at coordinate 347,457 of QLOH01000378.1, forward strand.
GCATGATGAGTTCTTATCTTATCCTATGTTTGATGTACACCAGGATAAGAAGACAGATATGCTTATTCTATCTTATTTGACATGGACAAATTATGGTAGGATAGGATATAAAAAATATTAAAATGACAAAATTACCTTTATTACAAATTAATTTTTTTTTCAAGAGTAAAATAAAATCTAAATTATTTTTTTGCTTTTCAGCAAGCACACATAAATAAAAAATTATTAAAAAATATTTAAATTTATTTTATAAAAAAAAATTGTTAAAATATTAAAATTAATATCAAAATTACCACAAAAATCGTTATTATAGAGAGGGGAGGAGAGAGGGAGGGAGGAGAGGGGAAAGAGAGAGAGGAGAGAGAGAGGGAGGAGAGAGAAAGAGGGGGAGGGAGGAAAGAGAGGGGGAGAGAGGGGGGAGGAGAGAGAAAGAGGGGGGGGATTAGAGGAAGGAGAGGAGAGGAGAGAAGGGAGAGAAAGAGGAAAGAGAGAGAGGGGGGAAGTAGAGGGAAAGGAAGGAGAGAGGAGAGAGAAGGAATTGAGAGAGAGGGAAAGGATAGGAGAGGGGGGAAGAGAGGAGAGATAAGAGAGAGAAAGAGAGGGGAGAGGCTGGGAGAGAGAGAGAGGAGAGAGGGAAGAGAGGGAGGAGAGAGAAAGAGGGGGGAGAGAGGAGAGAGATGAAAGAGATAGGAGAGAGAGAGGACAAGAGAGGGGGAGAGAGAGGAGAGAGGAAGAGAGAGGAAATAGATAAGAGAGAGAAAGAGAGGATAAATGAGGAAGAAATTTTTTTTATCTTATCTTATCCTATCCTGTCACTCCCTACCCCAGCTCCCCCCCTCAAGATAAGAATTACACTATAAGGAAATGATAGGATAAGCAACGGGATAAAGTTATCATATCATATTGGTGCAACAAACACATGATAAATGACATGATAGGATAAAGTTATCATATCCTGTCTCTTATTGTGTGCACCAAACGGCCCTCAATGTTTGAGAGAATATAAAACTAAGCGTTGACATTTTTTATATACAATCTCTAATCCCTAAACTCAAATTCAAACTATCACTTAATTGTCAAACCCCTTTTACTTTCCCGCAAAAATAACACACTTTTAATTTGTTATATTCTACTTGCTTTTTATTTATTCTATTTATTATGTTCCAATTTAATTAATCTAATATCTAATATACTAAAAAAAAGTGTTCCCCCTGTATACACCGTCTTTCTCTCTTTCTATTTTTTTAATTTTAACGTTCTCTCTCATTTTTTTCTCTTTTTTCTAAAATTATTTTAATATTTATTTTTAGTTTTATATCATACTTTTATTTTATCATTATTATTTAAAATTTCTCTTATTATTCATTTTTATTTATTTATTTTCATTGCATAAAAATATGGATTAAAAATACAATAAATGTGTTAATTTAAATTAAATTTAAAGTGTTTTCTTCAATATATCATTTATCTCTCTCTTTTATTATCTTTCTTATCTATTGTATTTGTCTATTTACTTTTTATATTAAAATTATTCCCGCAATACACGTGACGCATTTTCTCACTTTAGTGGGAGAGACTCCCGGAAGTTCTTGGAACCTATTGGGGTTTTCACCATACCTATAGAGACAGAATCTGGGACTCCTGTTGGATTGAAAGAGAGAAGGAAGGGTCTTGCTCAGGCACTAGATTTGACTTTGTTGATTGCTTGACCAAGAGCTCCCTTTCTATTCAGGAGTTTAAAACTTGGTTCCCTGGGAACTTTCCCAGCTGTGATCACCCGTTAAAGGAGTATGCTGAACAAGATTGGGCCATTGTGCCATATTCTAGAGTTGCCTACATCTGCCTGGTGGCCAATCCTGCTGAATATGGCTTTCCTGTTGGTTTTGTGGAGATCACATTTCACTGGAAGCATGTCTACATTATCTAGAAAGAAGCTGATGTTGCTGATGTGCTTGCCATGCAAGAGGAGGATATCAGAAGGCTAAGAAGAAGGAATAATAGACTGCAGGCTATGATGAGGCAATTGAATGTTGTTTCTCTTCGTACTCAGAGTGTAGAACCAAAGCCAAAGCTCAAGAGAACCAACAGCTTCTAATTTGTCAAGTTCAAAAAGTTTATGTGTTCATAGCTTATTTTGTGTTATCTTAAACCTTCTGATTGCTTGATATGACTATGTTCTTAAATGCAATATGAATTGACTACGTGCATTAACTATCCTTGAGAAGCATTTATTCTGTTCTGTGCTGAATTAATTCCATTCTCTCGCATGAACATTGATTAAGCTTATCTACCTTGTAACTATTGAATATCATTTATTGCGCATGTATGTCTCTACCAATCCTTTTGAATAATGACAAAAGGGGGAGTATTAAAAAGAAAAAAATAATAAAAAGGAAAAGGAAGTTAAAGAGGAAATATCTGAAATTAATGATATAGACCCTCTGATACCTATAAGAATATGTCTATGGGAGAAATCTTTATTTCAGGGGGAGCTATATTTAAGAACAAGTATCTGAAATAAAGGGAGTATATTCTAAGTCTTTATTTACTTATTTCCCTTTAGATATTTGCTGAATTTCTTTTTAACAAATTTGTCATCATTAAAAAGGGGGAGAATGTTGAGTCTCATAATCAATTTAAGTATTCAAATCGGATTCAATACTCACATATCCTAAATTTTAATGGACAACACATTTGAATTAAAAAGGGATTATTTATTATGAGGACAATATCACTTGAAGGTATATTGTTTTATTGTTCCAGCAAGTGAACTGAAAGAAGAAGCCTCAAGAATGAACCTACTGATGTGAGGAAACCTTCCGAAGAGCTTAGATCTGTTTATTTCATTTCAACCTTCTGAAGTGTTACAGAATTCTAGAAAAACTGTTGAAGACCTCGGTTTAACTGTTGACTAAAGCCTGGAAGCTGCCTGCTAAAGTCATAACACTTCCTTTACGTCAGAAGCAAGTTTGATCCATTTAAGGAATGGTTTCAAAGTTCGTTTGTGTTGTCAAAGTCACATTACCTTAAACGGAATTTGTTGTTCGTGTCAGGGTAGTGTTGCAGTCTGCAACACCTGCACATCTCAAAAGTCAGAAGCTATCAGAAGAGTGTTTCACAACGTCTCAAAAAGCATTTAATGCTATCTCACAACGGTGAATGAATCTCTCTTCAACGGATTTATTTCAAGACTCTATATATAGCTTCTTGCAAGACTTTGAAGATTGGCGAACCTTTGGTGAACCCCTAGCGAAGTTGTGGCGAAGCCCTGTAAAAGCCCAGAATGAGAGTCGGCCAAGATTTATCAGAAAAAACCTTTCAAGCCAAACACTCTGTTATATTTCATTTGAAATTCCTTGTACTTAGATTTTATCCTTTGTATCCTGAGTCTTACTCAGTCAATCCTTTGTGCAAGAGAACCTGTGTTTAAGTTTCTCAGAAACTTAAACTTATCCTTCATTGTAAAAACTGTTAAGTGTTTGAGAGCCTGGAGAGGCTTGGAGGAACAAAGAATACTTGCTGTTGTTTTTAGCCTGAAGAGGTTGTGTCCAAAGAATACTTGTTGTTAGCCTGGAGAGGTTGTGTCCAAAGAATACTTGGTTTTTAGCCTGAAGAGGCTAGATCCAAAGAATACTTGTATCTGTTCAGATAGTGGATAATCCAGTGGAGTGTTGTCCTGGGACTGGACGTAGCTCACTGAGTTGGTGGGTGAACCAGGATAAATTTCTGTGGTCAAGTTCTCTCAACCCTTAACTCTTTATATTCTGTTTAAACTAACCAAAGAGGGTTTTAGAAAAGTTATTTTATAAATCCACGCAGAAAACAATCTTTTCTTCACACAGAAAACGTTTCAAAAGCTTTTTATTCAACCTTCTGAGTTGCATCAGCAAGTTGCTGAACTTCCAGTTTCGGAAGGTTGTTCAAATATTTCCAAATCAGTTTGCTTGTTAGAAGGTTTTCAGAAAAATCTGTAAAGATTTTTAAAACACTACTCAACCCCCCTTCTAGTGTTTCCTGTGGTTCTAATACCACAGCCTACATGTATCCTACACGGGGCAGTGTCATTTCATTTTTTTAAATCACACTTTAATTTTCTTTTTTTAATTATTATAAAATTAAAACAAAATCTCTCATTATATATTTCTATTTATTTATTTCATTAGATAAAAACTCATGTCATGTACAGTTACTTTTGTTAATGAACAACATGTATCCTCCACGGGAGTCGGTCCTACTCTTGCCATTTTTAATTCTTTCTTTCTTTTTTTATCACACTTGCATTTTTTTATTATTATTATATTAAAATATTTTCTCTCATTATTCGTTCTTATAAATCTGTTTTATTACAAAAGTGATTTTTTTTCCAATATATTATTTATCTCTCTTTTTTATTCATTAATATTTTTTACTTACTATCTTTCTTATCTATTTATTTTCTATTTTAAAATTTTTTTCTCACGTTTTCTCACTTGAGTATATTTATAATTTTTTTATTCTCATGTTAATAAAGTGAATTATTTTATGAACCATAGTTTACAAGTATCCTTCATGGGAGGCAGTCCTGCTCTTTAAAGCATGAATTTGGATAAGACTTTGTATGTTTACTTTCTTTGAGTTATTAACTTATCATAGCATCTCTTTGTCATTGAAGTGTCCAAATCATAGCCGTTTAAATGAATATGTAATCAATAATCATATAGAGGTTAGTCTAGACAAATTAATATAGGTTTAATGTTTTAAAGAGATGAAATGAATTGTACTCAATAATCATATTAAGTTTATAAGTCTAGACAAATTAATACAGGTTTAATGTTTCAGAGAAGATGAAACTAAGCGTCGACATTTTTTATATACAATCTCAATAAGCACTTTATGAGGATTTACAATAATTTAATACATAAAATATAATCTTATAATATGTGTAATTTATTTAATCATTTAAGAATAAATATATCAAAATAGTTACTTTTATTTAAGAATGTTTTAGTAAAAGAAGTGAAAAATAAACATCACCTGTATAAAGGCACAAAATAAGTCTTTATATAAAAGTGTACATAAAAGTAAAAAATAAACAATGTTAATGTAATTTTTTTACATACATAATTAATAATTTCTTATATTGTAAAGTACTTATATCACATAATAAAATAAAAATTATATACAAAACATAGGAGGCTAATGTTTTGTAATAACTTCAAATTAATCTAATGTTAAAATATCAATTGCAAAAAACAATTATATCTATTAATGATGATTTTAAATATTTACAATAAACTTAAAAAGAATTTCAGAGTAGGAAAAAAATTAAATAGTGAATTGTCTATTTTATCTTCATATAATGGCATCAATACATGTTTTATTTAATCTCAAAATATATAATTAACATAAGATTTTAAGTAAATATTTAATTATATGCATAAAAGTTTAGGATCTTTATATTAAAAGAAAAAAATCATATATGAAAAGTTAGTTAATTAATATCCAAATAATTAAATCATATGAGGATTAAAACATTGAAACAAATTTGATTGTTTTATATATTTTATAGAACTTTTTAATTTGAATTCAGTCTTTATCTTCATTATTTATGATTTAAGCAACTATTAATATTTTATTTAAACATTGAGTCAACCAATGTTTTGTATGAGTGCTATTTATAGTTAATGATATTATTAAACAATGATAAAAAACACTATAATATACATAAAATTAAAATAAACTCTTTATATTCTATTAATTGGTATGTATAATTATATTATAAATCAATTTAATTAAAAATAATTTACAAATAAATTCTTCAAGTTTATTGGTTAAATACTTCTCTCCATTCTTCATTTGAATAGTTTAGCATTATAATAAAGTCATGCCTATAGAGGACATTTATTTGTACGACTTATTAATACTTTGGATGATGAATTTATTTGGAACTATTTGATATTGAAAAACTAAATGAGGTCAAGAAAATGTAAATTATTTGTATTTATTGCCTTACAAGATTTAAATTATTATCTATGATATCAATGCAAATTCTTCACAGTTGCTTTTTTAGAAAGTAAATTTAGATAAAGAAATAATGAGACATTTGACTAATAATATTGTTGTTCTCATCCTCACCTTTTTTTTCTTTTGAATTTTTAAATTAAAAATAAATTAAATTGAACTTGGATTGAAAGGAGAAGCTAGATAGATTAACATTGTTGCTAACTTGGAGAAAGTATTAGCTTTCATTAATTTAAGGGTAAGCCTTGACAACATCTATATACTCGCTATATAAATAAACTCTACATTAATGTTATTTATTTACTTTATATTTAAATTATTTATTATTACTAATATTTTATCTCGTGTGAAGCACATGCAACATAAGCCGCATCATCAATTTACTCGTGCTTTCACACGAGTCACTTACTAGTTATATAAGAAGGAATAACCTGAGTTACTGACTTGATAAGCACCTCTAGTCTTGAGAGAATCTTCTCCTTTTAGCCTTTAAGCTTCTTTCGGATTCTATGGACCTCATTAAAATTTTGAGTTTTGGATCTACCATTTTACTTGATGAATTTAGAATTTATCCTAAATAACTTCTAATAAATTCTCTATGATGATTGTAGGTAAAGCTTCAAGAACATGGCAACGTGACATTGAGAGCAGAGTGAATGAAGATTAATTGATTTTTATCTTCATTTAAACATTTAATGTGTTACTAATTAATTAATTGAGACTCTTGAGAATACAATGGACTTATGATTTTATTTACGCGACTTGTTGTTTGTGATGTTGTAACTACTTGAACTTGTGTCATGTGCGATGTCTTGTGAGCACCGGTTCGGTGTATTAGACCATTATGCATTTAAACCGATGCTGACCGGTCGTGAACCGGAGTCAACTGACCACCCGTCTTTGCGCACCTGCTGCACAACTGGAGTTGATCTTATTCAATCATGTTCTAGGCTATCAGGATAATATGAGCTCTACATGCAGTAAACATATTTTGAAATGCCATATGACTAAAAGGCAGGATTGAAGCATCAAACGACCAGGTTTTAGGGAGAACCGAAAATGCACAATTTTAATGTCTACTAAGGAAGTGCAGCATGTACGGAAGCTTTCGGCCTGTTTGCTTCGAAGCTCGTCCCTAGTCTTACATACTTCATAGAATGGCAAATTGAAAATCAGGAAAACCCGATAGTCCCCCACACTCACTCATTGCTGAAATTCTTTAATTACTTGGGTCCCTGATAATTATAAATATCAGCACAATCATAATATTAACCTACCATTGCAATCCTGCATGATGTAACTAACTTATGAATGAGACTCTTCAAAAGTGAGCATATAAGGGTGTTGATTTAAAGTACATTATAATCTTAACCCATCAAAATCCCATGGTAGAATCGCAACTTTTGAGAGGGCTTTACCTAATTACCCCCGGCCCGAGGGCTAAACCCACAACTATGTCTGTGAGGAATTCCCGGTCAAAGACAAATCCCAGGGTGGAAAAGCTTTTACTTATTCACTTCAGAGAAACTCAATTTAGATGAGTTTTCCCCCTTATTTATTTATTAAAACAGGAAAACCAAATTTCACTTATTGTGCACTGTGTCATCATGAGAATGGCTGGTGAACATGGCCACAAGTGTTTAAGTCGCTTATATACTGTGAAAGTGATAGAACAGTGAGCCCGAATGATCTGAAATAGAGGTATTAATAATTACAATAGTATAGATCTGCTACTGAACTATGATTCTATAGTAACATAAGGTGAAGTGTTTACAAAAGCTCAGAATTCAATTAAAAAATTCACATTATATTAAAATTAAGGCGAACTATCTACTATATCATTGAACATTTAGGACTGGAATTTGAACTCAAGAATAGACAATCACTCTCCATATATAGCTGTAATTTTTTCATATGGTTGCAAATGATGAGACGAGAATACTTAGGAGACAGTTAACAGGAACTAAATAAAAAAACTGCATGTAATCTTGTTCCAATGTCAGAGCAAACTAGAAAACCAAATAAACAATGGAAGCAGTACCTAAAAGATTCATAAGACAGACTAAACAATTAAAACAACACAAAAAGGTATAAATCCTGGAGGGACTCCATCATTAGCATTATAAACATAGCCATAAAACGATAACACTGAAAATTTACATTAACATAATCCAGTGCATCATGATACATAACACTGATTAGTGATTACATTCTATCAACGAGCACAGAGCCCTAATATCTCTGAACTATTGGCCCTATACCATAAAACCTTCATCTAAGGCCTAAAATTTGATGGCAAGTATAAAAGAGGCATCATACATTAATGAATGCAATGGTGAATATGTTAAGGAGTACTTTACAACAAAACATGTTAATCTAAGGTATATCATACAGTGATTACAGTCTCACAAATTAGTTGGTCAGTTATGCATGCTTATACAGGTTACACTACAGGCATCATGAATCAGCAGTATGTATCTCATCTCTTAAGAAACAAAAGAGACTAAATGTATAGGACCTAACTACAAAGTTTGATGAAGGCTTATCTCTCTGAGGAGTGCATTTCTAGCTTTGTTAACAGTGTAGAAGCAGAGGAATATATGTTGCTCAAGATCCTTAAGCAACTGGTCAAATATTGGTTGTGTCTTTCGTAGCTGCTTGAGCACCTCCTGTATAGGGTGCCTATCCCTTCCCCTCTCCAACGCAAACCGAACATGAGCCTTATCACCTTCAACCGCAGTTTGAAGCCGATCAAGGAGACTATCAATTGTCTCAATATCATTCACCACAAACGTACCATTCTCCGCCGCATCAAGCTGCTTCAACCTCGCACGTTCCTTCCTCTCACTTTTCTTCGGAATACAAAACGGCGCGGCAGCAATGGCGGCAAATCCAACGGCAGCATGTGCGGCGATTATCGCAGCAGAAACCACAGCAGCGGTGGTGGTAGCGATGAGACAAACAGCACAACCGGCGGTGGAGTGTCGAAGCAGGCGAATTCTAGAGCGGCATTTGCGGCGGTCGTGCTGGATGTTTCGCCGGAGATCGGAGAAGCTGTGGCGCAAAGTATGAAAATGAGGAAAGATGAACGGATTCTCGTGTTGGTCGAATTGAAGGAAGAGGTCATAGGCATGGTCGCATTGTGGTTGAGAGAGGAAGGAGGAATCGGCGGGGAGAACGGAGATGAGTTCGGAGAGAGGCGTATAGATGTGGCGTGCGCGGTGGACGGAGCGGCAGAGGAGGAGGCAGAGATGGGAGGTGGTTTCGCTGTGGTCAAAGTAAGACGACACGAGGCGCGTGAGGGTGCTGCTAGGTTTAGCGTTCGCGAGCACTTCACGGATGCTATTCGGGTCAGGTTGAAGAACTTGATCAAGGACATAGCGGTGGTGCGAGTCCTCGTCGTTTTCGTCCTCGAGGTGGTGGACCTCTGGAGGAGCTTGAATCATGGAGCGAATCTCGTTGTAGGAAGGAGCCTGAACGGCGATATCGTATTCGCGAGACACATTTGGGCTCGTGGCGGAAGTTTCTTCTTCCGTCGAATTTCCTGAGAAACAAAACCCAAAGATTCAGTTAGACATTAGTGCAAACAGTTAGGGTTTGTAGTGAGAGAAAGGTTTGGGGTTTTACCTTGTGAATGTGAAGGAGGAGGGAGAGGAGAAAGATTGGGTGCTGAAGGAGTCAACGAATTGAAGGAGAGGCATTCCAGCATTCTATTGTTTCGGGACCAATTGTGCTTTCAGGGTGAAGGTAGCTGAGCTCTTCCCTTTGCAATTGAGGTGAAGAAACAGAAGGGAAGAGAATGGTCTATGAACTAATGTGGGGCAAAAAAAGTCAAATGAGGAGTCTTTGTGAAGTTTTGCTCAAATTTCCATTCTAGAAAATACGTTTATATTTGGGTTTTTATCTCTTTTGCTTAGCTATAGGAGGGAGGCTGCATTTTTTCTTTTACTTTTTTCAGTCTGATTTTACAGCTAGTTTCACCATCCAATTTTTGGCACACGCATACTAATGTAACATAATTGGAGACTATGGTTACTTCCAACCAACATTTTCCTTTTAAAAATGTCAATAAATGAATTTTAATGTTTGTTGGTTGCAATTGAGATATTGAGTGCTTTAATTACACTAAAATCACGTTTGATATTAATACTCCCTCCGGTTCTATTTATAAGAACTTTTTTAGGTTGAGTCTTGGTCCTTTTTATAAGAACCTTTTCACATTATCCCATGCATTAATTATTTTTTGACAAAAATACCCCATTAGTGGAGGTAGGTGCGTAATTAATTAGTAGAGAGAGTATGACACAATTGAGTAGTTAAGTGGAAAGAGAAAGATAATGGGTCTCAATAAATTCAAGGGTAGTTTAGGAAATATCATACACATTCTTGACAAATTTATTGCAATCAACTAACTTAACCAACTTCCTTAATCCGTGTGATATAGTTAAAAGGTTCTTATAAATAGGACCGGAGGGAGTATTTCTTTAAGTATTGTTGGCTCGCATTCATGTTTGTAATATGATTTTGGTGAAAATCAAACGCACTTAAAAGTGAAGGCTGGCATTGCATTGCCTTGTCTTACCTACAACTCCCATCAATACTTCCCTGTCTTTTTAACAACCTAACCTGTCCCCATCCACATCCCTTTCCAGAAAAAGAGAGAGGAATTGCTTGTGCCAAAAGGAAAAAAAATGTAGTTTGAATTGTCACTATAATAGAGTTATAGCATCATGAATGAAATGGGAAAATGTGGACAATTGAGGCAGCAGGCACATGAAAAAATAAAATAAACTGATAAGTAGTTTACCAAACCAACCCAATCTTCACTGTCATATTAACACAAATAATGGCTTACAAGAGATCTCATACATTTATGCAGGAAAAAATCAGAAAGAAAAAAACAAAGAATACAACTGTTCATTGGCCCAAGAAAAAAAAGGGAGGGGGAGGAGGGGGGCATACAGCTACTCTTTATACAATTATGAAGCAGCTGGCCCTATTCTCTGGTATCCACGAGGGGAAAAATAACAAAGCAAAGATATAATTCACAAATATATAGTAGTAAAAATTTATGACAATTAATACCCTTTTCTTTTTTCTTCTTATTTTGCTTTGAATAACTGACTTCCAAGAGTCACAGTTGGGGTTCCTTCACCCATAATTGTTGTCAAGTTCATCTCTTTATCTATGATCCGATCAAGTTCCATTTCCACATAGCTCATGGCAGGTCGTCCTTCACTTGAAGGATTTATACATCTGATCCCCAGCACGATGAAATCTTCCATTACTTCATCTGTGAAACTACTCCTCTCCAATCTTTCATCAATGAGGTCGGACAAAATGACATGGACTGGATTACTTAGCACCTTTTTTAGAGAGGAAAAAAAAATAAAGATCAAAGATCAATTACAATCCAGCACATGGATATATTACTACATGTAAGATTAGTCCAAAGCACAACATGAAATGTAACTACATCTAAGACACATTTTCAACATCTGCCCCAAAAGAGAAAAAGGGTATGAAGGGCTTGGTTTACAATTAGGTATAATTGATTTTAATAGATTTATAAAATCAATGGCAGTAAATGACTGAAAGTGATTTAAAATCAATTCTAAAGAATTGATTCTGACTGTTCCCAATTGGGAACCAAACAAGCACTACATCCATGATGTTTGAAAATGATCACCTACCCATTCAACCAGATCTAGCGCAGTGTCTGGAAAGGGTGTATATGTTGCTTCCTTTCCACTCAACAATTCCAGCAAAAATACACCAAAGCTGTATACATCACTCTTTTCAGAAAATTGTCTGAACTCTCTCACCCTGCAGGGTATATAACATAAATCAAGAAAAGAGCATGCATAATCAGAACAACATAAATCATTGATGGTCCTTAGTTATTACTCAGGTGCAAGGAATATCTCATCTGGTAGCACACATTGAGAAGATGAGCCCTCAATGTCATTTCTCCCCAAGAAATTATGAAGTCCTGCATCTGCGACCTTAGCAATGAAGTTTTCATCCACAAGAACATTAGCTGTTTTGAAATTCTTATGCACCAAACGGGGACTCAAAGAGTGGAGATGAGCCAAACCTGCAAAGAATAGTATGAATGAGTTTTTGAAAATCAGAAACAAGTTCCTCCAGACTCCAGAGCTTTATTATTATGCATAGAGAAGGGACTACCAAATAGCTAAAAGTTTTAGGATGGCTTACAAAAAGAATTTGTGGGATCCATTAAGATACTTGGGATATTTTTATCTAAAAGAGAAGAAAACTGATACCAGGAAAGCCACAAATGCTCACTGATTTTGCAAAGGATCACCTTTAGCTGCACCTTGAGCTATTGAAAGTCTATGCTTGAATTCTAGCTTCTGTCGACCAGCGGCTGCAAAGGGAAATCAAAGCCACAATCATCAGCTTCAAGAAAGGATTCATTTAACTAAAACAAGACAACAGAAATTTAATGAAATGTAGTATAATGCAATTTAATTTTGCAATGCATGAAGCACAGGATAGCAGAACTATCAGTATCAGTAAGAAACATTTGATTAGAAATAAAATTCATAATTAAACTTTGCAGATACATACAACAGAACTTTCTCAATGGAATATAGTGGCTAGTGACTGGACAGAAATTTACCATACAAAAATGAATACAAGTGAGTGCAGACGCTTCCATTAGGCACATATTCATATATAAGAAACTGTAGATTGTTTTCCTGGCAGTAGCCTAAGAGAGACACGAGATTCCGATGGTGAATAGATGAGAGATAGCGTACCTAAAGTAAAAGTCAATCATGTTAGATATAAGCAAGAGAATGATCAATAAGAGATATATATGCCTTTATTTAAGACTAAAACTAAATAATGTATATAAATTTCCAATTCATCAGAATCATGAAGTGAAAATAACGTGCAAAGGGAAAAAAAAAAACTGATACATTATTATCTCCTAAATCCTAATCATCAAGCTGATTTGAAAATTTTGAGAAAATGAAGTCTGCCTCTTGAAAAGAAGAGAGATAGAAATACTGATTATGGTCACATAAGTTTATACAGAATTTACTACATGGTTGAACAGAAAAGAAGTTGTTAGAGTGAATTAATGAGCAAAGAAATTTTCATCTTTCAGAATCAAATAATATTTGAACTGCTAAATGGTAACTGCTGCAGAATTCTACTCAAAATTCTAAAGGAGAAACAGACAAGGAACAGAAGAAGGAATTGAGAAGTAAGATGTGAAGAGAAAGAGAGCATCCTTTGTTAAGAAACAGGTCAAGGAAAATAAGTCTACTGACTAATCATCTTTAGAGTAGTTCAACAAGGACTTCTAAGAAGTCTCCAGCATCTGTCACTATTCCACAGAATAGGGCATGGGAAGTTACTTCACATCAATGATACATTTCATTGCATTGTATCTCATAAATCAAGTTTAAGACCAGGAAACTAAAGGTTCGTTTGGTTTGTTGGAATGTGATAAACTTTGTTTTCAACACTACAATAGTTGCGTTTAGAGTCTAAACTTGAGTTTAGCCATTTTTTAACGTCAAACCAAATATACACTAAGTATTACCTCATCAACAAATTCCTGAGTAGGGAGTCCATGGCGCTTTTTGATGGCTACAAGCATCCCATCTTGAAGTAAACCCTTGTAAACCTCCCCAAATTTCCCATGTCCAATCAAATTTTTGTCACTGAAATTATTTGTTGCCAAAGAAAGTTCTTCCATCTCAAAACGCCTAGTATCTCGAATTGGCAATTCAATTGCACCATGTCTTCCCACTACATGTAATGGAATTTATTTGCATCACTCAAAGGAAACTAACACATGTTGATGATAGAATTGATGTGTCTGTATAATACACTCATGTGAGATGTTGTTACCTTGGGAAGGATCAGAGGATCCAGTCTCTGAAGTCCTAGAAACACTCCTCTGGCGAGAAAGACAGAACCATAGAAGTATTATAGCTATCCCTACCAATGCCACGGCTCCTGCAGCTCCTCCTAATATTGCTGCAAGAGTACTTGACATCTGGTATGGGAATCACTTCACTTATGCTGTACAAATTTATACGAACTATTATTATACATGAAACCTGTAGTCCAAAGAATAGCAAAGGATCACAATCTATGAAATATGAAAATAATGTGCTTCAAAAGTAAGGACTAAGGAGATACTCTCTCTTTTTGGAATAAATAAAAGTTAGGGACATTTCTATGCATTAAAACTACCTTAATTAAACACTGTAAACAGCATGAAAATGTTAAACAAGAAACTTCAGAATCATAAGTGACTTGAATTTTGAGACAGATTGCAAAGGACTATGACTTAGCAGAAGACATGCAATTAAGAATGCAAACAGAAAAAACTAAATGAAATTGAATATAATGGTAATGCTGGAGACAAAAAAACTAAACTTTAACAAGTTTAGGAATCCCAGCAAAATGCATGTAAGTTTCTAAATGTCATGCAAGCTGATAAAATTGGATCTAGCTTAATAACATTGCACATAGTTGAAATTTAAGAAATAAATAAATAAAGGCAAGGTGGAATGGAACAAGAAATAGAATAAAGTGGTTACTTTTTGACAAATCTCCAGAGCTATATCACGAGATAAATAATGAGGCAGGATCTCAGAAAGCCTGAGAGCTTCATTTACCAATGACACTTTGAAGGAGGCTCCAATGCCACTCACGAAAATCAAGATTGACCCACAATCTCCCTCCCCCTTCCCTCATATGAACCAATTGACACAAAACCTGACAATCAAATCAAGATGTTCACAAGATTGCAGATATAGAAAGTGGGGGCTTTTTGGGCATCAAAAGCAACTAAAACCAAAAACCCCTTCAGATCAGGAACAACTCTTCAAAGTCTCAGTTGGTACCAAAGTCTAAGCCTCAAATATGAAAATATGCTCCTTGAAAGGTAGTGCCACTCTGTAAGCAATGAAAACCCAGAAGTAAAACCTCTCTATCTCCGTTGTACTTTTATTAGTTTTATTTGAAACACTCTCTCTCTCTCAGAAGTGTATCATCGTTGGATAGTGGATACAGACAATGCCGACAGAAAGTGACCTTGCGCCGACAGACACAACACACTATCAGGTTTATTACCACCTCTACCAAACACCCCAATTTAAAATCATCACCATAAATATATTCATATATATGTGAACAAACCCACAAAAACAAGGGACCCTTTTTATTCTTTTGATTGATGGTTCCACTCCAGAGGAAGAAGGAACCTCAATTCAAGCTGGAATTGAAGGCCAAATGCAGTTGGAGAGAGAAAGAGAGAGTTTTTGCTTGTGTGAAGAGAGAGAAAGAGCAAAAAAATAATCTTTTTTTTTTTAATTTTTGTGGGCTGTAAAGTGGCATAATTGTTGTCTGGTACCGCAAGTTGAAATGGGATTTATTTTTGTGTGTCGTGTACAGGGCATCTAAGCTGTAACAGATTCACACTGCTACAACAGCACAAACAGAGAGAAAGGGAGAGAGAGCAAGTAGATAATAAACCAGACCAGTACATTGCAAGTGTAAAATCACCGAGATATGATATGGATCTACGTATTTATTTTTCATAAAGATCATTTTTTTTGCTATGCATAAGCACAAATAGGAAAGAATACCAAAAGGGTAAGAGAGAGAAAGACAAAGAGAGGGAGATTCAAAGTTGTGGCTTGTTCTTTGTGGGGTTGTTGTACCCCACCAGCCAGCTATGTTGACGTTGCTCCTACTAAGTATTTTTATATATGTGTGTACAATATAAGGATTATATTAGTAGATAAGTGAATGAAATTTAGGACAAAAAGCAAGGAATATACAACGGCAAACTCTACGCCTCTGCTCCTTTTTAGCTTTTGTTTATTCCCATTTCTAACAGCAACACTTCTTCGGATTCTTCAGCAATTATTCTTTAATATTATATCAACTTTGTCATTGCAAGTAAGCATATATATAATATATATGATGGGGTGATGATGATGATTACCATCATGATTACAACAAGTCAAGAACTTCTCAGAATTGTAGCAGCCAAGGCCTTAGGGTTTGCACCAATAAAACCAACCAGCAGTGAATTCATCTCTGTGTGTGTTTTTCCCTCTTCAGGTTAATATCTTTTTACTAGCAAGTTTGCTGTTAGTTGGTATATGTAATAGTGTGTATTTGATTTATATCAAAATCACGTTTTAAATATGGATGGATTCGGGTAAACGCTACAAAGAGACATTTTGGCCTGAATCCACGTTTGAAACGTGGTTTTAAGGTAAATCAAACACAGTAATAATCAATTCTAGCAGAATTATTTTAAATCACTTTTATGTAATGTCTTTCATAAATCGTACATTAATTATTTTTAAAATTGATTTTGTAATTATATCAAAATTAATTTTATCTAATTATAAACCAAACGAATATATACAAAGTGAGATGGTTGTAGGTGAGTATTGGAGGAAGGCTTTTGATTTGAAAGATTCTTAGACTTGATGAAAGCAAGACAATAATAATATAAGCACAATGACATTATGATAAATAACACATTAGAAAGATAATAATGTTGTGACAATTACAAGATTAATTTTATCCAATTATAAACCAAACCAACATATACAAAGTGAGATGGTTGTAGGTGAGTATTGGAGGAAGGTTTTTGATTTGAAAGATTCTTAGACTTGATGAAAGCAAGACAATAATAATATAAGCACAATGACGTTATGAAAAATAACACATTATAGAAAGATAATAATGTTGTGACTAGTAAACCACTATCTTTAATTACATAATGTCAACGTCCAACATTATTGAGAGACTCAATGATTTGGTACCCTTTCTGTTCATCATCTGATAAAAGTCCATTTTGCAATACAACTAATTAGTTTAGTTTTGGTTTGGTCTCTTTAAAACTGGCATCACTGGCCTAGTGTCAGTATATTTATTTAACTGGTTTAGCCTGATATAGATTCACTGGCCTCTTGCTATTCTGTGTTACACAGCTCACCTAACAGCAAATAAACTCAATGAAATTATTTATTTACTTCAAAATTTTCAGACAGTATAATCGGTACAACCCCACAAAGATCACATCTTTATATTGGTGACGTAGAATCCCAGATTACCCCAAGTCCCTAATGTCCAATAGGGGAAACCCAATTACTAAGCTGTCACTGTTTATCTCTGTTTCTTTGCTATCACATTTTGCAACTTATTGAATTGATTCCATAAGTCCAGCAATATGTGTTTCCACCATTGCAAAGTGATGTAGCTTATATGTAGATGTAGAACCTCCTTCACACTCAAAATCAAATCATAAAATGTTGTAGATTATGAAATTGAAGGACTGAAAATTGATAAGTTGGAGGTGTAGCAGTAGCACATTATAAAATTGATTTTACTTTTTTTTTTTAAATCACATGTATCCTTCATGGAAGGTAATTCTGTTCGAGCCAAACCACTATGAGCAGTAAAGTTAACCCTTTGAGTATTTAACATAACTGTGTACCCAAATCTCAAACTCGAGACGATTGATTAAGTGGAACAACCCCATACCAGCTGATCGGTTGGGTGGTAATTCATTTTACTATTTACCAATCACAATCACATATGTTGGATGTTATTTAAATGAAATTGAAACTGTGAGCATTACTTTATGTACCAATTTATGACTCATCAGAATCTTAGATGAGACCTCACTAGGACAAGCAACACTATTCCCTTCCATTGCGCCCGATGATTACTGGCCATAAGCCTATTTTCTATTTTATTTGTTATTTTAATTTCTTTTGGCTTGGTTGTTGGAACTTTGAAGTCATTGAACATAACCAACTATTTTTCAGCAATGTGGCTAGTGGCTACCAATGATAGTATTAAATTTTGTATAAGGGAGGCAGAGAATGTGACTGATGAACACAATTGCCAATGATATTTGGATACCAAAAATCTGTGTCACATGAACAAAGTAACTCTATGTAGCTGGAGAATCAGAGATGTAATCCTAAATGGGACCTCAAATCAAAAGGCTTTCTGGTGGAAATGCGGTTGTCCTTGTTCATACTTTATAACATTTACGATGGGTTCAAATTATTTGTCCCCTTTATATATAATCTAATAAAAAAAATGATACATCAAAGGGAAAAAAACAACTACCAAATAAAATAAGAATATCACCACTTGCATGAGAGAAAATTTGTTCTTTTAACTGATGTATCATTTTAGAAATTGAGAGAACCAGAAAAAACAAGACAAGACAAGACAGCACTTAGAAGTACAAGTTCAATCTGCTGCAAATTATGCGTGTTGCTATTCAAACCAACCTGTTTACTTTTCGCACCACCCCATTTTCTTTTATTTATCGGATTTTTTAAACTACCCCTCCTTCCTCTCCCTATTTTTCCTTTCCTCCCCATCCCACGGTTGCTTCACTATGTCATCTCACCATTTTTTTCACTTCTAAAATCTAATTTCTGGTATATAATTATGTATCCAAAATTAGATTTCTACTACATAATTCTTAAAGATAAAATATATGTACCGTTAAATCTAATTTTTGGTTTATAAATTTTATTTTTAAATATTAATTTCTGGTATACATGTACTTGAAGCTACCGAAAATCTAATTTTTTATAATATATAATATAATTTATTAATTTAATTGAAATTAATTTTATAAAAATTTAGTTTTGATAATTAAAATAATTATTTACTTTAAATTATTTATATATATGAAATAAATATTTATTATAAAATAGTTATATATTTATTTTAGTTATATAATAACATATTTAATTTAAAATATTTACATAATATTTATATATATTTAATTTAATTATGTAATATTTCATAAAAAATATATAATGTCTAACTGTATTTGAGATCATTATTTAATTTAGAATATTTAATTTCTATCGTATCTATTATATTTAAAATAATTAAATTGTATCTCATTTATATAATATTTAATTGCATTTGATATAATTATTAAATTGAAATAATTATTTTTTATCTTAGATACTATAAAAATTAAATATTTCAAATTGAATAATTATTTTAAATACAATTAGACTTTATAATGTTTTATACAATTTAAATATATATACAATATTATATAATTAATATAAAATTTAATTATTTTACACAAGATAGATATGGTAAAATTAACTATCTAAAATTTAATAATTTTTTAAATTCAATTACATAATATAATTTTTATGGAACTTTTATACAATTCAATTAGATATACAATATTATGTTGAAGGAGTTGGATGATTTGTTCTCTGTATGGTTTGCATCAATACGACCATGGAGCCCAGAAGAAGTCCCTCGTGCAAGATATACATGGGTTCGGTATTTAGGAGTGTCGGTACATGTTTGGTCTGAAGCGTTTTTTAAATTAATAGTAATTCCATTTTGAAGTTGTGTAAATGTTGCTCCCTCTACTTTGAACAAAAGCAGATTGAATGTGGCTTGGGTTTTAATTCAGACGACTTCAATGGAAATTATTAATAGATGGTTGAAAATTAAGATTAATAATACTTTTTTTCAATTAATATTATTGAGGATCCTTTTATGCATCCATGGAGATTGCCACCCAAGCAGATGTTTAATTCTCAGTCTGAATGTTCAAGTCAGTGTTCTTCACAAGAGTTTTCTCTTGATGAGAATGGTTGGGACGAAGCATGTCTTGGAGTGCAGGAGGAAAATGGAATTTTTGAATTTCAAAAATTGGAGGAGCTTTGTAACCGTGGCATTAATCAGGAGATTCCAATCCTAGAAATTTTGGGAACAAATATGGTTGTTAATGATAACCGTATTCAAGGCGTTACATTAGGGGAGGATATGTGTATTGATGGAGACAATAATTCTGTTCAATGTAATTCCCCTGGTGTTCGTGAAAATTTAAATTCGGTTGATGGGTCAGGGGAGTCTAATTCCACACATGTTGAACAGTTAGGGGCTTTGGGCTTTTCTTTGACACGAGCCCATTCTCGTGAGGCAATCCGGTTGCGAGAAGCTAGCCCAAGTGTTGATGCGACGTTGGTGCAAGAAGCTGGCCCAGTTTGCAATCAAACAATTGTTGAGCAAGCTGTTGCGGTCTTGGGCTCCACATTGAAGCCAATCCATCCGTGTAATAGCGAACTGGGCCCAGTTAGACAGCTCACTTGTGTTGAACAGGCCTTTACTTTTCGCACCGTGTTTTTTTCTATTCCCACCCCTATTTTTTTTGAAAATTTGTAAAACCCAAACTACCCTTCAGTTAATTGGCTTCCGGACAAGGGTGTCTGGGAATGGTTACCGGACAGCCTTGTCCGGAAGTTATATTTTTTTTATTAAAATGGCTTACGGACAAGGGTGTCCGGGAATGGTTACGGACACCCATGTCCGTAAGCCAGTTTTTATAAAAAAATATAACTTCCGGACAAGGCTGTCCGGGAACCATTCCCGGACACCCTTGTCCGTGAACCACCAGACTTAAAACAAGAAAAAGAAGAGTCATGGACGAGAGAGAAAGAAGAGGGGGGAAGAAGGAGGTTGCCCTTGCAACCATGGCCGCCGCGACTATGCCAGGCGATGAGAGCTCCGAGACAAAGGGGGGAGAGGCGGCGGTGCAACGAGATCGGGGCTGGTGGTGACGCGGCCAAACGATGACAGAGATGTGGCTGGTGACGGCAGGCGCACGAGAGCTGTACAGGAAAGCGATGGTGGACTTGTGCGGAGGAGGTGGTGCTGGCCGCGGAGATGCCCTGTGCGCCGCTCCGTCCACCTTGTTGCGAAATCAGCACCACCCCTCACACGACCTCCCTCATCTCCGTCCCGCACCACCATCACTATGGCCATGCCGCTACACAGTCCCGTCACCAGAGCACTGCGCGAACCACCGCGCGCGGCCAGGAAGCTTAAGGGGAAAATCTCTGGCTGAAAATCTCGCCAGAGCACTGCGGCCATGCCGCTACACAGTCCCGTCCTCTTTAATTTTCTCTCTTCTCATCCAGCTACTTTCTCTGGCTGAAAATCTCCCCTGGCCTCCTCTCTCTTTTCTTATTTTCAAATTTTCTATCGGAGGAGATGGCCTAAGGGGACTAGCCGTGAATGGCCACGGTGGGTCACAACAGGGAAAGGAACAATTTACACTTCAATCATACAATTTACATGCATTTCAATTTGCACTTCTAATAAAAAAGTTTGACATAAATCAATAACACCCAAGCATTGTGAAAGAACAAAAATGCGTAAGCTATTATTAGGGAAGAAAAAGTTACGGACAAGGTTGTCCGTAAGTAATTTTTTTAAAAAATAAAGGCTTACGGACAAGGGTGTCCGGGAATAGTTCCCGGACAACCTTGTCTAAAGCCATTTTTACGGTTTACGAACAAGGTTGTCCGGGAACTATTCCCGGACACCCTTGTCCGTAAGCCAACTAACTGAAGGGCAGTTTTGGATTTTACAAATTTTCAAAAAAATAGGGGGGTGGAAATAACAAACATTGCGGTGTGAAAAGTAAAGGCCCGTTGAACATCAGGGCGTTTTGGGCTCCACTTTGAGTCTAGCCCACCGTTGTGAACATGCTGTCCGTGAAGCTGCAGGAGTGTCTCCAATGTTGTCCGTGAAGGGCGTAATGGGCTCCACAATGACTCCTGGTGCGAGTCTAATGCAAGAAGCAACCTGTGAAATGTTGTCTGAAACGTGGGAAGGAGCTGATGGTGTTAGGGTGCAGGAGGTGAGTCTAAGCCATATAGCAATGATTCCGCAAAATATTAATCATGATGGAGGTGTGATAGGCCAACATTCCAGGGGACTACAAAATGGCACTCTTCAATCAATTGGGGATGATGCAGGTTTAATTGAGGGGCAATTATGCGATGTACCCATCAGACTAGCAGAATCCATCACAGATATTTAGGCTCTGGAAAAGAACAGAGGTGAGGGGAATCATAGAAGGAGGGGGAGGTCGCGCAAGCATCCGACTACTTCCGTAAGTGCCTCTAACTTGAATTTGGATTTAGTTCACGCCTCTGAATTGCTACAACTAGATGTTGGAGATATTGCTAATCATGTTTGGGGGCTTGGGTCTAAATTGGGGGTAAAAGGATTTGCTTCTGATGATGTTATTATTCAACAATTGAAAGATATGAAGAAAAGGGATAGAGTGGCCATAGGTAGGAGAAGAGAGCCAAGTGCTTAGGTGGTGGTTCTGCGTTGTATGGGTGTTGATTTTTTGTTGAATGATAGTTGTCTCTTTGAATATAAGGGTTATAGGTGGGAGAATAAAAAAGGCTGAGGTGAGGAAGTTGGTCTGTACAGAGCAGGCAGATTTTATATTTCTACAAGAAACTAAAAAGGAGTTAATTGGTGATAAGCTCTGTGCTACTCTAACTGGTGGTGGAGAATATGGTTGGGTTTTTTCCCCTTCTATGGGTATGTCGGGTGGCTTGTTGTCTATGTGGAGAAAAGATAAGTTTTTAATGCATGATCTATTTTCTGGGGAAAATTTTCTTGGTGTGACTGGTTTATGGGTGGAGAGTAATGTTCAATGTTCTTTTGTCAATATATATGCTCAGTGTGACTTAAGCAGGAAAAAAGAGTTGTGGGATGTTCTCTTGCAAGCTAAATCAAGGCGTGGGGGTGTTGTTTGGTGTTTTGGAGGTGATTTTAATTCTGTGCGGTCAGAGGGGGAAAGAAGAGGTGTGTCAACCTACTGGAGGGGAGGTGATATGACAAGTTTTGATGGTTTTATCCAAAAGGCAGAATTAGTTGATTTGCCATTAGTTGGAAGAAAGTACACTTGGTATAAATCAGATGGATCTTGCATGAGCAGATTAGACAGAATTCTGGTGTCACCTGAGTGGCTAGTTCATTGGCCACATACATCACAATGGGTTTTACCTAGAGGCGTATCTGATCACTGTGCCATTATTCTAAAAAATGAAGTTATTAACTGGGGCCCGAAGCCTTTTAGAGTTCTTGACTGCTGGAGGGGGGATGTAAGGTATGCTGAATTTATAAAAACCCAGTGGAGAGAAACCATTGTACATGGATGGGTTGGCTTTGTCTTAAAGGAAAAGCTTAAACAGTTAAAATGCAGCTTACGCAGGTGGAATAAGGAGACATTTGGTGATTTGGATGGTAAAATTAAAGAATTTCGTGGGAAAGTGAATTAGTTGGATCTGAAAAGTGAAGAAACTCCTCTACATGTGGAAGAAGTGCAACAAAGAAGAGAGTGTTGTTGAGACAAACTCACTCCAAGAAGTTTTTAATATGTCAAACTGACTAAAGTTTAAATATACATGTGAGATGCATCTTGTGTTACTAACTGTGTGCTCAAAGTGTGGCAGAGACTTTCTGTATTTAGTTACTGCAGGAATACATGAAGTCAGAAAGGATCTTTAGACCACTAAGATAAGCAAAGTCTCATTAGCATGAAAAGATCTCAACCACAAGATCAGAAGCCATAAAGTGTAAATAAAAGCTCTACAACAGTTGTGTGTCTCAATGATCAGATGCAAGCTCAGGAAATCAACCTTATATAAATCACAAAGTCTTGATCCAAAACCAAGTGGAAGGTGAACTGAACTCATCACTAAATCAGTAAAGAGACACTCCAAAAGTTTGAGATACAAACACAATTAAAGATGCAAGCCCATGTTCAGATGTCATCTCATTAGCATGAAAAGATCTCAGCAAAACAAACAGAAGCAATAAATAAGAATAGACTCAAGTTCAGCTTGAGATGCAAGCCATGAACAGATGTTAGTTCAGCTTGAGATGCAAGAACAGCTTGAGACGTCATCTCAAGGTCAGACGCAGTAAGATGAGATCTTGTCACAGATGCAAGAAAATTATAACAGACTATGGACAGAAGCAAAACTGCATGTTCAATAACAGAAGACAACAAGTGAGGTTAGCATAAAGTCAAACAAGGATGCAAGGACACTGACATAGTGACTTAGCCTGAAAAAGCTACTGTACACCTACTTGGAAGGCATGTTCTTCTGCTTTGTATCTCAATAGTTAGAAACGGACATATAACGGCTAGTTTTCTAACTGAAGATATAAAAGGGACAAGATCAAACAGTTAGTGTGAGAGAGACTGCCTGCATTACTATACAATCATCAAGCATCTTATCACATCTCAACTGACATCTCAAGAGCACATCTCAGCTGTCTGTTGAACAGACTCAACTCATCTTGAGATCAACATCTGTCTCTTCTCATCTCTCTTCTGTGCATCACTCTTACATTGTATTTTAAATAGAGAGATTACCTAGCTTACCCATCTCTATATCCATACTGTGTATGTTTGTAAGCTAGACTTATCATAACCTTTCACTGTAATCTGTCTCATCTAAGATAGGAGGGTTCCTAGTCTTAGAGTGAGGTGTTTGTGACCTGAAGAGGTTGTAACAATACTTGTGGCTCAGCTAAGATAGGAGTGCCTAGGCTTAGTGTGAGTGAGACGTCCTGAAGAGGCTGTAAGAATACTTGTATTGATGGGTTTGTCAATAGTGGAAAATCTCACGTGTTGTGAGGACTGGACGTAGCCCAAGGAGTGGGTGAACCAGGATAATATCTCTGCCCCTGTCTCTTACTTTGTCTTTACCGAACTTATCTTGAATTAACTAAAAGAACAAAGCAACAATAGTAATAAATTGAACCAACATTCAAGATAAGATTCTGAGCTGTTACAGACATAAGCATCATCACTAAAATTGTATCTTGTCTTAATTGAGACTCCAAGTCAACAGACTTGAGAGCACATCTCAACAATCAATTTTAGTGTGGAATTTGCAGGAACAAATTTGACAAGTCTCTATTCAACCCCCCCTTCTAGAGACCTCCAACCAACTTCAGTTGGTATCAGAGCTCGGCCTCTCAAGGGGTTGAGCACACCTGTGTGTGAAGAGGAAAAGATCCATGGCTGGACCTAGTGCAAGCTTGTTCATACCTGAAGGAGCATCCACCAACAGGCCACCTGCCTTTGATGGAACTGATTACTATTACTGGAAGGATAGGATGAGACTGTTCATTGAGTCTCAACATGTTGATCTATGGGAAATCATAGAAAATGGACCCTACATACCTTACAACAATGATGAGCTTGAACAAAGAATAGTTAAGCCCAGAGACAGATGGACAGATGCTGAAAAGGCAAGGTATGTTCTAAACTCAAGAGCTAAATATCTGCTAACCTGTGCTCTTAGTCGCAGTGAATATGATAAGGTAGCAGGATGTACTTCAGCCAAAGAAATATGGGATGCTCTTGAGGTTGAACATGAAGGAACGAATCAAGTCAAAGAAGCCAAGATCAACATACTGGTAAGACAGTGTGATCTCTTCAAGATGAATGAAGATGAAGGCATTGAAGACATGGTGAGGAGATTCACAGTCATAACAAATGACCTAAAATCTCTAGGAAGGACATACTCGAACCAAGATATGGTAAAAAAGATCCTGAGAAGCTTACCCAAGCCCTGGAGACCTAAGGTCACAACCATTCAGGAAGCCAAAGACCTGAACACCCTCAGACTGGATGAACTCCTTGGATCATTGTAGGTTCATGAGCAAGAACTGATGGAAGAGGACCACATAAGACGTCCCAAGACTATAGCCCTGAAAGCAGCCTCTAGCAACTCCAAAGGTAAGAAGGTAAGCTCATCTCAGCAAACTTCACTAAACTCATCTCATGATACAGAAACTAAAGAAGATGAAGAAGATGATGATGAAAGTGAAATGGATGATGAGTTAGCTTACATCTCAAGAAAGATAAGACGCATGTGGAGGGCTAGAGGAAGTGGAAGAAAAAGGTTTCCATCAAGAAAAGGAGAAATCAAATTAGAAAAGAAAGGTCAATTCATCTGCTATGAGTGCAGAAAACCTGGACACATCAAATCTGAGTGCCCTCAGCTCAGAAGAGAGATGAAGAAAAGTCCTAAAAAGAAGGCAATGATGGCTACTTGGGATGATACTGAAGGAGATGACAGTCCAAGTGAAGAATCAACCAACATATGTCTCATGGCAAATAGTGACTCATCAGATGATGATGAGGTAAGTGACTCAGACTCTGAATTGACTCTAACTGAACTTAAGTGTGCCTTTGAGAATCTACTTTATGATTCAAATCTCCTTGTATCAAAAAGCTCTCATTTAAAATCAGAGCTAGATATAGCTCTTGAAAAGGTTAAATTTCTGGAAAAAGAAAATGAGAATTTGAATCATAAAAATAGTAGTCTCATGTTGTCTCATATGAAGCTGTCTGAACTTACAAAAAGTATAAGGCAACCTCTTGATGAGCAAAGGCTAAAACATCTGTCAGAAGAGAACCAGAGTCTCAAGAGACAAAACAGAATTCTCATAGATGATCTAGCAAAATTTGTTAAAGGAACAAAAAATCTTGAGAGACTCATTGGGTCTCAAAAAGGAATTTTTGATAAAGCTGGACTAGGTTATGAGAAGTCTTTTAGTGAGGTCTGTTACAAGGACTTCTTTATTCCTGCAAGGAACAGGAAAAAAGAAAGATGCTCTTGTTGTAGTAAATTTGGCCATAAGGCCACTGAATGCTACCTGAGACATGTAGCATCCAAGAGAAAGGTCACTAACCATGAAGGACCCAAGTATAAATGGGTACCTAAAACTAAATCTCATGTCTCATGTCTCATGACCATGAGAAATGGCTATGGCACAAAAGGGTTGGACATATCAACATGAGAACCATGAGTCAGCTTGCCAATCAATCTCTTGTCAAAGGACTACCTAAGGTCAAATTTGACAAGGATATGATTTGTGAGTCATGCATAAAAAGCAAGCACAACAAATCAAGTTTCAAGCCCAAAGCTCATGTCTCAACTACCAGGCCACTTGAGATTCTCCACATTGATTTGTTTGGACCAACTAAGACTGCCAGTCTCAGTGGTAAAAAATATGGTTTTATTATAGTGGATGATTTCTCAAGGTTCACCTGGGTTCTGTTCCTATCTCAGAAAGATGAATCTTATGATTCTTTCAAAACTTTATGCAAAAAGATTCAATTTGAGAAAGGATATGGAATTGGATCTGTAAGGAGTGACCATGGTGGAGAATTTGAGAATGCCAATTTTAAAAAATTCTTTGATAAAAATGGCATAACTCACAATTTCTCTTGTCCAAAAACTCGTCAACAGAATGGAGTAGTTGAGAGGAAGAATAGAACCCTTCAAGAAATGGCAAGAACTTTGTTATGTGACTCTGGAATTGAGAAATACTTTTGGGCAGAAGCTGTCAACACATCTTGCTATATTATAAACAGAGTTACTATAAGGAAGATCTTAAATAAGACTCCATATGAGCTTTGGAAAGGTAGAAAGCCTTCTATCTCTTATTTTCATATCTTTGGATGTGATTGCTATATTTTAAATACTAAAGATCAGTTAGGCAAGTTTGACTCTAAGTCTGATAAAGGAATTTTCCTAGGCTACTCATTAACATCTAAGGCCTATAAAGTCTATAATTTAAAAACCAAAACTACTGAAGAATCTATGCATGTAGTGTTCAATGAGATACAGGGAAGCTCTCAGAAAGAGTTAGATGAAGAGATTGAAGAAATGATGGAAGAACTGAAAATCTCAACACAAGAAGCTGAGGAAAGACCCTCACCAGACCAAAAGCTAGTGAGACCATCTCAATCCGAGCATAGAGGAAATGTCCAATCTGAAGAATTGTCTCACAGAAGCAGCCACCTTGAGACATCTCATAACCTCCAAGAAGAAAACAAGCCAGTTGATAAAACTGAAACTCAAAAAACAAGGCAAGAAAATATTGAGATCCAAAATGAACATGCATCTCAACTTCCTAGGAGCTGGAGATTGGTGAGATCTCATCCCAGAGAACAAATCATTGGAGAAACCTTAGACAGAATCAAAACTCGGTCTTCCTTTAGAGACAATGAAAACTTAATGGCTTTATTATCTGAAACTGAACCAAAGAACATTGATGAATCTCTCCATGATGAATCTTGGGTTAAGGCTATGGAGGAAGAGTTAAATCAGTTTGAGAAAAGCCAAGTCTGGAGTCTGGTTCCTCCACCATCTCATCAATCCATAATTGGAACTAGATGATTATTTAGAAATAAACTAAATGAGAAGGGCAAGGTCTTGAGGAACAAAGCCAGACTGGTGGCTCAAGGGTTCAATCAACAAGAAGGAATAGATTATGATGAGACCTTTGCACCTGTGGCAAGACTTGAGGCTATAAGAATCCTGTTGGAATTTGCTGCATTCAAAGACTTCAAATTATACCAGATGGATGTAAAAAGTGCTTTCCTAAATGGAATCATAGAAGAAGAAGTCTATGTGAGACAGCCTCCTGGATTTGAAGATCCTAACCATCCAGAGTATGTGCTCAGACTCTCCAAGGCTCTGTATGGTCTCAAGCAAGCTCCAAGAGCTTGGTATGATAGGTTGAGTTCCTTTTTAATTAAAAATGGTTTTACCAGGGGTAAGATTGATACTACTTTATTCAAAAGGGAAATTAACAAAGACTTATTAATTGTTCAAATTTATGTTGATGATATTATTTTTGGTTTAACTAATAAGTCTCTGTGTCAAGAATTCTAAAGTCTCATGCAGGGAGAATTTGAGATTAGTATGATGGGTGAGCTGAGATTCTTCTTGGGACTACAAATTAAACAGCTGGCTGATGGGATCTTCATTAGTCAAGAAAAATACACTAGAGATTTGCTCAACAAGTTCAAAATGAGTGAGGCTAGACCTATGAAGACCCCTATGCACCCCTCAACTCAGATTGACCAAGATGTGTTAGAACCACAGGAAACACTAGAAGGGGGGGGTTGAATAGTGTTTTAAAACTTTATTGAATAATTTTGGAAATCTTTGATTTAAAATATCATTTAAAAAGAACAACGTTCAAGGGCCAATCTTAAGATCAAATTTTAAATGAAACATGCGGAAAATAAGAATGACAAGATTGATAATCTTTCAAAATGGTCTTAAGATTGTTTTAAATGAAAGTTTCTCAAAGTATCTTCTGAAGATTATTACAAGGAGTATCTTTTAGAATGGTTTCTAAAATACTTCATCAGACTGAAGATCGTCTGAAGTTTAATTCTAGTTCTGAACTGAGTTCTTTAGAGACTCACTTCAGACACCTATTTCAGAACTTCTTGAAGATACATTCTCTGTAATATTTCAAATGATATGAGAGAGATTTGAGTTTTAATTATCTTTGAAAACTTGTTTGATTGAAATTGTGATGATATGGTGATTATGAAAATACTTTTCAATCCCCAAGGTAAATGCTGAACTGAAAATAAAAGAGATTAAGGGAAGGAAAACTGAGACACAACATTTATCCTGGTTCACCCACATCACCGTGAGTTACATCCAGTCCCAGTGGCAAACCACCACTGGATTTTCACTATCTGAAACCACAGATACAAGTATTCTTTCTTCACCAAGCCTCTCCAGGCTCACAAGTATTCTTTCTTCACCAAGCCTCTCCAGGTTCACAAGTATTCTTTCTTCCACCAAGCCTCTCCAGGCTCTCAGACACATAAAGTGTTTACAAATTATAATCAAGTTTAAGTTTCCATGAAACATAAACTTAATTTCTTCCTGTACTAGAGGTTAACTGAGTACTACTCAGGATACAATATATGAATCTAAGTACAAGGGTAAGACAGAGACACAAGTGTTTATCTTAAGTACAATCTCGTCTCTAATAAGTGAGGTACTTCTCCCTCAACTAAATTGGCCTAAATGAGATATGAAATTAAGCTCCAACCTCATTCTCCAACCATTGGTTCCATGGGTTACATTCTCACCCGTATCATTGGAATACCAAGGTATCTTCAAAGCTTCAAACCGTACCTAGTTTGATAGTCATTTGCTCAGCATGGTTGTCTTCAGACCAACAACCAACTTAATTGATCTAACAGATCAACTGAACAACATGACTAACTGACCGGCTAGTCAGTAGCCTGATTGATTCAGCAAAGATCAACTTGATCCACTCTGATCAAGTCTTGTTGACATATTGGTGATCCACCTTAGCTCAAGTCAACCCATGTTAACCATTTGGCACTCAGCCTAGTTAACTCTGTTTGACCAACTGGATTACTAACCAGCAGGTTAGCAGCAACTTGATTGATCCTTTCGATCAACATCTTCAAATTCTTTCTTAAGGCTATTTATATGTTCTGTTTGAATATAGCCGTTGAAGATGATTCACAATACCGTTGAGCTGATGATGATGTGGCTCATATAGCCGTTGTGTAATAGCTTCTCAAACGGTTGCTTCTTCTTAAGCGAATAGGTGTTCAGACGATCTCGTTCTGGCACTTGTTATATGCTTCTTCATGAGAGATGTTTCTTGATATTATTCTGCATATTCTCTCTCTTGAATTTCTTCTGCTTTTGCTTTCTCCTTCACCTTTCTTCTACTTTCTTTTGGATTGTATAAAGGAAATATCCGTTGAAATACTATCGTTTAGAGATAGCATTGAATCCTCTTTAATCCATTGTGAGACACGCTTCTGAGGGCTCTGACATGTCTGACATAGTACAACGTAGGTGCTGCTATAAAGCTGCCACCGTTGTTGCTGCGAATGCTGCGTTGCAGAGATTTCCTCAGTGGTGTATGAAATTCAAAAGCACCAGGAAAGGTCTCTGTGTTCATTTCCATAAATATGCTTGAGAAGGAAACGTGTAGCAGAGAATGACTTTTCTCAGCAATCTTTAGGGAACAAAAGTCTTCATAGTCTTCAGCAAGTAGTGCCACGTCGGATTTCAGAAGGCCTCAATACTTCAGACGGATTGAGACTTCAGACATATTGAAACTTCAGACAGCTTCACCACTTCAGACGGGTTGATGCTTCAGACAACTTCAATACTTCAGACGGGTTGCGTCCTTCAGACAACTTCAATCCTTCAGACTGGTTGAAACTTCAGAAGGTTTCTTCCTTATGATAAGAGGATTGTAGCTTCGTTCTTCTTTGTATCTTCTTCTTCTTCTTCTTCTTCTTCTTCTTCTTCTTCTTCTTCTTCTTCTTCCTCTTCTTCTTCTTCTTCTTCTTGCATCTTCTTCTTGTATCTTCTTCTTCTTCTTCTTCTTCTTCTTCTTCTGAGATAAAGATGTTGAATTGTATGTACTTTATTCAACCATCTTTCTTGCTTGCTTTTGTTTAGTCTTCTAACCCATTCTGAACATTGGCAGGTGTAGATGCAGTAGGTCTGCGCACATAAATCCTTTTGTTGCAGGTGCAGCAGGCGTTGCAGAAAGTCTTTGCAGTATTTCCTTATTTGTGTAAGACTTTGATCGAGGTAGAAAAGCATGTCTAGCTTTATCTACTCAATGAGTGAACTTCATTTGATGAAGTGTGCTTTACGCTTTGTAATGTCTCCAAGAGATCATTTCTTGATTCTGACATCTTCAAATCTTCAGATACATAGACTGCTTCATATTGTCTTCATTTCTTCAATTCTTCGTAGTCTTCAATTCTTCAACTTGGTTGTGGATTACTCTTCTTTGGATTCTGCATTTTGTTCTTCTGATCCTGATCTTCTGAATGCGATTCTGATTATCTTCTTCTTCAGATAATTATTCTGACCTGAAACACAATCAACAAACTAATACCTTTCTCAGTAGAACCTGTTTACGTAATCTTATTAAGTTCTTATACAAACTTATTTGTCCTTAATATAATCTTATTTGTTAATCATTAAAACTTAAGGATGTTAAGTCTTATAGTCATGTTTAAATACTTAAACTGATTTATAGACTTCACAAGATGAAGCTGGAAAGACTGTCTCAGACAAGATTTACAGAGGAATGATTGGTTCCCTTATGTATTTAACAGCCAGCAGACCTGATATTCAGTTTGCCGTGGGAATATGTGCAAGGATACAGTGATGCTGATTTTGCTGGTGACAAGGTGGATAGAAAAAGCACCAGTGGATCTTGTCAATTCTTAGGAAAATGCCTTATTTCCTGGTCTTGCAAAAAAAAAATACCATTGCCTTATCCACTACAGAGGCTGAGTATGTCTCAGCTGCTGCATGTTGTACTCAAGTACTATGGATCAAATCTCAATTGCAAGATTATGCAGTCAGGTACTCTAAAATTCCCATTTACTGTGATAACACTAGTGCCATAAATCTTGCAAAGAATCCTGTTCACCATTCTAGGTCTAAGCACATTGATATCAAACATCATTTTATAAGAGATCATGTGCATAAAGGAAATATTGAATTAATCTTTGTAGATACCAAAAGTCAGCTAGCTGACATCTTTACAAAACCTTTGGTAGAGGAAAGATTCATTGAAAATTTAAAATTGTTGAATGTGTGTTGTCTTGATTAAAAAATGATTGACTAAGTCCAACTTAGTACTTGGTTATATGCTGAGAGTCTCGTTAGAGATGAGACTCAGGGGTCATCTGTGAAGAGACAAGGTCTCAGATGCATCTTCTATCAGACGCGTCTCATGACACGTCTCAACTCACGTCTCATGAAATTACTGAGACATTACTAAACGTCATTATGAAGAAAAGAGAGTCGTTAGGTAACGGTCAGTAACTGTCCACTCATTGTCAAACTAGCCATTATGCTATAAAAGGGAGTGCCAACCACTCTCAACCGTTTTCATAACTCCCCACCCACGCATTTACTCTCCCTCACTTCTCTCTTTATTTAAAGCTCATCTCTAACCCACAACTCACTTTCCTTTCCTCTGCAAATGCGCATAAAAGTTACTGGTCTTAAGTTACCTTACTCAGACAAATCCTCATCATCATCATCTCTAGAAGCAAAGATGTCTTCTGGCTCAGCAGAAGGATCAAAATCTCAGAGCATCCATTCAAGCCAAGAAACCCTAAGTCGTTCTCCATCTCCACAACCTAGCACTGAAACAGAACCTTCCCATTACTCCTAACCTTCTCCATCTTCCAAAAAGAGCACCCCTTTGCCTCCTAGGATGAAATCCCAAAGGATTGCTTCCCAAGTCACTCAAACTGCACCCTCTAAATCGCCTGTTCACATAGACCTAACTCAACCAGAATCCTCAAGGAAAGGGAAAGAAAAGGCTGTAGAAGGGAAGAAGCTTTCGTTCCAATCTGACCTCTTTAACAATGTTGAGGTTGAAGATAAATTTATAAAGAGATTTGCTGAGAAGAAAATCATTGTGGGGAGGGTCATTTCATCCCAGGAACTTACAGGTGAAGGGTGGGACATGAGTCCCTATTTAGAAAAACAAGGATGGAAGGACTACCTGACGATGACAGACTATGTTTTTCCAAAAATGACCAGAGCGTTCTATGCAGCCTGCTACAAAGCTAAGGGTTCCTCCCAAGGTCAGCCCCACATCATCTCTGATATCAAAGGCATTCACATTGAGCTAACAGACGAAACTTTAGGCGCAATCATCCAGGCACCAGTAACTAGAAACATGCTTTACAATGAAGAGCATTGGTGGAATAAAATAGGAATTCCAGCAGCCAACGTTGGCACCTCTCTCTTCAAAGGAGGACTCATTACAGATGTTGCATCATCTCTGAATCCCTTTGGCAAATTTCTGTTTCATTTAGTAGCCAAGTGCATCATGCCAAGGGCTGACACCTTCAACAAGGTTTATCATCAAGACTTAATGGTGATGTACCACCTCAAGAATGGGATTCCTCTTAACCTCCCCTTCCTCATTCTCAGACACATGTAGCACGTGTTAGAATCACAGGCAACACTAGAAGGAGGGGTTGAATAGTGTTTTAGACATTTTAAGACAATTTTGGAAATCTTTAAAATAAACAATCACGTTAAGTGATCATTGTACAAAACCAATCTTAAGATCAGAGTTATTTTAAATACATGCGGAATATATGAAGGATTTAGATTAAAAACTTTCTCTTACACTTAAGATTGTTTTGATTTTAAACAAACTTCTCTTAGTGTCTTCTGAAGAATATTACTAAGAGTACCTTCAGAACTGTTTCTGAAATACTTTAGATGATCAGAGACCATCTATATCATGTGTCTGAATTGAGTTCCTGTTGGGCTCACTTCAGACAGATATTTCAGACATCCCTCTGAATATATTCTTCTATAATACTTCAACCTACACTAGAGACGTTTTAATGTTATGTTTGTATGAAAACTTGTTTTATTGAAATCGTTGTGTTAACATTATTATGAAAGATACTTTTCAATCCCCATCGTAAATGTAAAGACTGTAAATAAAAGAGATTAAGGGAAAGAAAACTTAGACATAGAATTTATCCTGGTTCACCCACAAACCCCGTGAGCTACATCCAGTCCTAATGGCAAACCACCACTAGCCTTTAATCACAACAACAAAAACAACAACACATATGTGCCACTCCGAATCCCCCAGACCCTTGCAGCCACATATGTGTTCCACTATCTGAAACCACAGATACACATGTTAACCTCTCCAGGCCAACACAACAAGTATTCTTTTCTATCAAGCCTCTCCAGGCTCTACCACGAGTATTCTTTCTTCCACCAAGCCTCTCCAGGCTCTCAGACACTTAACTAAGTGTTGAGTATTACTACTCAATCTAAGCTAGATGTTCGCTAGAACCTCTCAACTCAGATTCTTCTTGTACATAGAGATTACTGAGTACATACTCAGGATACAACCATTACAAACTAAATACAAGGATAGACAGTGATACAAGTGTTTGAATTTAAGTACAATCCCTGTCTTTTCTATGAGGAATACATCCTCTGAGAGTAGGCTAACTAAGATATGAAATTAAGCTCCAGCCTTATTCTCCAACCATTGGTTTCCATGGGCTACATTCTCACCCGTATCATTGGAATACCAAGGTATCTTCAAAGCTTCAAACCGTACCCGGTTTGATAGTCATTTGTACAGCATGATTGCCTTCCCGACAACCAACTCACTTGATCAACAGACCAACTGTACAATCTAACTAACTGACCAGCTGATCAGTAGCCCGATTGAGAATTCACTCTCTGATCAATTGTTGTTGACTTTTTCATGATGTATTTAAGCTCAAGTCAACTCTTGTTAACTGTAAGACACTCAGCCTAGTTAACAATTTTCATCCTGATTGATTTCAAGAACCTTCTTGAAAAACAATCCCAATTGATCTATCTTGGTTGATCATTCTGACCAACTTGGTTGCAACAGCAGCTGCATGGTTGTTTTCCAACAACAACATCTTCAACTTCTTTCTTGAGGCTATTTATATGTTCTTCTTAAATATAGCCGTTGAAGATAATTCATAATACCGTTGAGCTTCTGATGATGTGGCTCATATGGCCGTTGTGTAATAGCTTCTCAAACGGTTGCTTCTCCTTAAGCATATTGAGTGTTCAGAATACTCCCGTTCTGACACTTCTGTTGATGAGCTCTGTTTTGAGAGATGTGATGATTATGTGTATTCTCTCTCTTGAATTCTTCTGCTTTCTTGCATCTGTTTTATCCAGCTTGCATCTGCTTGCTCCAGCTTGCATTATCTTGCATCTGCTTTATCTGCTTTATCCAGCTTGCATTATCTTGCATCTGCTTGCATCTGCCTTTATCTGTTTTGTCCGGCTTGCATCTGCTTTCTTCAGATTTCCTCTGATTCTCTTGAGAGTGTGTATCCGTTGAATTTGCCCTTTTTGCTTATTCTGCATATACTCCTTTTTCATTTGCTCTTGACACCATTACTTCTTTGAATGAGATGTCTTGACCAATAGTCGTTGTTTGCAGATTCCTCTTTTGAGATTTAGATAAAGATGTTGAATTGAATATATTTTATTCAAACATCTTCCTTGTTGCTTTTGCTTAGTCTCCTGAGCTTTTCTTCTGCTTTGTTCCAGATTGCACCAATGAAAAAATGTCTTGTTGAAATACTATCGTTTAGAGACAGCAAATAGTCTTCTTTTAATCCGTTGTGAGACACGCTTCTTGAAAGTTCTGACATAGTACAACGTTGGTGCTGCTGTAAAGCTGCTACTGTTGTTGCTGCGAATGCTGCGTTGCATAGATTTCCTCAGTGGTGTATGAACTTTAAATGCACCAGGAAAGGTCTCTGTGTTTGTTGCCACAAATGTGTTTCAAAACGTACGAGCAGCAGAGACTTAGAAAAGTCTTCACGCAAGGTTTCAGCAAAGATGCCACGTCATTACTAAAGCTTCAGACAGCTTCCAAACTTCAGACGGGTTCCAGTCTTCAGACAGGTTCCAGTCTTCAGACAGGTTCCAGTCTTCAGACGGGTTCGAGTCTTCAGACGGGCTTGGCTCTTCAGACGGCTTCAACACTTAAGACAGGTTGATGACTTCAGACAGCTCAAGTCTTTCAGACAGCTTCGTTTCTTCATACTAGTTGAAACTTCAGAAGCCTTCTTCCTTATGATAATAGAATTGTAGCTTCATTCTTCTTTGTATCTTCTTCTTCTTGTATCTCTTCTTCTTCGTTTCTTCAGTTCATTGTTGTTCTTTAGACAGATGTATATTTGAATCTGTACTTCTTCATATCTTTTGCCTTCAGTTCTTCAGATAGTCTTCTAAGTCTTCAATTCTTTAGATAGTCTTCTAGTCTTCAATTCTTCAGATAGTCTTCAGGTCTTCACTTCTTCAGACAGTCTTCAAGTCTTCACTTCTATTCTTCAGTTGCTTCAACTCTGTTAAGGATTAATCTTCTTCAGATTCTGCACTCTTGTTCTTCTGATTCTGATCTTCTGATTCTGATTCTGTTCACAAAATCTTCTTCTTCTTCTAAAGAGTATTTCATCCTGAAACATAATTAACAAACCAATACCTTTCTCAGTAGAACTTGTTTATATAATCTAATTGGTTCTTATTTATATATAATCTTATTTGTTCTTTATATAATCTTATTTGTTAATCATTAAAACTAACGGATGTTAAGTCTTATAATCATGTTTAATTACTTAAACAGATTTATAGACTTCACAGCACGCATTCCACAACTCCAAAATCAAAGTATCTCTTACTTTTGGGATGCTCACTACCAGAATCTTGAGACACTTCAAGGTTGATTTTAGCGGCTGTGACAAGTCTGATGAGAGACCAGGTTATGTTGGAAAGACAAACCTGAAATCTCTTGGTTTACATGGTAAGAATATCCCTTCCCCTACTTTTCCTTTATCTAAGCCTTCTCCTCCTGTACCAACCACAACACAGGCTTCCCCCTCATCTAAAATGTCTGAGGCCAAAGAGAAAATGAAGAAGAAGGTCTCAAAGGAAGTTGTTGAGGGATCTCTAGAAGGTTCAGAGATCCCTGTTAAAGAAAAGAAAAGAAAAACACAGCCCTTTACTTCCACAAAGATCGAGACTAAGAAAAAGAAGAAGAAGTCCAAGTCTGATCACACTACTCTCACTCTCACTGAACCAGCCCCTGTCACTACTGAGCAGCCCAGTGAGCAAGGAATAGAAGAAGAAGTTCTGGCTGATAAGGAACCAACACCTGAGATGGAACCAGAGATGGAACACCACTCTCCACTGCACCAAACCTCACCTATGTCTCCTCCACCAGAACAGATAGTTGCTGAGACTTTGGTAGAATTGGAAAAGGAAACCACAACCTCCAATCAAGAAATTCCATTTGAGACGCAGCAAATTGAGCAAGGAACTGAAGAAGAAATTCCTACCAAACAAGCAACTCCTGTGAGGTATGATCCAACTCACTCTCATCCAACCTCATTTCCTACTCCTGGAAAATTCTTTGTTGAGACCATCCTGCTCAGCTCACCACAACCCAAATATGATCAATCTGCAGCTCCCACTGACAGACTTGAGCCAGCTGAGGCACCCTCATCTGAACCCTCCATTCCTACTCATCTATCCAACTCAATTAATACTTTTCTGAATCAATTACAAGAGGAACAACAACAACAACACCAGAACCTCCAAACCAGAATTGAGCAGAATCAGAAGAAGATCCTCAAGAAGTTGAAGCACCAGAAAAAAAGAGAAAAGGCAATTCTTGTTGGGCTTGACTCAGTTCTTCAAGCCATTCGCTCTTCAAATGATTTCAATAGAAAGATGAATTTGCATCTTTCTAATCTTCCTCCACTTCCTGAGATCCCACAGGCTGCTGCAAGATCATCTGATGCAAGCTCGGACTCATCCTCTTCTCCTTCATCCTAGCTATGCTAGTTTCTTATTTTGATAATGTCAAAAGGGGGAGAGTAGGTTAGATATCTAGGTATCTGATGAGAGTCTTGTGAAGAATGTATTGATAAGATGAAATAGCATCTTTTCACTATCTTTGATGAGATGCAATGGCATCTTTTTGGTGTTTCTTATCTGTTGATATATTAATGTATGAAGACTCTCTTTTGCTTTCATTATCTATCTCTTTGATGTTCTTATCTGTTTAATGTTGTGAACTAAAGAATTGAAATTCAAACAGCAAATAAGTCTATAACTCAGGGGGAGCTCATCTCCTTAAGACTTTTTAAGAACACTGCACATCTCAGGTGGAGTTCATTCCACATTTATAGATTAATTTTACCTCATCAGATATTTAAACTATGTAGTTTGTCATCATCAAAAAAGGGGGAGATTGTTGAGACAAACTCACTCCAAGAAGTTTTTAATATGTCAAACTGACTAAAGTTTAAATATACATGTGAAATGCATCTTGTGTTACTAACTGTGTGCTCAAAGTGTGGCACAGACTTTCTGTATTTAGTTACTGCAGGAATACATGAAGTCAGAAAGGATCTTTAGACCACTAAGATAAGCAAAGTCTCATTAGCATGAAAAGATCTCAGCCACAAGATCAGAAGCCATAAAGTGTAAATAAAAGCTCTACAACAGTTGTGTGTCTCAACGATCAGATGTAAGCTCAAGAAATCAACCTTATATAAATCACAAAGTCTTGATCCAAAACCAAGTAGAAGGTGAACTGAACTCATCATTAAATCAGTAAAGAGACATTCCAAAAGTTTGAGATACAAACACAATTAAAGATGCAAGCCCATGTTCAGATGTCATCTCATTAACATGAAAAGATCTCAGCAAAACAAACAGAAGCAATAAATAAGAATAGACTCAAGTTCGGCTTGAGATGCAAGCCATGAACAGATGCTAGTTCAGCTTGAGATGCAAGAACAACTTGAGACGTCATCTCAAGGTCAGACGCAGTAAGATGAGATCTTGTCACAGATGCAAGAAAATTATAACAGACTCTGGACA
This sequence comes from Sesbania bispinosa, assembly GCA_026901365.1. NCBI lineage: Eukaryota > Viridiplantae > Streptophyta > Magnoliopsida > Fabales > Fabaceae > Sesbania > Sesbania bispinosa. Next base: position 386,639 of record QLOH01000378.1, read on the forward strand.
GAAGCAAAACTGCATGTTCAATAACAGAAGACAGCAAGTGAGGTTAGCATAAAGTCAAACAAGGATGCAAGGACATTGACATAGTGACTTAGCCTGAAAAAGCTACTGTACACCTACTTGGAAGGCCTGTTCTTCTGCTTTGTATCTCAACAGTTAGAAACAGACATATAACGGTTAGTTTTCTAACTGAAGATATAAAAGGGACAAGATCAAACAGTTAGTGTGAGAGAGACTGCCTGCATTACTATACAATCATCAAGCATCTTATCACATCTCAACTGACATCACAAGAGCACATCTCAGCTGTCTGTTGAACAGACTCAACTCATCTTGAGATCAACATCTGTCTCTTCTCATCTCTCTTTTGTGCATCACTCTTACATTGTATTTTAAATAGAGAGATTACCTAGCTTACCCATCTCTATATCCATACTGTGTATGTTTGTAAGCTAGACTTATCATAACCTTTCACTGTAATCTGTCTCATCTAAGATAGGAGGGTTCCTAGTCTTAGAGTGAGGTGTTTGTGACTTGAAGAGGTTGTAACAATACTTGTGGCTCAGCTAAGATAGGAGTGCCTAGGCTTAGTGTGAGTGAGACATCCTGAAGAGGCTGTAAGAATACTTGTATTGACGGGTTTGTCAATAGTGGAAAATCTCACGTGTTGTGAGGACTGGACGTAGCCCAAGGAGTGGGTGAACCAGGATAAGATCTCTGCCCCTGTCTCTTACTTTGTCTTTACCGAACTTATCTTGAATTAACTAAAACAACAAAGCAACAATAGTAATAAATTGAACCAACATTCAAGATAAGATTCTGAGCTGTTACAGACATAAGCATCATCACTAAAATTGTATCTTGTCTTAACTGAGACTCCAAGTCAACAGACTTGAGAGCACATCTCAACAATCAATTTTAGTGTGGAATTTGCAGGAACAGATTTGTTAAGTCTCTATTCAACCCCCCTTCTAGAGACCTCTAACCAACTTCAAGTGTAAGGCTCAATTATGTCACTATCAGTCCTTAAAGGATAATTTACTATTCAAAAAATCACGGTTATCATGGTTACGAGCTAGAGATGATAATTCCAAATTCTTTCATGCTTGTATAAATAAGAGAAGGCTCGGAAGTGAAATCAGAAATTTGAAGGTGTCAAATGTGAGGTATTCTGATCCTGCGGGAATTAAAGATGCAATAAAAGGTTTTTTTTAGAGGCATTTTCAGGTACTTTCTCATGATAAACCATGTTTCTTGGATACTGATTTTAAATCTTTGTCAGATGAAGATGCGGCAGAGTTAATTTTGCCTTTCTCTGAGGATGAAGTGAAGAATGCTGTTTGGGATTATGAGGGTTCAAAAAGCCCAAGCCCTAACTGTTTCAATTTCACTTTTCTTAAGGATTTTTGGGATACTGTGAAATAAGATTTTCTGGCTTTCCTTCATGAATTTCATGTTAATGGGAAACTAGTCAAAGGATCTAATAGTTCTTTTGTTGTGCTTGTGCCTAAGACATACAATCCTCAAAAAGTGGAGGAATTTCGACCTATCTCTCTTATTGGCTGTATGTACAAGGTGTTGGCTAAACTATTGGCTAATATGATGAGAAAGGTTATTGGTAAAGTAATTTTTGAATGTCTATCTGCTTTTGTCAAAGACAGATTAAATTTTGACAGTGTGGTGGTTGCTAATGAAGTCTTAGAGGAGGCCAAAAGGAACAAAAAGCCTTGTTTGTTTTTTAAGGTTGATTTTGAAAAGGCTTATGACTCTGTTAACTTGGAGTTTTTGCAGTTTGTCATGGAGAGGATGAGATTTCCTTTAAAATGGAGGAGGTGGATTGCAGAGTGTTTATCATCAGCTAGAGTTTCAGTCCTTGTTAATGGAAGTCCTTCGAGTGAATTTGGGGTTGGCAGAGGCTTGAGGCAAGGAGATCCTTTGGCCCCTTTTTTATTTCTAATTGTCGCGAAAGGGTTAAATTCATTGATGATGAAGGCGGTGCAGGAGAGGGTGTTTATTGGCTATCTTGTTGGCCAAGATGGCGTCCTAGTATCACATCTTAAATATGTTGATGACACAATCTTTTTGGGTGATGCTTCTGTTAACAATGTTTGGGCTATTGATCGAGGTCGTAATCAACCAAATAAAATGAATTAAAGTACAGTAGGTTGATTAACCCAAAGTCGTCTCTCTCCAGGAATCAAATTACAAATTCAGAATTTCAATCTCATAGCAACACACACACAAGGGGATTTTGATTATTGTTCATTGTATTTTCTAAATTTCTAAACAGAATTTAAATTTGCAGAAAACAATTCAAGGAAAACGAATTGGTTTTCTACCTCATTCACAAATTGGATATATCATTGGTTCATACAAAATTCCTCAAATCCTTGATAGAATCAAATTCGGATTAAGCATGCTCATTAATTTTCACACTAGAATTAAGCAAACTAACATGAATCCTAATTTCTAATTCTTAGAATTAAGCAAACCTAGAATTCATTTCAGATTAATCAACCTAAAATGTGAGTTAGATTCAGATTAGAATTTGAATTCCATAAAGCATGCAACTAAATTTCAAATTCAAACCTAAACATCAAGAAACTAGGAGAAGGAAAATTCATGAATCTGTCCAAGAATTTAAGAGATGAAAAACGAAATTAGAACCTCAATTTCCTTTGTGAATTCAGTAGAGAAACAATCCTTGAAGTTTAGCCTTCCATTTCCATGGAGGAGAAATTCGAAATTTGAAGAAGAGGAAGAAGAGCCAAAACCGAAATTGCAAGAAGAGAGAAAAAGAGAGGGAAAGTGAAGAGTCTTTTTTCTAAAATCTGAAAAATGAGGGAAAATTGTTCAAACTACTCAGCAACACACCTATTTATAGAGCCTAAATCACTAACAATCCGATTAGTCCTTAATTGGGCCGAAATTAATTAAAACAGGCCCACAAACTAATTACAAAACTAATCAAATTCGGACTTGTGATAGACAGCAACGGTAGGCGATTTTGAAACAGCAACTGCTTGTAATTTCTTCATAGGAATATGGTCATATAGCATATCAAATTAAATCCCCGGAAGTTATCTTTCCAATGCCTCTAGAATCACTCAAATCGGACACCTACAGCTCCAAATATCATCAAAACAAGACAGGTAGGTCAGTAGGCTTAAAAATCCGAATTTAAACAACATTCACAATTAAAGCCCAATTAAGCCTAATTTGGTAAATTTCAATTAAAACAGTGGATTTAATCACAATTATAGTCCAAGAAAGCTAAGATTAATTATGCAAAGTGTGAATAAAAATGTGTTCATCACTATTAAAGCTATGTTGCAACTATTTGAGTTGGTGGCAAGTTTAAAAGTTAACTTTTTCAAAAGAAAACACCTGGGAGTTCATGTTGATATGGGGTGGTTGGAGATGATGGCTCAGTTTCTGAATTGTAAAGTGGGGTCATTCCCATGCTCTTATTTGGGTCTCCCTCTTGGTGCAAATCCTAATAGATTGAAGACCTGGTTGCCTGTTGTTCAAAAGGTAGGAAAAAGATTGTCACGGTGGAAGAGTAGATTGTTGTCCTTTGGTGGCAGACTTGTCCTCCTGAAATCCGTCCTAAATGCAATCCTGATCTATTTTCTTTCCTTTTTCAAGGCTCCTAAAGGTATTATTTCTCATCTTGAATCATTATTTAAAAGTTTTCTTTGGGGTGGGGATGATGAACATAGGAAACTAGTGTGGGTTGCTTGGGAAGATGTGTGTAAAGCAAAACAACATGGGGGTTTAGGTTTAAAGGATCTAAGAGCTTTAAATTTAGCTCTTTTAGGGAAATGGAGGTGGCGTTTATTGGTTGAGAAGGATAGTTACTGGAATAGGGTGTTATCATCTATTTATGGTGTGCATTCGGTAAGAAAGGAGGGTGGGAGGGTTGTTGGTTCTAGGTGGTGGTTATATTTGTGGAGTATTGATGACTGTGACAATATTTCTGTTGATTGGTTTTCAAATATGTGTGTCAGGGTTGTGGGGAATGGGAGGAATACATCTTTTTGGAGAGATGCGTGGTGTACTTCTATTTCTTTTTGTGAGCGGTATAGTAGATTATTCTCCATTGCTACTAATAACGAGTGTTTAGTTGCTGATATGATTGTGAGAAAAGAGGGAGAAGTAGATTGGAACTGGTGTTGGAGAAGAGAGCTTGTTCAATGGGAATTGTCACAGTTATCTTTGCTTCTATTGGATCTAACTTTGATTCAGGTCCATGAGAGGAGTGACGACACTTGGCTTTGGAAAGAAGCTCTGATGGGTTTCTGGCAAGCGAACCAAAAATCCAGTAGTATAATAGTAAGAAGAGTTATCGTATCCACAGGGAACGGTCAATTCACGTAAACTTGTGATCTAATTATCAAGGGAAAAACAATGGTTTTAAGAGTATTGTTGCGGAAATTGTAAATAGTAAAATAATCAATGGAATAGAAAGGAAGAGTTAGAGACACTTTACTTGGATTAGGATTGGACTTCATATCATCACACCCTTTCTGCATGTAAAAATTATCTATTATTTTAGGTTTACTCTATAATATCCTAGACAAACTTTATTGCTAAGACCCCGAGTTACCAGCGGCCTCACACACTCAAAGATAATCCATGCGGGCTCTCCCAGGCGACAGACTTACCCTCGGCTTATTTTTCTCTTTTTTAGTCAGTTTGTAAAGGAACTTAGTTGATAAACGAGGCCTATAGCTGTAGACGCACCTTCACTCAAGTACTGTCACTACCCTCACTCATCAGGATACGCCTATGTTCGAATCCTGGATTCACAATCAACTAACTCCTTGCTATCGGTTTATCAATACCAAGCCTAATGGTCGGATGCTGTTCATTATGGTACTCACACTACCCATCAATCATTAGTAAACACCCCTTTTCGGTCAGTGGTTAACCGAGTATTCTTATTCAATCAGAGAGTGAGTTCGTAAAGGATTCGCTCCCCCACTCTCAGTCCTAATCAAAACTAACCTAGTTAGTTGAGACTAGCCTATAACTCCAGGCGCAAGCGTGGGAATTAGAAATTAAGTACAGAATAAGATTACCAATATTATAGACATAGAGCACAAAAATAATAATATAGAGTTTACATACACTTGGGGATAGAATCAATTACATCCAATCCTAATGGAGAGTTAACTACACGAGGTAGCCATACAAACCACCGAAGATGTTGTCACCATCTTCAATCCTTGTGAAGCGCTCCTCCTCTCCTACTCTAAACTTAGCTTTGGTACATTATCACTGAAATATAGACTGGATTACAATGATCGTGCACCCCCGAATTGGTACAAGAGGTTCCTATTTATAGACTAAGGAAAGACACAACAATTTGGGGAGAAATCTATATAAAAACGGCAACAGGGACCAAATCAGCGTAACCTGCGCTCCAAGCTGCGCTACAGCGCAGGATGAGGCGCAACTTCCAGAGAGTCTGCGCTTCACATGCGCTATAGCGCAGGGTGAAGCGCAAGTAGCGTCCTGCAGCTCCAACTTTCTCTTTTTAGTCTTGATCTCTCCCCGAGACTGGTTTTAGCAGATTTGTCTTTCCTTGTTTCCCTTTTCTTGATGATATCTTTGTATTTATTGAGCAATCTTTGATTTATTTGGGAAGCTTGTCTGCAGAATCCTTGATTGATTGGCAGTGATCTCCTCATTAATCTTCTTTAAATCTTCATTAAATGTCTTCAATCAATCTCAAATCTTGCAGATATCTCCCTCATTTAATGCTATCTATCCTTCAAATCAAATCTTTGAAATATCCTGCAAAAAATCAGCAATATTTCCATCAAAATAGCATCAAATTCAAATCTTAGATTAATAAATACAATTTATCTAATATTAAATAAAAAGGGATTAAATTGGGGAAAAATTATCATTTTATCCTTGATAAGTGAAATAAAAAGTGCTCTAATTTATCAACTAATTTTCACTTATCAAGCTCCGGACGGGTATTTTTCAGTTCATTCAGCCTACCAGGTCATTGTAAATGCTAACATATATGCATACATACTGTTGCACAAATTTATTTGGTGCACTTTGGTTCCATCCAAGGTCTCTTGCTTTTCTTGGAGAGTGATGTTGGATAGGATTCCTTCTAGAGCCAATCTAGTCAAGAGGAATATTATTCAACATTCTGCTGCTGGTTGTGTGTGGTGTTGTCAGGATTGGGAGACCTATTCTCATATTTTCTTTGAATGCACGTTTACATACCGAGTGTGGATGCTTTGCTTGGAGTGGTGTGGTCTCTACTCTGTACTTCAAAATGACTTTACTGCTCATTTTTATCAATTTTTGGGTCTTCCCAATTGCACTTTAAAATTGCAGTATAAGTGGTCAGTTATTTGGCTTACTATTTTGTGGAGTCTTTGGCTGGCTAGAAATGATGCGGTCTTTTCAAGTAAATTTTCTTCGCCACTAGAAGTATTAGAGTTGATAAAGTTACGTTCTTGGAAGTGGTTAAAATCAAAGGACATCAACTTCTGCTACCAGTACTCTTCATGGGTATCTAATCCTTCTGTTTGTTTGAACCTTGGTATACACTCACCTTAGTTGTGGCTACTGCTGTGTTGCTGGACAGGTGTATTTTTTGGGGGATTTACTGATCCATCTTAATAGTTAGTTTTTTTTTCCTTATTGCTTTGATGGGAATTTGGTTTTGTTTCTGCTGGTTGTGGTATTTGTAACTGGTATAACTTTTGGTTTTATTTGTTTGTATGGGTTAAAGTACCCCTTGTACTCTATTTTAATGCATATTACTTTGCTTAGCAAAAAAAATAGATATACAATATTATATAACGGTAAGGATGGTAATGGGTTCCCTCTGGGCAGGGTACCACAGTGCTCGTCCCCTTACCATCGTTTTCAAAAAAAGCCTGTACCCGCGCCTGTACCCGTGTGGGCAGTAACTTTAGTGCCCGTCCGCGTACCCGCTGGGCACTTATATGCCCGTACCCGTACCCGCGCCCGTTACCCGCACTTTTATTAAGTAAAAATTAATAACTTACTTAAAATATATTAATTTAAAAAAACTATATCTCAATTGAAAAAGTTACAATATTACTATATACTTTCACGTCACATTATTTTATAAACTTGAATATCATGTGTTAGAATTCTTCAAGATCTGTAAAAAATGATTATTAAAACTAATTAGTCATACATTGTAAAGTAATTCTCGTTGTCACTACTAATCTAGAATGGGTGCTCGGTGTAAAGGCGGAAGGAACATTAATGCACGCTTGCATTATCATCCTTCTTCAGAAGAAGATTAATGTTCCTTGGATCATTCTGCATGCAATGGTCAGGATGTTGTGGTGCAATTAATCAACAGGTTTTGCATACCCTCCTGATCATGAAGATCCAGCTGCACCATGGTGTGCCCGTTGTAGATATGTGCAGTCACAGACGATCCAGTCTCCTTAAAGCAGCTTCAGCTGTTGCAGGGACTGATGATCGAAATTTTGTGGAAACAGAAGAGATCCCTCCACGAGCTTAAAGAAGAAAAAAGATTTAGTGCAGAGAGTAATTGGTTGAAACCTGATAAGGTTCAGAAGGTATTACTAAGACTGAAGGCTGAGAAAGGAGCCACGGCTAAAGGTGGACAAAGGAAGCTCCTTACCTGAAAGAAGCCTATTATCAATGATTGTTTCTGATCCTATTTTCATGTATTCAAAACTAGTTTTTCATATATATTAATACATGGATATTTTCTGAACTTTTGTGCGAGCACTTATCTTTTTATTTGCATTTTGTGTAATATTTGTTCTTAAGTTCATCTCAGAATTTAAAAGAAAAACAAATATTTTTCTAAAAATCAAATTCAAATTTTCTTTTGTTTATTTCTCTACCTCGTCAAATCTTTTTAATTAATGACAAAAGGGGGAGAAATATAACTAACAAATAAGAACAATAAGTTTCAGAAAATAAGAGAAAGAAATAAGAACAAAGGAAAATAGTTTTCAAAAAGAAAAAAGAAATTAGAAATTGTAAAAACGTTTTTCTGAGGGGAAGTAATATAGACAGGGAGAGTTACTGAAAGAAAAAGATTAATTTCTTTTTTAATTCTTGTTCATATTTGTTAGTCATAACTAATTTGTCATCATTAAAAAGGGGGAGAATGTTGAGTCTCAGAATTAATTAAAATAATTGAAATTAGATTCAAGACTCATTATCCTTAATTTTAATGATTAACAAATTAGATTGTATAGAAACAGGTTCTACTGAGAAAGGTATTATCTTTTGTATTTCAGGAATCCTGAAGAATCAACTCTCAGAAGAAGATCAACCTGCCGAACCAGAAAAAGAAGAAGAATGGGACAAAGAGAAGAAAGAAGAATAGCACAGAAGAACTGAAGAAGAAGAACGAAGCGAAGACCTACTGAAGAAGAAGAAGTCAGAGCGAATGAAGATTGAATTTCTGTTGGAGCAAGCAACCAAAAAGAAGAAGAAGAATTGAGGAAAGCAACCCGAGAAAAGGAGAGCTACTAAAGTCAAGCAGCCGAAGAGGAGGAGGAGGAGGAGGAGGAGGAGGAGGAGGAGGAGGAGGAGGAGGAGGAGGAGGAGGAGGAGGAGAAGGAGAAGAAGGAGGAGGAGGAGAAGAAGAAGAAGAAGAAGAAGAAGAAGAAGAAGAAGAAGAAGAAGAAGAAGAAGATGAAGAAGAAGAAGAAGAAGATGATGAAGAAATGGGAAAAGCTGAAGTGAAGATAAACTTAAGGCTCAAGGAAGAACAAAGAAGAAGAAAGCAGCAACCATCCGAAGAAGAAGCAATCTGCTGAAGAAAGGAACTCGCTGAAGAAGTCTCCACATTGAAGAATTGATGGAGCAAATCAACCTTTTGAAAGTATGTGCGCAATGAAGATTGAACCTGCTGAACACATACTCTCTGATCTTGATGACGTGGCATTTCTGTTAGGACCACAGGCAACACTAGAAGGGGGGGTTGAATAGTGTTTTAGACATTTTAAAACAATTTTGGAAATCTTTAAAATAAATAATCACGCTAAGTGATCATTGTACAAAACCAATCTTAAGATCAGAGATATTTTAAGAACATGCGGAATATATGAAAGATTTAGATTAAAAACTTTCTCTTACACTTAAGATTGTTTTGATTTTAAACAAACTTCTCTTAGTGTCTTCTGAAGAATATTACTTAAGAGTACCTTCAGAACTGTTTCTGAAATACTTTAGATGATCAGAGACCATCTGTATCATGTGTCTGAACTAAGTTCCTGTTGAGCTCACTTCAGACAGGTATTTCAGACATCCCTCTGAATATATTCTTCTATAATACTTCAATCTATACTAGAGACGTTTTAACGTTGTGTTTGTATAAAAACTCGTTTTATTGAAATCGTTGTGTTAAGATTATTATGAAAAGAACTTTTCAATCCCCAACGTAAATATGAAAACTGTAAGTAAAAGAGATTAAGGGAAAGAAAACTTAGACACAGAATTTATCCTGGTTCACCCACAAACCCTGTGAGCTACATCCAGTCCTAGTGGCAAACCACCACTAGCTTTTAATATCAACAACACATATGTGCCACTCCGAATCCCCCAGACCCTTGCAGCCACATATATGTCACACTATCTGAAACCACAGATACACATGTTAACCTCTCCAGGCCAACACAACAAGTATTCTTTTCTATCAAGCCTCTCCAGGCTCTACCAAAGTATTCTTTCTTCCACCAAGCCTCTCCAGGCTCTCAGACACTTAACTAAGTGTTGAGTATTACTACTCAATCTAAGCTAGATGTTCGCTAGAACCTCTCAACTCAGATTCTTCTTGTACATAGAGATTACTGAGTACTACTCATGATACAATCAATACAAACTAAATACAAGGATAGACAGTGATACAAGTGTTTGAATTTAAGTATAATCCCTGTCTTTTCTATGAGGAATACATCCTCTGAGAGTAGGCTAACTAAGATATGAAATTAAGCTTCAGCCTTATTCTCCAACCATTGGTTTCCATGGGCTACATTCTCACCCGTATCATTGGAATACCAAGGTGTCTTCAAAGCTTCAAACCGTACCCGGTTTGATAGTCATTTGTACAGCATGATTGCCTTCCCGACAACCAACTCACTTGATCAACAGACCAACCGTACAATCTAACTAACTGACCAGCTGATCAGTAGCCCGATTGAGAATTAACTCTCTGATCAATCGTTGTTGACATTTTCATGATGTATTTTAGCTCGAGTCAACTCTTGTTAACTGTAAGACACTCAGCCTAGTTAACAATTTTCATCCTGATTGATTTCAAGAACCTTCTTGAAAAACAATCCTGATTGATCTATCTTGGTTGCGACAGCAGCTGCATGGTTGTTTCCAACAACCTGATTGATCTTCAACCCAACCAGCTTGGTTGTGTGCTGCAACAACATCTTCAACTTCAATCTTGAGGCTATTTATATGTTCTTCTTTAATATAGCCGTTGAAGATAATTCATAATACCGTTGAGCTTCTGATGATGTGCCTCATATAGCCGTTGTGTAATAGCTTCTCAAACGGTTGCTTCTCCTTAAGCATATTGAGTGTTCAGAATACTCCCGTTCTGACACTTCTGTTGATGAGCTCTGTTTTGAGAGATGTGATGATTATGTGTATTCTCTCTCTTGAATTCTTTTGCTTTCTTGCATCTGTTTTATCCAGCTTGCATCTGCTTGCTCCAGCTTGCATTTTCTTGCATCTGCTTGCATCTGCTTTATCCAGCTTGCATTATGTTGCATCTGCTTGCTTTCGGATTTCCTCTTATTCTCTTAAGAGTATGTATCCGTTGAATTTGCCCTTTTTGCTTATTCTGCATATACTCCTTTTTCACTTGCTTCTGACACCATTACTTCTTTGAATGAGATGTCTTGACCAATAGTCGTTGTTTGCAGATTCCTCTTTTGATATTTAGATAAAGATGTTGAATTGAATATATTTTATTCAAACATCTTCCTTGTTGCTTCTGCTTAGTCTCCTGAGCTTTTCTTCTGCTTTGTTCCAGATTGCACAAATGAAGAAATGTCTCGTTGAAATACTATCGTTTAGAGACAGCAAATAGTCTTCTTTTAATCCGTTGTGAGACACGCTTCTTGAGAGTTCTGACATAGTACAACGTTGGTGCTGCAGTAAAGCTGCTACTGTTGTTGCTGCGAATGCTGCGTTGCAGAGATTTCCTCAGTGGTGTATGAAGTTCAAATGCACCGGGAAAGGTGTCTGTGTTTGTTGCCACAAATGTGTTTCAAAACGTACGAGCAACAGAGACTTAGAAAAGTCTTCACGCAAGGTTTCAGCAAAGATGCCACGTCATTACTAAAGCTTCAGACAGCTTCCAACCTTCAGACGGGTTCCAGTCTTCAGACAGGTTCCAGTCTTCAGACGGGTTCGAGTCTTCAGACGGGCTTGGCTCTTCAGACGGCTTCAACACTTAAGACAGGTTGATGATTTCAGACAGCTCAAGTCTTTCAGACAGCTTCGTTGCTTTAGAAAGCTTCAATTCTTCATACTGGTTGAAACTTCAGAGGCCTTCTTCCTTAGAATTGTAGCTTCATTCTTCTTTGTATCTTCTTCTTTTTGTATCTCTTCTTCTTCGTTTCTTCAGTTCATTGTTGTTCTTCAGACAGACGTATATTTGAATCTATACTTCTTCATATCTTTTGCCTTCAGTTCTTCAGATAGTCTTCTAATCTTCGATTCTTCAGATAGTTTTCAAGTCTTCACTTCTTCAGTCAGTCTTCAAGTCTTCACTTCTATTCTTCAGTTGCTTCAACTCTGTTAAGGATTAATCTTCTTCAGATTCTGCACTCTTGTTCTTCTGATTCTGATCTTCTGATTCTGATTCTGTTCACAAAATCTTCTTCTTGTTCTAAAGAGTATTTCATCCTGAAACATAATTAACAAACCAATACCTTTCTCATTAGAACCTGTTTATTCGATCTAATTGGTTCTTTATATAATCTTATTTGTTCTTTATATAATCTTATATAATCTTATTTGTTCTTTATATAATCTTATTTGTTAATCATTAAAACTAACGGATGTTAAGTCTTATAATCATGTTTAATTACTTAAACAGATTTATAGACTTCACAATCTCCCCCTTTTTAATGATGACAAATAAATTATATATTACTAACAAAATGGGTATAAAAAGAAATGAGAGATAATAAAATAAGATAATAGATTTTATTACTCCCCTATCTATATTACTCCCCCTGAGACAGGCATTGATTCTTTTAGATATCTTCTGAAACAATTAAGTCTTTAATTAATCAATTCCAATTGTTAAATCTTTTATTAACCAACTGTTACAAGTTTATTGTTAATATTTCAGATAACCGATTTGTTAAAATTTTTCTTGTTAAGATTTCAGATACCTATTGTTATTTTTCTTGTTAAGATTTCAGACACCTATTGTTATTAGAACCCTTCAGATACCTATTGTTATGTTATACTTCAGAAATTTTAGATTGACGATTGTTAAAATGTTCTTGTTAAGATTTCAGATACCTATTGTTATGACTTATTGTTATTCTTACTTATTATTAGAACTCTTAGTTTGTTATCTTCTCTCTTACTGTATGTTATATTTCTTTGCTATTTATTTCTACTTCCTATAATCTCCCTATTCTCTTTGTTACACTCTTTTTAGTATTTTGTTAGTTTATATTTCTCCCCCTTTTGTCATTAATTAAAAAGGTTTATATTATAAGTTAATGTAATCCTATACCAAATGTTAAATAATGTATTGTTTGACAGATATATTTCTCCTGTTAGATTTGTTATGCTTAAAGATCTACTGAGGTTTCTCCCCCTAAGTTGATTAGTTTTCTAAAATCTTTTAAGAATATCTCGTTACAGTTAAGATTTTGTTAAACAATCATCAAGAAGTTATGAAGCATAAATGAATTTAAACAAAGAAGATTTTTATTAAAAGAGAACAATCTAGATTCACAGAAGAGAACACATTAGATAATGGAGACAGAAGAACAAAGACACTTAAACTGACATCAGATAAGTTTTAAAGACGATAGAGGGAACTAATTTCCATAAGATTGCTCATTAGACACTAGATATTATTAGAGATCTTGAGCACATTCTTCCTTATCTTCTTTATCTTGTGACGCAGTTGAGCATTCTCCATCCTTAGTCTTTGAATCTCAGGAATGTCATCGGTTTCCTCTGTGTTCCGATGATTTACCTTAAGAAAACCAGGATGTCTATGATCGTACAGGTGGCTAATGAACACATTGTTTACCATAAGAATCTTCATGATCACAGTATTGTGAGGTAGGATAGTAGAGTCTTCCAGTTTTCTTCTTGCCATATCGAAAAGATGATCCACGGAAGATTAATCTTCTTCTTTTGCAAAAGATTGATAACACATAACCTTTCCATTTCAAGGTTATGGTTATCCTTAATACGTGGGATCACACAGTATTTCAGAATATTGAAGAGAACTTTGGGAATAACTTTCATTCCTTGCCTATTGAAGATTAGATGGTTAAACTGTTCCTCAAACAGATCTTTCCAAGCTGTGGAGAACAATTCTCCTTCAACTTTTACTCCTAGAGCTTTTTCAAGGATATTGGTAGTTACAACCACCTTTTGATTCATAACTTGGGCTTTGAGGCAGGTCTCTTCCCCTGAGTTTTCTAGACAAAGCGTGTTCCAGAATTGGTACACACTTTCTTCATGCCATTGACTGTCAATGGCTTCAAAGAAAGGTAACCATCCGGCGGCTTCGAAAAAGGCAGTTACATTATAACCAACCTTAGAGAGATTCTGAAAGTCTACAATTTGAGTTTGAAAGATAGAGGAAGACATTTTGAGAGATGGAAGTGAGAAATCTTTTGGAGGTTTCCTAGAGAGATTTGGAGGTTGAGATGAAGAGAGCAAATAGAAGTTTGAGAATATATACAAGAGCATTTAATTATGGTATTGACAGCGCGTTCTTGGGAAGAGTGCGTTGATTGATAGACAAGTGAAACGCCGCGACCTTTAAAGATACTAGACGTTATGGTTCCAAGAGACCCTCTTATTAAAACAACACGTCTTTTCAGAGGACAACGCATTGAATAAAGGATCATGAAAGTTTAGATTAGGTAAAGAAGAGATGTTACCACATAATCCGTTTATTGTTATCTGGATGTAGTGGTGTTAACTGACATTGCTTCTTGCCTTGAAGACTTTTTCTTCATCTAAGGTTGCTTGATGTCTGCACGTTTCAGTATGCTTTTGTCTTTTGTGCTCCCATAGAATCTTTAAACAGTCATCTTAACCTATCCTTTTACAGTTGAGTTGGATTCTAATGACTTGAGTAGCTATCCCTTAACATTTCAGACCCACAATTTCAGACAGTTCATAAGGAGCCTTCTGAACGGGTTAGATAAACAGAGATATTACTAAGTTAGTATAATCCACTCAGAGATTGAGTTAGGTTTGGTGCATAGAGTGTTAACCATCTTTAATATTGATAACCCACGCTTTCAGAGAGTTCATTTTGAACTTCCTGAATAGGTTCAGATAATAAAGATGTTATCACATTATGTCCTTTTAGATGATGTTTCTTAGATGGTTTTCTTAAAACCTGTTTCCTGAAACATTCAAACTTAGAAGTACCTTTCAGTAGCACCTGTTTGTAATTTGTTTAATTATTTGAATTAAGTATTTTAAAATTACAGATAACATTTTATCAAATTTAAAAATTATCTTACTAGGTTAATTAAATTTATCTTTTAGAAATACAATTTGTTAATCAATTAAGGATAGAGTTATGTTATTGATAGACTTAAATGTGCACAAAAGGAAACACATATAAAAAAATAGAACACATAGAATGTTAATATTAAGAGAGACACATAAACAGTGAAATGGACTCAAACCAGAAAGACATAGATAAAAAAAAAATCAGAACACAAGTGTATCATTGATCTTCAACAGGTTTGTTCTCATTGGCATAGACTTTCTCCTTTTGTGTTTTCAGCATCTGCAGTTCTCTTTCATAAAATCTGAGTGTTTCTTCCAGCCGTCCGATGCGTTCATTCAACTTCCTTATGTTACATCTTCTGAAAATTTCTCTCAAATCTCCATGATTTCTTAGAGAATCAGATGACTCCATATGATTCTGAGTTGATGATGGAGAATTGTGTTCTTCTTTTATCTCTGCTGGTATCCCCTTAGAATGTTCATATTCCTTTATAGTGAACAAGGGTGATGGCTCCTGGTCAAAGAATCTTTCAATAGGAAATCCTTTATATTGAAGGATTTTCATAATTAGTGTAGTATGGGGAAAGACTTTGACTTCTTCTAATTTTCTTCTCATCATATGGTAGAGGATGATTCTGGGAAGATTTAATCTTTTCCTTTGAAGGAGATGTATCAGCACGAATCTTTCCATATCAGAGATGATGATTGTATCCTTTCTCTTGGGTAGAATACAATAATTAATGATTGCCAGCAGAATTCTGGGAATTTCCAGTAAGTTTGAGCAAACTGGTGGTTCAAGAGTTCTGCGACCAAATAACATTTGATCATGCATCTCTTTCTCTCTATCATTGATTTCCCAATCTGAAGAGAATTGTTTTCCGGTTGCTTCAACCCCAATGATTTCCTTCAGAACCTTGAAGTCCACTCTGATAGGCATTCCCATTACTGAAGTGTTTATACCACTTGTCTCTTCAAGAAACACTTCTGAGTTGTTCCAGAAATCTAGAACACTCTGCTCATGCCAGGGGAACGATGCCTCTTCAAGAAAGGAAATCCACCCAGCATCCTTGAAGTACTCAGAGATTCTTAGTTCTTCTTTGTCAAAGTCGCTTAAATTTACTCCCCTTGTGGGAATAATTCTTTCATCATACTTGCATAGACTTTGAGCACAAGAGATTGCTGATCTTGATGCCATTTGAGATAGATTAAGATGAATTGGAAGGAAATAAACTGTGAGGTTCTTCTGATGATCTTCCAATCCTTAAATAGGCAATCAAGCGTCGCTTCATTTTATGAAAGGAGTGGTTTCATCCACTAAGCAGTTGTGGAGAGATGTGCATCGTGTCCTTTGAGAGAAATCGATTGATGATTCAATGATTCACATCGTGCCGTTTCATATTTTCGAAAACAGTTATGACTAACACACACGACTCTTCATTTACTTAATTTAAAAGCGCAGTCATTACTTTACTGAACATGTGTGACTCTTTAACACATATATTTAAATAAGTAAAGCATACATAAAATGAATCATACATTTCACACAGTAAACATAGTAAAACACATAGCAAGCAGTGATTTATTTTAACACAATTTAGAATAAACATTCATGAAGCAAGTATAGCATGCAAGCATATATTTACATAATTTCAATAAAACAAATCATACATCAGATCAATGACTATATTTAAAATTTTAACTTAAATATAGATAGGAAAGGTGTTACCAGTTTGTGATCTAGAGATAGATTCACTTTCCTTTTCTGTTGCGTCTTATGCTTTAGCCTTATGAATAATGAGTATTGGAAAAATGATTTTCCTATTCTCATTGTCATTCTTCAGAGTTGCTTCAGCCTGGTGAGATTTCCATCTTCTGAGGATCTACTCCTTCTGCATTTGTTAGATGCTCAACCCGAAGGTGAGCTCTGATACCAATTGTTAGGACCACAGGCAACACTAGAAGGGGGGGTTGAATAGTGTTTTAGACATTTTAAAACAATTTTGGAAATCTTTAAAATAAATAATCACGCTAAGTGATCATTGTACAAAACCAATCTTAAGATCAGAGTTATTTTAAGAACATGCGGAATATATGAAAGATTTAGATTAAAAACTTTCTCTTACACTTAAGATTGTTTTGATTTTAAACAAACTTCTCTTAGTGTCTTCTGAAGAATATTACTTAAGAGTACCTTCAGAACTGTTTCTGAAATACTTTAGATGATCAGAGACCATCTTTATCATGTGTCTGAACTAAGTTCCTGTTGAGCTCACTTCAGACAGGTATATCAGACATCCCTCTGAATATATTCTTCTATAATACTTCAATCTATACTAGAGACGTTTTAACGTTGTGTTTGTATAAAAACTCGTATTATTGAAATCGTTGTGTTAAGATTATTATGAAAAGAACTTTTCAATCCCCAACGTAAATATGAAAACTGTAAGTAAAAGAGATTAAGGGAAAGAAAACTTAGACACAGAATTTATCCTGGTTCACCCACAAACCCTGTGAGCTACATCCAGTCCTAGTGGCAAACCACCACTAGCTTTTAATATCAACAACACATATGTGCCACTCCGAATCCCCCAGACCCTTGCAGCCACATATATGTCACACTATCTGAAACCACAGATACACATGTTAACCTCTCCAGGCCAACACAACAAGTATTCTTTTCTATCAAGCCTCTCCAGGCTCTACCACAAGTATTCTTTCTTCCACCAAGCCTCTCCAGGCTCTCAGACACTTAACTAAGTGTTGAATATTACTACTCAATCTAAGCTAGATGTTCGCTAGAACCTCTCAACTCAGATTCTTCTTGTACATAGAGATTACTGAGTACTACTCATGATACAATCAATACAAACTAAATACAAGGATAGACAGTGATACAAGTGTTTGAATTTAAGTATAATCCCTGTCTTTTCTATGAGGAATACATCCTCTGAGAGTAGGCTAACTAAGATATGAAATTAAGCTCCAGCCTTATTCTCCAACCATTGGTTTCCATGGGCTACATTCTCACCCGTATCATTGGAATACCAAGGTATCTTCAAAGCTTCAAACCGTACCCGGTTTGATAGTCATTTGTACAGCATGATTGCCTTCCCGACAACCAACTCACTTGATCAACAGACCAACTGTACAATCTAACTAACTGACCAGCTGATCAGTAGCCCGATTGAGAATTAACTCTCTGATCAATCGTTGTTGACATTTTCATGATGTATTTTAGCTCGAGTCAACTCTTGTTAACTGTAAGACACTCAGCCTAGTTAACAATTTTCATCCTGATTGATTTCAAGAACCTTCTTGAAAAACAATCCCGATTGATCTATCTTGGTTGCGACAGCAGCTGCATGGTTGTTTCCAACAACCTGATTGATCTTCTACCCAACCAGCTTGGTTGTGTGCTGCAACAACATCTTCAACTTCAATCTTGAGGCTATTTATATGTTCTTCTTTAATATAGCCGTTGAAGATAATTCATAATACCGTTGAGCTTCTGATGATGTGGCTCATAAAGCCATTGTGTAATAGCTTCTCAAACGGTTGCTTCTCCTTAAGCATATTGAGTGTTCAGAATACTCCCGTTCTGACACTTCTGTTGATGAGCTCTGTTTTGAGAGATGTGATGATTATGTGTATTCTCTCTCTTGAATTCTTTTGCTTTCTTGCATCTGTTTTATCCAGCTTGCATCTGCTTGCTCCAGCTTGCATTTTCTTGCATCTGCTTTATCCAGCTTGCATTATCTTGCATCTGCTTGCTTTCGGATTTCCTCTGATTCTCTTGAGAGTATGTATCCGTTGACTTTGCCCTTTTTGCTTATTCTGCATATACTACTTTTTCACTTGCTTCTGACACCATTACTTCTTTGAATGAGATGTCTTGACCAATAGTCGTTGTTTGCAGATTCCTCTTTTGATATTTAGATAAAGATGTTGAATTGAATATATTTTATTCAAACATCTTCCTTGTTGCTTTTGCTTAGTCTCCTGAGCTTTTCTTCTGCTTTGTTCCAGATTGCACAAATGAAGAAATGTCTCGTTGAAATACTATCGTTTAGAGACAGCAAATAGTCTTCTTTTAATCCGTTGTGAGACACGCTTCTTGAGAGTTCTGACATAGTACAACGTTGGTGCTGCAGTAAAGCTGCTACTGTTGTTGCTGCGAATGCTGCGTTGCAGAGATTTCCTCAGTGGTGTATGAAGTTCAAATGCACCAGGAAAGGTCTCTATGTTTGTTGCCACAAATGTGTTTCAAAACGTACGAGCAGTAGAGACTTAGAAAAGTCTTCACGCAAGGTTTCAGCAAAGATGCCACGTCATTACTAAAGCTTCAGACAGCTTCCAACCTTCAGACGGGTTCCAGTCTTCAGACAGGTTCCAGTCTTCAGACGGGTTCGAGTCTTCAGACGGGCTTGGCTCTTTACGGATCAAGCGCTTACCATCAGGCCAAAAGCTATAGCTGTTAGCAAGGGCGCAACTTTATTTCCTTAAGGGATAGAGCCGCATTTGGCTTAAGGGGCTGCGCCCGTTTAAAGGCGCCATGGGTTGGGATGTTAAGCCCATCGAATCCTAAGGGTGACGCTGACAATTAAAGCCAACAATCTCCCCCCAGTGTCAGCCGGGGGATTCGAACCCATGACCTTGCTCTGATACCACTTTACGGATCAAGCGCTTACCATCAGGCCAAAAGCTATAGCTGTTAGCAAGGGCGCAACTTTATTTCCTTAAGGGATAGAGCCGCATTTGGCTTAAGGGGATGCGCCCGTTTAAAGGCGCCATGGGTTGGGATGTTAAGCCCATCGAATCCTAAGGGTGACGCTGACAATTAAAGCCAACAATTTCAACCCTCTGAAGTATTAAAAGCCAGATATGTCACGCAACACTTTGAAGACTTGTGAGTGAATCCAAATGTTTTATTGAAAGACTCAAGTCTCAGCAAATATAAAAAGGTGAACCTGAATTGATGCAAGGAAAGACGAAAGCCTTTGGGCACAGCTTCAGTTCTCGACATAAAAGAGGAGCCTACTGCAGAAAAGCAAATAGAGGTCAGAGATAGAGTCAGCGCTGCTGCAACACCTACTCTGTACCTTCTCTGCAATACGTTATCAGAGGCGTGCACCTCAAGTAAGAAGAAAAGCATAACTCACAACGGGACAAAGGAGAAGTCTAACGGATCGTAGTGTCCTGCCTCCTTACACTCAAAGAAGAAGAAGAAGAAGAAGAGAGGAATTTCAGAGAGAGGAATCTCAACCTACTGAAGACGAAGAAAATCTCTCAAGACTAAGAGCCTATCTGCTGTGTGTCAGAACTAATTCATCTACACACCTAATCCGCTTAAGTCAGAAGCTACCGAAAGAGAAGTTATTTCACAACGGCTCTTAGGGCTTTAATCATTTCTTCTTAACGGTGAACTAAGCAATCCTCAACGGCTATATTTCCAGAACATATAAATAGCCTTGAGAAAGACTTTGAAGATGTCGGCCAAATTCCCAAAGATTCATTCACAAGGTGTCGACCAAAATGGGCAGCCATGAATTCCTAAACTTCAAATGTTAAACCATGGTATTGATCAAGCCCATAGAAGAGATTGGCCATGTTCAACACAGATTATATCCAGCCAACCTTCTGAACCTACAGAGATGAATTAAAGCTTAGATTTATACACTTGTATCTCTGTATAATCTTGTACTTAGAATTTACCCATTGTATCCTGAGTAGTACTCAGTAACCCTATGTACAAGAAGAACCAAAGCTTAAGTTTCTTAGAAACTTAACCTGTACTTTATGTTGTAAACACTTTATGTGTCTGATAGCCTGGAGAGGCTTGGTGGAATAAAGAATACTCGTTTGAGCCTGGAGAGGCCTGACTGTAAAAGAATACTCGTTGAGCCTGGAGAGACTTGTCTGTAAAAGAATACTGCATGAGTTGCCTGGAGAGGCAGTTGAGAACAAAAAATACTCGTTGGGCCTGGAGAGGCCATCATGTGTGCAAACAATACTCGTTTGGCCTGGAGAGGCTAGGTGTGCAAAGAATACTCGTTGGACCTTGAGAGGCCAGGTGTGCAAAGAATACTCATTGAGTTTCCTGGAGAGGCAGTTGAGAACAAAGAATACTCGGTTGTAATCTTGCGGGATTATTGGAAAATCCAGTGGTGGTTTGCTGTGGGACTGGATGTAGCTCACTGGGTTGGTGGGTGAACCAGGATAAATTGTTTGTCTTTTTCTCTCTTCTCTTACCTCTTTACTTTCCGTGATATATGTTTTAATCTAACCAAGGAGGGTTAAAGAAAAGAGTTTTATTAATCTGCGCAGAAAACAATCTTTTCTTTAAAGGGAAAATATGTTAGAAAAGTTTTTAATTCAACCTTCTGAGGTGCATCAGCAAGTTGCTGAACACTCCAATTTCGGAAGGTTGATCATATATTTTTAAATATGTTTTGCTTGTTTTCAAAAGGTTTTCCAAAATCTGCAAAGATTAACAAAACACTATTCAACCCCCTTCTACTGTTTCCTGCGGCCCTAACATTGGTAATGTAATTACTTTTAGATGATATCAAGAAAAACAAATGAGTTTAACTAACTTTATTAATAAGTTTGAATATGGTTATTTTTGCTTATAAATGAGTCCGGAGGGAGTAATTAATTTCTTAGCTATGTGTAACGGTAATAGTTTGATTTTGCTAGCTAGTCTCTCAAGTGGATATTGCAAGCAAAGATGAAAGATAGAGGTGACCCTTCATATTATTTTTCATGTGACAAATTTAGATGTATATGACAATTTTGAAGCTTATGCGTTAACCCAATAGTTTGTATCTCAACTTCTATATTATAATAGA
This sequence comes from Sesbania bispinosa, assembly GCA_026901365.1. Taxonomy (NCBI): domain Eukaryota; kingdom Viridiplantae; phylum Streptophyta; class Magnoliopsida; order Fabales; family Fabaceae; genus Sesbania; species Sesbania bispinosa. The sequence goes on from QLOH01000378.1 coordinate 408,235, forward strand.
TATTAGTATTATATTTAACTTTATTTTTAATATAAAATTATTAAAACTTAATTAATTAATTATACTTATTTTTTGTTAGATATTAATTAGTTAATTAATGAGAATAAATAAAATTGTTATATAACCAACATTTTCGTTATACTAAAAAGTAAAAACAAATATTTTGAAAAACTTTTTATATCATTTTTACAATAATTTATTTATAATTAGAATTTTAGCTCATTCTCAAATCTCCAAGGCTCCTTAGTAATTTATTGAATAAGATTTTTTAAGTTTTCACATAATCCAACCAAAATTAATTATCTAGAAATTCTTTTTCAATTAACATATTTAGAATAAATTGAATTTGATTGATTATAAAATAATAATTACACATAAAATTTATTATTAGTATAACTTTTTACAAATAATTTAAACAACTTAATTATAATAGATCGAAGTAATAATTTATAATGTGTTTGGATTATGGTTAAATTTTTTTTATTAAATTTACAATCATGATTTGAACTTTTTTATCTCTACTCATGTCATGATATTTGAGGTAATTTTATTCGATTATTACATGATTATATTATTATAATATAATCGTGTAATGATTTTTTTTAATTTTTTTATCATATTCAAAGCATAAACTGCATAGCGGTTTAAAAATAGATGAGATTATTTTAATGATTATAATAATCATGTAATATTTTTTTAATTTAGATTATCTTATTCAAAGTACAAATAGAATAATATTTTTTTATTGAGATTAAGGGTTTGTAATTATACGATGAGTGTCTTTTGAAATATAACATTTTGTAACTATTTTTTTCTATATAATTTAATTATGTTTGAAGTTATATATTAAAAGGTTGTATTGAAATTAAAGCTTTTAATTTATTAATATTTGTTATTAAGTTGGGAAGAGGTATTGGTGTGTGCATTTAGAGATGTTAAATGGTCTATAATGAGTGAATTGCAAGGAAAGACATGCCACATCATATTATTCTTGACGTGGCACAAATGAAGGTATGTGGAAATAGTGTCGATGACATGACAACGTGTAAGTTTGCGATTTAGCTTTAATATATATAATATAATAGATGTTTATAATTAATGACAATTTTTTATGCAAAAGTGTTTATTCTTTTTTACCTTCACATCATTTTATTCATCATTATTTCTACCTTTTTTCTGTTAATAGTACGCAAAAATTGTTGCTATGTGTGTTGTGTTAAAGGATTCACGGTACTATCTGGTTTCATAATGAAATTATTTGACTAAATTTAAAGAGGTGTGATTATTTCATATTTGGAATTTTCACTTTATTTTATACCTCATTTTTTATGTGTTTTTTTTTTCTTTTCTTATCATATTAATTGTCACATTTTTAATTTTCTCTCACTCAATTATCTAATTTTTTTTATCTCTCTTTTCTATACTTACACACCTCATATTTTTTAGTGTCAGTATATTCTTTGGTATCAAATGAAATGGGCGATAAGTCCGTGCAGGCCCAATCTGAAAATGAATGCTCGTCCCAAAAAAAAAAATGAATGCAATTTGAAATTTTGGATGGTGGCCAAAAATAATTGTCTAGCTAAAATGAGTTGATGTGGTGAGCATGAGGTTTTTTAAAAGTCAAATCAAATATAATTGGGTAATGTTGTCAAGTCAAATTAAATCAAATCATTCGTTACTTAAATAGATAATAAAGAGATTTGGCTTAAATATGTTTTTGATCCCTCTAAAATACACGTGTTTTTATTTTTGTCCCACTAAATTTTTTTTTGTCATTTAGTCCTCCTAAAATTTTTTCTTTTTAAATTAGTCCTCGTTGTTAGAATAGTAGTCCCTAAAAAATACACGTGTTTTCACTTTAGTCCCTCTAAAATACACGTGTTTTCATTTTAGTCCCTCTAAAATTCCTTCTATTTCTTTGTAGTCTCCCTGTTAATTGTCACATCAACACTCTATTAACTATTCTAACAGGGAGGACTAATTTGAAAAGGAAAAATTTTAGGGGACTAAATGACAAAAAAAAAATTAAGGGGACGAAAATAAAAACACGTGTATTTTAGAGAGACCAAAAACATATTTAAGCCAAGAGAATTTTAAGGTTTTGAAGTTGCATGTTTTTTTTTATGCTTTGGAATTTGAAGTTGTATGTTCAATCATGTTTTATAGTAGTACACATACATATCTAACAAATATACATATAATAATATTAAAAGAATAATATTGATACAATGTTAATATAAAGTTTTTTTTAAGCAATACCCCCAATCATGTATTTCACATCTTTCAAAGGTGCAATCTCTTGTAATAATTAAACCATAATTAGGTTTAATTATTATGAACAATATTATAAAATTCGGATCGATTTTTGACTCGGTCAATGTACTGAGTTAATGGGTCACTCGGCGAATAAGTGAGTTACTGGTTGAATCGGTTAAACCGGATTTACATTTAAAATTATTTAAAATATAGCATAGATTTATTGTTAATATTATTATTATTTATTATTATCTATATTCAGAAGAAAAAAATCACCTAACAGTTCGGTAGGGAATTTTAAGTCTTTAAGAATTCGTGTGGTAAAAAGCTAAACTTTAAATTAATTTAAAAACAAAATATCTGGCATTGAAAATTGTATTTTCACGTGAAGGCATAAGATAGGTTTAGAGTAATAGCAACACTGTGATGATAGCTTATATTCACGAGAAGAAAAAGAAAGAACTCTTGCTTTATAGACCGGATTCTAGCTTCTCTTTAGTTTTGATATTTTTATGTGAATTTCGTCATTCATTTTTGTTCTCTTGCCATGAGCTTCACCTCTTGAAGTATATTGTCTCTTACCATATTTGGGAGGGACGGTGGCGCAAGATGAGATTCTACAACTTGGCTGCGATGGGGTCAACCACTCGGATGTGTGCGATGTGCGAACAAAAACACTCACTCCATCTGCGATTTTTTTCCTTCCTTCCATCTTTTCCTTTTTTTAAGTAACATAATCGGGCGGTTGATATAAATCACTGAGTCACCGGTTTTTACGATAACCAGCCGAGTCAAACCGGTTTTTACCGGGTCACTTGCATATCCGATCTAGTAAGTCGCTCGAACCAGTCATGTGATCAGTTTCCGGTCGAACCGGTTCAACCGGCCGGTCTGAGCCGGTTTTTATAACACTGGTTATGAAATTAATGCTATAAATATATAAAAGTAAATAGTAGAGAGAAAGATAAGAGAAGAAGAGACCGAGAGTTGGTCGTATCTTATTCCCTTCACATAAGAGAGTATTTATTTACAAGTTAATGAGAGTTAATAAAGGAAACAAAGTAACCTATAATAAAGGAAACTCAGCAACATATAATTATACAATATCTTCTCAAAATCATTCTTTCTATTAAAGGAAATAGGTAAAGTCATATTAAATCAGACTAAATCCGATGGACATCCCACTATATCATAATTATTCATAACACTCCCCATTGGATGTCCATTATTTCATAATGTTCCTTATAAAACCTTACTAGGAAAAATCCAGTGGGACAAAAATCTAGTGAAGGAAAAAGAGTACATCATTCTTTAATACGCTATTAGATACTACCTCGTTAAAAACCTTTCCAGGAAAACCTAGTGTGACAAAACCATGGCGAAGGAAAAAAGAGTGTAGAACGTATTTATGTCTCCCCCTCATTTAGACAATCATGTATAAGATGATGGAAATCAATCTTATGTACTGTTACTCAAAAACTTTAGTTAACAACGACTTTGTAACAAGAGCTGCTAGATTGTCACATGAATGAACTTGATGAACATAGGGTGAGGATTCTCTCCCGTTTAAAACTTAACTGGATGAAATATGGTATATTGAATTTCAGTTTTAGGAAAATAAAATATTTGTAAAATATATATTTCATGGTGAAAGATGAAACTGGACTCCCTGCAGTTTTTTTTTCAACTGCAGGGGATCCGCATCCATGAACACACACACACACACACACATATATATATATATCACCATTCTTTTGAAAATCATGAGTGAAAGAGAATTTTTTGTGGAATATGTTTTGTTCTATCTCCTTTAAGATACAATTCCTTCACCTGGGAAATACATGCAACATTATCTTCGCATAAGATCAATGGAGTCAATCTTTTAAGAAGACAAACCACAAGTTTCTTGTGCATGTTGAATCACATATTTCAACCAAAAGCATTCTCGACTCGCCTCATGTAATTCTAAAATTTTGCATGATTAGATGACGTGGCAACTACAGTTTGTTTCATGAATTGTCATGAAATGGTTGCACCACCACTTATAAACAATATTTTATTTGTGATCAATCATTATGAGGGTCAGAGAAATAACTTGCATATGCATAACCAAGCAGGTTTGACTTTGGTCTATTTGAGAAGAAAAAACTCACATCCAATGTACCATTAAGGTAGCGAATGCATGCTTAATTCCATTCCAATGCCTTGTAGGTGAAGAACTATATCTTGCAAATAAATAACGTATTCGGGTCATGAATGAGTGGCAAAATACATTAGTACCCCAATTGCACTAAGATATGGTATTTCAAGACCAAGCATTTGTTCATCATTCTCTTGAGATCTAAAAAGATCTTTGTCCACATCAAGTGACCTTATATCCATTGGAATACATAATGGATGTGATTTGTCCATATAGAATTGTTTCAACATCTTTGTTGTATATGCTTCTTGATGCAATAAAATTGCATCTTTTAAATATGTAAGATGTAATCCAAGATAAAACTTTGTCTTTCTTAGATCCTTCATGTCAAATAGGGCCGACCCAATGTTTATAGAGGCCTAAAGAGAATTTTATAATGAGGCATTTTTTATCTTCCAATCCAATATATTAATGTATGTTTGTTAGAATAATTTTTTTAAAAAAAACTATTTTTTAAAAAATAATTATCTATTTAAATAAATAAATCTACTCACACTAAAACAATAGAGTCTAATCAAGTAAAGTGACATGTTTATTTATATATACTCATTAAAGGACAAATCTCTACACTTAACAAAAAAAAGCGACAGGGAGAGTAACAAAAAATATGTACTATCACCATAGCACTATCAAAAGAAGAAAATAAAAAAAAGAAGAAATAAAGTAAGTGATGAGACAAATAAATGTTAAAAATGAATAGAATCAATTATTAATAATGATTATTTATGAATTATGAGAAGAGAAAAAATTGTGATAAAATTGGGCCTTTTAAGAAAAAAACTTAATTACTCTTAATAATTTAATATGACTTACTAAATAATTATTAGCTTATTTAAAAAAACATTATTAATAAATAAAATATTATTTAGGGGCCGACCCTGATCTCAAATTATTGCTTTAAGAAATGTAAAGCTTTTGGAAGCTCTTCAAGAGTTCCAATAATATTTAAGTCATCAACATAAACAACAATTATGACAAACTCTTTGTCATATCCTTTTATAAAACTCATGGACAAATAGAATCATTCTTGTATCTTTTTTTCAGCAAATATTCATTGGGGTGAATATACCACATATGCCCATATTACTTTAGTCCATAAAAGGATTTAGTCAATTTAATTGAATAACTTTTTCGAGAACTTGGACTATATGCTTCTAGCAAATTGAACCCTTCAGGGAGTTTAATATAAATATCATTTTCAAGAGAGCCATACAAATGGATCGTAATAATATCCATCGATATTTTCATGTACTGCAGGACTTAAAAGTATCGAAAAGTACTCGCATCCACCACAAGTGAATATATTTATTCAAAATCAAAGCCAAGTCTTTTTCAAAAAACCTTAAGCAACAAGTTATGCTTTATACTGCACATTTTCACTTGTCACATCTCGTTTTTTGTACAAAAACTCATTTGTATCCAACTGGATTTACACATTCAAGTGTGTGGGCTACATGCCCAAAACTTTGCATTTTGCAAGTGAATTTCATCTTTTCACATTAGCCAATTATTTCTTTGTCGACATTCTTTAACCAATTTCGGTTCATGATCCTCACTATCATTTATAATATCAAGCGCTACTTTCAATGCAAAAATATTATCAACGTTGACTTCATGTTGGTTCCATTGTCTTTTATTCAGGACATAATAAGATCTCTTCATTTTCATCAATTCCAGGTACCTGAGTTCCTTCTAGAATTGAAATATTAATTATGTCTGAGGACTCTCTTTTGGAGTCTTTGTATCCTTCATTTAGCCATCTAAATTCTTAGCTCATTTTCTTTTTCGAGGATTTTTTTATCTTTGGAACCAACAAGTCTGTCATGCTTCAAGTGTTCTTCATATTCATTTGCAATTGTAGATTGTCAAACAGAGGCATCTATTTTAATTGGAGCACTAGCAGTTGGTACATCTTTTTGGGCCAGTGAATACATTCGATAGTTAGTTGGCTAAACTTTGCAATTGAATTATCCTTTGAACTTCTAGTTCACATTGTTTTGTTCGAGGATGAAGATGGATAAGGATAATTCATTCCAACTGATTTCTTTGCCCAACTGCTTATTTCCTCCCTTAACATTGGGAAAACATTTTATCAAAATGGCAATCGATAAATCGAGTCATGAATAAATCTCCTGTCAATTGTTCAATATATTTTACCATAGACGGGGATCGACAATCAATATATTTATTCCCATCCTTCTTTGAGTTCCCATCTTAGTGCATTGTGGTGGAACGATAAGAACATATAATGAACATCCGAAAATTCTTAGATGGGAAGTATTAAGTTCTTGACCAAAAACCATTTGTAAAGGGGATGACTTATGATAATTTATTGGCCTGGTGTGGATAAGTGTTGCAGCATGCAAGATTGCACGTCCCCGAGTAGAAATTGGAAGTTTTTATCTCATTGGTAATTGTCTTGCAATTAATAAATGATTCTGCAAGATAATTTTGTGCATGAACATACGCTACAAGATGTTTAATATCAATTCCAACGGACATACATAAATCCACTTACATTATCTAGGTGTATTGTCTTGATTGAACTCTTAAACAAATTAGTCGAGCAAATAATCTTTCAAACTCATGGTTGCAAGTTGACAATAAACAAACATGTTGCCATCTAGTTGATGTATCAATTAAAATCATAAAATATCTAAATGGCCCACATGATTGGTGTATTAGTCCACAAATATCACCTTGTATGCATTCCAAAAAGGTGAGAGATTCACTTCCAATCTTTGTTGGTGATAGTCAAATAATCAATTTTCATTGAGAATAAGCAACACTACAAGAAATTCGTAATTTAGACGCATCGCTGCAGCATTAAATGCACTATTCAGTGCAATTAATACTTAGCGACGGTAGGTCATTGCTACATTAAAAACAAAATTTAAACTTGGCGTGCGCTAATGAGTTTTAAACGTAGCGACGATTGTAGCGATGACCATCTGCATGCGTAAAAAAACCCTTCCCCTTCCCGTTCCTCGATTTTCACCCTCTTCCCCCTCCTCCCGCCCTTTTTCTCCCCTACGACCACCCCTTTGTTTTTGTCCCTCTCTCTTTTTATTCTAAAAAACTCACCGATTAAAAAGTTACCTTCCTTCATATAGGATCGTTTTGAACTGACCTGAAATCAAATATTTGCCTGTAGGTGACTTTAGAGCTCATTCTATGTTCTTTCCTTTTGCGGCGCCGCAACTAGTAAGTTTTATGGTTTTTATTTATTTATTTATAATTAATAGTTTATTTGTTTTATTAGTTTATTAATGTGATATATGTATTAGGTTATTAGTTTTAAATATTGCTTTAGTAGGTATCTTGTTTATTAGATTTATTAGTATATTAGTAATTAGTATATTAGTAATTATTTAATTTATTAGTATATTAGTAATTAGTAATAAGTATTTTAATTTATATAATTGTTTAATTTTATATAATGTCTATAGTAATTAATAATTAGTAAATTAGTAATATTTAATTTATTAGTATATTAGTAATTTTAACTTGTATAATTATTTAATTTTTATAATGTGTAACGTCCTAATTCCCATGATTAGGAAATTATGCCTGTTGGAAACATAAGTCCTGAATTGAGGGAATTATTTTCGCGACATTATCGATACCAGTATCTAACTACAGGCATGTTTAACTAATCCAACGTTTACTTAAACATGACATGTGAATACATTACGTTCCATAACTTATAGTTACAACAATTCCATGAGCTCTAAACAACGGAAGCATAAAGAAAACTACATACATATATACAAATACAATCATCCCAAGAACTACAATAATAATATAAAACTCCAAGCCCACAAAACTCCTAAGTTGTAGCGATGCCATGATTCTCACGACCTGTCTGGGGATCTAAAATGTAAAACCCACAAAGGGGTGAGACTAACGTCCCAGTGAGCAAAGCAGTGCATACATATACATCACATAGTAGATAAGGCATAACATAGTAAGGATAACATGTAATAGCAATTCAGATAATATAATCAGTGACAATCTAGAATGTAATGCTGACATAATGCACTCATGATGCAATACTGAACTCTAGTGACCATGATAGCTTGGAAATAAGTTCAACATGATAGCTTGAAAATCATTTTAACATGAACTGCTAACCCAGCAGCAGGGGTCTTAACACTTGTCGTGCAGTTAGACTGAGCTCAGACTACAAGGGGTATCCCCTTGGGGACATTACGTCGCCATCGTTACCATGACGACCGAAGCCTCATTTTTATATCAATTAACATGATGGTCCTTGACCCGTGATGGCCGAAGCCTACATGATTGGTCCTAGACCCGTGATGGCCGAAGCCTAAACATGAATCTTTTCATTGGATTGTTAAGTAGCTTAATTAATTGAAACATGATGGTCCGAGACCCGTGATGGCCGAAGCCGAAACATGATTCTTTCATTGGAAATACTTGAAAACTTGAAAACATGAATGATTTTTCTTAAAACTTGAACATGATTCAAGAAAACATGAATGCTTGACTATGAACATGAATAGGAGCATGAACATGAACGTAACATGAGCAATTTATCAACGAGCCAGGACCCAAGCTTCTTAATCATACCATGAATACTACAAATAAGCCATAGGAATAAAACTTCTTAATAGTAATAACATGAGCGTAAACCAATATATTAAATCCTCTATCCTAAGGTTTTTCAACCATGAACCTTTATCAATAGCAATCATGTGAATCATATCACATACATCCATCTAAATCATAATATCCACTAAAAAATATTAAAATCTCCCAACCCTAGGAAAAGCCCCAATTTCAAACCCTAAGGTAGAAATCTAACCTCAATCTCCTTCAATAACCCACAATAACACAAATCAATCGGTAGAATCACAATAATAAGCACTTACAACCTAAAGAGAGGGATAAAGAGGAGTGGGTTCATGGAGGAAATCATACAAGGGGGAGGTGAAGTGTGTGAGCTCTACTCACTTCTAATGGAGCTTAAAACGGAGAAGGGAAAGGAGGTTAAAGAAGGCTGGGTGGCAAGAAAATCCATGACTTCCTCTTCTTTCCTCTAATAGAGAACAAGGAAGATGAAAAACCCCATTGAAAAGCTACTGTGAGAGCTCGATTCCTCTTGACTTAGACCTCATATCGATGATCCGACCGTTCAAGATGAAGAATCAGGTGTTCCGAACCGGCTGTCAAATTTTCAGCCCGATCCAACGGTGAACGAATCTGCAGGAGTAATTTTTCAGTTGCAGCTCTATGTAAAAACGGGAATGGCTCTCTCTTTTTTTCTCTCTCAGGGTGCTGGTGTCTACTCTCTCTTCTTACCCACCCTATTACTTCTCTTATAAGCTTAAGATCTCTCTCCATGTAGTTAAGTGGAATGTCAAGTGGGCTTCCTAATTTGGGCATATTTTGTCTCCTGTTTTCCTACTTACTTCTATGAAATTATTCTCTAGTCCTACTTTGAACTGTGAGAGTGGTTTATTTTAATTTGTTATCTCTTAAAGATAAACTATATTTATTATGATAAAGTGAAATTCATTTCTCTTGACTAAAATTAAGGTTTAGATATCATATCTTTATTAAATATATACCTCATTTTATAACTCACTATTTGACCCATTTTCTAACATTATTTTAACTAATATTACTATTATTATAATGGAGTGTTATCCAATTTCCTTAGTTTAATTATTTATAATCCATGATACTACACTATCCTCGTTTAAACGATCCTTATACATACTCAAATTCAAATTATATAATTATCCTAAAATTGTTATTACCTTCCCTCTAATCTCTATAATCTCACCATTCCTAGCCTATTTTAAGATCCTTTCTTAATTAAAATACTAAAACATATCCCTCTAACTAATCCTTTCCCTTGGTCGGATTTCTAACCTAAGGCTTCCATTATATTTTCCTAGATCCTAGATCCCTAACTCATACAGAACTGACTATGGGGTTATAGTCAAGCGACACTACATGATCAAAACCAAAAAGGAATAACATTCTTACATATAAACGAGATGGGTATTGAGTTAAGGTTATTAATCTTAGTTCTCTTCCATTTGCTCACTGTAGTCTGAATCCTATCATGTTCCTTAATAACTCAAAAATCATGATCTTGATTCACCTAATGTAGTTTGCATCCTCCACTCTTTATAGAAGTCCCTTATGGCTCATGATTAACCTTAACCACTAGTCCTAAAACTTCAGCCTAGGTACTCTTCAAATCCAAAGTTAAAGACTTTAAACCAATAACAATCTTTCCATGAGTTCCACACATTTTCTTTATCATCTACCCAAACATGAAATTCTCATTCTGCCAAACCCTAAGTTACAAGATCATTCAATTCATACCTAAGAGATTCACAACCAATCACACACATACATTATATTTATGTTACTAAATCATTCATAGGAAATCAATTGCAAAGCTCAAGGTCAAACGACACTAGGATTATTTATCAGGTGTTTCAATTATGTAGGTTCTTCCAAATGAGACTTATGTTTCCTAGACTCTAGCTATGACATTCTATAAGGTGCCCTAGGTAAGTGTCTGGTCCTAGGGAATAAGCCTATGAACTCTTTTCTCCCTATCCGGGGTAGGCACTAACCTTGTTAGGGATACATCCTAAATTCCTGACCAGGCAACTCTATTCAAGTCACTAACTACAATCCTGCATACAAAGCACACAATATAGGGGTGATCAGTCCCTATAAGGTGTACAAGGTACTATAGGATTATAGGAAGTCACTGGCAATTAGCCTAACCACAGTCCAATTGGATTGAACTGCTCTAATACCATAATGTAACGTCCTAATCCCCATGATTAGGAAATTATGCCTGTTGGAAACATAAGTCCTGAATTGAGGGAATTATTTTCGCGACATTATCGATACCAGTATCTAACTACAGGCATGTTTAACTAATTCAACGTTTACTTAAACATGACATGTGAATACATTACGTTCCATAACTTATAGTTACAACAATTCCATGAGCTCTAAACAACGGAAGCATAAAGAAAACTACATACATATATACAAATACAATCATCCCAAGAACTACAATAATAATATAAAACTCCAAGCCCACAAAACTCCTAAGTTGTAGCGATGCCATGATTCTCACGACCTGTCTGGGGATCTAAAATGTAAAACCCACAAAGGGGTGAGACTAACGTCCCAGTGAGCAAAGCAGTGCATACATATACATCACATAGTAGATAAGGCATAACATAGTAAGGATAACATGTAATAGCAATTCAGATAATATAATCAGTGACAATCTAGAATGTAATGCTGACATAATGCACTCATGATGCAATACTGAACTCTAGTGACCATGATAGCTTGGAAATAAGTTCAACATGATAGCTTGAAAATCATTTTAACATGAACTGCTAACCCAGCAGCAGGGGTCTTATCACTTGTCGTGCATTTAGACTGAGCTTAGACTACAAGGGGTATCCCCCTTGGGGACATTATTTCGCCATCGTTACCATGATGGCCGAAGCCTCGTTTTTAAATCAATTAACATGATGGTCCTTGACCCGTGATGGCCAAAGCCTACATGATTGGTCCTAGATCTGTGATGGCCGAAGCCTAAACATGAATCTTTTCGCTAGATTGTTAAGTAGCTTAATTAATTGAAACATGATGGTTCGAGACCCGTGATGGCCGAAGCCGAAACATGATTCTTTTCACTGGAAATACTTGAAAACTTGAAAACATGAATGATTTTTCTTAAAACTTGAACATGATTCAAGAAAACATGAATGCTTGACTGTGAACATGAATGGGAGCATGAAAATGAACGTAACATGAGCAATTTATCAACGAGACAGGACCCAAGCTTCTTAATCATACCATGAATACTACAAATAAGCCATAGGAATAAAACTTCTTAATAGTAATATGAGCGTAAACCAATATATCAAATCCTCTATCCTAGGATTTTTCAACCATGAACCTTTATCAATAGCAATCATGTGAATCATATCATATACATCCATCTAAATCATAATATCCATTAAAAATTATTGAAATCTCCCAACCCTAGGAAAAGCCCCAATTTCAAACCCTAAGGTGTAAATCTAACCTCAATCTCCTTCAATAACCCACAATAACACAAATCAATCGGTAGAATCACAATAATAAGCACTTACAACCTAAAGAGAGGGATAAAGAGAAGTGGGTTCATGGAGGAAATCATACAAGGGGGAGGTGAAGTGTGTGAGCTCTACTCACTTCTAATGGAGCTTAAAACGGAGAAGGGAAAGGAGTTTGAAGAAGGCTGGGTGGCAAGAAAATCCATGACTTCCTCTTCTTCCTCTTCTTTCCCCTAATAGAGAACAAGGAAGATGAAAAACCCCATTGAACAGCTACTGTGCGAGCTCGATTCCTCTCAACTTAGACCTCTTATCGACGATCCGACCGTGCAAGATGAAGAATCAAGTGTTTCGAACCGGCTGTCAAATTTTCAGCCAGATCCAATGGTGAACGAATCTGCAGGAGCGATTTTTCAGTTGTAGCTCTACGTAAAAACGGGAATGGCTCTCTCTTTTTTTTTTCTCTCTCAGGGTGCTAGTGTCTACTCCCTCTTCTTACCCACCCTATTACTTCTCTTATAAGCTTAAGATCTCTCTCCATGTAGTTAAGTGAAATGTCAAGTGGGCTTCCCAATTTAGGCATATTTTGTTTCCTCTTTTTCTACTTACTTCTATGAAATTATTCTCTAGTCCTACTTTGAATTGTGAGATTGATTTATTTTAATTTGTTATCTCTTAAAGATAAACTATATTTGTTATGATAAAGTAAAATTCATTTCTCTTGACTAAAATTAAGGTTTAGATATCATATCTTTATTAAATATATACCTCGTTTTATAACTCACTATTTGACCCATTTTCTAACATATTATTATTTTAACTAATATTACTATTATTATAATGCAGTGTTATTCAATTTCCTTAATTTAATTATTTATAATCCATAATACTACACTATCCTCGTTTAAACGATCCTTATACATACTCAAATTCAAATATTATAATTATCCTAAAATTGTTATTACCTTCCCTCTAATCTCTATACTCTCACCATTCCTAGCCTATTTTAAGATCCTTTCTTAATTAAAATCTAAAACATATCCCTCTAACTAATCACTTCCCTTGGTCGGATTTCCAGCCTAAGGATTCCATTATATTTTCCTAGAACCTAATTTTGGGATGTTTACATAATGTCTATAGTTTATAGGAAAAAATTAATGCCTAGGATGCGTGGTAGAGGTGGAGAGAAGATTCCACTGAGTAGAGGGAAGGTCCATCCCTCCGGGCGAGCTACTTGCCCGGGTAGCTCGCGCGATGCAGGAGAGGGCCAACCTCTCTCACTCAGATCAGATGTCGAAGCATCCCTCTACTTTAGCGGCTCTGGCGCCGCTATCCAGTCTTCTTCTTCTTCCTCCCCTCCACCTTCCTACTCCACAATTTGATGGAACGAGGTTCATCCTGACACCGAGATTAGTTCAGATGCCCTCCAGTGGAGGAGGACGCTGTGCCCGAGCTAGACGCTTAGGACGCTCAGGATCAGATGGATGGGGACGTTGACCATGAGTCTGATGGGGAGCCAGCTCGATTCCAGGGTGCCAGCTCAAGCCGACCTCATGAGGTAGACGCTAAAGGTCGAGTTATTATCAGACCATTTGGCAAAAGGGTGAGTTGTTTATCTTTTTCCTTCTTTAGAATTGATATTAATATAACATCTTTAATTGTTTTAACTGTTTATATTGAATATTTTATTTTGCAGTTGGGTGCCTACAACCCACCTATCGCAACCATTGATCATGCGATACGTTCTCAGTTCCGGGTCCTCACTACCTTTAGACAAGTAACACTGAAGGATGTAAGGAACAGATGGTCGGAATTAAGAGTTCACGGTATGTATAAACAAACACTCTTCTGTATTATGTTTCTATTTTGTTGTTAAAATAGTTAATTTGTGTAATTTTTGTGTAGGCTTGACAGCTTGGGCCGGAGGTCGAGCCCAACGAGTTCTTCATTGCCATCAATCTATGTAAGTGTTTTTTATAAGTGTTTTTTATATAATTTCATATTTATGCAATTGAATATATAACTAACTATTTACTTTTACCTCAACAGACAAATTACAAGGACTGCCTGAGGGAGGTGGATGTAACAGATTGGGGACACCTCCATGACTGATGCCTCCACCAACCTTGGAGATTTGGTAGGGAGGTTTGCGGTGTCAAGACCTAGTGCATTTGTTTATGGCACCGGGACTTGGACATACCAACATTCGTCAAGGTGTGACCAGCTCTCACTCAGGAGTCTCGGCTGCTACACCAGCGTGGAGTACTAACGGGTCCGGGTCACTGACATTCAACTGAGGAGGCGCTGCGGCCAGAAGTAAATGAAGCAAGGCAAAGAGTCTCGCCAGTCTATAGCGGAAGGCTGCACACAGTTGGAGGATGAGTTAGGACGAGTCTGACGACAAATTCAATAGGTTTTGGAGGCTCAGGCTGCTCCGACTGCAACTCAAGCTTAGCCCTAGCCACATCCCCACTATGATGCCGCCCTAGGATGACCATCCGTTGGATGTGGAGGGAGGAGTCGACCCCACCGCAGCACCAGTGTCGCCGCCCGCCATTGATTTTTTTTCATTATGTTTTTTTATAGTTTTATTGTATATGTTTAAACAAATTATGTATATATATTTTATATATATATATATATATATGTTTTCTTTTGTCGATGTGTTTATATAGTATTAGTATTGTTTTTATAATTTTAAAATTAATAAATAATAAACCCTAAACCCTAAATATTAAAATAAAATAAATAATAAATTTATTGTTCTTTTAAAAGAATTATCTTTAGAGATAGCATTGGTCGTCACTAAGGCCGTTCGCTAGCTAGATTTAAAAAAATAAATTAAAACAGTAATACGTAGCGACATCCATGTTTTAGAGACGCCTTGTAGCGACAGCGTTGGCCGTTTCTATGTAGCGACGACATGGCCGTCTCTACGTAGCGACGACGTGCTTTGCTCGTCGCTACTGCATTTACGATAAGTTTTGTAGCGACGTCCACATGGTTGTCTCTATGTTGTCGCTACGTAGCCTATAGCGATTGCTTTTCACTTTGTAGCGACGACCGTCGCTAATTTGCGTTTTTCTTGTAGTGCAACACATGAAAAATTGTTGGACTGAAGAATCTTTTGGCTCTTCATAAGCGGTCCATATGAATTCTTCAATCATTTTCGCATCATAATTGAAACGGGATGACCGTTCATGCCGAATAACAATTTTATCATGCTTTTCTATAACATTTGTTTCAATTATACTAATATAGGTGTAGTACAACCTAGAGGAAAATGAAAGCAAATTTTCCAATACACATTTTTATCTAGCATCATTCTCATGATGTATAGATATTCCACATTGTCATCAATTTTTGTCTCTATATGGTATCCATTTTGCGGATATCTTTGAAACTTAATAAGTTTCTATGAGACTTGCCAGAATATATACAAGGCACAATCAATGTGTAATTTTGTTCCTCCAGGTAATAGAACATTAGCTCTATCTGAGCTTTCATCTATATTTGTACCAGATAGGTAACAAAAACATTAGCTATGTCGGAGCCTTCAATTATATTTGTTATACCATATAGGTAACAAAACATGCTTTGGCGCACACACCCCCAAGTATATAACCTTGGCGCGCACGCTATTAAATACATAAACTTGGGGCACACGCCCTCAAACAAGTTCACCGCGCCACGTCTGGCGGAGCTGAGCTCTCGACATAGTCCTCAAACACAATCATGTTCACATGCCACATCTTGGCGGAGCTGAGCTCCCAACCTATAGGTCCTCAAACACAATCACGCTCACACACCACATATAGCGGAGCTGAGCTCTTGACCTACATGTCCTCAAACACAATCATGCTCACACGGCACATCTGGCAGAGCTGAGCTCTCAACCTATAGGTCCTTAAACACATTCACAATCACACACATTTCATGAAACAATGACGAAAATTTATACACCAATCCTCTTACCTTTGCATGTCTCGCGAACTATCATCCATGACAACTAATAGTGATAATTAACATAATATCGTACAATTAGAATTTATTTCACATATACATCTTACATTCTCTTATTAACATTCTAGTCAACTGGC
This sequence comes from Sesbania bispinosa, assembly GCA_026901365.1. Lineage (NCBI taxonomy): Eukaryota > Viridiplantae > Streptophyta > Magnoliopsida > Fabales > Fabaceae > Sesbania > Sesbania bispinosa. Next base: position 424,911 of record QLOH01000378.1, read on the forward strand.
ATCCCTCTAGGGGTGTGCCAAAATGACATGTTATACATTGAGTGAAGAGCAGAACAATACTAATATGGATATGCCATTAGATCATTAACTTCCTCATATTATGTGGAATCATCATACAGTGTCCATAATTATCTAGAATTTTATAATAGCAATTCAGATGGGGTTGGAAGACGGAATAGTCAGCATTACATGAAAAACTTGACCAGCACTCAATGATTGGGCCATAGCTTGGGCTAGAAAACTCCTTTTGGGCTTAACCCACCGACAATTTGAAAACTAAGATCCAGGTCTTGATTTCATCTGAAGACAACTTCCTGGGTTCTTCCAGATTGATGATGAAATGCTCTGTGCAAGTGGGAGACAAGTTGGTGAAATGATAGCTAGAGTAAGTCGAATAATTCAAAAGTAATGGACCAAATGCATTCGGTAATTGATCAATAAGTCCATTTGGGGACAAAACATATTAGTCATGGCTGAGTGATCATCTTTGGAATGACATCTTTTCCCCTCTTATATAGGAGGGCTTGTTAGGGGAGAATATCATCCAAGTTGTAGTAGGAAATTACTAAGAGTTTCATGTAATTTTGTTCATATTTTTGTAAAGTCTTCATGGAAGGCTAAGTGTTGTATTCAATTCAAGGAGTCAAGATTATTTTCATCTTGGTTTTGAGGTTTGATCTTCATTTATTTACATGTTCATTGAATTACATTTACCTTGCTTTTCTACTCCACTTGCTTCAATTTCATGTTTCTTTAATCAAAGCTTGATTGGGTGTTGGGGAGAAATTTACAAATTTACTAAGTTATTACAATATTAGTATCTTCGAATTCGAAGTATACGCTCAAAGATTTGAAAAGCTTATTCAGAATCGAAAGGCTATAACTTAGTGAATTTTGGATTCATAATATTTTGAATTCGAAACTAGTAAGGAATTTTTGTCATATGTATTCGAAAGGGATACAAGTTTCTGATTAGGTGCCTATTCGAATTTGAAAAAGTATTTTAAATGTGAAAGGGGAAAGGAGTTCTATATCAAAAAGATCTGAAGAATAAAAAGAGGATTAAAAAAGTACAAAGCTTTTATTCATGTACAAATGGTGTTCGAATAACATTACCATATTTAAAGTACATGAAAATAAAATCCATTCTAAATCTTTAGAGAACTTGACTCATGTATTCCGGATCTTTAGAGAACTTGACTCTGCATACCTGTCCTTTATTTTGACCCATTTCTTCCTCCTCTTCTCCCACAAGCTTTGAATTGAACCAACAGAGCAGGGCATTATGCAGCTTTGATTGTATGACCCTGCAGTTCAAATCAAAAGTAAGAAAGATGGGGTGAAGACGAATTGAGATGCTAATTGGCTATTACGATCAACCTAAATCAATCCTTAATAAGGATTGAAGAAGCTTATAGCTTTGGCTATTCCGACAACCTCATCAAAGATGAAATCAAGAAAGATCAGGTTGCTCGTAATAGCTAAAGAAAGAAACTTCTTCATTATAAATAGAGAAATGGTTGAAGAAGAAGACTGAATGAAGAATGTCAAATCCAATGGAGAGTATTTATACTGATAAGACTGGACGGTGCCATTAATGTGCCTACAGGATGATCCAATCAGTTTGGGAGTCAAAACCCACGTGTGGTCGGTGGTCAAGTTCAACATTGAATTGACCAATTAAGATTTTAAACACGTGAAACTTAAGGAAAATTAATCAGTCAATGTTTGGTTAAATTTCCTGATATGGGTTTACAGTTAATCAAAATCGAAAGCTTGTTCGATTTGAAAGGAATCCAATAACGTAGAAGAATTCATGAAAACAGAAGCGGTTACTGAAAGTCACTTCAAAGGAAATTTGAATTTCAAACAAGACGGTTACTGGAAGATCATTCAGAAAATATTCAAATTTCAAATGAGCATTCAGTTATTGGAAGATTGTTCAGAGAGCGTTCAAATTTCAAGCAAGCAGTTAGTGAACGTTGTGTTTGAAGACAGGTGTCAAAATTTCAAGCAGTCAGTTATTTGAAGGTTGAAGAATGCTGCTGATTTGAACGCGTGGCATACTTAGAAATTTGACACGTAATCTAGGCTTGTAAACGTGTCAAAATCTGGTTAAGTGTCTGTTTAGAATATAGTCTATAAATAGGTCAAATACGATGTAACAAAGGTTGGATTCTCATTTACTGAAACTTCTCTGAAAACACCCAAACGTCTAACATTTCAAACGACTAAGAGGTTAATAAAGAGAGTGCCCAGTATGTGTATCCATACCATCTTTCAATTAATGTCATTTACAATTCAGTCATTTTCTTTTCTTTGATTTATTTCTGTCCTTTACATTTACGCATCTTTTTCTTTGATTTGTTTAAATTTTGCATTTACTTTTCAGCAAACTTTTCCTTTTATTTAAATTCTGCAATTTCAATTCTTGCACTTTGTCCTTTAAACTTTCATTTCTTTGAAATTATGTTTATCTTTCAAAACTGATTTTCGAAGATACCTTTTTTCTTGAAAACGTAATTGATTCAAATTCTGTTACTCTTTGAATGCGTTTTTCTAAATAAACCTGATTTTAAAAAGAACCTTTAGAGGATTCAGATTCTAGTCCTAGATTGTACTTTAGAATCAAGAGAGTTTTCGATTTTAATTGAAAATTTTCACAACAAACAAATTGGCACGCCCGGTGGGACTAAGTGCTAAATCAATTTTAGAAATTTCATGATCTTGAGAAGTGGTGGAACCATTTCTAATTCAATGGCAAATAACAACCGTAACAGAAACACTTCTGAAAATGTCACTGGAAATGCTTCTGCAATCAAGGAAGTCCCACAAATCACAAGGAATAATAATGAGTCTGTTAACAATAATAAGACTAATGGAGTGGAAAATAATAATAGTGTGAACCGTGATCAACGTGATCCACCGTTGAACACCACTCAGGCTGAAATCCATTAAGGACTCAGGCTGTGAGTACAAAATCCACCATCAAGTGGGGGCATACAGGTTACAAATTCAAGTGTTAGGCCTCCCCCATATGGACTTCCTTTCGGTTTTGTTCCTCCTAGTCAAGGAACAGCCCCAGTCGTGTGCAACGCAAGTACAATGACGCCTGCATTCAATCAGGTTGGTCCTTCAAACTTAGGTGTTTTTGGAACCAGTTTTTTTGGATTGAATTCTGGGCAAATTTCGAATTCATTAACAAATCACTGTTTGAAATCGATTAGGTAGCAAGTTGATGAGAGTAACCATGAAATGGTTTAGAATGTTGTCCACTCAATTACAATAGTTAAAATCCACTCATTGAAAACACTAATCAAAATTATAATACATTGGCCAGGCAAATGGCTAGAATTGCTGATGTATTTGGTGCACCCCCAGACCCTGAAAACCAGCAACATGGTAATATTGGCCTTGATCAAAACCAAAACCAAAATCAGAATATTGGCCCTAAACGTGTCTTTCGAGAGCCAGTTCAAAATGTGAATGCTCAACCATTTGTTTTGAACAAGAATCAAAATGCTGATGAGGTTTTAGAAAGAATGACAAAAAATATTGGGGGAGAAATAATATAGCAAATATAGTTGAATTAGTGTTGAATAGACACAGATTTGATGTGGGTCAAACTGCTAGACCACGTTTCGTCTCTCCTTTAACACCTTATGTGTTACAAATTGAGTTACCAAGGGGTTGGAAAGTCCCAAAATTTACTATGTTTGCAGGAGAAGCTAATGAATCCACAGTTGAACACATTGCAAGGTATCATGTAGAATGTGGGGATTTAGCCATAATGAAGAATTGAAAATGAAATATTTTCCAAGTTCCTTAACTAAGAATGCCTTTACATGGTTTACAACCTTGGCTTCATACTTGGAACCAATTAGAAAGACAATTTCATGAGCAATTCTTTAGAGCTGAAACGAAAGTTAGTCTTATGGATTTGGTTACAGTTAGACGAACTTCAGATGAATCTGTTGAAGACTATTTGAACAGATTTAGACAAATGAGATCTAGGTGTCTAGTACCAATTCCTGAAAATGAATTAGTCAAAATTGCAGCAGGAGGATTTGACTATTCAATTCGAAAGAAACTCGTAAATCAACAATTGAGAGATATGGCTCTATGGCTGAAAGAGTTAGGCAAATTGAACAGTTAAAGCTTGAAAGGAAAAACATAGGAAACTCGAAAAGATAGGAAGAAGAGATAAATTGCCTATGTTGATGTTAATGAAAACTTTAGTGATGAAAACTCAGATTTCGAAGAAAACGAAATTGATGTTGAGTTAAAACCAGGACCTCCTTATGCATGTTCATTCCTTAGACCATATAGTAGTTCAAGGAATCAAAATTACAAAGTAAATATCAAATACAATATTATTCGTAATATATAATAAGCCCCTCCCAAAAAGAATGGTTTCGATATATCAAAAGCTGAACAAATTTTTGATATATTAGTAAAGGATAAACAAATTGTCCTTAGTGAGGATCATAAATTCCTTCTTTCGAACAAAGAAAAGGAAAGAAATAGTAAGTTTCACAATGCATTCGGACATTGACTAACAGTTGTATTCGTTTCAGGGATCTCATTCAAGAGGCCATTAAAGAAGGCAGATTGAAATTCGAGGAAAAGCAAAAAATGGCAATGAAGGTTGATTCTGACCCTTTGAATGTCAATGCTAGCTATATGTTGATACTGTTGAAATCAATATGGTAGGAGCTGAACCTGCTATAGATTCGAAGACAGCAATTGACATTGCAATTGAGGAATTCGAAAGAAGTGAAAGACATCTTTCCAAAGAGTAATGAGACTTTGGTAGATTTTTGCTTCGAAAGAAAGAGGAAAATACTGATGTTTCCCTTTGTCCTCGTTGTAATGCAGTCTTTGATCAAACGGTGGCCAAATCTTTTGAGTCATCAGGAATCAAGAAACATTATCAACAAACTTTGAATCAAAGGTTTCAGAAGGTAGCGAAACCTGTTTCAAATGTTGAATTTGGAGACCTTCTTTTCAAAAGAAGTATGAAATGAATAAGGTACAACCTCCCATGTTCCATAAGCCTAAATCATATGTGCCTCCTTCGAACGTTCCTCCTAACAAGTGGATTCGAGTACAGATAGTCAAGAGTATCGTCAAAAATCCACAAGTACTTAGGCATACAATAACTCTTTAATGGAAAGCCTTTTATGACTAAGACACAATGGAGGAGAAACCAACGTTAATCGAAAGGCAGAAATGGAACAAGGGGGCAGTTCTGTCAAATTTTCAAAGAATTGAATGCCAAGATGCACAGTTGATTTAAAGTTCAAGGGGCCTCCAGTCAACCTATATATTCCCAAATCACTTCAGAAAGACAAGTTAAGTATTGTCCCAAGAAAAAAGTTTTGGTTGAAGAAGACTTACTTACTGATGACTTCGAACTGGATTCCCCAAATAGGATTGAAGATATTTGTGGTGTAGTTTTCGATTTTTCCTGTAGAATTTGAAAAGGAGTATGAAGAAGGTTATGAGGATGACTTCGTAGAGGATGAATCATCAGAGCCACAAACGTATTATACTTGTTTGTCAACACAGGCTGTTAACAAGATTCAGCAGTGTTTGATAGACCTTCTATTGGAATGGTTTCTCACATGAAACCTTATTCATTCAGGCTCAAATCGAAGGAGTCATGGTAAGTAAGGTATTGGTTGATGGTGGAGCGACAATCAATTTATTTCCAAGTTCTCTGTTGAAGAAATTCAACAAAAAGAAGTGTGATTTGATGCCACACAATATGATTATTACTGATTTCAGTGGAAAGACGTCAAAGTCAGAAGGATGTTGTGTTTTTGACGTGACTGTTGGTTCAGTCAAAAAGACCCACTATTTTCGTGGGTGTTTCCGTCGAAGGCAAATATAATGTTCTTCTTGGATAGAATGGATACATGGTGTAGGAGAAGTTCCTTCGACTGTTCATCAAAAAATTATGCTTATGGAATGATGATGGCATTTCCAGAGTATGTTTGAAGCTGATCAAACATATTACAAGGTTGAAGCAGACACAGTCAATGCAAGGAACTGTGAGAAATGGATAATGAATCAGACACCTTGTACAATTGAAAAGCGTGGTTTTATGCCCGGTAAGATTCCACACAAGGCGTTTTTCAATGTTGAATATGGTTTGATCATTCAAAGTGCAACTGGTCCTTCAGGGATCACCTCGTACTTTTGGATGGATTTTAGAAGAAGAGTAATTTGAGCTTCATAGCTCGAACCTCAGCATATGTTGTTGAGAAGAAATTTGAAGCGGCCTTAGAGGCCGCAGATTGTAAAACGGTCTTCGAGACCGAAGTCAATTTTGAACAAGAGTTCAAAAAATAATTTTGAAACGACTTCAGTGGCCGTACAAGATTTTGAACATGAAGATATAGAAGATTCAAACACGAGATTCGAAGAGGAAGAAGCATCTCTTGAAAGACTTGATTGCAATAGTATGATGATACTCCTCTTGGGTTTGAAAGATCTTTATCTCATGAAATTGAAAAGATGGAGCTCAAGATCCTCTTGAAGAAGTGAATTTGGGAGACGTTAAGACCCAAGGCCAACTTTGTAAGTAAATATTTATCACGAGGATTTTAGTGGAGTTGGTCAAATTACTTAGATAGTATAAAGACTGTTTTGCATGGGATTATCATGAAATGCCTGGTCTAAGTAAAGAGCTTGTAGAACATAAATTACCTACATTTCCTGATAAGAAACCCGTGAAGCAAGCACCTCGAAGATTTTGCACCAGAAATTATATGAAGATCAAAAGTGAAATTGGAGAGGTTATTAAAGCTAAGTTTCATTCGAACTGCCAGGTATGTTGACTGGATTCTTAATATAGTACCAGTTATTAAGAAAAAATGGTTCTTTAAGAGTTTGCATAGATTTAGAGATTTAAATAAAGCACTCCTAAAGATGTAATATCCCATGCCTGTAGCTGGATATGTTAATAGATTCAGCAGCAGGAAATAAATATTGAGTATGTTAGATGGTTATTCAGGATACAACCAATTTTTTATTGCTGAAGAGGATATTTCGAGAAACTGCTTTTCAATGTCTTGGTGCAATAGGCACTTATGAATGGGTATGATGCCTTTGGCCTTAAAATGATGGTGCTACTTATCAAAGGGCCATGAATTCAATTTTTCATGATTTAATAGGAAGATTCATGCAAGTTTATATTGATGATGTAGTAGTAAAATCAAAATCAAAGATAATCATCTTTCGAATTTGAGAAGAAGCATTTGAAAGGATGAGATTGCATAAGTTAAAAATGAATCCTATTAAGTGTGCTTTTTGGTGTATCTACAGGTGTAATTTTCTGGGTTTGTAGGCTTGGTTCATCAGAAAGGAGTTGAGATTGATAAAAATATAAGAGCAAAGGAGAAATTCTTGAACATCTCCTCCTTCGAACAAGAAAACAGTTGCAATCTTTATTGGGTAAAATCAATTTTCTTCGAAGATTTATTGCAAATCTTTCAGCCAAAACTAAGGTGTTTTCTCCTCTGTTGAAACTCAAAAAGGAAGAGAAATTTGAATGGAAAGAGGAACACCAAGTGGCATTCGAAGAAATAAAGAGGATTCTTACAAATCCTCCTATTATGACACCTCCAATTCGAGGGAAGCCTTTGAAATTATATATATCTGCATCTGAAGAGACTTTGGGAAGTATGCTTGCTCAAGAAGATGAAAGTGGAATCGAAAGAGCAGTGTATTATCTTAGTAGAACTCTAAATGATGCTGAAACTCGATATTTGCTATTGAGAAATTATGTTTATGTCTTTACTTTTCTTGTACTAAGTTAAAGTACTATGTAAACCTTTCGACGTTTATGTAATTTCTCATTATGATATAATAAAGCACATGTTATGGAACCTATTCTTCACAGTAGAGTAGGTAAATGGGCGTTAGCTTTAACTGAATTTTCGCTAACGTATCTTCCATTAAAAGCTGTGAAAGGCCAAGTTATGGCTGATTTCTTAGTTGATCATCCTCCTATTCGGATTAACGAATTAGACTTCATTGGTTAAAAGCCTTGGAAGTTTTATTTCGATGGATCAAGCATAAAGATGGTTTTGGGATCAGAATTCTTTTGATTTCACCTGAAGGGTACACAACAAAAGTATGTTTTGAATAGGAATGGATCGTTCAAATAATGAAACTGAATACGAAGCTTTATATTAGGATTGGAGATTTTAATATCATTCAAAGCAAAACAAGATTTAATTTCGAGGAGATTTACAGTTAGTGATCAAACAAGTCACTAAACAATATAAGTGTATTGAATCCCTAGATTGTCAAAATATTATTCAAAGCTTTTCAGCTATTAAGGTATTTTGTTGAAGTGGAATTCGAACATATATCTCCGAATTGATAATGAAGTTGCCAATGATTTGGCCAATTGCTTCTGGTTATAAAATTTGTAAAATCTAAATTACGAAGAATTGATTCGGTTCGAAAAAGAACATGCCGGTTTATGAAATTTAAGTTTTAGATATTGAACGTTAGATATGAATGATTGGAGAAAATCTTTAGGTCGAATACTTGCAAAATCCAAATATGCAAGTGGATCAAAAAATTAAAATACAGGGCTTTACATTATGTAATTTTGGCTAATCAGTTATATAAGAAAGCACCTGATGGCAATTTACTTCGATGTTTAGGGGAATCAGAAGCATATCAAACTTTGAGTGATACTCATCAAGGATTTGTGGAGCTCATCAAGCAGGTCGAAAAATGGAATGGGTTTGAAAAAGACAAATCTATATTGACCTTCAATGGCCAAGGATTGTAATGATTTTTCGAAAGCTTGTGAAGAATGTCAAAAACATGGTTTCAATTCAACAAATCCCCTGCAAGTGAGTTACATTCAATAATAAAGCCATGTCCTTTTAGAGGATGGGCTATTGATTTGATTGGTCAAATACATCCTTCATCATCTAGGGGGCATAAATATATTATAGTGGCTATAGATTATTTTACAAAATGGGTAGAAGCAATCCATATAAAGGATGTAACTCAAGAAGACGTGATTAAGTTCATTCAAGAAAACATAGTTTTCGATTTGGACTTCCTGAATCAATTTCAACTGATCAAGGAACTGTGTTTACAGGCCAAAGAATTAAGAGGTTTGCACAAGAAAATGGAATCAAACTTCTTACTTCAACTCCTTATTATGCGCACAAATGGGCAAGTTGAGCTGTAAATAAAACAATTATTTCTTTGATTAAGAAACATCTTGACCAACGACCTCGAAATTGGCATAAGACTTTAAGTCAGATTTTGTGGGCATATCGAAATTCTCCTCGAGATGCAACAAATTTACACCTTATAAGTTGGTCTATGGTCATGATTCAGTTTTACCAGTTGAAATTCATTTACAATCAATGAGAGTGCAAAGACAATTCGATTTACCCACTCAAGATTATTATAACTTGATGTTGAATTTGAATGATTAGATGAGTTTAGATTAAGAGCCTTAGAATATCATCAGGCAAAAAGAACAAGTTCTCGAATTTATAATCGTAAATTAAAAGTTAAGACTTTTGATGAAGGAGATCTTGTTTGGAAATTGATATTACCTGTTGATAAAAAATCTAAACGATTTGGAAAATGGTCTCCGAATTGGGAAGGACCATTCGAAGTTGAAAAGTATTTTCGAATAATGCGTATTCAATTCGAGAACTATCAGGTGATGATCGAATTATAAGCATAAATGGAAAATATTTAAAACAATACACACCCTTTGCATGAAATCAAGATTGTCTAAAGTATTTGAGTTAATTGGTGACTCCAAAGCACCAATCAAAAAGTGTTTTTACAAAGCATAAATAAGCTAAGTTAAAATGGAGGATTCTTTTTCATGGGCTCATAAAGCCGATTCAAATCTCCATATTGTTTTCAAGACTTTGTCCCTTTGATTAATACTAGTCAAGCTCATTTGATTCACTAGCTCATTTGAAACATACTTCACTCCTTCAATGAGCTCGAGCTTTTTTTTCGAGTTTGGACATCGAAGTCTTGCAAGTATTTTCTTCTAAGACCAGAGCCTTGTCATCTTCTTGAAGTTTTAATTTGCTCTTCAATTTTCTACGTCGTTCTGTAACAGAAGAGTTGAATATTTAGAGCCCCCATGCTTTCTTGAAGTTTTGACATTTTGGTCTTTGAATCCTTCAATTTATCCAACATATCTTCAGTCCAACACGAATTTCAGAAGCTTTTGCAGCATTCGATTGATGCTCTCTCAAAATGTCTGTCACTTTACTGAAAATGTTTTTGAAAGCATCTAGTCCTTTCAATTGAGTGGCAGATAAATCATTTTGACGTGCATAAATTGTTCGAGCTTTTTTGCCCTTGTACTGGTATTCAACGTCCTTCTTGTAGAGATCAAGAAAATCATCAAGGAATAACAAATTCCTTAAGCCTTCAATCAAATCTTCAAGAGATTGGTTGATGGTTGATAAGATCTTGAATCAGATTGAGCAGAGGACATTGAACCTTTGCCTGTCAAGATCCAGAACAGCAAAAGGATTTTCATCCAATACATGCAGGCATTCTTGTAAACTTGAAGGTGTTGGAGATCTGTTGGAAGAACTTGGCATAGATTTTGAAGTGTTCAAAGGAGCACTTTGAGGGGCAGCAACTTTCTCACTTTGAATTTCTGAAGGACTTTGAGGAGTGGCAGTTTCTTTAAATGGAGTTGAAGGGATGTCAACTTTTGATTGATCTTGAGAGGATCCTTGGCCAAAGTAGTTGTCTTAGTCAGATTTTCTGTTTCTTTTTCCCTCAATTGGGAAGACTCAGGGTTAGACTCTTTTTCAACGTTATCCTTTGAACATGGTTCAACTCCTTCCATGGCAGTGCCTTGGACATCACCTTCTTCCTTTTCTTCTTTCGATTCTGATTCTTGTTGAGGATTTTCATCTCTTAGTTTGAGTTGGTGGAGGAGAACTTACACTTTGTTCTTTTTCTACACCCCCTCTTCTTTCGAAGATTCCTCCTGTTCAGATTCATTAGATGTTTGTTTAGTTGTTGATTTCGAAGATGAATTTATAATATGAACCTACATATGGTGAATTTGATAATAAGAATCATATTAAACGAATCTATAAAAATTAAGGAAGGAATTCGAAGATTCCACCTCAATGCCTTCTGGAATTAATAGTTTTCTTTGGCCTTGCCTTTTAGGAGCAATATGTTTCACTCGAAGTGCATAATATTTTCTAGCCACCTATTTGAGATGAGAGGATGGATGAATGGATGGATGAAAATATTTGAATGCTAATAATCAATTTTGACAGGGAAGTTTTACCTGAGAAGCATCAACTTTCTTTTTCTTAACAACCTTTGAAGATCCCATTTCAAATAGGTTTTGATTTGGAAGGAAGTTCAAGATCTTCTTTATTAGCATTTTCATCTTTCTCATCTGAATCCTCATTAGCTTTGGAGCTCTTCGAATCAGAACGAGCTTTAGATCTTCTTCAGCTTTTGGATTGGAAGCAGGAAGAGGAAAGTCTGAAGAATCATCCTCTGATTGAGAATTTTTCTTAAGCTTTACAAATAACGATTCAATTAAAAAAATAAAATAATACAAAAGTTTATTTGGATAATAGATTCGAGGTTAATAATACCTTTGGATCACTATGGGTGGCAGAATCAGAAGTCTCTTGGACTTGTTTTCTTTTGTTTTTTCCAGCAGAGGAAGCTGGTTTGACCTTCTTAATCTTTGAAGCTTCAGGAGAAGCGGAAGACTGTGGGAAATTGAAATAAACAATAATAATCGAAAGAGAATTATTCGAAGTGAAACTACGTTAGACTTTCTTTTCTTGGTAGATTGTTCCTCATCACCAAATTCACTTTCTTCACTGGTATTTGTTTTTTTATTTGAATAACACAAAAAGCAATAAAATTCAACATGTCAAAATCGAAAGACTAGTTCGATTTGAAAGAAGATAAAAAAAAAACTAAGTTTATACCTTTGTCCTTTTTCTTCGAAGTTTCCTTTTCAGATGGAGTTGACATCCTACTTAAACAAGTATCTAAAGGTACTTGAATAGCAGAATAATAGGATGACCACCATTTTTGAAGGAAATTGTACTGTAAAATGAAGGCTCAAGGAACAAGGAGTCAAAGTGGGGGCTGATTTCAGAAAAATGATTGGCCAAGTTATTCATTGTTTCAATCTCAGGAGTTGCTCGTGTGAGTCTCAAATAAAGTATGTCAGTAAATGAATACTTTCTAAGTCTCACACTCTCAAATGTTTTAATGGATAACAAATATAAAAGTCAGAAGATCATTTAAAATGAACAAATAAACTGTCATGTATCTTCTGTTTCATTTCAGATCGTCTGATGAATGCGTTTGCGTCTGAAGAGTGGTTGAGCATCTGAAACTTATATATATTATCTGAAGCCTTGCATTGGAAGCTGAACCTATCCTTGTCAAAGTTGACCATGCTAAGAGACGTTACTGTATTTGAAAGACATCCTACCTGTGGTCTAACCATTTTCAACATCTGTGTCAGAAGAGCTTTCCTACCCTCGTTGAAATGATTTGCACATTTAAGGAAACACTGTTGTTCTGCTCACCTGACGCTGTCTGCGCATGCCTGCTATGAAGCCGCTCAGCACCCTTTAAGGATAAATTAGTCACAAACGTCTTTTGGGACGCATTAATGCTGAGAGACAACGGTTAAAGCTTCTCAATCTATAAATACCTTCATGCAGAGTGAAGTAAAGATAGAGAAGATATCAAGAATTAAAAAGAACTCTTACGCTGTGAAAATCTCTGTCTAAAAATTCTCTCTACACAATTCATTTCCAATTCTGAGTGTTATCTCAGTTGCTTGTACATCTTTGAGTTCATCCTATCATGAGTAATAATTGAGTGAACGGTCTCTATTTTAGCTTAAACAGTTTTGGTTTACTAAGCCTGGAGAGGCTTCTGTTTAAAGAGTACTTGGGTATTACACTTGGATAAGTGTCTGAGAGTGTGAAGAGGCTTGGTGAAAGAAAGAATACTTGTGGTAAGGCCTGAAGAGGCTTGGCAGAAAAGAATACTTGTGGTAGAGCCTGGAGAGGCTTGACAGAAAAGAATACTTGGTTTAGAGCCTAGAGAGGCTTGGTTGACGAAAGAATACTTGTTGTAGAGCCTGAAGAGGTTTGATAGAAAAGAATACTTGTAATTCTTGCAAGAATAGTGGAAAATCCAGTAGGTGGTTTGCCTCTGGGACTGGACGTAGCTCACGGTGATAGTGGGTGAACCAGGATAAATTCTTGGCTAAGTTTTCTTCTATCCCTTACTCTTTGTTATTTAGTTTTGATAATCTAACCGAAGGGATTGAAAGTATTTCTGAAAACTACTTGTTGTGAAAGGGATATTTCAAGTTATCTAAACTTTCCGCTGCTTCTGAACCCGTTTCAGACGAACCAAAACATTTCAGATGATAAAACTTATCATCTGAAACATTTTATAAAGAGGCATTTTCATCCGCTTTTATAAAACATAAAAGTTTCCATAGAAACACTATTCAACCCCCTTCTAGTGTTTCCCTGTGTTTCCTACAGTTGGTACCAGAGCTTATCCTTAGGGTTAACACCTAAATAGTGTTAAGGGACAAAGATCTTGATGGAAGCTTCTACTGGCAACAGACAGTACATTACTGAGGGAGCCTCTATCACCGAAACCCCCAGCATTCAATGGTGTGGATTACCACTATTGGAGGGATCGCATGAAGTTGTTCATTGAGAGCTACAACATTGATGTTTGGGATGTGGTCAATGATGGAGACTTTGTGCCCATGCATACTGGAGTGCCCATACCTAAGGCTGAATGGACCTCAGAGCAGAAGGCTAGAGTTCAGCTAAATGCCAAAGCAAAACTCTATCTGATATGTTCTTTGAATAAATCAGAATACGAGAAGGTTCATGGATGCTCATCTGCCAAGGAGATTTGGGATACACTTGCAGCTGCCCATGAAGGGACCGAGAATGTCAAGCAATTCCAAAATCAGCATACTTATACATCAGTATGAGATGTTCAAGATGGAAGAATTTGAAACCATAGATCAAATGTTTGGGAGGGTTTCAGACCATAACCAATGGACTCAAGTCTTTAGGAAGAACTTTTGAATCTAGAGATAATAACTGAAAAATTCTGAGAAGTATGCCAAAGTCCTGGAGACCCAAAGTTACAACCATTCAAGAGGCCAAAGATCTAAACTCTTTTTAGAACGGAGGAACTATTGGGATCTCTCAAAGTTCATGAGCTTGAACTTGGGGAAGATGACACCAAGAAGAAATCACTGGCATTGAACTCCAAGGTCAGACAGCCCAGGCATGGTAGCCTGAAAGCTATGCAGGCGCAAGACACTTCAAATAGTGATACTGAGTCTGAAGGCTGCTCAGAAGATGATGATCCTGCTCTTCTTAGCAGAAAAATCAAGAAGATGCTGCAAAATAAAGAGAGATTCAGAAAATCTCAACCTTCCACATCTAGGAAAGGTAAGTCAGGTAAAGATTCCTTTAATACCGACAAAGTTACTTGCTTCGAATGTAAACAGCCAGGACACGTGAAGTCTGACTGCCCAAAGCTAAAGAGGCCAACTTTCCAGAAGAAAAACTTCTTTAAGAAAAGGAAAGGGTTGATGGCTACATGGGAAGATCTGGATGACTCCATTTCAGAAGAAGAAGAGGATACTTCAGAAGAAGCCAACTTGTGTCTGATGGCAAGTCTACCATCCTCAGACAGCTCAGACTCTGAGGTAATACCACAAACCTTGCAAGATCAGTATGATGACCTTGTTGAAAGTAGCAGAGAACTCTTCCATGAGTTTAGGGAACTTTCAAGAGCATTTTCTGAAATGTCTGTAGAAAATGAAAAATTACAAATAGAAAATTTTGCTCTGAAGGAAAGGCTACTTCAACAAGATCCGAGTAAGTTTTGAAAATATTGTTAAAAGGCACTGATAATCTAAACATATTATTAGGATCTCATAAACAGGCCTTAGACAAAAGTGGACTAGGTTACTCAGACTCATCTTCTTCTGAGTCATTAATATTTAAAGTGCCAAATAATGGTCCAAAGAAAGGAAATGGGTGTTCCAACTGTGGTAAACCTGGACATGATAGGTCTAAGTGTAGACACAGAAGGAAAGATAAACCCAATGCTAACAAAAGAGGACCCAAGAAGGTATGGGTACCTAAAACTTTGATTGTTCCTGTTGCAGATGTGTTAACAGGACAAAGGATACATCACAAGTGGTACCTGGACAGTGGATGCTCGCGACACATGACGGGAGAAAAGTGTTTGTTCCAAAGCCTTAGAGCTAAGGCTGGAGGAGTGGTCACCTTTGGTGAAATCAACAAGGGAAGATCACTGGCACAGAGACAGTAGGTATGACTCCTCTATCCCTTATCAAAAACGTACTTCTAGTTGAAGGACTACAACACAATCTCTTAAGCATAAGTCAATTATGTGATAGTGGATACATTGTGTCCTTCACCAAAGAAGGTTGCATAGTCAAAAACTCTTCGGATCAAGTCCTTTTCTCTGCTAAGAGACACAATAATGTGTACAAAATTGATCTAGAGGAACTTGCAAGTCAAAATGTGAAGTGCTTCATTTCTATGGAAGATGAAAAACATATTTGGCATAAGAAACTTGGACATGCCAGCTTGAGATTAATCTCAAAGCTAACCAAACACAATCTGGTTAAAGGCTTACCAAAGCTCTCATACAAATCTGATATTTTATGTGAACACTGTCTGAAAGGGAAACAAACCAGAAACTCTTTTAAAAGCAAAAATGTTGTTTCTACTGACAGACCATTAGAACTACTTCACATGGACTTGTTTGTTCCTACTAGAACTGAAAGTCTTAGTAAGAAGAAGTATGGGTTGGTCATTGTTTATGACTATACAAGATTTACATGGGTTATATTCCTCAGAAGCAAAGAGGAAACCTTTGAGAATTTCACAAAGTTCTATAAGAAAGTGCAGAATGAAAAAGGAATCTGCATATCTGCAATCAGAAGTGATCATGGTGGTGAGTTTGAAGACTCAGGCTTTAGAATGTTCTGTGATGAGAATGGGATCTCACACAATTTCTCAGTGGCAAGAACTCCTCAGCAAAATGGGGTAGTTGAGAGAAAGAACAGAAGCTTGCGGGAAATGGGTAGAACCATGCTCATTTCAAACAATTTACCAGGATCCTTCTGGGCAGAAGCTGTTAATACATCATGTTATCTTCAGAAAAGAATTTGTAGAAACACAAGGAAACACTAGAAGGGGGGTTGAATAGTGGTTCTTAATATTTTATGGAAGCTTTTCGCAAACAGTGAGTTTTAAAACCGTTTCAGACAGGTTTAAGGTGCTGTCTGAAGTTTCTTAAGACGGCTTGCTGAAAAAGACTTTTGAAAGGTTTCTTGCTTTAAAATATCAGAACAGTTCTACGACACCCTTTGATTTGAATAAATAAATTAACTAAAGTTAAGGGTAAGAAAACTTAGCCAAGAAATTTATCCTGGTTCACTCACTACCACTGTGAGCTACATCCAGTCCCAATGCCAACTAGCACTTGGATTTTCTCTTAATCTTAACCAAGATTACAAGTATTCTTTTACAGACAAGCCTCTCCAGGCTCAACAACAACACCCAAGTATTCTTTTACAGACAAGCCTCTTCAGGCTCAACAACAACAACCAAGTATTCTTTTACAGACAAGCCTCTCCAGGCTCAACAACAACAACCAAGTATTCTTTTACAGACAAGCCTCTCCAGGCTCAACAACAACACCCTTACAAAGAAGGATAAGTTTAAGCTCTTTAAACTAAACCACTTTTTAAGCTTCAAACAGATAACTGAGGTATGCTCAGGATATTCAAATGTGTGTACAAAGAATCAGAGTGTTTTTTTTAAAGAGTAAGAACTTGCAGCGTGATATTCTCTAAGAATTTCTTGTATTTCGATCACTCTATGTTGATGGTCTTCACAAGGGGTATTTATACCCGGATTTCAGTCTGTTGAAAAACCACCGTTTAGAGATAGCATTAAATGCTATTTAATCCGTTGTGAGACATGCTTCTGTGAGCTCTGATATGTCTGACAAAGTACAACGTAGGTGCTGCTATAAAGCTGCCACCGTTGTTGCTGCGAATGCTGCGTTGCAGAGATTTCCTCAGTGGTGTATGAAATTCAAAAGCATTAGGAAAAACCTCTGTGTTCCTTGCCATAAATGTGCTTGATAAGGTACGTGCAGCAGAGACTCAGAAAATGTCTTCACAAAGCTTCAGCAAGGGTGCCACGTCATTATTTAGACTTCAGACAGCTTCAACTCTTCGGATGGATTGGGCACTTCAGATGGGTTGAAATACTTCAAGGTCTTTTTGTAAGTTCTTGGTGGCTTGCTGAAATCATAGATAAATCATTAAAAGCATATATGTATCTCTGATATATTGTTTTAACCCAATTTTGTTAGTCATTAAAACTTGGGGATTATATTGTCTTAAAACATCATAATTTACTTATGATATTTTTTTTGAGACTCAACAGAATTTTGGTAAGACCAATTCTCAAAAGAACTCCATATGAATTGTGGAAAGGAAGAAAACCCAATCTGAAGGACCATTTGAGCACAATTCTGAACTTGTATCTGAACCTGGATCTTCTCAGACCAAAATTGTTGAGCCTCAGACTGAAAATGTATTCCCTCACATTCGTGATTGGAGATACGAGTCTAATCACCCAAAAGAGAAATTATTGGAGATGCCTCAGAAGGAGTGAAAACTAGGTCAAAATTCAGAAGCATGAACAATATTGCACTTCTCTCTGAAATTAAACCCAAAAAGCTTCGCAAAATGAAGGGTGGATCCTAGCCATGCAGGAAAAGCTAAATCAATTTGCTCAAAGTGATGTCTGGACACTTGTGCCTAAACCCCATGGGAAATCCATTATAGGAACCAAATGGGTATACAGAAACAAGCTGTCAGAAGAAGGTAAAGTGGTTAGAAACAAGGCAAGAGTTGTTACTCAAGGCTACAATTAGCAAGAAGGTATTGACTTTACTGAAACCTTTGCTCCAGTAGCTAGACTTGAAGCAATTAGAGTTTTACTCTCTTATGCAGTAAATAATGGCATCACCCTATATCAGATGGATGTCAAGAGTGCCTTTCTCAATGGTTTTATTGAGGAAGAGGTCTATGTTAGACAACCACCAGGCTTTGAAGACATTACTTTTCCTGAACATGTATACAAACTGAAAAAGGCTCTCTATGGTCTGAAACAAGCCCCAAGAGCTTAGTATGACAGACTAAGCAATTTTTTAATTAAAAATGGTTTTGAAAGAGGAAAAGTAGATACAACTCTTTTCAGAAAAATGTCTAACAAGATTTCATTCTTGTTCAGATATATGTGGATGACATTATTTTTGGTTCTACTGACTCTTCATTATGCAAGGAATTTTCTGAGCTTATGCAATCTGAGTTTGAAATGAGCATGATGGGAGAACTTAAGTTCTTTCTGGGACTTCAGATGAAGCAACAATCTGACTGTATATGGATCTATCAGGAGAAATATACAAAAGAAATGCTTAATAAGTTTAACATGCATGATTGCTCGCCCATGACAACTCCTATGCATCCTTCAAGTGTTCTAAACAAGGATGAAGGGGAAGAACCAGTAAATCAAACTTTGTACAGAGGAATGATTGGATCATTACTATATTTAACGGCTAGCAGACCCGATATCATGTTCAGTGTTTGTGTCTGTGCTAGATTTCAATCAGATCCAAGAATCACTCATTACAAAGCTGTGAAGAGAATATTTAGATACTTGAAAGGTACTACTAATCTTGGTCTTTGCTATAAAAAGAGTAAGGATTGCAGGTTAGTTGGATTTTGTGATGTTGATTTTGCTGGAGATAGAACTGAAAGAAAATCAACAAGTGGAGGATGTCATTTCATTGGTGATAACATGATAAGCTGGTCCAGCAAAAGGCAAAGCACCATAGCACTCTCAACAACAGAAGCTGAGTACATTACAGCTGCCAGTTGTTGTTCACAACTGTTATGGGTGAAGTATCAGTTAGAAGATTTTAACATTAATTTATCTTGCATTCCTGTAATGTGTGATAATATTAGTGCTATTAATCTGTCTAAGAACCCCATTCAACATTCTAGGGCAAAGCATATAGAGATCAAGCATCATTTCATTAGAGACTATGTTCAGAAAGGAGTTTTTGATATACAGTTCGTTGATACTGATCATCAATGGGCTGATATATTCACAAAGCCTCTAGCTGAAGATATATTTAAGTTCATTAGAGATAATTTGAATATATTGGCTTTGTCTGAATAGCACGTGCTCAGTTCCTGATAACATGCATCTGAATATGTTTCGTCTGAACATTCATCTGAACATGCATCATCTAATTGATTAATGTGTGTCTGAAGCACTAAGTCTGATGACATGGCAAGATCAAATGTTTGGGTTTCTCACTCTCTGAGCAGCTGCTCATTGCACACTTGCACGATATTCAAGACTGCAACCGCCATCATAAAGGTGTCTTACGGCTATTTAAGGAGAAGGCTGAACCATTTTTGAAAGATACGCTTTTCTCTCACTTCTCTGAAAAATTGTTCAAGGGTTTCTTGCATTCTAGGTTTTCTCTCTGTATCTTCACCTTCTTCATTGCAAGTTTCTCATGGCACGCAAGAAGGAGACTGAGTCTGCTGGAGGTCAAACTGTTCCATCTAAGACCATCGACCTTGATGAACTTAGTGCTTGGGGTATAAACCTCTATGACAACTTTGATGCTGCTGGATGGACCAACTTCTTCTTAGCAACTGACTGTGCTTGGCACGAACAAAGTGTCATTGAATTCTGGAGAAACGCTAGGGATATCTCTGCGAAAGATGGCTCTTTCCAAGCCCTAGAAACCACTGTGCTGGGAACAAAGATTCTGGTCGATTCAAGTACAATAGCAAATGCAACCGATGTTCCAAATGAAGGAGAAATGTTCTCACCTGGTTGGGAAGGAAGAAACGGTGGCATTCACAAGTTTAATAAGAAGCTCTATGGTTCGAAAGATGTAGCTAATTTGGATAGTTCGAAAATGCTTCCTCAAGCAAGGATTCTCCATGCCATTCTGGGCTGCTGTGTTCTACCAAAGACTGACAGTGGGAATCATGTCTCAGAACTGGAAAGATTTTGTGTGATTCACCTGCTGGACAAGAAAGCTCTAAACTATTCCCATAGAAAGGCTCCTTGATCACAAGGGCCCGTCTCTTTTCTCTATTTCTAATATCAAGAAGATGAGAATAAGTGTAAAGAAGCTTTCACCAGAAAAGACAATACTGGAGGAAGCTGTATCTGATAAAGCAGCAAGAACTGGAAGGAATGCTCTAGACATCTTGCAAGAAGAAATGCAAGGAGATGTACATCGTTCTGAATTTGAGTCATCTTCAACACCTGTGAAGACTCAGAAAAAGAAGAGGTCAAGACCTCAGACTAAGGAGGGTATGTCTGAAGAAGAATCTACCCTCAGACAGTCTGAACCTGCTCAGGATGAAACTAATGTTGTTCCTGAAAATATGGATCAAACTGGAGAAGGTACAATCATTGCTACTCAGTCTACTTCGCAATTAGAAGGTCAGGCAAAGGACAACATTGTGGTATCTGAGACCACTGAACCCATTCAGGCTATACCTCTAGCTGCCAGTATTCCTGAAGCTGATCTCAATAAAATTGTTGAAGAAATTGAACAAACAGAAAGAAGAATGAAGGAGGAGCAAGAGAAACAAGATCATGCTCTTGCTATTTCAGAACAACAAGCTATTTCTAAGGAGGAAGAAAGGCAAAAGAAAGAGGAGCAGGAGAAGCAAGATTATGCTATTGCTATTGCTGCACAACAAGCTTATCTTAAAGATGAAAAGTTGGAGCAAGCTTCTAGGCTCAAAAGAAGAAGACAAAGTGCTCATAAAAGGAGAGGTGCTAAGAAGATTAGGCTGCTTGAACCTATGATTCAGGCTTCACCTATCAGAACTAGGAGAAGCATACAAGAGGCTGAAGTTGTCAAGTTCCAGGAAATGGCAGAAAAGCAAAGGAAGAAGGCTCTGGAGGTGTTGCATCAGAAGAAGAAAGCTGCTAAAGAGACTCAGGCACCTATCAAAGACCTAGGGCACTTCTTGATAATGTGTCTAATTCAGAAGATGAAGCTACACCTGCTCAGCTGAGTATGCAAAATTCTGAACCTATTCCCCCACTTGCACCTGAACCAGAACTAGAACTAAAACCTTCACCACCTCAAACTTCAGTAGATTCTCAAACTATGGATGATGAGGATTCTGACTGCATATGGTTTGGAGGAAATATCTCTAAAGCAATTTTGCTGAAAGCCAAGACCAGAGACTACTCCAGGAAACCATCTCAGGATCTTGCATTGAGTTTTCAGAATGAACAACAAATGTTGTGGGCTACTGAAGTGCCACACAGATTCTAGAATGTTCCTGTGAATGAAAGGCCTAGAGTGCCTATCTTTCCGAATCTTTTTGAAGAGCTTGGTTACTTCAGAGACTATCCACCTCTACAGCTCCATGATCTATCAAAGTTTGAGCTGGAAACCTCTTCAGAGGCAGAAATGAGAAGGAGCAGAAGAGGAGGACGTGTAGCCGATGCCCTTGAGAAGATTCGCAGTGGGGCTGTTAAAGCTCAGCTCAAGTGGAATTTGTTGAACCCATTCACTAATGATATAATGATGTTTTCATATGAAGACTGGACTGTGGTTAGAAAGTTATGTCTTGAATCTGAGTTGGTAGAACTTCAATGTCAAAAGCTCTTTGGTCTAAGAGGATTCATCCCACCTTCAAGTATCCATATCAAATCCTACACGGAGATCAAGGTATGCCCTGATGCAATCATACCTAAGTTACCTTATGCTGATGAGTTTAAACTGAAGAGGAAACAAAAGGTTATAGCATCATATTCAGATAAGGGACCCAAAGTCTTATCTAATGAGGAGTGGGCGCTCTTAGCTGAAGAAGTCGCTATAGAAGGAGGCATGGATCATTCTCTGTATAATTCTATGTGGGACTACCACTGGAATCTTGTAGAAAAAGACGAAAGCTGCTCAGGCACGAAATGGGATGATGCTGACTCAATGGTCAAGGTTGGGAAGAATACTACTCTTGAAACTCCAACTGGGAAGTCATGAAGTATGTTATTGATCAACCACGGTTTGTCAAAGTGACTGATGCCAGAAAGTTCAACCTTCCTACTGGGTTTAACTTTTTCAAATACTATGGCAAGCAACTCACCTTAGTATTCTATGAAGAAAACTTGGAAGAAGAACTGAGTGCCCTGACAGAGGAGATTTTTGTTCTAAAAGCTCAAAATGCAGAATTAATTCAGAAGACAGAACACATTCTTGAGGTCCAACAGCAAATCAGGACCGGTCAGTCTGAGCTACAGGATGCAATGATTGTGGCATTAGAGGAACACAAGCTCGCTATGCAACACATGATGGAGCAAGCTATCCAGAGACTTAAACCTAGTTCATGATGCTGCTGCCATTAGACTTGCTTTAGACTGCATTATTTTGTGTTATACAATGCTATTGTGTTTGAAATCTGTTGTGTCTTGTGTTGTTGCTCGTTATCATGTTTGTTTGAAATCATGATTATTCGTTTTTTGCTATCCTTTTGAATTGATGACAAAAGGGGGAGTATTATCTATTATATTATCTGTGTGAGCTAACAAACTTTATCTGAAAAAGAGTGAATAAAGATTGCAAGGATGAACAGAATATACACTTCAGATCATAATGAACATAACTTCAATATATGACGCAGAACTCAGGGGGAGACTTGCAGAACCCAGGGGGAGTTTTTGGTTGAGGGGGAATTATTATCTAACCCTAAAACTTTTTCAGATTCTCTCACACATTTATATTTGTCATCATTAAAAAGGGGGAGATTTTTGAGTCTCAAATAAAGTATGTCAGTAAATGAATACTTTCTAAAGTCTCATACTCTCAAATGTTTTAATGGATAACAAATATAAAAGTCAGAAGATCATTTAAAATGAACAAATAAACTGTCATGTATCTTCTGTTTTGTTTCAGATCATCTGATGAATGCGTTTGCGTCTGAAGAGTGGTTGAGCATCTGAAGACTTATATATATTATCTGAAGCCTTGCATTGGAACCTGAACCTATCCTTGTCAAAGTTGACCATGCTAAGAGACGTTACTATATTTGAAAGACATCCTACCTGTGGTCTAACCATTTTGAACATCTGTGTCAGAAGAGCTTTCCTACCTCGTTGAAATGATTTGCACATTTAAGGAAACGCTGCTGTTCTGCTCACCTGACGTTGTCTGCGCATGCCTGCTATGAAGCCGCTCAGCACCCTTTTGATGGATTCCTGGAAAGTGTACCAAAAGTCCAGCAGTTATAGAGTAAGTAAGATATCGTATCCACAGGGAGCGGTTTTAATTTGTAAAGTGATAGTGATTGTATTTCCAATGAAAACGGTTTATAAAATGGTTTGGTTGTATTCAGAATAATAAATAATAAAAATAATAAAAGCAGATAAACACGAGGACAGAATAATATTTTGGATTAGGATTTGACTTCGCTTCATCTCCCCCCTTGTGTATGCGAATCCCTTCCTTTAATCATGATCATACTCGTAAGCACCTTAGTATTGTCTAACTACAATAATTATAAGGCATGCCTGGTAATTATCGTACCCGCAAATTCCCCTATAACACCATAATTAAATGTCTGAAACTATTCTCTACAGGCATTCAAAGTGGCTTGGCGACCCCGAACATTCCCCGTATTTTGTAACTGACACTATCCTCTTAATCATACTTTCACATAAAGCAACTATGAAGGGGTGTGTCACTCACTGAACCTTCAATCGTTAGAATACAATCTTGATACTACGATACGATTAAAACGAGTACCTTTAGCAATCGGAGATTAAGCTTCATAGACATCTCTATGCTCACCTAACTCTAATACTAGCCGGAGTTCCACTTTTTGTATCCAGAGCACTAGCCTACCACCCCGGCGCACGCGCGGAGGTGATGCATTACAAACAGCATAAAGATACCGATAAATTACAAATAGAGAATCATAATTAAGAAGAAGAGAATTTTATATGCACAAGGGGATTGAATCCATTACATCAGATCCTACTGGAGAGCTTAGCTACTCATGGTAGCCATTACAAACCACTGAGAAATCTGTCACCTTTCTCAATCTTAGAACTACTCTCTCTCTGTATCTGTGTGTCTGTGACCTATGAAAAGGCCTCTATTTATAGAGTTGGAAAACCCTAATTCTCCTCCAAGAAGTCAATCTGGATCTAGGTTAAGAGCCTGCTGCGTAACATGCGCTTTATGTGCGCTTAGCGCGTATGAAGCCTATTCAATCTGTTGCTACGCTCCACGTGCGCTTAGCGCAGGTGGAGCCTGATCAATCTGGATCTGCGCTCCACGTGCGCTTAGCGCGTGTGGAGCATGTTACGCGCTGCAGCTTTCCTTCAAATCTTGATCTAACTTCTGGATCTCTTTCTGATCTTATCTGGTTTTCCTTTATCCCTTTATCTGAGCTGTTTTTGTATTTATTTAATTTGAATTTAATTGAAGAGGTTATCCACAAGATTCTCTAATTATCTCCTCTTTATTTGAATTCTGAATCTGCAACAACCTCCTTTCTGATGCTATTTTCTCTATCATTCCAAATCTCCTGTAAATCTGCATAAAATAACAGATTTCTATTCAAAATAGAATCATATTCAAATTTGAACTAAATAATTACAAATATTGTAAATATTAATAAAAAGGGATATTTTGGGGCATAAATTACTATTTTAACCTTGATAAGTGTAAAAAAACTATATGAAAATAACGCTAATTTTACACTTATCACCTTTAAGGATAAAGGAGTCACAACATCTTCTGGGACGCATTTAATGCTGAGAGACAGCGGTTAAAGCTTCTCAATCTATAAATACCTTCATGCAGAGTGAAGTAAAGATAGAGAAGATATCAAGAATTAAAAAGAACTCTTACGCTGTGAAAATCTCTGTACACAATTCATTTCAAATTCTGAGTGTTATCTCAGTTGCTTTTTCATCTTTGAGTTCATCCTATCGTGAGTGATAGTTGAGTGAACGCTCTCTGTTTTAGCTTAAACAGTTTGGTTTACTAAGCCTGGAGAGGCTTTCTGTTTAAAGAATACTTAGGTATTACACTTGGATAAGTGTTTGAGAGCCTGAAGAGGCTTGGTGAAAGAAAGAATACTTGTGGTAGAGCCTGAAGAGGCTTGACAGAAAAGAATACTTGTGGTAGAGCCTGAAGAGGCTTGACAGAAAAGAATACTTGTGGTAGAGCCTGAAGAGGCTTGACAGAAAAGATTACTTGTGGTAGAGCCTGGAGAGGCTTGACAGAAAAGAATACTTGGTTTAGAGCCTGGAGAGGCTTGGTTGACGAAAGAATACTTGTTTTAGAGCCTGAAGAGGCTTGATAGAAAAGAATACTTGTAATTCTTGCAAGAATAGTGGAAATCCAGTGGTGGTTTGCCTCTGGGACTGGACGTAGCTCACGGTGATAGTGGGTGAACCAGGATAAATTCTTAGCTAAGTTTTCTTCTATCCCTTACTCTTTGTTAATTTAGTTTTGATAATCTAACCGAAGGGATTGAAAAGTATTTCTGAAAACTACCTGTTTGTGAAAAGGATATTTCAAGTTATCTAAACTTCCGCTGCTTCTGAACCCGTTTCAGATGAACCAAAACATTTCAGACGATAAAACTTATCATCTGAACATTTTATAAAGAGAATTTTCATCCGCTTTTATAAAACATAAAAAGTTTCCATAGAAACACTATTCAACCCCTCTTCTAGTGTTTCCCTGTGTTTCCTACAGCTCGTTCTCGAATGACATCTTCAGCATAACGACTCATTGGAGTAGGACGAAACTGAGAGAAACCAAACTGTCTTGCCACTAAGTTTGGCTGGTAAGAATATGCTTTTATATCTTTCATTGAAAAGCCAAAGAAAAGGAGACCCCAAGTTAGGAACTCTTCCCACACATCAAGGCTTTCAGCCTGATCACCAGGGAAGTCACAAGGAAATTTTCTTGTGAACCAAGTGGGTCCACGAGATCGAGAGGCAAAAGGGGCAAGAGAAGGTTTATGTTTGGTAAGGCCAAGAAAAAGTGAGAAGTAATTTTTGAAAGAAGCAAAATGATCCCTCTTCCAAGATGTGGGAGTATAAAAGGATAATCGAAATCCTTCAATCGAATCAGGGAGTTTAGAAGTTTTGGGCTCAACACTGGTAAAGTTTTCTTTGAAAATGGCATTGAGCCATAATTGTAGGAGCAAAAAAGGACCACTCAAAAATCTCAAAGGTTCAGGTTTTCGAAGGGTTGAGACAACTTCATCTAAACAGTCATAAAGGCTACCGAAGAGAAAACGAGTAAAATTGATTCAAATTTTTCTTTGAGATAAAGCAATAGCAATATTCAAAAGGGATTTTGGAATTTGAAGAGAACGGGAACAAAAGACAAAACCAGAAAGCCAAAGCATCAAGAAAGCTATGTGTTCAGTTCGAGATACTGGACCAGTAACTTTATTTTTATTTTGGATATAAAGAGCATGGGTGAACTTGGTCCAATTTGGTTCTAAGTCTTTGTCTATTACAAAATCTGAAGGAATGAAGAATTCACCTTCAGGCTTAACACCTGCTATTGCAGCTAAATCAAACAGAGTGGGTGTGATCATGCCATAAGGAAGATGAAAAGTATGAGTGTTTGGATCCCAGAAAAAGCAAGAGGCAATCAAAAGTACAGGGTCATATGAAAGCTCATATCTACTTAATTGGATCAAGTCATAAATTCCTAACTTTTTCCAATGGTTGCCCTTACTAGCTTCTACCCTATTCAACCAACTCAAATAAGCATTTTTCTTAATAGGAGGGACAGTTCGAAAAATGGAAACAATGTTTGGAAGAAAATATGTTCTAATAGGATTTTGGAAAGCATGCAGTTTATTATCAGGAGGACAAGGGAAGAAACTATTATACTTATTGAGCTTGGCAGGTCGAAAATAAGGTCCCAGAAAGCAATGGTCCTTGTTTTGAATCGAAAAAGGAATTAAGGACTAGCTTCTCCATATAGGAAGATTTTCAAAATCTTCTACTGGCTCAAGGACATAGTTGATGTTGTCCAATCCAATTAATTTCCCCTTGATGAATGCCTTTGGAACTGGTTCAGAACGCGCAGAAGTATCTTGACAAGCCATTTAAAAGATTTCTGAAATATCAAAAGAAAATAAAGTTAAAATTGAGGACTTGAGAAAGAAAAGGTATTTCAGAAGAAGAATAGAACAATCTTAAAAAAGATTAAAAGATTTTGAAAGAAAGAGTGTACTTGTGGGAAAAGATTTTTCATTTTTAACAGAATTCTGGCAATGTTTGAAAAAGAAAAGCTTTGTTGAGTGAAAGATCCATCATTTAGGGCAAAAGATTTTGTTGCTCAAAGAGAAATACTCTTTGCAAATGTAAGAAAATGTTGCAATAGAGAGAGCTATTAAAATCAAGAATGAGAACAAAATGAGTTGGTGAAGTCTCTTACCTTGAAGAAATGAAGCTGAATAGCGCAGAAATCACAGCATAAACGCGATGCGAAGAAGAAGATGAACAGTGCAGAGAAACGCGCGAGCAAAGAAGAAGGAAAGCTTACTTGCAGTTTTGAAGAAAGAGAAAACGTGGAGCTTTAGGTAACTGTTCACATTCCTTTTTTATAGCTAAAAGTTAGTGGGCTCAGTCAGTTACAAAAAGTGGTAACTGCAATTTTAAAAGTGGCGCGCAGTAATGAGCCAACAACAAAAAAAAAACTGCTGTTGCCAATTTTATTCTATTCAAAACGAAAAGGAGTTTAGAATTGAAAGAAGCTGTTGTTCAATAAATTCCTCGAGTTATTAAAATATTAGTTTCTTCTGAAGCTGTTATTCCTCGAAACTAATATTTTAAGGGGGCATTTGTTGATTTCATCTGAAGAAAACTTCCCTGGGTTCTGCCAGATTGATGATGAAATGCTCGGTGCAAGTGGGAGACAAGTTGGTGAATGATAGCTAGAGTAAGTGAATAATTCAAAGTAATGGACAAATGCATTAGGTAATTGATCAATAAGTCCATTTGGGGACAAAACATATTAGTCATGGCTGAGTGATCATCTTTGGAATGACATCTTTTCCCTTCTTATATAGGAGGGCTTGTTAGGGAGAATATCATCCAAGTTGTAGTAGAAATTACTAAGAGTTTCATGTACTTTTGTTCATATTTTTGTAAAGTCTTCATGGAAGGCTAAGTTTGTATTCAATTCAAGGAGTCAAGCTTATTTTCATCTTGGTTTTGAGGTTTGATCTTCATTTAATTTACATGTTCATTGAATTACATTTACCTTGCTTTTCTACTCCACTTGCTTCAATTTCATGTTTCTTTAATCTAAGCTTGATTGGTGTTGGGGAGAAATTTACAAATTTACTAAGTTATTACAATATTAGTATCTTCGAATTCGAAGTATACACTCAATATTAGTATCTTTTTTGAATTCGAAATAGTAAGGCATTTTGTCATATGTATTCGAAAGGGATACAAGTTTCTGATTAGGTGCCTATTCGAATTCGAAAAGTATTTTAAATGTGAAAGAGAAAGGAGTTCTATATCAAAAAGATCTGAAGAATAAAAGAGATTAAAAAAGTACAAGCCTTTTATTCATGAACAAATGGTGTTCGAATAACATTACATATTCGAATAGAAAAATACATAAAGAAAGGTAAAGTACATGAAAATAAAAGCTATTCTAAATCTTCAGAGAACTTGACTCATGTCTTCCCAGATCTTTAGAGAACTTGACTCTGCCTAATGTCCTTTATTTGACCCATTTCTTCCCCCTCTACTCCCACAAGCTTTGATTGAACCAACAAAGCAAGGGCATTATGTAGCTTTGATTGTATGACCCTGCAGTTCAAATCAAAAGTAAGAAAGACGGGGTGAAGACGAATTGAGATGCTAATTGGCTATTATGATCAACCTAAATCAATCCTTAATAAGGATTGGAGAAGCTTATAGCTTTGTCTATTCCGACATCCTCATCAAAGATGAAATCAAGAAAGATCAGGTTGCTCGTAATAGCCAAAGAAAGAAACTTCTTCATTGTAAACAGAGAAATGGTTGAAGAAGAAGACTGAATGAAGAACGCCAAAGCCAATGGAGTATTTATACTGATAAGACTGGACGGTGCCATTAATGTGCCTACAGGATGATCCAATCAGTTTGGGAGTCAAAACCCACGTGTGGTCGGTGGTCAAGTTCAACATTGAATTGACCAATTAAGATTTTAAACACGTGAAACTTAAGGAAAATTAATCAGTCAATGTTTGGTTAAATTTCCTGATATGGGTTTACAGTTAATCAAAATTGAAAGCTTGTTCGATTTTGAAAGGAATCCAATAACGTAGAAGAATTCATGAAAACAGAAGCGGTTACTGAAAGTCACTTCGAAGGAAATTTGAATTTCAAACAAGACGGTTACTGGAAGATCATTCAGAAAATATTCAAATTTCAAATGGAGCAATTATTGGAAGATTGTTCAGAGAGCGTTCAAATTTCAAACAAGCAGTTAGTGAATGTTGCTGTTTGAAGACAGGTGTCAAAATATCAAGCAGACAGTTATTTGAAGGTTGAAGAATGCTGCTGATTTGAACGCGTGGCATACTTAGAAATTTGACACGTAATTTAGGCTTGTAAACGTGTCAAAATCTGGTTAAGTGTCTGTTAGAATAGAAGTCTATAAATAGGTCAAAATACGATGTAACAAAGGCTGGATTCTCATTTACTGAAACTTCTCTGAAAACACCCAAACGTCTAACATTTCAAACGACTAAGAGGTTAATAAAGAGAGTGCCCAGTATGTGTATCCATACCATCTTTCAATTAATGTCATTTACAATTCAGTCATTTTCTTTTCTTTGATTTATATTCTGTCCTTTACATTTCTGCATCTTTTTCTTTGATTTGTTTAAATTTTGCATTTACTTTTCAGCAAACTTTTCTTTCTTTTATTTAAATTCTGCAATTTCAATTCTTGCACTTTGTCCTTTAAACTTTCATTTCTTTGAAATTCTGTTTATCTTTCAAAACTGATTTTCGAAGATACCTTTTTTCTTGAAGAAGTAATTGATTCAAAATTCTACTACTCATTGAATGCATTTTTCTAAATAAGCCTGATTTTAAAAAGAACCTTTAGAGGATTCAGATTCTAGTCCAGATTGTACTTTTAGAATCAAGAGAGTTTTTTATTTTAATTGAAAATTTTCACAACAAACAATTGGTTAACATGTTTTGGTTATGAAATTTGTTATTGATGTATGTTGTACTCTTGATTGGTTAATCATCATGCAACAATTAAAAAGCATAGAGTAAATAATTAAATTTAAGGTTTTCATATAATTATTTACTTCAATTGGGTTCTGATTATAAAATTGATTCAGATCTAACATAAGATTTGGTGGTTATTTGATCTTGTTAATCTTAATTAATTGAATTCTGGAAATTATTTCAATGGTGAATTAAGGGATCATTGTAGGGGTTCCACATGATTCTAAGTTGATAGATTTAATCTCTTGATTGCATGTTATTAATAACCAATGATTAACCATAAAAATAGCCTCTAAATTCCTTGGGTTGATTTGGTCTTGAATTGATTCAACCTTTGCTTTTAACTTGATCTTTTGTTTTCTTTAGTTTATTCCAATCAATCAAACCCACCGTAAAAGAAGGATTAATTTGAGTGGATCTTCAAGGTCCGACCCGGTTTGTACCATTCTACTACAAGTAGTTTGCAGATCGGAGAATTATAATTATAATTTTGTGTAGGCTCGACAACTATCATTGGTTTCAAAAATATTTGTTTTTCAGTCGATAAAATCTTTTTATTTTTAAAATTAAGTTAATCAAATTATGTCATTAGAGAGTTGTCCAATAATTAATAAAAATTGATGATATGACTTATATAATGACATGATTCATACCTTATTTTATTATATAAAGGGCTGCCTAAATTTTATATATATATATATATATATATATTATATCCAATTCGAATTATGTATATTTTCTGCAATTAATACTTAGCGACGGTAGGTCGTTGCTACATTAAAAACAAAATTTAAATTTTGCGCACGCTAATGAGTTTTAAACGTAGCGACGACCAGTTGCATGCGTAAAAAACCCTTCCCCCTTCCTCTGCCTCCATTTTCATCCTCCTCCTCCTCCTCCTCCTCCCGCCCTTTTTCTCCCCTACGGCCGCCCCTTTGTTTTTGTCCCTCTCTCTTTTTATTTTAAAAAACTCACTGATTAAAAAGTTACCCTCCTTCATATAGGATCGTTTTGAACCGACCTAAAATCAAAATATTTTCCTGTAGGTGACTTTAGAGCTCATTCTATGTTTTTTCCTTTTGCGACGCCGCAACTAGTAACTTTTATGGTTTTTATTTATTTATTTATAATTAATAGTTTATTTATTTTATTAGTTTATTAATGTGATATATGTATTAGGTTATTAGTTTTAAATATTGCTTTAGTAGGTATCTTGTTTATTAGTTTTATTAGTATATTACTAATTAGTATATTAGTAATTATTTAATTTATATATTAGTTATTAGTTTTATTAGTAATTAGTATATTAGTAATTATTTAATTTATTAGTATATTAGTAATTAGTAATTAGTAATTAGTATATTAGTAATATTTAATTTATTACTATATTAGTAATTTTAACTTGTATAATTATTTAATTTATATAATGTCTATAGTTTATAGGAAAAAAATTAATGCCTAGGATGCGTGGTAGAGGTGGAGAGAAGATTCCACCGAGTAGAGGGAGGTCCATCCCTTCGGGCGAGCTACGTGCACGGGTAGCTCGCGCGATGCAGGAGAGGGCCAACCTCTCTCACTCTGATCAGATGTCGAAGCATCCATCTACTTCAGCGGCTTTGGCGGCCGCCATCTAGTCTTCTTCTTCTTCCTCCCCTCCACCTTCTACTCCAAAGTTCGATGGAATGAGGTTCATCCTGACACCGAGATTAGTTTAGATGCCTCTAGTGGAGGAGGACGTTGTGCCCGAGCTAGACGCTAAAGGTCGAGTTATTATCAGACCATTTGGCAAAGGGTGAGTTTGTTTATCTTTTTCCTTCTTTAGAATTGATATTAATATAACATCTTTAATTGTTTTAACTGTTAATATTGAATATTTTATTTTGTAGTTGGGTGCCAAACAACCCACCTATCGCAGCCATTGGTCATGCGATACGTTCTCAGTTCCGGGGTCCTCACTACCTTTGGGAAGTCACACTGAAGGATGTATGGGACAGATGGTGGGAATTAAGAGTTCACGGTATGTATAAACAAACACTCTTCTGTATTATGTTTCTATTTGTTGTTAAAATAATTAATTTGTGTAATTTTTTGTGTAGGCTTGACAGCTTGGGCCGGAGGTCGAGCCCGACGAGTTCTTCATTGCCATCAACCTATGTAAGTGTTTTTTTTATAAGTGTTTTTTTATATAATTTCATATTTATGCAATTGAATATATAACTAACTAATTTTACTTTTACCTCAACAGACAAATTACAAGTACCGCCTGAGGGAGGTGGAGTAACAGATGGGGGACACCTCCATGACTGATGCCTCCACCAACCTAGAGATTTGGAGGAATGTTGCGGTGGCAAGACCCGAGGTCGTTGTTATGGCATCGGGGACTTGGCAACCAACATTCGTCCAGGTGTGACCAGCCTCACTCAGGAGTCTCAGGCTCATACCAGCGGGAGTACTAACGGGTCCGGGTTACGACATTCAACTGAGGAGGTGCTGCGCCAGGAAGTAAATGAAGCAAGGCAAGAGTCTCGCCAGGCTATAGCGAAGGCTGCACAGTTGGAGGATGAGTTAGGATGAGTCTGACGATAGATGCAACAGTTGTTGGAGGCTCAGGCTTCTTAGACTGCAACTTAGGCTTAGCCTCAGCCACACCCCCACTATGATGCCGCCCTGGATGACCATCCGATGGATGAGGAGGAGGAGCCGACCCCACCGCAGCACCAATGTCGCCGCCGCCATTGATTTTTTTTCATTATGTTTTTTTTATAGTTTAATTGTATTATGTTTGAACAAATTATGTATATATATTTTATATATATATGTTTTCTTCTGTCGATGTGTTTATATAGTATTTAGTATTGTTTTTATAATTTTAAAATTAATAAATAATAAACCCTAAACCCTAAATATTAAAATAAATAATAAATTTATTTTCTTTTAAATGAATTATCTTTAGAGACAGCCTTGGCCGTCACTAAGGTCGTTGCTAGATAAAAAAAATAAAACAGTAATACGTAGCGACGTCCATGTTTTTAGAGACGGTTGTAGCGACGGCGTGGCCGTTTCTACGTAGCGACGACATGGTCGTCTCTACATAGCGGCGGCGTGGTTTGCTCGTCGCTACTGCATTTACGATAAGTTTTATAGCGACGTCCACATGGTCGTGTTTATGTTGTCGCTACGTAGCCTGTAGCGATGGCCTTTCGCTTGTAGCAACGACCGTCGCTAATTTGCGTTTTTCTTGTAGTGCAACACATGAAAAATTGTTGGAGTGAAGAATCTGTTGGCTCTTCATAAGCAGTCCATATGAATTTTTAATCATTTTCGCATCATAATTGAAACGGGATGACTGATAAGTGTAAAATTAATGTTATTTTCATATAGTTTTTATTACACTTATCAAGGTTAAAATAGTAATTTATGCCCCAAAATATCCCTTTTTATTAATAATTACAATATTTGTATTTATTTGGTTCAAATTTGAATATGATGTTATTTTGAATAGAAATCTGTTATTTTATGCAGATTTACAGAAGATTTCGAAAAAGAGAGAAAATAGCATCAGAAAGGAGGTTGTTGCAGATTCAAATTCAGATAAAGAGGAGATAATCAGAGAATCTTGTAGATAACCTCTTCAATTCAATTTCAAATTAAATAAATACAAAAATAATTCGGATAAAGGAAAATCAGATAAGATCAGAAAGAGATCCAGAGGTTAGATCCAGATTTGAAGGAAAGTTGCAGCGTGTAACACGCTCCATACGCGCTATGCGCATGTGGAGCGCAGATCCAGATTAATCAGGCTCCACTTGCGCTAAGCGCACGTGGAGCGCAGCAGCCGATTAACTAGGCTTCACACACGCTAAGTGCGCATGAAGCGCATCTCCTGATTGGATAGGCTTCGCGCAAGTGACATCAATTTATGAAAAGGCAGCTCCTGATTGGATAAGCTTCACGCAAGTGACATCACAACCTGATCTCTTCCAATTTGAATAGGGTCTTCCAACTCTATAAATAGAGCCCTTTGCATAGGTCACAGACACACAGATACAGGGAGAGAGAGTAGTTCTAGGATTGAGAAAGGTGACAGATTTCTCAGTGGTTTGTAATGGCTACTATGAGTAGCTAAGCTCTCCAGTAGGATTTGATGTAGTGGATTCAATCCCCTTGTGTATATAGAATTCTCTTTCTTTTAAATTATGATTCTCTATTTGTAATTTATCGGTATCTTTATGCTGTTTGTAATGCATCACCTCTGCGCGTGCGCCGGAGTGGTAGGCTAGTGCTCTGGATACAAAAAGTGGAACTCCGGCTAGTAGCAGAGTTAGGTGAGCATGGAGCTGTCTATGAAGCTTAATATCGGATTGCTGAAGATACTCGGTTTAGTCATATCATAGTATAAGGATTGTATTCTAACGATTGAAGGTTCAGTGAGTGACACACCCCTTCATAGGTGCCTTATATGAAAGTATGACTAAATCGATAGCGTTGATTGCAAAATACGGGGAATGTTCGGGGTCGCCAAGCCACTTTGAATGCCTGAGGAGAATAGCTTTTAGCGTTTAATTATGATGTTATAGGGGAATTTGCGGGTACGATAATTACCAGGCATGCCTTATAATTATTTTAATTAAACAATGCTAAGGTGATTACGAGTATGATCATAATTAAGGGAAGGGATTCGCATACACAAGGGGGGAGATAAAACGAAGTCAAATCCTAGTCCGAAATATTACTCTCCTCGTATTTATCTGTTTGGTTTTATTTTATTTTATTTTATTTATTATTTTGAAAACAACCAAACCATTTTACAAACTGTTTTTATTGAAAATACAATCGCTATTATTTTACAAATTAAAACCGCTCCCTGTGGATACGATATCTTACTTACTCTATAACTGCTGGACTTTTGGTACACTTGCCAGGATTCCATCAAGTTTTTGGCGCTGTTGCCGGGGAGCGGTGTCTCAATTTGTATAATTTTAGTAGATTGAATTTTCAATTGTTTCAAAATTTTCAAAAAGTGTATTTTAAATTTTAAATTTTCATATTTTTTTTTCGTATTTTTTTTATTTTCGTATTTTATTTTTATATAAATATATATATATATTATTTATTTATATGTTATCTCATCCAATCTCTAGATTCTTTGTTTATGCTTTTAAGAAGCCAGGTGTCTCCAAAGCAACTGATTTTCGATCCAGAAATCAAGAGGACGACCAGGAAGAGAAGAAGTCAAAGAAGGAGGAGGAGGATAATAGCAGACGAACCTCAAGATATGGCAGAACCCAGAAGGACTTTAGGGGACTATGTCAGAAATCAAGGCCCTCGCTATCATTCCAGCATTGTGCTACCCACAACTGCAAGGACCTTGGAGTTGAAAGCTGCTCATCTCAACCTCATAAATGCAAATCAATTCGCAGGATTGGATCATGAGGATCCACATAATCATCTTTCTAATTTTTATGAATTAATAGGCACTATGGGATTTGAAGAAGGAGACTTAGAATCTGTATATTTACGTCTTTTTCCTTTTTCCTTGATAGGTAAAGCAAAAGAATGGTTGAAGTCTCATCCTAATCAAAGTTTGCATACTTGGGATATTGTGAAAGAAAAGTTCTTGGATAGATTCTTTCCAGTAGGAAAGCACATCCAAGCAAAAGCAGAAATATCCTCTTTCATGCAAGGAACAAATGAGTCACTCTATGAGGCCTGGGAAAGATACAAGACCCTGCTGAGGAAATTCAGGAATCATGGTTACGAAGATATTGCTCAATTGAATATGTTTTGCAAAGGACTCAGACCAGATTCCAAATCCTTCATTGACGCTTCAGCAGGAGGGACTATCTTGTCCGTGGAACCAAAAAGAGCTGTGATGATCATTGAAAACATGGCTCATAATGACCAACAGGCTCAACATAGAAGGCAACCAGTACAGATGCAAGCAAAGGGAATGCTAGAGCTCAATTCCAATGATGCCATCCTAGCTGAACATCAACTACTCAAAACGCAACTAGAGGCGCTTACAAAATCTTTGGAAGCACTCCCTCAGCAACTAAAGGCCATCCATACTCAACCAATTCAAACCCAACCAATGAACTGTGACTTCTGTGGAGGAGACCATGCAAATGGTCAGTGTTCTTTTCAAGAGACACAAACAGAACAAGTCAATTTCATGGGAAATCAGAGGGGGCAAGGAAGTTTCTCCATCAACAACAATAACTACTATTCTCAAGGATGGAGGAACAACCAAGCCAATTCTGGATGGGGTCAGAATGGTGGGAATAGGCAGACTCCTTATCAGCAGCAACAACCTTCAGTGAATGACAAGATTTCAAGGTTGGAGGAAAAGATTGATGCATTCATATCAGGATTTGAGGGGTACAAAAAGAACAATGATGCATCACTCAAGGCGTTGGAACATCAAGTGGGCCAGTTAGCACAAGACATGGGAGAATTCAAGAAGAGCCACTTTTCAGTGCATACTCTTACCAACCCCAAGGAACAGTGTCATTTGATTGTTACTGATGGCAATCAGTTAGAAGATAGTTAGGTGGATGAGGACATTGTCCTCGAGGAACAGTCATCCCCAGAAGAAAAAGTCCATGAACCATGTGAGATAGAAGAAAGTCAAGAGACAGTGACAGATGTTGAAGAAAAAGAGAAGGTACCCAATGAGGATGTTATCAAAAGAAAGGCGCTTGACCCAGTTAAGTTCACTATCCCATTAAATATTAAGAATTTACCTACCACTCATGCTTTACTAGATCTTGGAGCGAGCATCAATTTGATGCCGCTTACGTATTTTAACAAGTTGAGTGATGTGAAGATCAAGCCTGCTGATGTAGAACTACTGTTTGAAAATAAGTCTACTCAAAGCCCTTATGGGATAATAGAAGATTTACCTGTTCGAGTGGACAAGTTTGTGTATTCAGTAGATTTCATCATTGCAAAGACAGAAGAAGTGGACGCTGATGTCCCCCTCATGTTGGGAAGACCTTTCATGAAGTATGTCAAGCTAATTGTTGATATTGATAAAGGGGAGTACCAGGTAAGTTCTAAGGATGAAAGTATTAGCTTTCATATTGATAAAGGAAGCCACAAGATCCTACAACCTCCATAACAGATTGAAAAAGATCCTACCGATGGGATCTATCAATTCCAAACAAAGCTGCAGAAGGATAAAAAGAAAGGAATCTTGATTGAAAATCAAGAAACAGAGAAGAAAAAGAAGGTTTCCAAATTTCTGAGGAAACCAAGAATGAGGGTAAAGCAGCCAAACAAGGTTTGGGGGTTCAAGAAGAGGAAAAGAACAATATCAACTACTGAAGAGGAAGGCAGAGAAACAGAAACAAGCAACAAGTGGATTGGAGGATGGGAGTTTACAGGAAGGAGTGGCACACAATCAACCATCATCCTCCAATTGAGGCCACCATGAAAACACAAAAAGAACCAGGCGTCGAGCTAGAAGATGTTAAACAAGCGTTTCCTGGGAGGCAACCCATCATTTTTTTTATTTTTAATTAATTTATTTATTTTATTTTATTTAGTTATTTTTTTATTGAGTCTCTACCTATGTAGATTAGGAAAGGGTGTAGTAAAAGGTAAAAATAAATGAAAACAGCAAAAAGAAAGAAAAACTGGGCACGTACGCTTTAATTGCGCTTAGCGCATATAAAAGTGCACGCACACTTCTTATGCGCTCAACGCGTAGTAAAGCGTGAGCGCATCGTTTGGTCTCCATGGAGACACGCGTTGCACCCATGCTAAGCGCAGGTGCAGCGCATCTGCGCGCTCAACTTATTAAAAATGAGGGAAGTTACTAAAATTTTCAAATTTCAAAATCCTTCCCTGATTCTCTGAGATCCTAACTACCATTTTTGCTGTTTTTGCTCACATAACCTCACTTTTACCATTTCTGAGGCTACATCAGGTATGTTTTTAGTGTTTTAAATCTTTTGCACCGATTAAAATTTTGATTTGAGTCCTTATTTTTTAGAAATTTTAGGGTAGAGACTTAGGCTTTTAGGACACTTTAGGATAGAAATATTTGTTTAGAAAAGCCTTAAGTTTAGTATGCATGCTGCTAGGACTTATTTAGGACATATTTGGCATGATAGGTGGTAGTTTCTTTTAAAATGCTCAATGGATTGTTGCAAATTATTTATTTTTGGTGCATGTTTACTTAAATAAAATATATAATATTTTTGCATGACCAAAATAAAAATAATTGTGCTTTTATGCATGTTTGTTAATAACATGGTTTTTGAGCATTAATATTTGTTACCTACTCTTTGTTATTAAATAATTAATTATGGCTTGCTTGAACTAATCATTTTTGCATGTTCTTAATAAATTAATTAATTAATAAAGAGGTAATTTTAAAATTAATAATTTGTGCAAATTCTTGATTTCATGATTATCTTAATTATTGATTTAAATTGGCCATTTAATCAATTAATTTTGTATAATCTATTTTTGTTGCATAAATTATTTTTGGTAACAAATATTGCAGATGGCACGCACAAAGATGGTCAGTAGAGGAGGAGCAGCAGCAGGAACCACCACCACCAGCAGCAGCAGACCCAGTACTCCATCAGCATCATCAGCATCTTTTTGCCCAGCTGACTTCCATTCATAGGGGCCAGGTTTATCTGCAGGAGTATTTATACTCCATTAGGCCTGACCCCTACCCAGGCATGTTACCTGAGCAGTTCAGAGAGTATCTTCAGTGGCCTGGGGACAGGCCTATTCCTCCAGAGGGGGGTGGAGCAGTAGCTGCTGATGATGATCACATGGAGCAGGACCACCAGGACCAGGACCATTGATATTTTTTTTTTGGTGCTTCTCTTTTCTTTTCTTTTTTCTTTAATTTTCTTTTTTTTCTATTTTATCTTTCTTTTCTTTTATTTTTCTTTTGACATGTACTGTATATATCCACACTGACATATTTATGCAGTAGTACATTCCCGTATTTATTTTTTTTAGGACTTAGGATTTAGGAAATAAAATAAAATTTTTTCAAAATTTCTGAAATTAGGCAGTTTAACTAACCAGATTAGGAAGGAAAAAGGTCTTGTGATTAATTCCATAATCAATTAAGATGAGGATACTTCACATGAGAATCTATCAGGGTAGTTAATTAAAACCAATAAATATTTTATCAAGGAATTTAGCTAAGTAACCGGTGAGTTGAGAGTCCCAAACACTGAATTGAGAGTTTTTCACCGCTGTCTGTCAATTTTTATTGATTGAGTTTTTGGATCGTATGCTGTTTATGAAA
This sequence comes from Sesbania bispinosa, assembly GCA_026901365.1. Lineage (NCBI taxonomy): Eukaryota > Viridiplantae > Streptophyta > Magnoliopsida > Fabales > Fabaceae > Sesbania > Sesbania bispinosa. The sequence goes on from QLOH01000378.1 coordinate 464,658, forward strand.
AATATGGAAATGACAAAGGCAAAATTTTGTTTTTAAATATATTTGCTCAGAGCCAAAAAGCCAACCTTGGTACAATTTTTGCAATTTTTGATAACCCATTTTGAGCCTTAATTAATTATTCTTGTTCACTCAAGCCAAAATAAATATATATATTCTGTCCCTCACACATTTAGGATAGAGAGCAAGGTGGCAAGCGAACAATAATGGGAAGAAAAGGTTGAAACTCCAAGGAGCAGGTACAGAGAAACAAAAAGAAAAAGAAGATCACTCCCCCTAAAATAAAAAAGAAAAAATGAATAAATTGAATAAGTTGGGGGGAGTGCATCTTCAAACAAGGAAAGAGGCATGCAAAGAATTGAAATAAATCAAGAAAGAGATGGTGGAAGGAGAGAAATTCAAAAAGCAACATCCAAAGATGCTCTCTATTCTAGATGTTCATTGTTTATCCAGAAAAACCATAAATTCTTGATAACCCAGCCTCATTACAACCTTGAAAAGACCTTTTGATCCATACTAACCATAAACATGCTTAGGAATTAGAAACAAATATCAATCTTAGTTGTTCAGCTGTGGTGAAAATATTGAGGGAAACAGTACCCGTGAGCATGAGTGAAATTCCTTGGTATTTTGTTTATTGCTTTAATTACTACTCCTGAGAAAATTCAACTTGTTTATTGTATTCTAATTCTGATTGAGCAATGGTAATATCTCTTGATTTTGATTTTTCTTGATTTGGAAAGTGACTTCTGCCTAATAAAGAGATAATGAAAGTTTTTCCTTGTAGTTATTTTGAGAATTATAATCAAGGGTGTGTTGAAATTTTGACTGTAAAGGTGTCTTGCTTGAGGACAAGCAAGAAATTAAGTTGGGGGGAATTTGATAACTGTAAAATTAGCGTTATTTTCATATAGTTTTTATTACACTTATCAAGGTTAAAATAGTAATTTATGCCCCAAAATATCCTTTTTTATTAATATTTACAATATCTGTATTTATTCGGTTCAAATTTGAATATGATGCTATTTTGAATAGAAATTTGTTATTTTATGCAGATTTACAGGAGATTTGGAAAGAGAGAGAAAATAGCATCAGAAAGGAGGTTGTTGCAGATTCAAATTCAGATAAAGAGGAGATAATCAAAGAATCTTGTAGATAACCTCTTCAATTCAATTTCAAATTAAACAAATACAAAAATAATTCGGATAAAGGGATAAAGCAAAACCAGATAAGATCAGAAAGAGATCCAGAGATTAGAACCAGATTTGATGGAAAGTTGCAGCGCGTAACACGCTCCATACGCGCTAAGCACATGTGGAGCGCAGATCCAGATTAATCAGGCTCCACTTGCGCTAAGCGCACGTGGAGCGCAGCAGCCAATTAACTAGGCTTCACACACGCTAAGCGCGCATGAAGCGCAGCTCCTGATTGAATAGGCTTCGCGCAAGTGACGTCAATTTATGAAAAGGCAGCTCCTGATTGGATAAGCTTCACGCAAGTGACATCACAACCTGATCTCTTCCAATTTGGATAGGGTCTTCCAACTCTATAAATAGAGCCCTTTGCATAGGTCACAAACACACAGATACAGGGAGAGAGAGTAGTTCTAGGATTGAGAAAGGTGACAGATTTCTCAGTGGTTTGTAATGGCTACTATGAGTAGCTAAGCTCTCCAGTAGGATTTGATGTAGTGGATTCAATCCCCTTGTGTATATAGAATTCTCTTTCTTTTAAATTATGATTCTTTATTTGTAATTTATCGGTATCTTTATGTTGTTTGTAATGCATCACCTCCGCGCGTGCGCCGGAGTGGTAGGCTAGTGCTCTGGATACAAAAAGTGGAACTCCGACTAGTAGCAGAGTTAGGTGAGCATGGAGCTGTCTATGAAGCTTAATATCGGATTGCTGAAGATACTCGGTTTAGTCATATCGTAGTATAAGGATTGTATTCTAACGATTGAAGGTTCAGTGAGTGACACACCCCTTCATAGGTGCCTTATATGAAAGTATGACTAAATCGATAGCGTTGATTGCAAAATACGGGGAATGTTCGGGGTCGCCAAGCCACTTTGAATGCCTGTAGAGAATAGCTTTTAGTGTTTAATTATGATGTTATAGGGGAATTTACGGGTACGATAATTACCAGGCATGCCTTATAATTATTTTAATTAAACAATGCTAAGGTGATTACGAGTATGATCATAATTAAGGGAAGGGATTCGCATACACAAGGGGGGAGATGAAACGAAGTCAAATCCTAGTCCGAAATATTACTCTCCTCGTATTTATCTGTTTGCTTTTATTTTATTTTATTTTATTTATTATTTTGAAAACAACCAAACCATTTTACAAACTGTTTTTATTGAAAATACAATCGCTATTATTTTACAAATTAAAACCGCTCCCTGTGGATACGATATCTTACTTACTCTATAACTGCTGGACTTTTGGTACACTTGCCAGGATTCCATCAATGACCGTTCATGTCGAATAACAATTTTATCATGCTTTACTATAACATTTGTTTCAATTATACTAATATAGGTGTAGTACAACCTAGAGGAAAATGAAAGCAAATTTTCCAATACACATTTTTATCTAGCATCATTCTCATGATGTATAGATATTCCACATTGTCATCATTTTTTGTCTCTATACGGTATCCATTTTTGCGGATTTCTTTGAAACTTAATAAGTTTCTATGAGACTTGCCAGAATATATACAAGGCACAATCAATGTGTAATTTTGTTCCTCCAGGTAATAGAACATTAGCTTTATCTGAGCATTCATCTATATTTGTACCAGATAGATAATAAAAACATTAGCTATGTCGGAGCCTTCAATTATATTTGTTATATCATATAGGTAACAAAACATGCTTTGGCGCACACACCCCGAAGTATATAACCTTGGCACGCACGCTATTAAATACATAAACCTAGGGCACACGCCCTCAAACAAGTTCACGCGCCACGTCTGGCGGAGCTGAGCTCTCGACATAGTCCTCAAACACAATCATGTTCACATTCCACATCTGGCGGAGCTGAGCTCCCAACCTATAGGTCCTCAAACACAATCACGCTCACACGCCACATATAGCGGAGCTGAGCTCTCGACCTACATGTCCTCAAACATAATCATGCTCATACGCCACATCTGGCGGAGCTGAGGTCTCGACCTATAGGTCCTTAAACACATTCACAATCACACACATTTCATAAAACAATGACGAAAATTTATACATCAATCCTCTTACCTTCTTTGCATGTCTCGCAAACTATCATTTATGACAACTAATAGTGATAATTAACATAATATCGTACAATTAGAATTTATTTCACATATACATCATACATTCTCTTATTAAAATTCTAGTCAACTAGCATCCCTCTAGGGTGTGCCAAAATGACATGTTATACATTGAGTGAAGAGCAGAACAATACTAATATGGATATGCCATTAGATCATTAACTTCCTCATATTATGAGGAATCATCATACAATGTCCATAATTATCTAGAATTTTATAATAGCAATTCAAGATGGGCTTGGAAGACAGAATAGTCAGCATTACATGAAAAACTTGACCAGCACTCAATGATTGGGCCATAGCTTGGGCTAGAAAACTCCTTTTGGGCTTAACCCACCGACATTTGAAAACTAAGATCCAGGTCTTGATTTCATCTGAAGACAACTTCCCTGGGTTTTGCCAGATTGATGATGAAATTCTCGGTGCAAGTGGGATACAATTTGGTGAATGATAGCTAGAGTAAGTGAATAATTCAAAGTAATGGCCAAAAGCATTAGGTAATTGATCAATAAGTCCATTTGGGGACAAAACATACTTAGTCATGTGATATGAACCTTGAGGTTCTATTTTTCATGGACCTTAGAAATTTCTGAATAAAACAACTCTTTGGCTTTCCTCTTTGTCCACGGTTTGGCTCCCAAGAAGTCTTCTAGTCATGTAGAATTCTCCCACCCTTTCTGCCATGATAAAGAACAAGAAACAAACGTAGCATAGAAAAATAAGGTTAACTGTTTAGAAACCTCACCACTCTCGTGTTTGCACACAATACTTGGCTTTTTCTATAACGTAACTCTCTTGCCTTTTTCCACTCTATTTTCTCTTGAATTTCTTACCACACCAATGAGGAGAATAAATCAAATAATTCACCAACCTGCGTGCAGTAAAAAAAAATCAAACAAGAAAAACTAAGAACAAATAGAATTTGTTATAAGAAATGAGAAGAAATGATTTAGAAGAATTTCTAATAACCGAAGCTCTGATACCAAATGATATGAACCTTGAGGTTCTATTTTTCATGGACCTTAGAAATTTCTGAATAAAACAACTCTTTTCTTGATAAACAATTTTCTTTTCTTTTCAATACTCTTATTTATGCTATTTTCTTTTCTTTTTCTTTCCTTGACTTTCAACTAACAAATAAAATAAAAGTAGATGAAAATAATGGTAGCCTTTGCCAAAACGAAATTCAACCCTTAGAAAAACTTGAAGAATAAATCACATATAATTCAAGTATTACGTATAGGAAAAATAGGTTTTGATCAAAATAGAAAACGTAGAAGAAGAAGAGATAAAGGATGGACGCCACACTTTCAAGACTTGAAAGATAAGTCCTTGAAGATACACACACAAAGGTAAAGAACCTTTGATAATCTTCACTCTTGACTAGCAAGAAACTTAGAAAAACACTCACAAAGTATAGATAATTTTCTGCATAAACATTCTAACCTTTCTTGCATGCATGAAGCGTGTATTTATAGAGTTTACAAGGTGAATTAGGGCCATGCAATCAGCTGCACCTTCACGCCCAAAATACTCCCAAAAATACCCTTACACACTTCCCATGCATCCCTAATTAAATTACTGTTTGTGGTGAAAAATTCAAATTCGAAAAGAATGAATTTTAACACTTTGATTCTACGAGCAATCTGGGGATTAGAATCAAATCCTCTTACGGGACTCTTTTAAAAATGTAGGTTTATGGTGTTTAGATTTTCAAAAGTTAAATTTTCTGGAAAAATTTGGTTGATTGGTACAGAATTTCACCAAATCAATTGTTATGTTTTTCTAAAATCTAGAAGTGATAAATTTTCCAAAGATTGATTCAGAATTCTATCAAACTTATCTTTCAAACAAGAATAAAATTTACTTGATCCAGAATTTTATCAAGTTTCAAGATATTTGTAATTCTTCAAAGAAGTTAATGAAAGTCTCAAATAAATGTAAAGCAAAGAAGAATTGCAGAAAGTAAATTGCAGAATGTAAACAAAGAAAAGAAAACGAATTGTAAGAACAATATGCATTAAGATAAAAATGGATGGGTTCATCACATACTTGCTTCCCTTTGTAACCTGTTTCGTCGCAGTGTGATCGGACTTGTAAGGTGTTTAAGAGAGTATGAGTATGAGTGATTTGCCAACCCTTATTACATTGTGGGTTCTACTATTTATAGATTCCTAATCCTAACGGCTAACTAATGCATGTTTGACACATCAGCAAACCTATGTGTTGGTAGCGTAGATGCTTGCCACGTTTTCTGCTATCCAGAAAACTGATCATAATTTTCAAAATAAACCACTAAATAATTGACACCTATCTTCATCTTATATAACTTCCATTAACTGTTGCCTTGGTGTCTTCTGTCTTCTCGAAATCTAATCTTCTAATTTCTCGAAGTCTTGTCTTCTGATTTTCTCGAAATCTTCTATCTGTTTCCTCGAAATCTTGCTCTCTGATTTCTCGAAATCATTTCTCTGTTTTCTCGAACTCTTGCTTTCTGATTTCTCGAAATCATTTCTCTGATCTTGATACTATATCTTCAAATTTCTCGAATTCAAAGAAACTGCTTCGAGATTTGACTTTACTTTTCTTTATGCCATGTAGCATATCTTAATTGGTCATTCCAAAGATTGTGAAGAACACCGGCCACCGTCCTTTCAATTTGCATATGTGACTTTTCTCATTGGACGTTAGCAGTGACACATTTATTGGCTTTTACTCTTTTACTCCTATAAATAGGAGTGCCTTTACACAATCCTTTCATAATTCTTCATTCTTTTCTAAATTTTCTAATGAATCTCTTCAAAGATTATGAAGAAGTTAATCTCTTTGGCTATTGCGTACAATCTAATCTGGAATGATTTCAATTTCGATGAGATTGACGAAATAGCCAAAGCTATTAGCTTTTCTAACCTTTCTTTTCGAAAAGTTTTCTTTTGGGTTGTACATCATAGCCAAATATAGGTTCATTTACATAATAAATGAATCTATTTATTAGTCCCCATACTGACCTTGATTTTTTCCCCAAGTCGAAGGTGGTTCAACAGATTGAAGAAAGAATTCTTCTTTGTGTTGGCTCTATTAAAGCTTGTGGGGGAGGATGAGGATAAAGATGCATGTTAGGCATGAGTCAAGTACTCATCCTAGTTTAGGATAGTTTCCTTTCTAATGTTTTAGGGACTTAGAATAGTTTTCTTTCTAAATGTATCTCCATTGTATTCGAACAAAATGTAATTCGAATTTGGATCATGAATGAAAGAATTGCCCTTTATCTTTTGGAATACCTCTTATATACTTTTCCTTGAATATTCGAGTTTCACAATTACCTTATTTCTCAAATTTCTAAAGTCTTTGTATTAATTTTACCTCAAATATTCTCTAAGTCAATAGACTTATTACCAAAATTCGAAATAAGGTAATATTAACCTTCTTCCGTAAATTCGAAATGACATCATATTGTTATCACTTGAGGGATTCGAAATAATTGAAAATCAAATCCCAACAGATGCCCCCCCAAAAATAGTCTCTTTCAAATAATGATTCATTTTTTTGTAGAAAGAGATATTTTTGGAACAAACCTTGGTATTCCTCATAACAGTTATTTAAAATTTAAATGGAAATTTAAATATCAGTTTCAGATAAACCTTTCATTTTCCAATTAAATTAAAATTGCAGTTACCTTTTAAGTTAACTGACTCTCCCACTTTTTTGGGGTTACTGGCTCACGTCCCAAAACCATGTAATCATGTCTTATCTTCTCATATAAATACTAAGAGAAACACTTCATCTTCACTTTTCATCATCTTCAACCTTGAAAAAGAAAACCTCTGTTCTCTCTCTTCACGGCGTTTTTCCTTCTCCTCCAAGGTAAGATCTTTACTTACTTTAATCCATTTTTCTTAAGTTTAAGCTTGAATTTCACCGTTTAAATGTCTTAAAGTTTCTAACTTGATCTTCTTAAATGCATTTTCAGCTTCTTTTACACTGTTACATTGTGATTGTTTTCTTTCTCTCAAGAACTTCAAGAAAAGAAAAACTCCATTAATGGTTGCTGAAGGTCAAACTATTGTTCCTCTTGCAATCTGCAAAGGTGACCTCCTTGCTAGGGACGGTCAAGTTTATGTCCCTGATCCTGGAAATGCTGAAGAAAAACTTGCTATCTCGAAATCCCAGGTACTCATTCCTTATTCCATTAGAAAGAAAAACTTTGCTTTCTTAGGACCATACACACCTTCTTCTTCATTGAGTCAGTGTGAGGAATTTTTTCCAAGTTTTCCTGAAGAAAAAATTCGAATTTTCAGATCTTGCATTCGATATAATCATGTTGAAAATCTGAATGATGTCTTTCGAGCATATCCCCCTGCTCGAAAGGACTCTTATATCATGTGGCTGAATAGGGTTGAAAATACCATGGGGAATGTTTGGAAGCAAATTGGTATTTTCGATCTTATTCAGCTGAGTAAGTTCGATCTTAGTCATGATCCTTCTCTCATTCTTTCCTCTTTGCTTTTCTGGGAAAGATCTACCAATTCTTTTCATCTGCCTTATGGCATGATTACACCTACTCTTTTCGATATTGCTGCAATCACTAGCCTTCGACTTGAAGGCCAAATAATTTTTCCATTCATGAAAGTTCCTAAACCTCATGTCAGTCCAAATTTCGAGAAATTGACTTACAAGAATTTTATTAAAAATAATGCAAAATCTGGCAAAGTTCATGAGGAACAACATGTTGCTTTTCTTTTATATTGGTTATCTGCCTTTGTTTTTTGTTAAAGATCGAACCAAATTCCAAAGTCTTATCTTCCTATGGCTCAGATGTTGGCCAAAGGTATTCGAATTGACCTTAATAGATGTCTTTTGGCTCATGTGTATTGTATGCTTTCCGAAGCTATACATGCACTTAAACTAAAAGGTCCAGTTCGAAACCTTTGTGGCCCTTATTGGTTTCTCCAACTTTGGCTGAATGCCATTTTTCAAAATAAACTTGAGAGTTCTGAGCCTCCTCAATCTAATCTTTCTTCCTCCATTGAAGGGTTTAGGTTGTCTTATTTTACTCCTTCGAAAAAGGAACGTGTTGAAAACTTCAAATCCTATATTTCTTCCTTCTTCGAAATCAAGCAACACTCTCCAAACCTTGCACCTTTTGCCTCTCGAACTCGAGGACCAAGTTGGTTTACTCGAAAGTTCCCATGTGAAAATCCAGAAGAAGAAACGGAGAGTTTAGAACTTTGGAAACAATTTCTGTCCCCAGACCTTTTATATTGTGGCTTCCAACCCAAAGATTTTAAAGTCTTTCATTATCAACCACAACTGGTGGCTCGTCAATTTGGGTTGAGCCAATTTCGTCCTACACCCTTCTACACCACCAAAGACCAAATTTTAATTGAAGATTTAGTGGATGGTGAAGAGGGTTTCGAGAAGTTGCAACTCAAAAAGGCTAAGAAGCCCCTTTCCCTTGTGCCAGTCTCCTTCGAACCTTCTTATTACTGCACTCTTGGTTTTAAAGAATGGTGATCTCGATACTTTTCTAGTATTCAAGTAGATGAAGCTACTTGTTTTTCAAGACTAACCAAAGATCCTGCGCAGAAACTCATCAAGAAGACAAAAGGTACGCACATCAAAGAAATTGAAGCTTTCGAGAAATATTTTCATGTGTTCTATATTCCCAATAAAATAAATAAAACTATTTCTGAAGCAGCCTCTTCTTTAAAAGAAAAGATTTCTTCGAACAAACAGAGTTTTAAACTTGCAAATTCTAAAGGTATCACTGATTTCGAAAAATATTGTCCAAAGTTTCCTTCTTTACCAACAGCAAAATTTGGTTTAGCAAAGAGTTTATATGGTCCTGACTGGACTAGGCCTGCAAGTCTTGATTTTCTTTTGAATAGCCTAAAACCTCTTTCAAAAAGAGTTACTTTAACTAAGTATACTTTGGACAATTATCCTTTTATACCCCATGTGAGTATAGAACATGTGAGAATACTTTCTAAGGATTTTATAGCTCAAGGTAACTATGACTTATTCATTGATTTTCTCTCTTATTTCCATTTTATATTTCTAACTTTCTTCCTTTTTTATTCAAGCTCAAGAGTGTAAACTCTCAAAAGAAACTGAGGAAGACTGGGAAAGTGATGAGGAAGAAGTCCTCGAGAAAAAATCCAAGAAAAGGAAAACTCCATCTTATTCTCAAAAACCTCCTGTAAGTTCTTTTTTTTTTCGAAATCTAAATTTATCTCATTTCGAGATTTCACATTACTGATTACTCTTTTCCTTTTATTTTATGCTAGGCTACTGCTTCAAAATCTAGAAAGAAGACTACTTCTAGTAAGGCCGAAAAGAATGACGAGCCTTCTGAGAAGAGTCAATCTGCTTCAGAAGGAAAAAGCATATACTCCAAAGCTTACTTCGAAGAAGCCAGCAGCACAAGGTGAAAAGAAGAAGAAGAAGAGAAAAGTTGAAACTTCTGAAGAAGAATCTCTCTCAGAGGTAACCTTCGAATTTACTTTATCCATTTTTAAATTCTTATTCACCTCATGAAAAACTGATAATCCATTTTTCTTAACAGGAAAGTACCCCAGAAAAACAAATTACTCCTTTGAGAGAGGAAGTTTCGAAGAAAGAGAAGAAGAAAACCCCGAAACCAAAAGTCTTAACAGTGATTCCACCAGGAAAAACCATTGGAGCAGTAAGTTCTTCATTCTTTTTATCTTTCGAATCTAATTTCAAAAACTTTTTCTTCTTTTTCTTTTGATTTTAAAAATTATTTTCTTTATACAAAATGTCAGAGAGTTGGCCAAAGGTTTCAGACTAAGGCATATAAGGAACAAATCCCAAGTGGGATTGTTGAGCAAGTAAATCTTTCAACTCTTTTTTTTTGGAAAGAAAAAAAAAACTTTACATGGTTATTTTTTCTTCTGCTTATCTAACTTAGAATATTTTCTAGTTTCAGATAATCCTCTCTTCGAGTTCTCAAGCTGAAAGTGGCGGTACTGAAGATCGAACTATTGAAAGCCCACTTCAAGTTACTTCTTCGAAAAAATCTCAAACAAAAAGAATCAATTAGAGAATATCGAAGAAAGTAATGAAGAAGAAGAAGAAGAAGAAGAAGAAGAAGAAGAAGAAGAAGAAGAAGAAGAAGAAGAAAGAAAAGGAGAGGAAGAAGAAGTTCAATCTCCTCCTGATCCTATGAATGAAGATCTTCAAGAAGAAGAAAACAAGAAAGATGATCCCACTATTTCTCAAAGTCCAAATTCTGAAAAGACAAAGGATTCTGCCTAGAAGGAGATACAAATCACCCAAACTGCATCAGAGACTCCTGAAAAGGCCCCTGGGTTTTCGAGGGATTCATCCAGATCTACATCAATATATAATGCGAAAAGCTTGGATGATTGCCTCAATGACTTGGATGAGAATCCTTTTCTGATTCTGGACGTAATTTCAGGGGAAGTCTCTTTGTCATCTGCCCATTCTGAAGCCACCATTCAAAATCCTTTAAGCGAAGAAGATTCAGTGGATCAAATCCTTCAGAATTTTAAGAAACTGGTCTTCGAGAAGCAGATGATGAAAGAGATTCCAAGGGACCGTCTTTACAGAGAAGAAATTGAGAGTTTTCTCATTTACTTTCACAAGAAAGAATCCCAACTTTCCGAGCCTCAAAAGACCTGGGTGAAGAATTTTGCTGAGCTTTATCAGAATAGCATCAAGACTGTGTTTGTGGTGAAAAATTCAGATTCGAAAAGAATGAATTTTAACACTTTGATTCTACGAGCAATCTGGGGATTAGAATCAAATCCTCTTACGGGACTCTTTTAAAAAAAGTAGATTTATGGTGTTTAGATTTTCAAAAGTTAAATTTTCTGGAAAATTTGGTTGATTGGTACATAATTTCACCAAATCAATTGTTATGGTTTTCTAAAATCCAGAAATGATAAGTTTTCCAAAGATTGATTGAGAATTCTATGAAACTTATCTTTCAAACAAGAATAAAATTTACTTGATCCAGAATTTTATCAAGTTTCAAGATATTTGTAATTTTTCAAAGAAGTCAATGAAAGTCTCAAATAAATGTAAAGCAAAGAAGAATTACAGAAAGTAATTTTGCAGAATGTAAACAAAGAAAAGAAAACGAATTGTAAGAACAATATGCATTAAGATAAAAATGGATGGGTTCATCACATACTTGCTTCTCTTAGTAACCTGTTTGTCGCAGTGTGATCGGACGTATAAGGTGTTTCAGAGAGTATGAGTATGAGTGATTTGCCCACCTTTATTACATTGTGGGTTCTACTATTTATAGATTCCTAATCCTAACGGCTAACTAATGCATGTTTGACACATCAGCAAACCTATGTGTTGGCAGCGTAGATGCTTGCCACGTTTTCTGCTTTCCAGAAAACGGTTTACAATCTTTGAAATCAACCACTAACTTAATGACACCTGTCTTTGTCTTATATAACTTCCATTAACTGTTGTCTTGGTGTCTTCTGTCTTCTCGAAATCTTATCTTCTAATTTCTCGAAGTCTTGTCTTCTGATTTTCTCGAAATCTTCTATCTTGATACTATATCTTCAAATTTCTCGAATTCAAAGAAACTGCTTCAAGATTTGACTTTACTTTACTTTATGCCATGTAGCATATCTTAATTGGTCATTCCAAAGATTGTGAAGACCACCGGCCACCGTCCTTTCAATTTGCATATGTGACTTTTCTCATTGGACGTTAGCAATGGCACATTTATTGGCTTTTACTCTTTTTACTCCTATAAATAGGAGTGCCTTTACACAATCCTTTCATAATTCATCATTCTTTTCTAAATTTTATAATTAATCTCTTCAAAGATTATGAAGAAGGTAATCCCTTTGGCTATTGCGTACAATCTAATCTGGAATTATTTCAATTTCGATGAGATTGACGAAATAGCCAAAGCTATTAGCTTTTCTAACCTTTCTTTTCGAAAAGTTTTCTTTTGAGTTGTACGCAATAGCCAAATATAGATTCATTTACATAATAAATGAATCTATTTATTAGTCCCCAAACTGGCCTTGATTTCTTCCCCAAGTCGAAGGTGGTTCAACAGATTGAAGAAAGAATTCTTCTTTGTGTTGGCTCTATTAAAGCTTGTGGGGGAGGATGAGGATAAAGAGGCATGTTAGGCATGAGTCAAGTACTCATCCTAGTTTAGGATAGTTTCCTTTCTAATGTTTTAGGGACTTAGGATAGTTTTCTTTCTAAATGTATCTCCATTGTATTCGAACCACATGTAATTCGAATTTGGATTATGAATGAAAGAATTACCCTTTACCTCTTATATATTTTTTCTTGAATATTCGAGTTCACAATTACCTTCTTTCTCAAATTTCTAAAGTCTTTGTATTAACTTTACCTCAAATATTCTCTAAGTCATTAGACTTATTACCAAAATTCGAAATAAGGTAATGTTAATCTTCTTCTGCAAATTCGAAATGATATCATATTGTTATCACTTGAGGGATTCGAAATAATTGAAAACCAAATCCCAACAGATGCCCCCCCAAAAATAGTCTCTTTCAAATAATGATTCATTTTTTGTAGAAAGAGATATTTTTGGAACAAACCTTGGTATTCTTCATAACAGTTATTTAAAATTTAAATGGAAATTTAAATATCAGTTTCAGATAAAACTTTTATTTTCCAATTAAATTAAACTTGCAGTTACCTTTTAAAGTTAACTGACTTGCCCACTTTTTTGGGGTTATTGGCTCACGTCCCAAAACTGTGTAATCATAATTACCTTTTGCAATCATATCTTTTCTCTCTCATATAAATACCAAGTGAAACACTTCATCTTCACTTTTCATCATCTTCAATCTTGAAAAAGAAAAACCTCTGTTCTCTCTCTTCACGGTGTTTTTCCTTCTTCTCCAAGGTAAGATCTTTACTCACTTTAATCCATTTTTCTTAAGTTTAAGCTTGAATTTCACTGTTTAAATGTCTTAAAGTTTCTAACTTTATCTTCTTAATGCATTTTCAGCTTCTTTTACACTGTTACATTGTGATTCTTTTCTTTCTCTCAAGAACTTCAAGAAAAGAAAAACTTCATTAATGGCTGCTGAAGGTCAAACTACTGTTCCTCTTGCAATCTGCAAAGGTGACCTCCTTGCTAGGGACGATCAAGTTTATGTCCCTGATCCTGAAAACGCTGAAGAAAAACTTGCTATCTGGAAATCCCAAGTACTCATTCCTTATTCCATTAGAAAGAAAAACTTTGCTTTCTTAGGACCATACACACCTTCTTCTTCATTGAGTCAGTATGAGGAATTTTTTCCAAGTTTTCCTGAAGAAAAAATTCGAATTTTCAGATCTTGCATTCGATATAATCATGTTGAAAATCTAAATGATGTCTTTCGAGCATCTCCCCATGCTCGAAAGGACTCTTATATCATGTGGCTGAATAGGGTTGAAAATACCATGGGGAATGTTTGGAAGCAAATTGGTATTTTCGATCTTATTCAGCTGAGTAAGTTTGATCTTAGTCATGATCCTTCTCTCATTCTTTCCTCTTTGCATTTCTGGGAAAGATCTACCAATTCTTTTCATCTGCCTTATGGCATGATTACACCTACTCTTTTCGATATTGCTGCAATCACTGGCCTTCGACCTGAAGGCCAAATAATTTTTCCATTCATGAAAGTTCCTAAACCCCATGTCAGTCCAAATTTCAAGAAATTGACTTACTCGAATTTTATCCAATATAATGCAAAATCTGGCAAAGTTCATGAGGAACAACATGTTGCTTTTCTTTTATATTGGTTATCTGCCTTTGTTTTTTGTTCAAGGTCAAACCAAATTCCAAAGTCTTATCTTCCTATGGCTCAGATGTTGGCCAAAGGTATTCGAATTGACCTTAATAGATGTCTTTTGGCTCATGTGTATTGTATGCTTTCCGAAGCTATACATGCACTTAAACTAAAAGGTCCAGTTCGAAACCTTTGTGGCCCTTATTGGTTTCTCCAACTTTGGCTGAATGCCATTTTTCAAAATAAACTTGAGAGTTCTGAGCCTCCTCAATCTGATCTTTCTTCCTCCATTGAAGGGTTTAGGTTGTCTTATTTTACTCCTTCTTCGAAAAAAGAACGTGTTGAAAACTTCAAATCCTATATTTCTTCCTTCCTCGAAATCAAACAACACTCTCCAAACCTTGCACCTTTTGCATCTCGAACTCGAGGACCAAGTTGGTTTACTCGAAAGTTCCCATGTGAAAATCCAGAAGAAGAAGCAGAGAGTTTAGAACTTTGGAAACAATTTCTGTCCCCAGACCTTTTATATTGTGGCTTCCAACCCAAAGATTTTAAAGTCTTTCATTATCAACCACAACTGGTAGCTCGTCAATTTGGGTTGAGCCAATTTCGTCCTACACCCTTCTACACCACCAAAGACCAAATTTTAATTGAAGATTTAGTGGATGGTGAAGAGGGTTTCGAGAAAATGCAACTCAAAAAGGCTAAGAAGCCTCTTTCCCTTGTGCCAATCTCCTTCGAACCTTCTTATTACTGCACTCTTGGTTTTAAAGAATGGTGGTCTCGATACTTTTCTAGTATTCAAGTAGATGAAGCTACTTGTTTTTCAAGACTAACCAAAGATCCTGCGCAGAAACTCATCAAGAAGACAAAAGGTACGCACATCAAAGAAATTGAAGCTTTCGAGAAATATTTTCATGTGTTCTATATTCCCAATAAAATAAATAGAACTATTTCTGAAGCAGCCTCTTCTTTAAAAGAAAAGATTTCTTCGAACAAATAGTGTTTTAAACTTGCAAATTCTAAAGGTCTCACTGATTTCGAAAAATATTGTCCAAAGTTTCCTTCTTTACCAACAGCAAAATTTGGTTTAGCAAAGAGTTTATATGGTCCTGATTGGACTAGGCCTGCAAGTCTCGATTTTCTTTTAAATAGCCTAAAACCTCTTTCAAAAAGAGTTACTTTAACCAAGTATACATTGGACAATTATCCTTTTATACCCCACGTGAGTATAGAACATGTGAGAATACTTTCTAAGGATTTTATAGCTCAAGGTAACTATGACTTATTCATTGATTTTCTCTCTTATTTCCATTTTATATTTCTAACTTTCTTCATTTTTTATTCAAGCTCAAGAGTGTAAACTCCCAAAAGAAACTGAGGAAGACTGGGAAAGTGATGAGGAAGAAGTCCTCGAGAAAAAATCCAAGAAAAGGAAAACTCCATCTTCTTCTCAAAAACCTCCTGTAAGTTCTTTTTTCTCGAAATCTAAATTTATCTCATTTCGAGATTTCACATTACTGATTACTCTTTTCCGTTTATTTTATGCTAGGCTACTGCTTCGAAATCTAGAAAAAAGACTACTTCTAGTAAGGCCGAAAAGAATGACGGGCCTTCTGAGAAGAGTCAATCTGCTTCAGTAGGAAAGAAGGAAAAAACAGATACTACAAAGCTTACTTCGAAGAAGCCAGTAGCACAAGGTGAAAAGAAGAAGAAGAGAAAAATTGAAACTTCTGAAGAAGAATCTCTCTCAGAGGTAACCTTCGAATTTACTTTATCCATTTTTAAATTCTTATTCACCTCATGAAAAACTGATAATCCATTTTTCTCTTAACAGGAAAGTACCCCAGAAAAACAAATTACTCCTTTGAGAGAGGAAGCTTCGAAGAAAGAAAAGAAGAAAACCCCAAAACCAAAAGTCTTAACAGTGATTCCACCAGGAAAAACCATTGGAGCAGTAAGTTCTTCATTCTTTTTATCTTTCGAATCTAATTTCAAAAACTTTTTCTTCTTTTTCTTTTGATTTTAAAAATTATTTTCTTTACACAAAATGTCAGAGAGTTGGCCAAAGGTTTAAGACTAAGGCATATAAGGAACAAATCCCAAGTGGGATTGTTGAGCAAGTAAATCTTTCAACTCTCTTTTTGGGAAGAGAAAAAAAATATTTTACATGGTTATTTTTTCTTCTGCTTATCTAACTTAGAATATTTTCTAATTTCAGATAATCCTCTCTTCGAGTTCTCAAGCTGAAAGTGGCGGTCCTGAAGATCAAACTATTGAAAGCCCACTTCAAGTCACTTCTTCGAAAAAATCTCAAACAAACAAGAATCAATTAGAGAATATCGAAGAAAGTAATGAAGAACAACAAGAAGAAGAAGAAGAAGAAGAAGAAGAAGAAGAAGAAGAAGAAAAGGAGAGGAAGAAGAAGTTCAATCTCCTCCTGATCCTATGAACGAAGATCTTCAAGAAGAAGGAAACAAGAAAGATGATCCCGCTATTTCTCAAAGTCCAAATTCTGAAAAGACAAAGGATTCTGCCTCGAAGGAGATACAAATCACCCAAACTGCATCAGAGACTCCTGAAAAGGCCCCTGGGTTTTCGAGGGATTCATCCAGATCTACACCAATATATAATGCGAAAAGCTTGGATGATTGCCTCAATGACTTGGATGAGAATCCTTTTCTGATTCTAGACTTAATTTCAGGGGAAGTCTCTTTGTCATCTGCCCATTCTGAAGCTACCATTCAAAATCCTTTAAGCGAAGAAGATTCAGTGGATCAAGTCCTTCAGAATTTTAAGAAACTGGTCTTTGAGAAGCAGATGATGAAAGAGATTCCAAGGGATCGTCTTTATAGAGAAGAAATTGAGAGTTTTCTCATTTACTTTGACAAAAAGAATCCCAACTTTCCAAGCCTCAAAAGACCTGGGTGAAGAATTTTGCTGAGCTTTATCAGAATAGCATCAAGACTATTAACCAAATTGAGCAAACCAAGTCAAAGTTGGTTACTCAAAAATGTGAGGAAGCTGAACTGGTTGACAAGATGCGACACAGCAAGCTTATAGTGAATAAACATGAGCAGTCTATTAAACAAAATTCTTTGAGAGTTGAAGAATTAGAAAAGGAAAGATTGAGGCTCGCGAATTTAGTAAAAGAATATCAAGAAAGACTTGAGGAAACTGAGAAGGCTAAAAGTGAAGTCGAATCTACTCTTTCGAAGCAAAGGTCTACTCGAATGGAGGTCATCAATTCTGTTAAAGGTATTTCGAGAGATTCCGTTCGAGTTTTAAAAGATATTGAAAATCTGGAGAAAGAAGACATAAGTCTTAACACTCATTATGAAGACCTTCGACACGACTTCACAAAATTGAAGAATGAAGCTCCCTTTTAGCTTCCTCTAGTTTCTTTTTGTTTTGACTTTTTTTTTATTTCGAGCATAGGGCTCGAACTCTGGTTGTTATTCAAACTTTTATTTTCTTTTATGCACAATTCTTACTTTCTTGCAAGTTTGGTTTATATTCTTTTAAGTATTTTCCATTTATTGATAGTATGCGCATATCCCCAACTAATTCTCGAATTGAGTATGCATTACTGGAAAACACTTTTTCAATCTCAAAAGGTCCTTCCCAATTGGGTGACCATTTACCAAACTTCTTTGACTTTTTATCAATTGACAAAATCAACTTCCAAACATAATCACCAACTTGGAATTCTTTTTTCTTAACTTTTCTATTATAACAACGAGTTATTTGCTCTTTTTGTCTGATTATGTTTTCAAGAGCAACCAATCTTTCTTCATCAAGTTGATTTAATTCATCAAACATCAAATTCCAATAATCTTGAGAAAGTAACTCATATTGTTTTTGAACTCTTAATGATTGTAAGTTCACCTCAACTGGTAAACACAGCATCATGACCATATACCAATTTATAAGGAGTAGTTCGAGTTGCCTCTCTTGGAGAATTTCTATAAGCCCAAAGAATTTGATTCAATGTCTCATGCCAATTTCTAGGACGTTGTCCAATATGTCTTTTGATCAAAGCAATAATAGTTTTATTAACTGCTTCAACTTGACCATTGGCTTGTGCATAATAAGGAGTAGAAGACAGTAATTTTATTCCTTTTGATTCAGCAAACCTAACCATTTTCCTCCCAGTAAACATTGTTCCTTGATCTGTAGTAATGGTTTCTGGTAAGCCAAACCGAAATATAATGTTTTCTTCAATAAAACGAATGATATCTTCTTGAGTAACTTCTTTTAGAGGAATTGCTTCTACCCATTTGGTAAAATAATCAACTCCAACTAAAATAAACTTGTGGTTTCTCGAAGAAGCTGGATGTATCATTCCAATTAAATCTAAAGCCCATCCTCGAAAAGGCCAAGGCTTTATGATTGAATGCAATTCACTTGCTGGAACTTGTTGTACATTTCCATGCTTTTGACATTCTTCACAAGACTTTGCAAAATTATGACAATCTTTGGCCATAGAAGGCCAAAAGAATAATTTTCTTTTCAAAATCCATTCCATTTTCTTTCCTGCTTGGTGAGCACCACAAGCTCCTTCATGAACTTCTACTAAAGCTAAGTAAGCTTCAGTTTCTCCCGAAACATCGAAGTAAATTCCCATCAATTGCCTTTTTGTAAAGTTCTTCTCCTAAAATACAATAATTCAGTATTTTGTATTTCAAATGCTTCTTATTTACCAAGGAAGGATTTTGGATAAGACTCATAATTTCACTTCTCCAATCATTCTGTTCTAAGAGATTTATATTATGGATATCGAATCCTTTCATTGGGAACCTTCTTTGAATATCACTAATTTTCCTAAGAGTTCCAATAGAAATTCTATATCCAGAAGCTATTTGAGCCAATTCATTGGCTTCGAAATTTTGACCCCTTGGAATATGTTCAATCTTCACTTCATCAAACATTTCCAAAAGTCTATTGGCTTGAACCAAGTATTTAGCCAATTTTGGATCTAAACATTTATACTCTTTAGTTATTTGTTTAATAACTAATTGAGAATCTCCTCTAATATGAACGTTTCTCGAATTCATAGAAACTAAAATTTCGAGACCAGCAATAAGAGCTTCATACTCTACTGCATTATTCGAACAGTGATGTTTAATTTCAAACATCATTCGAGTTGGAAACCCTTTGGGTGAAATTAGTAAAATTCCAATCCCTGCTCCATTCTTATTTTTGGATCCGTCAAAATATAATTTCCAAGGGTCCAACCCTACATATGTTGATTCCTCAATTGGAATAGGAGGATGATCAACTAAGAAATCTGCAACTACTTGTCCTTTCATTGCTTTTAATGGAACAAACTTTAGTGAAAATTCAGTTAAAGCTAAAGCCCATTTTCCAACTCTACTATGCAATATAGGTTTTAACAACATGTGCTTTATTACATCGAAGTGTGAAATCACAAATACATCATGGGGTTTCACATAATATTTAAGTTTAGTACATGAAAAGTACAAACATAAACACAACTTTTCTATAGCACAATATCTAGTTTCTGCATCATTAAGGACTCTACTCAAGTAGTAAATAGCTCTTTCAACACCATTTTCGTCCTCTTGAGCCAACATACTTCCTATTGTGACTTCTGAAGCAGAAATATACAACTTTAAAGGTTTTGCCTGGCAAAGGAGGAGTCATAATCGGAGGAGTTGTCAAATATTTCTTGATTTCCTCAAAGACTTGTTGGTGTTCATCTTCCCATTTGAAGTTTTCTTCTTTCTTCAATTTCAACAAAGGGGAAAATACTCTTGTCTTTCCTGATAAGTTCGAAATGAATCTTCGAAGGAAATTAACTTTTCCCAGAAAAGACTGTAACTGTTTCTTGGTTGTAGGTGGAGATGTTTCGAGAATAGCTTTAGCCTTATTCTTGTCAATCTCAACACCTTTCTTATGCACAAGAAAGCCTAAGAAATTGCCTGCAGATACACCAAAAGCACATTTAATAGGATTCATTTTCAAACCATGCTTTCTCATTTTCTCGAAAGCTTGTCTTAAATGATTCAAATGCAAGTCTTTTGATTCAGACTTAACTACAACATCATCAATATAAACTTGCATAAAATTTCCTATTAAATCATGGAAAATTGAATTCATGGCTCTTTGATAAGTTGCTCCAGCATTTTTCAAGCCAAAGGGCATCATTACCCATTCATAAGTACCTATTGCCCCAGGACATCGAAAAGCTGTCTTCGAAATATCCTCTTCGGCAATAAAAATCTGATTATATCCTGAATACCCATCTAACATACTTAATAATTCATTTCCTGCTGCCGAATCAATTAACATATCAGCAACTGGCATTGGGTATTCATCTTTAGGAGTTGCATTATTAAGATCTCGAAAATCAATACATACTCTTAAAGATCCATTCTTCTTAATAACAGGCACTATATTAGAAATCCAATCAACATACCTGGCAGTTCGAATGAACTTGGCCTTTAGAAGACGCTCAATTTCTTCTTTGATTTTCGAAACAATTTCTGGAGCAAATCTTCTTGGGGCCTGTTTCACTGGTTTCTTTTCTGGAAAGGTTGGAAGCTTATGTTCTACCAATTCTCGACTCAAACCAGGCATTTCATGGTAATCCCAAGCGAAACAATCTTTATATTCCCTCAACAAATCAATGATTTTTTCCTTAAATTCACCTTCGAGATTCTGACTAATAAACGTGGGTCTCTTTTCATTAGCATCACCCAAGTTTATTTCTTCCAAAGGATCTTGAGCTTCCATTTTCTTGATACCTTGAGACAAAAATCCTTCGAAACCCAAGGGAGAGTCATCATAAATGCAATCCAATTTTTCGAACTCAGGCTCTTGTGTTTCCTGAACATAAATCTCAACCCTTTTCATCATTTGCTCAAAATACTCTTTTTCAGAATCTTTGTTTTCCTCAGAAGAATTTTTAACCCTTTTAGAAGAATCACCTTCTACTTCAAATGAATTTTCTTCTTCTATTATCTCCTCAATGATTATCCTTCCTTCTTGCCACTCAGCCTTAGGGGCCGTTTCTTCTTCATTTTGTTTATTTTCATTGAATTCGGCTTCGAAAGCCGCTTCAATCCTTTTTTCGGCCATATAGGCCGAAATTCGAGCCCAGAAGCTCGAATCTACTCTGGATCCGACCATTCGGATATTTCTGCGGCCTCGAAGGGGCCGACATCACATTGTAACATAAATCCATAGTTTGGATTTATCCTCAAAGAATAAGGTACCTTGGTAGGCACCAACATGTATTTATCAATTACCTCGTAAGGTTTTGCCTTCATCACTTTTTTCTCAGTACTCCTCACATCCACTGCATCTTCTTCAACCTTAAAGTAGTTTTTATCCCCATCCACATAAATGGGAACTCCTTCTTTTGTCCACATACACAATTTTTGATGCATTGATGATGGAACAGCACCTACTCCATGTATCCACTCTCTACCAAGTAACAGATTGTAGTTTGCCTTCAAATCTACTACCACAAACATGGTGGGTCTCATTATAGTTCCCACTGTCAATTCCAAACATAGCACTCCTTCTGATTTCGAAGTCTTACCACTAAAATCTGTTATGATCATCTGATGAGGCATCAGATCAAACTTGGTCTTCATCAATCTTTTCATCATAAACTTCGGCATCAAATTGACTGCCGCCTCCTGAATCAACTAGTACTTTGCCTATACTTACATCTTCAACAAGTGCTCTTATAAACAAAGGTTTCATGTGAAGTTGCATCTCTTCAGTGGGCTTCTCAAACACTGCTGAAGTGTTTTGGCAAATTTGTTTGCCAATATAAGTATAGCAAATTGGATCTTCACCAATTTCATCTTCTTCGAAGTCCTCGTCTTCCAAATCCTTCTTCGAGTTCTTCGGCATACTCTGCTGGTAAAACAGATACAACTGCACAAATATCATCAAGATCATCAGCAAACCCTGTTTCGAAATTTTCAGTAAGTAAATCATCCTCATTTTCATTAAAACCTCCAATTATTTGGAATGAAGGTTTCTTTTTTACTATTTGGGCGTAGGAGGGATGATTCGAATTTGCTTGCACTTGAATTACTTGAGTATTCTTCGCTTGCACAGCTTCTGGTTGTTGATTGCCTTCCTCAACATCCGTGTTTTTCTTTTCTTGTTTCTCAAAAGCAGCCTTTCTCATTCTCTGAGCCCTTCTCCATTGGGTTTTAGTCATCTGAGGTCTGTTTCCATAGTAAGGTTTCTGATGAGAACCTTGGAAGTTGTTCTGATACTTAACATATCCGGGTCGAACCCACTGGTTCGGAGGAACTGAAGATGAAGGTATGAAAGTACGTGGTTTTACCTTCCCTTGGGATCCTTGATTCATAGGTTGTTTTCCTTTCTCGAACCTATTCATGTTACCAGGTATTTTTTCCCCCAGACATAGACTCAGATTTCGAAATCCATCCTCCGTATGAAGGATAAGGCTTCTTCTGTTTGTTTTCAAGTCTCTGATGATTTGCAGCCACTTGTTGATAGTGTGTTTTCATTTCTGAGCCATGGAAAATTTTGGCTGCAGATCTATCGAAAACAGCATGGCATCTTGGACAAAGTTCAATAGAGGCGTCTTCTGCCTTCTTTCGATTCAGAAATTCCAACAAAGTTTCACCTCCTTTCGGGTAGACATCATGGAATTCTCGCTCTCCATCCAAGGCCATCTCAGTGGCTGCCCCACAGAGTTAGAATCTTCAACTTCAACCATATTAATACTCACAGGCTCAACGTAGTTAGCAGTTAACCTGAAGAGGATCGGAGTCAATTTTCATTGCCATTGAAACTTTCTCTTCGAATTTCAATCTTCCCTGTTTGATCGCTTCCTGAATAATATCCCTGAAACGAACACAACTATTAGTCCAATGTCCATAAGTATGATGATACTTACAATATTTTCTACCTCTTCTCTGTTCTTGAGAAGGGATTTTATGATCATCACTTAGTGTTATTTGTTTGTCTTTTACTAAGATATCAAAGATTTGATCTGCCTTTGAAATGTCGAAACCATAGTTCTTCTTTAGAAATTTATCTTTATTATCATTATTGGTATTTCCACTAGGTTTCAAAGATTGACAAACATAAGGAGGTCCAGGCTTAAGTTCTGCTACATGAACATCACTTTCTTCCATATCATATTCGAAATCACTATCATCTGATACTTCCAAATATGCTACTTTGTCTTTTCAAAAGATTTTGTCAGTTTTTCGAAATCTCTCTTTTTCTTTCCTTAAATGTTCAATTTGCCTAACTTTATCAGCCAATTGGGCCATGTCTCTAAGCTGTTGATTAATCAATTTCTTTCGAATTGAATAATCTAGTCCTCCTGCAACCATTTGGACTAACTCATATTCAGGAATTTGAGTAAAGCATCTAGCTTTTATTTGCCTGAATCTATTCAAATAATCATCAATAGATTCATTTGAAAATCTTTTAATGTTCACTAGATCCATTAAAGTAACTTTGGTTTCTCCTCGAAAGAACTGTTCGTGAAAACTTCTTTCTAATTGATTCCATGTATGAATCGAATTTGGGGGAAGAGTTGTAAACCAAGTGAAAGCATTCTTGGTTAAAGAACGAGGAAAATACTTCATTTTAAGTTCTTCATTATTTGCCAAATCACCTGCTTCGATTTGATATCGAGCAATGTGTTCGACGGTAGATTCCCCTACTTCTCCAGCAAACTTAGTAAATTTGGGAACTTTCCATCCCCTTGGCAATTCAGTCTGCAATACCACTTGGGTAAAGGGAGAAACTACATAAGGGTGGTTTGCAAATCCTACATTGAATCCATGTCTATTTAGGACTTGTTCAACTATTCCAACATTTTGTTGCCCCCCCAAGTTATTTGCTCTTATCCTTTCGAGAACTTCATCAGCATTCTGATTTCTATTCAGGATAACCCTGGGAGTATTGTTTTCTCTGTTTTCAACAGGATTCACAGGATTTGGTATTGGTTATTCTGATCTCCTTGATTTAGGTTAGCCACTTGTCTTACTATAGGATCTGTGGGTGCTCCAAACACATCCGCAATCCTTTCCATTGCCTAGCCAACAAATTATAATTTGTATTCGTTGTTTGTACTAGGGGATCGAACACTGTGGCCATTTGAGTTGTCAACATGTTCACCATTTCATGGTTACGTTCATCCATTTGTTGCCTTAGAGTTTTCAAGTAGAATTTGTGATAGATGAAGAAGAATTTCCCACAAAGGGATTAAACATGGGTTCTCGAACAACAAAAGGACCCACTGTTGACATAGTTGGCAGGGCTGTTCCAGAATTTGGAACAAATCCATATGGTAATTCATACTGTGGTTGCCCATTTTGAGGCATAGACATAAAACTGGGTATAGGGATCGTAGAACCAATTTGACTTACTACAGGGTCTGTCACAGCAGTAGTGGTTGTAGTAACATTCATTGATGGTTCCCTTGTAACACTATTATTTCCATTGGCCCCATTATCATTGTTATTTACAGACTTATTCCTTGGGGGAGACGAATTCTCAGAATTCGTAATATTAGCATTATCCCTATTGTTATTTCCACTCGCATTCTGCCTAGAATTGTTAGCCATTTGAACAGAAATTGTTCTTCTACTTCTCAAACGCATACAAGAACAAATCTATTCATAAAATCGTAACACTCACTACCTTTTGGCAATATGTCCCACTAGGCGTGCCAATTTGTTTGTGGTGAAAATTCAATTCGAAAAGAATGAATTTTAACACTTTGATTCTACGAGCAATCTGGGGATTAGAATCAAATCCTCTTACGGGACTCTTTTAAAAAAGTAGGTTTATGGTGTTTAGATTTTCAAAAGTTAAATTTTCTGGAAAAATTTGGTTGATTGGTACAGAATTTCACCAAATCAATTGTTATGGTTTCTAAAATCCAGAAGTGATAAATTTTCCAAAGATTGATTCAGAATTCTATCAAACTTATCTTTCAAACAAGAATAAAATTTACTTGATCCAAAATTTTATCAAGTTTCAAGATATTTGTAATTCTTCAAAGAAGTTAATGAAAGTCTCAAATAAATGTAAAGCAAAGAAGAATTGCAGAAAGTAAATTGCAGAATATAAACAAAGAAAAGAAAACGAATTATAAGAACAATATGCATTAAGATAAAAATGGATGGGTTCATCACATACTTGCTTCCCTTTGTAACCTGTTTCGTCGCAGTGTGATCGGACTTGTAAGGTGTTTAAGAGAGTATGAGTATGAGTGATTTGCCAACCCTTATTACATTGTGGGTTCTACTATTTATAGATTCCTAATCCTAACGGCTAACTAATGCATGTTTGACACATCAGCAAACCTATGTGTTGGCAGCGTAGATGCTTGCCACGTTTTCTGCTATCCAGAAAACTGATCATAATTTTCAAAATAAACCACTAAATAATTGGCACCTGTCTTCATCTTATATAACTTCCATTAACTGTTGCCTTGGTGTCTTCTGTCTTCTCGAAATCTAATCTTCTAATTTCTCGAAGTCTTGTCTTCTGATTTTCTCGAAATCTTCTATCTGTTTCCTCGAAATCTTGCTCTCTGATTTCTCGAAATCATTTCTCTGTTTTCTCGAACTCTTGCTTTCTGATTTCTCGAAATCATTTCTCTGATCTTGATACTATATCTTCAAATTTCTCGAATTCAAAGAAACTGCTTCAAGATTTGACTTTACTTTTCTTTATGCCATGTAGCATATCTTAATTGGTCATTCCAAAGATTGTGAAGAACACCGGCCACCGTCCTTTCAATTTGCATATGTGACTTTTCCCATTGGACGTTAGCAATGGCACATTTATTGGCTTTTACTCTTTTTACTCCTATAAATAGGAGTGCCTTTACACAATCCTTTCATAATTCTTCATTCTTTTCTAAATTTTCTAATGAATCTCTTCAAAGATTATGAAGAAGTTAATCCCTTTGGCTATTGCGTACAATCTAATTTGGAATGATTTCAATTTCGATGAGATTGATGAAATAGCCAAAGCTATTAGCTTTTCTAACTTTTCTTTTCGAAAAGTTTTCTTTTGGGTTGTACGTCATAGCCAAATATAGGTTCATTTACATAATAAATGAATCTATTTATTAGTCCCCATACTGACCTTGATTTTTTCCCCAAGTCGAAGGTGGTTCAACAGATTGAAGAAAGAATTCTTCTTTGTGTTGGCTCTATTAAAGCTTGTGGGGGAGGATGAGGATAAAGATGCATGTTAGGCATGAGTCAAGTACTCATCCTAGTTTAGGATAGTTTCCTTTCTAATGTTTTAGGGACTTAGAATAGTTTTCTTTCTAAATGTATCTCCATTGTATTCGAACCAAATGTAATTCGAATTTGGATCATGAATGAAAGAATTGCCCTTTATCTTTTGGAATACCTCTTATGTACTTTTCCTTGAATATTCGAGTTTCACAATTACCTTCTTTCTCAAATTTCTAAAGTCTTTGTATTAATTTTACCTCAAATATTCTCTAAGTCAATAGACTTATTACCAAAATTTGAAATAAGGTAATATTAACCTTCTTCCGTAAATTCGAAATGACATCATATTGTTATCACTTGAGGGATTTGAAATAATTGAAAATCAAATCCCAACAATTACTAAAAAGTAAATAAAGAAAGTGGTAAATTAACTAGCTAAAACTAGGCCTATTCCTAGCTTATTTGGCCGCAAAATCTAGCCAGCTTTTCTTGGCACATGTGGCTGCATTAACCTTTGAATTGTAACCACCAAACATAGAATAATTGGGCTATTGAATCAGCCATGAAGTGGCCGCCCATAACACCCCCTTGTTGTTAAGTTTGCCTTCAGTTTGTAACCCCCATCTCATGAATGTTGGCCGCAATTTTGATGACAATTCATTCAGTCAATTACAACCTTCATAACCTCCCTTTGATGACACATAATTCAGCCATGAAAAGCACATGCTGGCCGCACAAAATAATGGCTTATGACTCAACCATTTACTCACTTGTTGGCCGCAACATTGAAGCAATATAACTCATCCTCCCATGCACATGTAGCCGCCCACCTTTTGCTTGTTGGAAGGTCTCCATGTAGCCTCAAATCGGACCAGATTCATGCACAAAAGGTAAGCCTCCCTAACGGCTATTAGACAAGATTTTAATGCAAATAAACAACATTATAACCTTGTCTTGTAACCACAAGAATAGGAAACGTAACCACCAGAAAATTAAACTTTATGTCATGTAACTCCTACAAGTTTATTGAAAGCAAATAAAACTAATTAAATCAGCAAATTAAGGACTATGTTGGCCACCCCACATGGCCTTCCTCCATGATAAATGATGGCTCTTCAACTTGTAGTTGCATTTAAATGCAACCGTCACTTCATTTAAAGCCATGTCACCATCTTCTTTATTCTTACCCGGTTGGGTTCACATCATCATGGCTGAGTGATCATCTTTGGAATGACATCTTTTCCCCTCTTATATAGGAGGGCTTGTTAGGGAGAATATCATCCAAGTTGTAGTAGAAATTACTAAGAGTTTCATGTACTTTTGTTCATATTTTTGTAAAGTCTTCATGGAAGGCTAAGTTTGTATTCAATTCAAGGAGTCAAACTTATTTTCATCTTGGTTTTGAGGTTTGATCTTCATTTAATTTACATGTTCATTGAATTACATTTACCTTTCTTTTCTACTCCACTTGTTTCAATTTCATGTTTCTTTAATCAAAACTTGATTGGTTAACATGTTTTGGTTATGAAATTTGTTATTGATTTATGGTGTACTCTTGATTGGTTAATCATCATGCAACAATTAAAAAGCATAGAGTAAATAATTAAATTTAAGGTGTTCATATAATTATTTACTTCAATTGGGTTCCGATTATAAAATTGATTCAGATCTAACATAAGATTTGGTGGCTATTTGATCTTGTTAATCTTAATCAATTGAATTCTGGAAATTATTTCAATGGTGAATTAAGGGATCATTGTAGGGGTTTCACATGATTCTAAGTTGATAGATTTAATCTCTTGATTGCATGTTATTAATAACCAATGATTAACCATGAAAATAGTCTCTAAATTCCTTGGGTTGATTTGGTCTTGAATTGATTCAACCTGTGCTTTTAACTTGATCTTTTCTTTTCTTTAGTTTATTCCAATCAATCAAACCCCCCGTAAAAGAAGGATTAATTTGAGTGGATCTTCAAGGTTCGACCCGGTTTGTACCATTCTACTACAAGTAGTTTGCAGATCGAAGAATTATAATTATAATTTTGTGTAGGCTCGACAATTGTCATTAGTTTCAAAAATATTTGTTTTTCAGTCGATAAATCTTTTTAATTTTCAAATTAAGTTAATCAAATTATGTCATTAGAGAATTGTCCAATAATTAATAAAAACTATGATATTATATATATTATATCCAATTCGAATTATGTGTATTTTCTGCAATTAATACTTAGCGACGGTAGGTCGTTGCTACATTAAAAACAAAATTTAAATTTGGCGCACGCTAATGAGTTTTAAACGTAGCGACGACTAGCTGCATGCGTAAAAAACCCTTCCCCCTTCCTCTTCCTCCATTTTCACCCTCCTCCTCCTCCCGCCCTTTTTCTCCCCTACGGCCACCCCTTTGTTTTGAATCAAATTAAGAAATATTCATGGTAACCATTCGTGCAGATGAAATTAGTAAAATTATCCGTGAACGGATTGAGCAATATAATACCGAAGTAAAAATTGTAAATACTGGTACAGTACTTCAAGTAGGCGATGGCATTGCTCGTATTTATGGTCTTGATGAAGTAATGGCAGGTGCATTAGTGGAATTTGAAGAGGGTACTATAGGCATTGCTTTGAATTTGGAATCAAAAAATGTTGGTGTTGTATTAATGGGTGATGGTTTGATGATACACTCTCTCTTTTTATTTTAAAAAACTCACCGATTAAAAAGTTACCCTCCTTCATATAGGATCGTTTTGAACTGACCTGAAATCAAAATATTTGCCTGTAGGTGACTTTAGAGCTCATTCTATGTTCTTTCCTTCTGCGGCGCCGCAACTAGTAAGTTTTATGGTTTTTATTTATTTATAATTAATACTTTATTTATTTTATTAGTTTATTAATGTGATATATGTATTAGGTTATTAGTTTTAAACAGTGCTTTAGTAGGTATCTTGTTTATTAGTTTTATTAGTATATTAGTAATTAGTATATTAGTAATTATTTAATTTATATATTAGTTATTAGTTTTATTAGTAATTAGTATATTAGTAATTATTTAATTTGTTAGTATATTAGTAATTAGTAATAAGTATTTTAATTTATATAATTGTTTAATTTTATATAATGTCTACAGTAATTAGTAATTAGTATATTAGTAATATTTAATTTATTAGTATATTAGTAATTTTAACTTGTATAATTATTTAATTTATATAATGTCTATAGTTTATAGGAAAAAATTAATGCCTAGGATGCGTGGTAGAGGTGGAGAGAAGATCCCACCGAGTAGAGGGAGGTCCATCCCTCCGGGCGAGCTACGTGTGCGGGTAGCTCGCGCGATGCAGGAGAGGGCCAACCTCTCTCACTCTGATCAGATGTCGAAGCATCCATCTACTTCAGCGGCTCTGGTGGCCGCCATCCAGTATTCTTCTTCTTCCTTCCCTCCACCTTCTACTCCACAGTTTGATGGAATAAAGTTCATCCTGACACCGAGATTAGTTTAGATGCCTCTAGTGGAGGAGGACGCTGTGCCCGAGCTAGACGCTGAGGACGCTCATGATCAGATGGATGGGGTCGTTGACCATGAGTCTGATGGGGAGCCAACTCGGTTCCAGGGTGCCAGCTCAAGCCGACCTCATGAGGTAGACGCTAAAGGTCGAGTTATTATTAGACCATTTGGCAAAGGGTGAGTTTGTTTATCTTTTTCCTTCTTTAGAATTGATATTAATATAACATCTTTAATTGTTTTAACTGTTAATATTGAATATTTTATTTTGCAGTTGGGTGCCTAACAACCCACCTATCGTAGCCATTGGTCATGTGATACGTTCTCAGTTCTGGGGTCCTCACTACCTTTGGGAAGTCACACTAAAGGATGTATGGGACAGATGGTGGGAATTAAGAGTTCACGGTATGTATAAGCAAACACTCTTCTGTATTATGTTTCTATTTGTTGTTAAAATAATTAATTTGTGTAATTTTTTTGTGTAGGCTTGACAGCTTGGGCCGGAGGTCGAGCCCGACGAGTTCTTCATTGCCATAAATCTATTAAGTGTTTTTTTATAAGAGTTTTTTATATAATTTCATATTTATGCAATTGAATATATAACTAACTAATTTTACTTTTACCTCAACAGACAAATTACAAGGACCGCCTGAGGTAGGTGGAGTAACAGATGGGGGACACCTCCATGACTGATGCCTCCACCAACCTAGAGATTTGGAGGGATGTTGCGATGGCAAGACCCGAGGCCGTTGTTATGGCACCGGGGACTTGGCAACCAACATTCGTCCAGGTGTGACCAGCCTCACTCAGGAGTCTCGGGCTCATACCAGCGGGAGTACTAACGGGGTCCGGGTCACGACATTCAACTGAGGAGGCGTTGTGCCAGGAAGTAAATGAAGCAAGGCAAGAGTATCGCTAAGCTATAGCGAAGGCTGCACAGTTGGAGGATGAGTTAGGACGAGTCTGACGACAGACGCAACAATTGTTGGAGGCTCAGGCTGCTCAGACTGCAACTCGGGCTTAGCCTCAACCACACCCCCACTATGATGCCACCCTGGATGACCATCCGATGGATGAGGAGGAGGAGCCGACCCCACCACAGCACTAGTTTCGCCGCCGCCATTGATTTTTTTTTTCATTATGTTTTTTTATAGTTTTATTGTATTATGTTTGAACAAATTATGTATATATATTTCATATATATATGTTTTCTTCTGTCGATGTGTTTATATAGTATTTAGTATTGTTTTTATAATTTTAAAATTAATAAATAATAAACCCTAAACCCTAAATATTAAAATAAATAAATAATAAATTTATTTTCTATTAAAAGAATTATCTTTAGTGACAGCCTTGGTCGTCGCTAAATAAAAAAATGAAACAGCAATACGTAGCAACGTCCATGTTTTTAGAGACGGCTGTAGCGACGGCGTGGCCGTTTCTACGTAGCGACGACATGGTCGTCTCTACGTAGCGACGACGTGCTTTGCTCGTCACTACTGCATTTACGATACGTTTTGTAGCGACATCCACATGGTCGTCTCTATGTTGTCGCTACGTAGCCTGTAGCGATGGCTTTTCGCTTGTAGCGACGACCGTCGCTAATTTGCGTTTTTCTTGTAGTGCAACACATGAAAAATTGTTGGACTGAAGAATCTGTTGGCTCTTCGTAAGCGGTCCATATGAATTTTCAATCATTTTCGCATCATAATTCAAACAGGATGACCGTTCATGCCGAATAACAATTTTATCATGCTTTACTATAACATTTGTTTCAATTGTACTAATATAGGTGTAGTACAACCTAGAGGAAATTGAAAGCAAATTTTCCAATACACATTTTTATCTAGCATAATTCTCATGATGTATAGATATTCCACATTGTTATCATTTTTTGTCTCTATATAGTTTCCATTTTTACGGATATCTTTGAAACTTAATAAGTTTCTTTGAGACTTTCCAGAATATATACAAGGCACAATCAATGTGTAATTTTGTTCCTCCAGATAATAGAACATTAGCTCTATCTGAGCTTTCATCTATATTTGTACCAGATAGGTAACAAAAACATTAGTTATGTCGGAGCCTTCAATTATATTTGTTATACCATATAGGTAACATAACATGCTTTGGCGCACACACCCCCAAGTACATAAACTTGGGGTACACGCCCTCAAACAAGTTCACGCGCCACGTCTGGCGGAGCTGAGCTCTCGACATAGTCCTCAAACACAATCATGTTCACATGCCACATCTGGCGGAGCTGAGCTCCCAACCTATAGGTCCTCAAAACACAATCACGCTCACACACCACATATAGCAGAGCTGAGCTCTCGACCTACATGTCCTCAAACACAATCATGCTCACACGCCACATCTGGCGGAGCTGAGCTCTCGACCTATAGGTCCTTAAACACATTCACAATCACACACATTTCATAAAACAATGACAAAAATTTATACATCAATCCTCTTACCTTCTTTTCATGTCTCGCGAACTATCATCCATGACAACTAATAATGATAATTAACATAATATCGTACAATAAGAATTTATTTCACATATACATCATACATTCTCTTATTAAAATTCTAGTCAACTAGCATCCCTCTAGGGTGTGCCAAAATGACATGTTATACATTGAGTGAAGAGCAGAACAATACTAATATGGATATGCCATTAGATCATTAACTTCCTCATATTTTAAGGAATCATCATACAGTGTCCATAATTATCTATAATTTTATAATAGCAATTCAAGATGGGCTTGGAAGACGGAATAGTCAGCATTACATGAAAAACTTGACCAGCACTCAATGATTGGGCCATAACTTGGGCTAGAAAACTCCTTTTGGGCTTAACCCACCGACATTTTAAAACTAAGATCCAGGTCTTGATTTCATCTGAAGACAACTTCCCTGGGTTCTGCCAGATTGATGATGAAATGCTCGATGCAAGTGAGAGACAAGTTGGTGAATGATAGCTAGAGTAAGTGAATAATTCAAAGTAATGGACAAATGCATTAGGTAATTGATCAATAAGTCCATTTGGGGACAAAACATACTTAGTCATGGCTGAGTGATCATCTTTGAAATGACATTTTTTCCCCTCTTATATAGGAGGGCTTGTTAGGGAGAATATCATCCAAGTTGTAGTAGAAATTACTAAGAGTTTCATGTACTTTTGTTCATATTTTTGTAAAGTCTTCATGGAAGGCTAAGTTTGTATTCAATTCAAGGAGTCAAGCTTATTTTCATCTTGGTTTTGAGGTTTGATCTTCATTTAATTTACATGTTCATTGAATTACATTTACCTTGCTTTTCTACTCCAATTACTTCAATTTCATGTTTCTTTAATTAAAGCTTGATTGGTTAACATGTTTTGGTTATGAAATTTGTTATTGATGTATGTTGTACTCTTGATTGGTTAATCATAATGCAAGAATTAAAAAGCATAGAGTAAATAATTAAATTGAAGGTTTTCATATAATTATTTACTTCAATTGGGTTCCGATTATAAAATTGATTCAGATCTAACAAAAGATTTAGTGGTTATTTGATCTTGTTAATCTTAATCAATTGAATTCTGGAAATTATTTCAATGGTGAATTAAGGGATCATTGTAGGGGTTCCAAATGATTCTAAGTTGATAGATTTAATCTCTTGATTGCATGTTATTAATAACCAATGATTAACCATGAAAATAGCCTCTAAATTCCTTGGGTTGATTTGGTCTTGAATTGATTCAACCTGTGCTTTTAACTTGATCTTTTCTTTTCTTTAGTTTATTCTAATCAATCAAACCCCCCGTAAAAGAAGGATTAATTTGAGTGGATTTTCAAGGTTCGACCCGATTTGTACCATTCTACTATAAGTAGTTTGCAGATCGGAGAATTATAATTATAATTTTGTGTAGGCTCGACATCTCTCATTGGTTTAAAAAATATTTGTTTTTCAGTCGATAAAATCTTTTTATTTTTAAAATTAAGTTAATCGAATTATGTCATTAGAGAAATGTCCAATAATTAATAAAAACCGATGATATGACTTATATATAATGACATGATTCATACCTTATTTTATTATATAAAGGGCTGCCTAAATTTTATATATATATATATATATATATATATTATATCCAATTCGAATTATGTGTATTTTCATCCCTTAAGTTTCTTTTTTTTTCATATAAAAAAATCTGACAATCCTCAACTACTAAGAGGGTAGATGTGTAAGACATGCGTAAATTTCTTAGGTGGTGATGAGGAACAATTATGGAAGTGATTAATTATTTGTGTCATGGGTCTAACACTATTAATGACAGAGTGATAGTGTTGGTTGATGTAGCCATTGAGTGTGTTGGGTGACAAGTTAATGACAATTCATGAATTCATGTCATACATAATGTCTTCATATCAAATTAAGTGGATTTATTTTTTGGGAAATTCTAATTAAATAATTAATTATTAATAAATTTTTATTGGATATGATTGTGCAATATTTAATATTATAAATTAAATGTAATTAATATTTCCAATTAAAATCTATAATATATGATTTCTTAATCAATGCACTCGTCAGCATAACTCTATTTCTCTATTTTTTTTAAGAGAAATCATATTTATACAACCATACAACATACATCAACCATCGAGCACATGGATCAGCTGGTAAGGGGTTGTTCCAGCTTTCGGAGGGAGAGTTTTGCCGCCCATAGAGGTCCTACCCGGCTCGACAGGATTGTCTCCCATGGAGGATATCTGTGGTCTTGCACCAAAAAAATACAACATACATCAAAGAGGGATAAAAAGATAAAGGAGAGGGAAGAGAGAGAAATGTGAGATGTGATAGATGATATGATGGAGAGATATAGAAAGAAAAAATATGTTGTATGAGTTGTTGTATGATTTTTGTTGTATGAATTTATTAACTCTTTTTTAATAGTTATTAAGAAAATTTAACGATTTTCTTTTCTTTTGATCAAGACTTTAAACGATGTATCTTGAAAGGGATTACGGTCATATATAATATAGCATCCGTATGACCTCATTATCTTTACCAACTAAACCTACTATCATCGTTCTCAAAACAAATCAATCACTAGGTAGCACGACGCTATGATCCCATTTATTATTCAGACTTTAAAAAAACAACGCCCGCGATACAATGCTCTTTTCATATAGAGTAGCAGACTAGTAGGTTAACAATTAATTAAAATCACAATTAAAAAATTTATGTAAAAAGAAAAGATTATTTAACAACTTATAAATTAAAAACATTTTAATTTAATATTTTTCATTAAACAATTATAAAGATTAAAAATAAAAAATCATTCAATTTATTTTTTATGAGTAATAAAAATGTGCAATACTTAATTATTTACGGGAGATGGCGGTTTCATAGAAAATGAAAGCTTCTGTATTCTCTCTTTGATGGTGAATTTATGTTTAGTCAACATCATAATGGGTTCATATATTGTGTATTGATGCCACTTTAAGCCTATATTTGGTTATAATAGGGAAATAGGCAGGGCGAAGCCAATAACTAAAGGCAAGAGGGCCAATATTACAGTTTCTTTAAATCAATTAATTCATCTCAAATGCAATTTTATTATTATATATAAATTAAAAATAAAAATAGGAATTAAGATAAACACTCATAATTTATATATAGAATGCAAGTAATTTAACATTTTTTCAAATTATTTTAATTATTATTTGTTTATATTACTTAATTTAATTATTTAACCATTTATTTTAATTTTTAATAAAATATTTTATCATTTAAAAATTAATAAGACTTCAAAATTTTAAATTTATAAAAATATAAAATTATAATTACTTAGCATTATATTTTTATTTAGAAAAAAATAGAATTTATATGATATAACTTATGTAAACATGTCTTTTACTGTACAAATGTAGTCTATATATCCTTCTATATGGGCTTCCATATATATAAATATATCCAAAACTATTTCGTTCTATTTATGTGTCTCATTACATGATAACACACAGATTAAAAATGAATTAATATGTTGATTTACATCAAATTTATTGTGTTTTTTTTCCTGATATATCATGTTATCTCTCTATTTTAATCATTAGTTTTTCCCACTTAATTATTATCTCTCTTATTAAGACTAAAAGTGAAAAAATTATAATTAACACTATTCAATTTTTAAATATTATAGATAAGTAAAAATAAAAGATTCTTTAAATGAAACTGATCCGCCACTAGAAATAGGGAAGAGAGAAATAAAGAAGAGAGAAATGAAAAGAGATAGTGTTGATTTATATATTGTCTATTAAAAGAGAAATATGTATAAAATAGAAGAGAAATAAGATAAATAATTGTTTGGTTAAAGAGAAGAAATAGAAGAGAAATTAAAAAAAAACTATACTCAACATACTACACGACATTTCTTTGATTAATTTTTTTTTCTTGTGAAAGGACGGTATATTTTAGAGAAGTATTTTGCGGAGAAACAAATAGAGGTGGGTCCTGCGTCACATTTTCATCTTTTCACTATTTCACATTGCACCAAAGGAGGGAAGCTCGTAAACTTTTACACTATTTCTCACCCACAACTCCATTTCTTCACTTTTTTTGTTATAACAAATAAAACATAAGTGTGTGATTGGTTTGACATTGAAACTAGACAAACTAGGTCGCTGCAGAGTGATCATCAAGAAAGAGCCAACCGTTTGTTGTTTGATCTTTACCTTCAAGGTACGGGGGGGAAAGGGTGCTGCTTGTATGTGTATGTGGGAGTGCTTGGGTAGTGAGGGCAACCATAATACCCTCTAAGAATTCTAATTTTGAGAAACTATCTGTGAATCATGTGTTGTGTGTTTGGAATGTGTTTGATTTGATGTATGCACGTGATAATCTTGATGAATTGGGTGATGGTAGCGAGAATAGTGAAAATGGGTTAAATAAGGGTTTAGAGATGAGGAACCATAATTGATTAGATGTTAAATTTATTGTATTTCGTAGGAATGATTGAGGATTTTAGTGTTTTTAATCGGTGAAAACGAGTATAAACGAGTTAGAACTTAAAGATTTGAGTAGGGATTGAAGAAGAGGGGTCAAAAGGGGCAAAAACGCAGGTGCAGTCGCGTTTTGTGACACTTGCGCTCCACCTGCGCTGAGCGCAGGGTGGAGCGTAGCTCTCTGGAACCTGCGCTGAGCATAGGTGAAGCGCAGAAACGCGGATCAAGTTTTTAAATGTAATTTCAACAGATTCCTTCCAAATTTCAGATAGCTTTTCTTAAAAAGTGAAAGTGAGTTGGATGCTTATTTAATATGAGAATTGTTTTGTGGAGTTGATAGGTTAATTGGAGGTATTAAGTGTATTGATTGTGGCATGAGTATTGTGGCGTGAGTATCCTATGTGATGTTCTATGCTTATAATTATAATATTGTGATGTGATGTGGTGTGATGAGAATAATAGAGATTGGATGAGATAAATGTGAATTGATGAATATGCGTTGTGTATGCAGATTGTGTGAGAGATATGATGTATGATGATGATTGCATTGAGCATAACATGGAGATATGAGATGTGTGTGATGCATAAGCCAGATGTGGTTAGCATATGCCCTAGAGTGGGGGTGACGACCATGATGGGGGACATTCGATGCATTTACTCTAGAGAGGGTGTGTTTACAATGCGAGTTATCTAGCCCTAGAGTGGGGATGATGATGATGGGGGACGAATGTCTTTGCACAGGCCTAGAGAGGGGCGTATAACTGTGCAACCTATCGACCAGAGTGGGCGTTAACGGTAGGGCCATCATTGGTAACAACTAAGAGGATTGATGAGGTACGCCCATTGTACGGAGTACCGAATCATGATCCTTAGGAGGTGTTTCTGTGTGCATGATCATAGAGTGAGCATACATAGCATATATGATTGGGTAGAGTGAGAATTTATATTTATGCGAATTATGTGTAAAGTGTAACGAGTGTGTTCTTGATGATTGAGAAGTGGGAATTATATATTTGTGATGAGATTATTGATGATTATTGTGTGATGAGGTGAATGACGATGATTATGTGTTGGGTGAGGATAGGGTAGCCTGCTGCGTGCATGTATGAGTATGTGTTCTTTTCCTCACTGTACTCTCTATGGTTATTTTATAGGTGACGAAGATGGCACCCAAGGTGCCGAGTATTGAACTGAAGGGGTTCCGCTCTGATACGTGTGACATCAGGACATTAGTAATAGGGTTTCCTTTTATTACGTTTTGAGTAGAGATTGATGAAAAATATTCTAAGTGCTTTACATGGTCATGATGGATATTTCTTGATGTTGAGATTTAATATTTGATGTTTTAGTATTTTTTTTCTAAACCGTTGACTTTATCTTTTATTATATTGAATTGACTTTGAGTTAAATGGCGTTTTATAAGAGATACACGTGAACCTTTTTACCCGCTGTGGGCTACAACTTTTCTTTATTTTTCGATTTATTGATTGTATTAGAAATTGGGGTAAAAAGGTGTCACATCTATAACCCGTCACCTATGTATAGCACATCTTCTTTTGATGGATCCATATTTCCTTTGATCATTGTGGTAATTCACACCTATGCTTGGATCACTAAAACAAGCAACAACTTGTGCAATTTGGATAAGTTTCTCAAGAATAATTAATTAAGAGAAAAGAAATTAGAATGAATAAAGTAGATAAAATAAATTTAACTTCTTCCATAAATTGAAATTAATTTTTGTAACATAACATTTTCATAAGCTTTCTCTTTTAACTTCTCTCCATGAGTAACTAATTTTAACTTAAGGAAGAAGTTGGATTCATCTTACTTTCTTAATTTATTCTATTTTCTTCTCCTATAATTTTTTTAAAAAATGTTTATCCAAATTAGTAAAGTATAAAAAACTAAATGATAATAATAAAAATAAGTTTTATTTTCTTAATAAATACAATTTCAAGATAATTCCACTTAATTAGTCTTATTGTAATTCAACTAATAATTGATATAATGATCATTATTGCACCTATAATACAATAAAATACCATTGTTGTAAATATATATATATGTGTATATATATATATATAACAAACTTCAATTTGTAAGCTTTGAGGTTTTTTTTAGCGCATTTTGATATATATATAATGAAGTTACTGTTCTTAGAAATTTTTATAACCTCGACAATTCTACCAAAAATGTGAATTAATTGGGTTTGATTAATACTCTATTTGGTTGCAAAGGGAAAGTGAAAGAAAGAATAAAGAAAGAAAAAGAAAAGAGAGAAAGAAAGTGAAAAGGAGATGATTTTTTAGGTTTTGTTTAATATACGAGAGAAAGTGAAAGAAAGAATAAGAAGAGAAGAAAAAAAGTATATATAAATATCCTCAAGTTAAAATGAGAGATAATAATTATTTTTTTTAAGAATATAGTTCAAATTATAATAGTAAGTGATCATGAGATCGTGTGTGAGAAAGTCAAATGAGTATTTTGTTCGGGTGCGTCTACCGTGGAGCACTGGTGTGACACCACTCATGACCTATTACAGCAGGTTTCTATACAAAAGTAAAATTTAAGATATTATTTATTGTTTAATTTGATCTTAAGTGATATTGGGTAAGCTTGGGGGCCATAAAATAACATGCCCCAAACATATCATTTAAGTAATAAATAAGTAATAAATAATTGAACAATGACGGATAATTACAAATTTATTAATCAAATATATAAACCATGTATGTCCATGATTATGCACCCTGACTTTTCGATCATAATTATATTTATTTTTTTAAATAAACAATTTGGTTTTCTAACCTAATAAAAACAAGCGTCGATGATATTATAGATTTTTGCAAAACTTTTTCACATTTATAATAAATAAAGTTACAGGGTCTTGCTAACGAGTGCCCTAAGAACATTGGTTAAAGATCCATAAGGGAAATGTTTTCATTGAAAATCACAATATTTGACATTATATATCACACACTCCAATAAAAAGTTTTTATATTCGATTTCTTAACAAGTGCCCTAAGGGCACTCGTTAGCATTTTCAAAAGTTATATATCAAACTAACTTTTAAATTGAAGTTATGTCAACTAATTAATTAAATTACCACCGAGTTTAACCTGTTTAAATAAAAAACAAACTTGAATCCTTTTTAATTTATGAAATTTTGATGTTCAATTGTTTTAAAATTCATCATTAAATTGTATATAGAGGTAAACATTGCTGAATTAAATTTATATTTTCATTTTATAATTTTAATAACATAATACAATAATTGCGTACATTGTTATATGCTTTTAAAATATTAAAAATAATTTAAAATGACATGGAAAATATTTGAACTGACTAATTTTGTTAACAATTGTTATGTATAAATCTGATTAAAATATAATTAAAACAATATAATTACTTGATGACAATGGTAATTATAAATCATTCGCCAATGAACTCAAGTTTCATATTCCTGGTGAGTTCCACCTAGTAGCAAAATGAAATGATTTTTCAAGTTTTTTCTTTTAAAAAGTTATAACTAAATAAAAAAATATATATTACAAAATATTTTTAAAATAGATATATATTTCTCATGCATATATAGACTAAAATTATTCAAGACTAGTTTTGAGTGCATTACTTCTTATATAAAATTAATCAAGTAATTACTACATATTACAAGGTTATTTCCAGATATTTATATATTTACTAGATATTGAGCTCATTAAAAGACAAAAATTTAAATGAAAATTGTCTTTAACCGTGATAATTCATTCAATTTAGGATTTTTTATTTCAAAAACAATTTAACATAAAATGATTAATATTTAATGTAATTTTAGAATGGTACCATTCAAGAATTAAAACTCTAATCGTTTAACCATTTTTTAAACTTATAGTTGTGCATACAATTTAAAATATATTGTTGTGATCGAGGCATATATTATTAATCAATTATTTTTAATATAACATACGTACACAGTTTTTCTATTTATTCATTATTAATCTCTATTGTTATCTAAATTGTTTGGCGCATTCTTTTGCTTGGAAATTTTGAATTTTTATTGTGGAAACTCAAACCTACAGATTTGATTTTTCCGTCTTTGAGTGGTTGCTTGTGCCGCGCGTGTGCATCACCAAAGATCACAAGCATGTTGTGCGGATAAGCTGTTTGGGCAAAAGTAAATATTGAGAATTGTGCTTGTTACCAGTTTAGCAGGTTTTCACTTTTAAATCTCAACCGTTAAATAATTAAGTAATATATCTAATGGTATAAAATATTGAAACACACCCTAGAAGGACCTATTTTGTTCAACAATCAAATTTCTCCTTTGCTCATTCATTTTCTTAGTCGAGACGATGGGAAAAGTTTACCGTGAAATCCACAATCTTTATTCTTTCCTCTCTATGTTTTTGTATGAACCAAACTGAAGTAAACCTAGTTTTCTTTAATCTTTGTGTTTTTGTACGAACCAAACTGAAATA
This sequence comes from Sesbania bispinosa, assembly GCA_026901365.1. Lineage (NCBI taxonomy): Eukaryota > Viridiplantae > Streptophyta > Magnoliopsida > Fabales > Fabaceae > Sesbania > Sesbania bispinosa. The sequence goes on from QLOH01000378.1 coordinate 505,944, forward strand.
AACCTAGTTTTCTTTAACTTTTCTCAGGCCGAGTCTTTCTTTGCTCAATTTTTCTATTAATCCATACAGAGCATATGTATAAGAATAAGAGACTATATATATCTTCCACGAGAAATGAGAGAATTGTATAGTCATTATGGTAAAGCTGAAAATTAACTAAGCTTGACCTAGAGTAAATATATATGATAGTTATAAGTGGTGGAGACAACTATTAGCATGTTTGGTTTAGCGTTGAAATGTGTTAAACTCACGTTTTCAACGCTAGAAATAGTTGCGTTGGAGAATCAAACTTGAGTTTGGCAAGTTTTAACGTTAAACCAAACACACACTATGTCGGCATGAATAAGCATAATAAAGTGAGGTAGATTCTTTGATTACTATGAAGGATGAGTTTGCACGTGTGCTTGAATTGTGTACAGTGCCTCAAGAGTGAAGAATATGAGATGACACTAAATGATTTGAAAGCTTTTTTCTTTTTTTCTAAAGCTATTTGATATGTGCACTCATAATATATAAAAGAAATTTATATACTAAAAGATTGGCTTTAATTCTAATTCAAAGTGCAGAATTTTTTTAAATGGATGTTACTCTTTTGTTAGTTATTTATTTAGCATTTATTTAAAGAATGAACATTACTCTTTTTAAAATTTATTCATTAAGATGGATCAATTATGGGAGGTAATGACATTTTGTTTCATTAATTATCATTTTGATATGTAAAGAGTTGGAAGGAGCTGGAAGTTAAGATTGTCTAATCTTGCTAGTAGTAGCTTAATTAACAATAAGAAATGGGAAAAGGTTAACGTAGTAGCTCCACAATTTGTCTCTCTCTCACACACGTGTACATATAAAAGGTTATAGAATATAATTATGAGTTGGGGTTGATCTTATATAGTTTACTTTTAGGATCATGATAGTACAAAGTAGCTTAAATTTCCCATGGACTATAGTTATGTTCCCTTAGATAAATTTGTAGGAATTTGTATACATTTGATTATTTTGAGAAATGTGCGACTCTTTCTACATTCTTTGCCTCTCAATTTTATTTACATGCCATTAGAATTCAGAGTCTAGGATTTGTTCTTGTATCTTTTTATCCTTTTTCTCCACCCACATCACCTAACCCTTACCCACCCGTTGATGAATTGACACATGATCCCTAAAATTTCAACCTTTATTGTTTGTTGATATTTTTACAATGCAACTCATGACATCTTAATTTGAAGCATAAACTTGCATAGGTCAAAGTTTTCTGTTGAGCGTTTGATTATATGTGCACAATTGGCTAACATTAATTGAAAATGTAGTTATAAAAGTATATAAACTGAGAACTTAATTCGAAATTAAATTTTCAATGACTAAGTCTGTTTTTTTTATAGTTTTTATTTTTTTTTTCTGTTTTTAAAACAGAAAACTGAAAATTTTGTTTGACAAACAATTTTTAAAAACAGTTTTGAAAAGTGTCACTGTTTTTAGTTTTTAAGAACTAAAATCCTAGCTAAAACTACTTTGAGATGTTTGGGAAAGAATAAACTGTAAACTAGCAAATTTGTCCCTCACTTTTTTAGGGTCATACAGTTTAGTCTCTAAGAAATAGAAAAAATACAATATAATCTTTGACTTCTTTTATTTGTGTCACTATAGTCCATCTATGGGTTTCCTGTTAATTTTTTTATGACGTGTCATGTTTAGTGACACTGTGTCACACTATTTGTCATTAGAGCACAAAAATAACGTCATTAGGGTTGAGACCTTCCAAACAAAAAAGGGGAAGAAAAGAGAAAATGGGAGAATAGGGAAGCACACGAGTGTTGGAGTTGAAGTCTTTCGAGTTATAAATTTGACAAAATCGCGTAATTTTTTGTGCCACAGTGAACACTATAATTACAAACAATGTGACAGTGTCACTAAGTATATGACACGTCGTAAAAAATTAACGAGAAACATATATATAGTTGAAAAATGTTTTTTCCACACCTCTTCCCCCACACCTCCCTTTTTTTCTTTTTTTTTCGTGAACAGTAGCCAGTTTTTTTAAGAAAACTCCGACGTTTTTTTTTAAAATTTTTTACTTGTAATTAACCAGATTGATAACATACATAACTATCAACTTATATAGTATTAACCATAAATTCATACCCCCTCACTTGTGTAATAATCCTTATGATCAATTGAAATAAATATTAAATGTTTGTATCTTTAATTGAACAAATATTTAAGGTACATTAACAAACATTTAACTTTTATTTCAATTGATCATAAGGATCATTACATAAGTGAGAGGGTATGAATTTATGGTTAATTTTGTGTATTTTGATGGTTATTTATGCCATTAAATTGGTTAATTACAAGTGATCAGACAAACGGTGGTTAAGTCTCAAATGATTAATATCGAAATTACTTCAGATAATTGTTCAATTTGGCAAACCTTTAAATTTGGTTTCAAATGTACTTTAGGATTATTACATAAGTGAGGGCAAATAATTTGTGGTCAATTATGTGTACATTGATGGTTATTCATTCTATCTAACTGAGTAATTGCAAGTATCACATTAGGTGGTTAAGTGTGAGTTAGCATGTGGTTAAATGAGCTGCTCATTTGGTTAATATCAAAGTCACTTTAAATAATTGTTCAAAATGACAAACAATTAACGTTTATTTCAATTGATGATAAGGAATATTAGATATCCGGGGGGGCATGAACTTATATGGTTAATTATGTGTACGTTGGTGGTTATGTATTCTACCAATCTGGTTAATTACAAGTAACACCAAATGTTAACTGTGAGTTAGTGTGTGGATAAGTGAGTTACTCAATTGGTTAATTTCAAAGTTACTTTAAATAATTGTTCAAAATGGCAAACATTTAACTTTTATTTCAATTGATCACAAGGATTATTACACAAGTGAGGGAGTGTGAATTTATGGTTAATACTATATAAGTTAGTGGTTATATATGTTATTAATTTGGTAATTACAAGTAAATTTTTTTCTAAAAAAATGTTGGACTTTTTGTAAAAAAAAAAAGTGACTACTGTTCACGAAAAAAAAAGAAAAAGGGAGGTGTGCGGGAAGAGGTGTGGGAATATCATTGTTGTATATAGTTGAACTACAGTGACAAACAAAACAAGAAGTTAGGGATATTATGTTTGGTTTTTCTATTTCTCAAAGACTAAATTACATGACCCTAACAAAGTCAGAGACAAATTTGCTAGTTTACTCGTTTTGGAAAACTGTTTTTTAGTTTTTCAGTTCTTTAAGTTGGAAATGTTGTAAATAAATCATTCCATATATAAAAAAAAGTTACAATTGTTTTTTATATAGAATACACGTTACAATTGTAGATTATGTCAATGTAAACGCCATTAATTTCATGTTGAATTTATAGCTTTTATGTGAAAAAGATTGTTGAATTTATTCTTGATTTTAGTGGTAAAGATTAAGGATGGGTGTCAAACTAAATTAGACGGCTCAAGAAGAGGAAACTAAGAAATTATTGTATCATGAAGGGAGAGAACCATGGCATTGATGTCCTATTGTTAGCGCTAGAGCACTCAAGTTATCTCCAACTTAACAATATTTACTTTTGAGTTTGTCTAAGGTAGACCATGGTTTATGTAGTCCAGAATGTATAATACTATAGTAATTTAGACTCTTGATCATCAAATTCAACGTTTATTTTATTAATAACGGATATTAAACTGATTTTCGTTTACTTTTATGAAATATTAGTTGAAAAAAATAAAAAACTAAATTAATAATACTGTGTAATGTAAAATTTCCCCTTTAACTTTAGATTGATAGATTTTTAACGAAACTAACATAGGTTATAATGTAAATTTATATTTTCCCTTAAATTAAACTCAAATAGTCATACAAATATCATTTAATAAAAATAAAATCATTTATTTACTTATAATAATCAATAATATATAAACTAGACTAGGTGGACCAAATTTTGCTTGGTCCACCTTAGAATCGTCCTCTAATTACACGTTTTAAATGGATCTCACTGTGTTATATCATTTTTTTTTTACTTTTTATTACTTAAACAACCCTTACTCTTCAACCCAAAAACTATATATTTGTTTTAAATGAGCCCCATACATTTCATCAACCCTTCCATAAAAGCTAGCACACATGTTAGGGCCCATAATCACAAAACTAGTGCTAGGAAACAAGCATAGTTAGGATTGTATATTATTAAAAATTAAAAATATGATAAAGATTGTTCAATGTCCATTGGGGTGTGTACATCTAGTGAAAGATATGTATGGAATAGAGATAAGTGATACATATGCATAGATAATGTGATGTGACAAAAAGAGATATAGTAATGAATGGTGTCTGATAGGTGTAGAAAATACTTTTGGGTTTTTATATAATGTTGTTGTTAAAAATATGTATTGTATATCATATACATGAGTCAGGTTCCGTTGACACCGGGTGTCAAACTTCAAGACTTACACCAATTAATAACTTTTTGTAGAATGTGAAATTGACCAATCCAACCGTTAAATCACATTATATTACCTTCATGATCATGTATATCAAATTTCAGATAATTTGGACATTTGAAGGTATGTTATCTAATAGTGGACTTTTACTTATATTTTAAAAATATATTATACGTTAAAATAAATTAGGTTATCAATTAGTTTTCAATTTTTATGAAATTTTATAAGCTTGATCTACTTTATAAGAACTTTCAATTTAACGGTTGGATTGGTCAATTTCACATTCTACAAAAAGTTATTAATTGGTGTAAGTCTTGAAGTTTAACACCTGGTGTCAACGGATCCTGACTCCATATATATATATATAGAGAGAGAGAGAGAGGAACATCAATTATACTTATTTTTAACAGTACACCTAAAAATTTGAAATAAAATACAATATATATATATATATATATTAAAGATTATATGTGTGTTATACTTTTTTAATTTAAAAAATCATAATAAAAATTATGGATAATAATAAAATTTTATTTTCTTTTATTGTCTTGAAAATTGTTTCAACTTTCAACAAACATCCAAGTGAAAAAAATTAGGGTAGTTGGGTTTAGGGTTTAGACCTATATATTATCTAACCATGAAAGATCTTCTATACCATAGCTAGGGTGGATCTTGCACTTGATATGGATTTCTTATAGTTTTTATTATATTTCTATTTCTGCATTTGAAATTGCTCTAATTTGTTTATTGATATACTAGGACGACGTACTTGATCATTCTTAGTATTTAGTTAATTGATTTGATTAGGTGACCAAACTATAATTGATTAGTGAAACCATAGGGTGGTCAGTCACGATTAGGATTATATATATAAACCAAGCTCATTTTCTTCCAATTCAATTCACTATCGGTTTAGTATTAGCGTCCCAAAACTTAAGGTGAATTACCATTAAATATAACTTTATCTTCTTTAAATAAATTAAACTTATCCTTATTATCAATATCTTGAAATTTAAATAAAAGGTCAAATCTTATCAATTCATTCTTCTCTATGTTCCATTTATTTTAGGAGTTTTTATTTAACTTTTATTACTCTTTTTATTTTTTAGGGTTTAGGTCAATTTAAAATGAGGTGATGATCACATAGGTCAAATCAAAATTGAGTGCTAACATGGAGTTAATTAACAAAATTGAAAAGAAAGAGAGAAAAGAAAAAGAGGAGTTATAAGGACTAACGCAATATCCACTTCAACCACAACACCGAAGGAGTTAAGAAATAATTAGAAGGCTTAATTATAATTTTTGTTCCTTTAGTTTGAATTATGTACAATTTTAATTTTTAATTTTTTTTTTAATAAATTAAGTTCCTTTAATTTTAAAATTAGTAAATTTAGTCTCATCACAAATTATTTTCTATTTAAAACCCTTAAAGTTCAAATATTTTTGAGATTAATTATGATAAATTACAGATATTAAATCATTTTAAGAATTCAAAAGTAAAAAAAAATTAATAGAAATTTATTAATTTTAAAGGATTTTGTATGATGTAGAATTAGCTTGGGTTTAAAAAGAGAGAAAATTTTCATGACTGTAATATTTTGATTGGTGAGTGTTGAGTTTTAGAAAATTTAAAATTATCAGTTCAATTTATGAAGATGTTGAGTAGAAAGTGAGAATCATAGGGATTTAGATAGAAAAGTTGACGCAGGAGCTAAATTTGTTTATATTAATTTTAAAAGTAGGGAAATTTAATTTGTTTAAAAAAACTTAAAAGACCAAAATTACACATGATGAAAACTAGAGGATAAAAAAATATAATTAAGCCTAATTAAAAATAGGAAACACATAAAGTTAAATCTAAAATTAGTTTTTAATTTATAAAGATAAGTATTTTTTTTGCTAAGCAAAAGAAATATAATTTAAGGGAGTATAGGGGTACTCCAACCCATTATTTATAAAGATAATTATATATAGTAAATAAAATAGCTATTAATGAGATAATATTATTGAATCTTTAAAATTAAGGGGTTTTAAATTAAGAGTTAATAAATACTGAATACAAGATTCATATAATTATAATGACAAAATTGAAAATGATTTGGGGGCCGTCAACCCCTTGTTCTCAATCTATGCCATTACAAAATTTGCCACAAAATTTTTCATTCTAGAATTTTGTTTAAAATGATGCTCATAAAAATTTAAGCATAGAATTTTAAAGAAATGCTAATTAATGGCACACTTTTAAACGTACTCTTTGTAATTGATTATTTTTCAAATAAAAAAACAATAAACTTACTTCTTATATTAATCACCTTTTAAATGGTGTGTTGATTTTCTAAAGATGAACTAATTACAAATTGCATGTTCCCTGCCTCTGCTGTATGAGGATAGTTTAGATTAGCTTTTTCTTTTGTTGTCTTTATTTTCCTCCTCACCAAAAAAAATTACAAATTGCATGTTAAAGGGTTTGAGATAGATATATTTCAATACGTGGCTTCACATCTACCACTGGCTAAAGAGCCAGCTCCATTTCACGTGTGGGTGTGGGTGTGTGTGCCCGCCCCTCAAACCTACTCGCTCGTCTAACGTTGCCATGTATGTAATGTGTACCATACAAAAACTAAAGTTACTTATAGTTGGTTTGGTATATGTATTTTCATTTCATTTTTTATTTTTATTTATGTTTCCTATTTTCTGAAACGTTTCATATTTTTTTATAAAATTTTAGAAAATTAAAAAATAAAATAAAAATAAGAAATGAAAAATTATTTTCATTTTTTATTTTTATTTATGTTTCCTATAAACGTTTCGTATTTTTTTTATAAAATTTTAGAAAATTAAAAACAAAATGAAAATATAATCTAACGTGTCCTTCCATTGCTCCATATCCACCAATCCCGCAACTCACAAACATTCATTTATTTTATTTATATATTTATTCCCCTATGACCCTATCTATCACACTATTGAGACCCTTCTGCTCGACCTACCTCAGCTTGTCTTGCATGATTATGACCTGACCCGCTGCTGCATGTGTAATGGTAATGGTGTTTCGCATACTGTAGTGACACCCAAAGTAGACACATAAGTCCCACAAGAGAGAAATAAAGAATGGGAGGTGCATAACGAACAAACGGTCATAGGTACCGTGGGGTTATTCCCACCTAAAGAAACGAGAGGTAAAGAACATGGACAGAAGTTCAGGTAGATTTGTTTTGCGTCATTATGATATTATGCCCTTATACAGGCCACGCATCATTATATTGCTTCTTAATTAAGTAAGTAGAAAAAAAGGTTACTATGGAAATGTGTAGTAAACTGTGGCCATCAATAGTAAGAAATAATAAATTCATACAAGGTTTGGCTTACACCTGACGTAGCTATTGATGTCTCTCTCTCTCTTTTTTATTATTATTATTATTATTATTATTATTATTATTATTATTATTATTATTATTATTATTATTATTATTATTATTATTATGTCAGTAACGAGTATTTTAAGAATATGTTAAATAATCAAAATATTAAAGGTTTTTATCCTAATAAGAAAATATATTTTGTTATTTATTCATTGGTTTAAGGATACTCATTGGCATTTTTTTATTTTTTAAATTAAATTATTCTAATTATATATATAGAGTATAAGATGTATATGTATATAAAATAAAAGCTTAATTATATTGTTAGTCCCTCTAGTTTGGATTTTGTGCAATTTTGATCTCTCAAATTTTTTTCCAAGCAAATTAAGTTATCCTACTTTTAAAATTAAGAAAATTTGGTCCCTCCGTCAATTGTCTTATACCTAAAATCCTTAATTTGTCATTTTCAATTCAAATATTTATTTTTATTTTTAATAAATATTGTCTTTAAAAAATTGATAAGAATTCAAAATTTATGGAAAAAAATTACAATTATCTAAAAATTATATTTTTATCTACAAAATAAAAATAGACTTTATATAAAAAAACTCATATAAATGTGTCCTTTTACTTTATTTTATAATTATCAACTACTCCAAGAATTAATTTTATCAAACATTTCCGGTTGAATAACTTCATTTAATAGCTTTTAGCTTTTCGCCATTTTTTATGATAAAGACGTGTAATTTTCTAAGAAAAAGATGTGAGGCGATTTCATAAGATTTGATAATAAGAATTTAAATTTAATATATATGGCTGAATATCACTAATATTGATAAATAACAAGTGACAAGCTATTCTTTAGGAAGAAATGAGATAAAAAAAATCAAAAAACTCAAATCAACCAATAACAACAATCAATTAAAACCGTTTCCCATTCTATAAGTTTTTTTTTTTTTGCCAAACAAAGAAGATTAAATTAAAAGAGTACAAGAGGTACTCCAACCCATTACAAAAGTAATATTTACAAAATCCAATAAATTGGAATGACCTACCAAGACCAATACCAACAACCACCTAGGCTTAACCAATACCACCAATCAGGAATGAAGAAAGAAAAAAATGCCTAAACTTAGAGGCAATACCCCTTAAAGCAGGAAAGAACCTGAACCCACTAAGGATACATGTAAAAGTTGTTGTCCAGTATCAAATGCATCCAAACAGAGACAGAATAACCCCCTGGACAACAAAAACAACTTCTCACAAAAACCTGTGAACTTATAAAAGCAACTACATAGTAACAACACCAGAATTATATCCATCAAATAAGCAGGAAACTGGAGAAGACACCCATGATGAGAATGGATAAACAAAGGACGAATCCTTACAACGTAACCAATTCCAAGATCTAATTTTAATGAGATCAAGCTATTCGGTAGGATTTGTCACCTGTGCAGAAAAAACCATTGCATTCCTAGCCAGCCACATAGACCAAATTGTTACTATCCAAAGAATAGACCACTTGAAACGATTATTAGCAGAACAACATGGAAGGCCTATAAACTGAGCAAAGTTTTCATGACCAAAATTGTGCATAGCAACAGAGAAGCCAAGCCAATCCATACATCGCATCCAAATAGAGTATGCGAAAAGGCATTCAAAAAGTAAGTGAGAAGTAGTTTTCATAGACTCCCCACACCAAACACAGCTTCCTACCGATGGTGAGATAGCCTTCCTTTTAATCAGATTCCGTTTTGATGGGATTCTTTCTAGCAAGACCTTCCAAGCAAAACCTAAAGCTTTTTGAGGGAACAAGTTTTGACCAGAGAAAAGTATGAAGAGGGAACTCTGAAAAATACTATCATTGATAATAATTTTGTAAGCGGACCGCACAGAATACACCTCTTCGGAATTACCCTTCCAGCTCCACCTGTCAAAATGATTATTCTGAAACAAAACTGAATTTAATTCAGCCTGCAAGAGAGTTAGTTGCTCAACCTCCCATTGGAAGAGGCTCCTCCTCCACTGCCAACACCAGACAACTCCCTCATTTCTCCATACAAACATATCAGCAACCAACACATCCTTGATAACCGCAACAGAAAATAACCTACTATAACGATCACACAAAGCACTCGAGCCACACCAAATATCCCTCCAAAAAGACTTAACTTAGAGATAGATCAAGAAATTGTTTTTTGGTGCCTAGATCAAGAAATTATTTAAGGGAGGCTAAAAGAGTATAAACTAACTAAATAAATAATATTGTATAACTACAAAAACACTGTGAAAAGCCACAATCTAAATATAAGAAATAAATAAAAAAAACTATATAATATATATAATGAATATAAATTAAATAATTAAATACTGAAAACTAACTTATTATTTTTATGTTTACTTATATATTTGAAAGAGGGATAAGATTATGAATTTAATAACTATACACCGTCAGTGTAAAATTATTTTACACAATCATCCAATAATGTGTTGACAAATCATTTTATGAGTTTAATGACATATGAGGTGTCATATTCATTAATTGATGTGGTAAAATATTATTGAATAATGTAAAACTTCTTTACACTGACAGTGTATAGTAATTAAACTCTATAATTAAACTCTCATAATGTCTTTGTAATAATTCACCTTAAATATTTAGCCGCAAATTTTTTTATGCCAGCAAAAATTATAAGAATTTCTTCATAATTAAGGATTTTAACGGGGTCGGGCGGAGAGTACACTACTCATATTTATACCTGTTAAAATTAATGGTACTCATACGGGTAGCAGGTATCTACAAGTATATATCCATTAATAAGAATCACAATAATTAACTAGTATGGAGCTAGTACATTACACGAGCCATACAATTGACATGATAATATTTTTTATACAATTTTAATTATGTAAATCAATATAAAAGTGAGTAAAATAATATTCCCTCATTTTTTTGCTTTGAAATATAAATTTATTTTTCTATGTTTTTCCTATTATGGTCATCTATATGTTTGAATTAAATTTTTATATTTCATAAAACCAATTAAAATTTTAAACTTAAAGAAAAAAAGAAATGAATGTTTGACAAATATATAGCAACAAACAATAAGTGAAAAAAAATCAGCTAACAGTAGATGTTCAAAATTACATATTAAAGATGTTGAATATCACAAATCAAGAAAAACAATATACATAAGGAGTTTGTTTACGTTAAAATGGTCTAAATTGTAACACATAGCATAGATTTTAAAATAAAAGGGGAGTCAAATTTAAGTTTCTCTCGAGGGATGAGAGTGTAATTTACCCTAAATTTAATATATTAGGAAAATACACAATTAATTTAATGTAATTTAACGCATTTTACTATATTACCACGTTCTGATATTAATCTCAACAAATATAGCTCTACTCATTTGTATCAATGCCCACAAATTAAATAATTTTGTTTTAAATAAAAGAGATGACACAACTTTTCATAAAAATGACACCCATCTTTATTGAAATAAAAAAAGGTAATAATAATAAAAAAAAATATATCTATTCAAATATTGCAACAAATTGAATGAATAGTAAAAAAAAATATTAAAATACATATAGGATGGTATACTAAATAAATTGAAACACGCATTCACCTATTAGGGGTGAGAGTGTAGATTTTAAAATGGGGAGTGAAATTTAAGCTTCTCTCAAGAGACGAGAGTGTAATTTGCACTAAATTTAGGGTTTGGTCAAAATTGTAACAAATCAAGGTGACGGTAGATTTTCAAAATTACATACTAATAACGTTGAATATCACAAATCAAGAAAAAATATTATCAATAAAGAATTTATTTACATTGAAATGAACTAAATTGTAACACGTATTCATCTCTTAAGGGGTGAGAGTGTGACACCCTTCTATACCCCAAATAATAAAAATAAATATCAAATTGAATTATAATGAAACTACAATTAATTCCAAGGTAAAAAGGTTCACAAAATTCTACCTTTAACAAACATGTCCACAATTCCAATAAATATTCAAAATCCAACACTGTCTCCATATAAGAATATAACTAAGGTTTTCAAAGAACTTAATTGTCGACATAACAACGATATAGCTTGGCCATATAAGACCTTTAGGAATAATTTCAAAATCTTTAAATAACAAAATAAAAGAAGATAAGCTCCTAGATACTAAGCACCGATGTCACATATATCAGAGCGAGACCCTGTCCCTTCAAAATTCAGCACTTTGAGTGCCCTCTTCATTACCTAAGAAAACCACAAGAGAGAGTACGGTGAGGAATGGAATACAAACATATACATGTAATACAGAAGGCTACCCTTGTTCCCACCCATCACCATACACAATATCATTGATCCTAATCCACACACTATACATCCCACACATTAGCTTCACACAATTATAATTTCACACCTCTCATACAATCACAAAATAATGTGTATGCTCATACCATGCACATGCACATGCACAACACCTCTCCTAAGAGTCATGATTTGGAACCCCGCACAATGGGAGAACCTCATCAATTCCCTTAGTTGTTACCAGTAATGGCTCTACCGTTATACACCCTCATGGCCGGTAGGTTGCACAGTTAAACATTCCCACTTGGGCCCGTGCAAAGACACTCGCTCCCTCCCACCGTTACCCACCTCTTATGGGCCGGTGAGTCGCATAGTAAAACACTCCCTCTTGGGGCCATGTATCGAATGCCTCCCATTATGGTCCACCCTGTTCATCGCCCCCTCTTTGAGCTAGGGTATTTTTCACCACGTCTGGCTTCTCATGCATCTCATGTGTCTCATACATCATATGTTCATGCTCAATGCATCATCATCACTTCATACATCTCTCATACAATATCCTCTACTCTAATCATTTCACATCACATCATGAATATTGTACACATAGAACATTCACATAGAATAATCACCTAATAATACTTTGTGCCACAATTAATACACTTTGTACATCCACTTTAATCGAATCAATTCAATAAAATGATTCATTTTTTTAAATAAACACCTTACTCCTAGTTTTGGCCTGGTAATCGATTACCATAAGGCTGTAATCGATTACCATAAGGCTGTAATCGATTACCAGAAGCATCTGTTGGCCTGGTAATCGATTACCACAAGACTGTAATCAATTACCAAAGACTCCTTTTCACATTTTTATTTAGAAAGACCTAGTAATCGATTACACACTACTGTAATCGATTACCAGCAACGTGAGACGCGACTGCACCTGCGTTTTTGCCCCTTTTTAACCCCTTTCTTCAACCTCTACTCAAATCTTTACACTCATGACTTGTTTAGGTACGTTTTTACCAACTAAAATCACTAGTGCAAAAAGGGTCTTTTACGACGGTTGGAACAACCGTCGTGGATCCAAGCGTCGTAAAAGTTTTTTACGACGTTTCACAACCGTCATTAAAAGTTAGAAACAACGACGGTTGCTGTGTGAACCGTCGTTGTTTCCTGGACATACAACGATGGTTCCAGCTTTAACCGTCGTTGTATGTCTCATATAGTTATTTTGGACTCCACAAACAACGACGGTTAAAGCCATAACCGTCGTTGAAAGTTTAATAAACAACGACGGTTGCTTCAACAACCGTCGTTGTTTCGGGTTGTTGTGGATTGGCTACTGAAATTTCGTAGCTAATTCGAAGCTAAAGAAAATATTTTATGTATCTTTGTATCTGTCTCTTTCCTCAAATACCATCATCAACCTCTCTGTCTACTGTGCATGTGGCTGGCTACCTGTTTCTCTTTATCAAGGACAACCTACTGGAAAGCAGCATTTAGTGGTGAAATAGTTTAATCAAAACAAATAGCTTAATATTTTAGCTTAAAATGGTTATTCAGAACTGTAACTAAACTACAATTTTTCTTAGGTATCTTATCTAAGTCTGCTGCATATGACAAACCAAATATCATTATATGCCAATGATCTAGAAACAAGCTTTAAAACAAGAACTACCCCAAATATATTTAAATCTATTGCTATATAGAGAACGTAAGAATGTATTAAATGTTTAAAAATATCAATATTCTATTATGACTTTTTATAAATGTTTAATCTTACAAACTAAAATTTAAATGGGTAGTCATTGTCCATCATCTAATACATATAAATTAAAGCACCTTTAGAGTGTTAGGTAGAAATTCAAGAATTAATAAAAAGGAATATAAGTGTGTGTGTATATATATATATTAATAGAATTATGTTATTTGTCTTACAAAGTTCTTTTTATAATTTAAAGATGTATTCATAAATCATAAAGAGTTAGAAATTTTAAATAATAATTGTGAAAGTCGAATACTTTAATGATTGATTAAAATATTTGAGATTCTATGACTAAAATATATATTGGATGAAGTAGTAGAATTATTAGCCCAAAACTAAACATGATTCCAAATGTGCAGACCTTAAAATAAGTGAGTTTAAATTTTTAGACTTTTATTACTGAAGGAAATTTAAATTACTTTTAGGATTTCTTTTCAGATTTTTTTAAGTAAACTATATAAGTTTGGACAGTGATCTCTTGGCTTGATATCGTATTGGAGTATAAAAGCTGGACTAATATTTTTTAATAATGATTTTAACATAATCTTTTATTATTTTGTATTTTGTATTTTGCCTAATATGTTTGGAAATTCTTTAGAATTGATTATAGTCTTATATTAAAAAGCTTATCCATATTACCTCTGCTTAGATATATAGACTAAACCATAGACAAATTCATTCTACAGTTAAAAAGTATGTTACAATCATAATTTATTGAAAGCCATCAACATAAAAAAAAGACGAGAGTAACCATTGAACATGGATCATATGCCACACGACACCATGCATTTCGTGAAAACACTAGAGCCATAATCTCAATAAACCTGAATAAAAATAGAAGAGTAATAAGATCTTTCTTAATAGTCCTTTGCTATATGTGACTAAACAACACCTAGTCAGTGAATACTAAATAGACACAGTAGGGAATATAAGAAATTGGAAAAGCAATTGCACAAACAAAAATAAATGGCTACACCGGCCGCTACGTACAACACCTAGTCAGTGAATACTTACAGCCTTGTAATTGGTAAAAAATTTGTTTTCTTCTTCCTCCTTCATCTCTACCATATCATCATCATACCTCATCTAGCAAAATTGAAGCCATTAGTATAGACCAAATAATCGGATAAACTAGTCAAGTAAATAAAATCTGAACACATTAATACATACCAATGAAGCTTGAGCTTTCAAATCATCAATGTCAAAGTTCCATGCGCTAACTCCTTGCAGGTATTCATTCTAAAGTAAAATATATAAGTGGATTAGGTTTCAATGAATAATAAATTGACTATCTATGTACCCAAGAAGTGATAATCTTTTTTGTCTTCTATAACAAACATAAATATGTTATACTAGATATTGACTGAAACATTAAATCCTAGTTATTATGATAAAGAATTATAATACACAAGAGATTGATTGAACATACTTGTCATAAGGAAGATCAGAACATTACCAATTTGGATCTACCAAAGCATCATGGTGAAGGCGGCATTCCTCTTTAGTTCTCAGACGGAACCTGTGCTCTTTGTTACATCTAGTATAGTGCATAAACTCATCACGATGACAAGCCCTTCCATTTTGGGATCTATGGGACCCATTAGAAGTTCTTGATGCTTGATTGTAATATTTTTAGCAGAGTGTTTCTTAAACACAGCAGGAGTCAACTTGTCTAACAGTAAAACACCATTTTGCAAATAAGGTAAGATTTAGATAAGCATTATGGAACTAACATTTTGATTCAGAACTGAATGGCATTGAAGGTAAAAAACTAACTTGGAAATAAGTCAGCAAACAATTTCTTTACAGAGAGCTCAGGTGGCTTAGCATTTTTGAAGAAGGGATGTTTTAGTAATAAAGCACTCAACCCACAAGGGCATTGGCCCTTTCAACATTGAGTCTATAGTCTTTTCAATATCAGTACATGATGCACATGCAAGATGGGTGCAAATAATTAGAGTCTCTAAGATTGAAAATAAAAATTGAAGTAAAAGGGACCAAGTAATTTGACAATCAATTACTTAGAAACTTACTAATATATTCAATAACCTGACTAAATTTTTTGGTAACTTAATCATGACACTTCACATTTGAGCGCAACCAACTTACTATAAAATCACTATTGGATTCATTCTATGCACATGAGAAACAGGAAAGGAACCATTTTTTGACTAACACTACGTAGGAGGCTAAGCATGAAAGATACATTTTAAGCCTAAGCACATTGGCGTTAACAATAGTGCAGAGACAGAGTTACAATTTTTCAACAGAACCTGAATCATACTCATCACTGTCAAACAGTCTCACTCATTTCGCATAATCACTGAATCTCACGGGTCAGTTCATTCCAATCCCCACAATTCATGGTCCATTAGCTAGTGAATTTAAAATCTTAAAGCTCTAAATTTTTAGCCAAAAAAAAGAAAAGAAAAGAAAAAGCATATACAGTCCATTGAAACCTAACTAAAGTTTAAGAGGACCACTTAGAAACTTATTTGTCTGAAGGTATGATAATTCATGGGTTTGTGCAATTCATAAGTTTTACTAAAGCTGTAACAAATTGAATGATTTCAAATAATTTTATACACAAGCCAAATGTAGCAAAATAGAAAAGGTTCCAATAAAGTGAAACACCACTTCAAGAGCACAAAAGAATCACAAATACTAGAAGTATACTATTGAGCGTCTATGAAACGGTACCTAAATGCACAATAAAGTTAATCAAAACTTATAATTAAAATTTTGGAATCATTCTCCCATTCAAAATCCATGTTATTGTACTTCACTCTCATAAGAGAGATGGAACCAGGTAAGACTATCACAGACATCCAACATTTATTTCATTAATAGCCAGGATTCATCACGGGTGATGGTAGCATCATTTAAATATGCCAAGCAATATATAAACATTATAGAATCCAGTTTGGAAATGAAAACTTAAAATAGCTAACAAGTAAGGAATCTAGAATCTAAAATAACATTATAGCATCAATTATTTAGAAACTCAATTAGTCTTGTTAACCTCTGCAACTTTATTCTTGTAACAGAGTTACACCCAATTCCCATTTTCTATCCACACTTCCCCCATAAACACAAGATCACTTGTCGTCCTCTCTACCTCATTTTTCCCTCTTCCACTATCAGATGCAACTTCACTAATTGAAATAGAGACTGCTTCCCCTTCACACAAGCTTTCTTCTATAAAAATCACATCAGGTTCACCAAACTACTCCTTCCACGCTTGGATTTGCCAGCCCCAGAAGATGATCCACCATATGGTATATATAAATAAATAACTTCTATATTTATTATAATCCACCATATGAGATATATCCCAACCTATAAACCATTTCTGACTTGGTACATTGACTACTAAATGATACTTTTCAGTACATTGTTATGATTCATTATACCTTTAACTATCCAAAGGAAAAAGACAAGCTCAAGAAGTAGTCAAGGATACAACTAAAATACATTTCAGTGCACAAGCAATAAAGCATAATCTAACAAACCTCTTCAGCAGTAGGCCGATCTCTTAGATCAAAAGCCAGCAACCTTTCCAGCAGTCGTAGTGCCAAAGGGTCTGCATTTGGAAATTTTTGTGCAAACGACATCCAACACAAAAATTGTCACAACCTCGCAAATTTTGGTTCAGACTTAAAGCTAAGAAACACAATTGGTTTTTCCTCAATAGGAGAAAAGTTTACCCATGATATAGTATCCAGTGAGGGAGTCCCGGGCAGTTCTGTCATCAGATCCAACTGATAGACTACATTTTTTCCAGGAAAAAGTGGCTTTCCTGTTAGAATTTCAGCAAAAATGCAACCCATAAATAAGATCCCCCGAACCCTAAATTCCCAAACATTGTACGCATGAAAATTCACCTGAACCCTAAATTCCCAATTCATAAATTTTAGATGCTAGTGGAGGCGAGAGCTTACTCTTACTGGGAGATATAGGGCTACCAGTGGCGTTGCTGAGAGCTTTCTCGCAATCACGGTCGGTACGGGGGCGCGGTGGACGGAGGAACGAGGGAAGAAGAAGGAGAGGTGCGCGGAGGTGAACGGAGGAGCGAGGGAGTACGGTTGAATGGACAACAACGACTTGCAAGCGCGACGGTGGTGAACGGAGGTCGAAGGGGGGACGAGAGGGACGAGGGAGATAGGGGTGCGACTGGAGAAGACGAGACGAATCTGTTTTGCGCAAAGGGTTTGGGGGGTCTTAAGACGAATCTGTTACATGGGGACATAGAGGGGGGAGGTGGCCGGACGGGGGAGAGATAGACTGAGTGATGGGGAGAGAGAGGGAGGAAGGTGGCCGAACGAATTGAGAGAGAAATGGACGAGAGAGAGAAACGGGGAGGGACGGCGCAAAGTGGAAGGAGAAAAAGAAAAGGCGCAAAGTGGAAGGAGAAAAAGAAAAGGGTCTGGGAATTATACGTAAACTAAACAACGACGGCTATAGGAGGAACCGTCATTGTTTAGTTTGTCTAGGCACATTTTCAACGAGGCATGTGAAGAGACCGTCATTTTTCTCATTTTTGGCTCGTTTTCAACGACGGTTTCTTGGATAACCGTCGTTGTTATACTTTTAAAGACGATTGTATCACAACCATCATTGTATACTTCATGAAATTTCAAAAATGCCACTGTGCAATTTTCAACGACGGTCCCTTTTTAACTGTCGTTGAAAGACGTCATTATATGCCTTTTTTGCACTAGTGAATCATTGAAATCATTAATTAATCCTACAAATTAACATAAAATTAACATTTAATCAATTATGAGATCTCACCGCTAAATCCTAATACGTCTCCTTTTTCAACAATCTCATTCACAACTTTCAATTCATCAAGAAACATAACAATTTACACCAAACAGAACAATTTCCAAACATAAAACATGTGATTCATCGTTCATATTTCAAAAATTTAGAGATCCTAGAGGGACTTAGGGTTGCCCTCACTACCCAAGCGCTCCAGCATACACATATAGTTGCACCCCTTTCCCCTTGTACCTTAGGGACGACGATCAAGGATGAATGACAGGATTTTTCCGATGATCTACACTTCTGCACCTCCTCCTTGTAGAGCCGCTTCTCTCCTTCCTAGAGTTTGGTTGTCTGACGTATGAAAGAAAGCTAGGGTGAAACAGATGACCCCTCCCTACTTTTAAATAACTAACTGATGAGAGCAAGAAAAGCCTTGAAGATGCAAAAACACAAATTGATCAATTGCATAAAGAATTGAAGAAAATGTAGCTATTGGAGTGCTAATTGGGGCTTAATTATTTGCGGCCAAAATTAGAAGAAATTAGCTGAGTTATTTATTTAAATAAAATGTATGTGGCAGTTACATTTGGGCTTAAATGTTGCAGCCATCTTTTGCAAGAAATAGTAGGCTGAGTTATGCTCAAATTTAAGGATGAATGGCTGTTACTTTTTCATTATAAAAGGGGCGTCTAGACTTGATTAAATTAGTGGGCTGCATGTTAATTGTCTAGGCAGTTATGCTTTTATCTTTTAAGCAGCCAATAAGTAGTTTTTATGTTGGTTAATTGAGTTATTTACCTTGTAATTTTTCTGAATGCCAAGGGGCTATATGTAGCGCCCAGCCAAGGCAAGGGAAGACCAGATTAGGATTTTGTAAGAAAAACACAATTGTGAGAAGTGATTTCTCTTTGGGTTCTTGTAATCCAACAATTGAGATTTATCAAAGGTTTTCACCCCTTTGTGTGTTCAATCTCTGGATATATCTTCCATCCTTGGGAGTGTGGCGTCCTTCTCATTTTCCATTCCATTTTCTGTCTTTTCCATATTCATAATTCTGTCCCTGTTTGTTCTAATATTAGCGCTAATTTTGTTCTTAAAATTCTGCATATGTGGTGTACGTTTGAACGCTGAATTCCTTTTTAAATTCTGCACCTGTTTAGTGGGAATTGTATGCGCTAATTTTCATGATAAAACTCTGCACCATCTTGCTTCAAAAACTGCACCAATTCTGTACGCATATTGTGCGCTCAATTGAGAACAAAACCTGTCCAATTTTGCTTGTTATTGTATGCTAATTTTTGTGATATAAAATTGCATCAAATTAAATCCCAATTGGACGCTGATCTGAGCAAGCTTTCTGCACCATTTTAATCATTCTAGCTCCACGCTGGAATTGCTCAATTATGTGCACCGCTTGGTTCCAATCAATACACTCTTAAATTTTTTTTATTCACTTTCTTTGTTTGGAATTCTTGTCTCAATTCTAATTGAATTGTGCACATAACTCTATTTGTTCTTTGTCTAAATTTTCCAACGCAGCAACTATATTCCTAGAGGTCCTAAATAGATTCCTAAACCACCCCCTTGGATTCATATCATTTGGTATCAGAGCTTCGGTTTCTAGGAATTTCAAGGCTGCACTCCGGGTAATTTCTTTCCTTTTTTTTAATCATACTGTCATATTACCTTATTGTGTTTGTTCATAGGCTGAACCATTGCAAAAGTTAGGCCTTGAAAACAATTGAGAATTCTGAAAAAAAAAATAGAATAGAAATAAAAGAAAAGAAAGCATGTGAAATGAGTTAAAAAAAATTGGTCTGAATGGTTCATGCTAGAAAATTTTTAAGCTCATTTCTTAAGGTAATATTGTGGTTGATTTTGGGAAGAATTACTGCACCTTTGTCCTATTGAAATTCTGAGTTTGTTTACATCTTGTTGGCTGCAATTTGAGCATAATTCCATTCTGTTTGGCTGCACCTTATTTGCTCAAAAATTTTGCTTGTGGCTACACCTTTGTTGGGTCAATTTTGCACAATTTCTGAGTGCCTTTGTGGCATAAAATTGTGTTTAATTTTGCAGCAATTCTGGTTTGTTTTTGCTGTACCTATTGTAATCACTTTGAGTCAAATTCCTTTCTTTGTTTGTGTCAAAAAAAAATTCTGGTTGCTGTCCTAGTGTTTGTTGCCTTCTTTTGTGCTTCATTTGAGTCTTTTTGTTAGCTTTTCTTGTGTTTAATTGGCTGCACACATATTGATGAATTTCTTTGTGTTTTCTCTTCTTGGTTTGATAAGAATTCAAGGAGGAATAGAGAGGAAAAAGGCAAGAGTGTTTCATTTTGTAAAAGCCTAAATTGTGTGCAAACACTTGAGTGTGGTAAGGATTAAAAAAAACAGCAACTACATGTTATCTTTTTACTTTTAATTTATTTGATTTACAATGGCAGATTCTCAAAAAAATATTTTCCATACAAAGTGTTTAGTGGAAGGTAAATTGGGTTTAGTTGCTATT
This sequence comes from Sesbania bispinosa, assembly GCA_026901365.1. NCBI lineage: Eukaryota > Viridiplantae > Streptophyta > Magnoliopsida > Fabales > Fabaceae > Sesbania > Sesbania bispinosa. The sequence continues at coordinate 527,117 of QLOH01000378.1, forward strand.
GATGGAGGGAGTTGTAGTAACATTGTGAGCGCAAGAATGGTGGAGAAGTTAAATCTTTCTACTACTTTACATCCTAGACCCTACGACCTCCATTGGTTAAATGAAAAGGGGAAGTTAGAGGTGAATAGGCAAGCTAGGATCAAATTTTGTCTTGGAAGGTATGAGCATGAAGTTGTTTGTGATGTGGCTCCCATAGAGACATGTCACTTACTTTTGGGGAGGCCGTGGCATTATGATACTAAGGCTGTCCAAGATGGTGTAACCAACAAGATTTCATTCAAATACCATGATAAGAAAATTGTGTTGAAGCCTATGTTGCCAAGTGAAGTATGTGAGGATCAACAAACGCTGAAGTTGAAAATAGAAAGAGAAAGAAGAGAAAAAGAAGAAAAGATTGAAAAAGAAAGGAAAGAACAAGAAGTAAAGAAAAAGAAGAAAGAGAGGAGAGAAAAAAGAAGAAAAAGAAAGAGAAGAAAAGAGGAGAGAAGAAATAGAAAAGGAAAGAGAGAAAATGAGCAAGGAAATTTTAAATTCTAATGTTAATTCTTCTCTTGTTTGTGATGTTATCTTATAGGGGCAAGAGGATGTAATTGTGAATGTAACACACCACAAGTTGCCATGTTTGAGAAAGAAGTATGTTGATATCATTCCTAGTGCCCCATTGTACGTTCAACCCACTTTTGGAAGCCAAACTCATGGCAAAATTGGGAACAAGCACATGGAGTCTTATGGTTTGTCATATAATGTTTCATGTTATAATAATTGTGTGGTTAAAATCACAATGAAAATCATAAGCATGTTGGTATTGACCGGTTACTTGATGAAAATGCTTTCAGAATAATCATTTGAATTCTCGTGATTTATTTCTTATTGAAAATATTCATGGAAATTTGGCTTTGGTTTCATTTGATTGGTTGATTATGATTTACATGCACAAGGATAAATCCAAAGATGAATACATGAGAATTGTCTACGACCCTGGCATTTGGGTTTGGACACTCAAAGAGAAGACTTCCTTAATGCATAAGGAAGAAAAGACAAAATCTGAATTTGTTCAAGTTGTGTTTGATCCAGGAGGATGATGTTAATGCTTCTGATTTGAGGACAAATCCTCTTCAAGAGAGGGGGAATGATGAGAGCAAGAAAATCCTTGAAGATGCAAAAAACACAAATTGATCAATTGCATAAAGAATTGAAGAAAATGTAGCTATTGGAGTGCTAATTGGGGCTTAATTATTTGCGGCCAAAATTAGAAGAAATTAGCTGAGTTATTTATTTAAATAAAATGTATGTGGCAGTTACATTTGGGCTTAAATGTTGCAGCCATCTTTTGCAAGAAATAGTAGGCTGAGTTATGCTCAAATTTAAGGATGAATGGCTGTTACTTTTTCATTATAAAAGGGGCGGCTAGACTTGATTAATTAGTGGGCTGCATGTTAATTGTCTAGGCAGTTATGCTTTTATCTTTTAAGCAGCCAATAAGTAGTTTTATGTTGGTTAATTGAGTTATTTACCTTGTAATTTTTCTGAATGCCAAGGGGCTATATGTAGCGCCCAGCCAAGGCAAGGGAAGACCAGATTAGGATTTTGTAAGAAAAACACAATTGTGAGAAGTGATTTCTCTTTGGGTTCTTGTAATCCAACAATTGAGATTTATCAAAGGTTTTCACCCCTTTGTGTGTTCAATCTCTGGATATATCTTCCATCCTTGGGAGTGTGGCGTCCTTCTCATTTTCCATTCATTTTCTGTCTTTTCCATATTCATAATTCTGTCCCTGTTTGTTCTAATATTAGCGCTAATTTTGTTCTTAAAATTCTGCATATGTGGTGTACGTTTGAACGCTGAATTCCTTTTTAAATTCTGCACCTGTTTAGTGGGAATTGTATGCGCTAATTTTCATGATAAAACTCTGCACCATCTTGCTTCAAAAACTGCACCAATTCTGTACGCATATTGTGCGCTCAATTGAGAACAAAACCTGTCCAATTTGCTTGTTATTGTATGCTAATTTTTGTGATATAAAATTGCATCAAATTAAATCCCAATTGGACGCTGATCTGAGCAAGCTTTCTGCACCGTTTTAATCATTCTAGCTCCACGCTGGAATTGCTCAATTATGTGCACCGCTTGGTTCCAATCAATACACTCTTAAATTTTTTTTATTCACTTTCTTTGTTTGGAATTCTTGTCTCAATTCTAATTGAATTGTGCACATAACTCTATTTGTTCTTGTCTAAATTTTCCAACGCAGCAACTATATTCCTAGAGGTCCTAAATAGATTCCTAAACCACCCCCTTGGATTCATATCACTAACTGGGCTGGGCCTACTCCGACTCATCCGTCTCCCCTTTTAATTAAATAATACTTTCTCAGAAACATAATAATAAATATAATAATAATATCATTATTTCTACCTAAATCTTATTTTATTTTATTTATTCATTTATTTTAAAATTATTAGGATGTTACAATTCCCCCCTTCTAAAAGAAAATCCATCCTCGAATTTACCTGAAATGAATAACTCTGGAAAAGACTCCTTCATCTTCTCCTCAAGCTCCCAAGTAGCACTCTCTGGTGCAGCTCCTCCCCAGATCACCTTAACTAAAGGAATTTCCTTACCTCGAAGTTGTTTCACCATTCAATCCTCAACTCTCACCAGTATGGTTTCCACCGTCAAGTTTTCCTTAATCTCAAGATGATCCGACTCAATCACGTGTGAAGGATCGTGAATGTACTTCCGGAGTTGAGAAACATGGAATACATTGTGAAGATTTGACAAAGTGGAGGTAAAGCAATTTATAGGCAACATTGCTGACTCTTTTAAGAATTTGATAGGGACCAATGAAACGAGGTGTAAGCTTTTTAGACTTTAATGCCCTAACCAACCCCAGTCCACGGAGTAACTTTCAGGAACACATGATCCCCTTCTTTGAATTCTAAGTCCTTCCCTCCTCTTATCAGGCATAACTCTTTTGCCTACTCTGAGTTGTCCTCATCCTCTCCTGAATTAACTTAACGTTATCGGTGGTCTGTTGTACTACCTCCGGTCCTAAAACAAGGCTCTCTCCTGGCTCACACCAACACAAAGTTATCCTACAACCCTTGTACCATACAATGCTTCATAAGGTGCATGCCTATGGCTAGAATTAAAACTATTGTTGTATGTAAACTCTATTAAAGGTAGGAAACTATCCCAACTACAACCCTTCTACCACAAATAATAAAATAAATATCAAATTGAATTATAATGAAACTACAATTAATTCCAAGGTAAAAAGGTTCACAAAATTCTCCCTTTAACAAACATGTCCACAATTCCAAATAAATATTCAAAATCCCAACGCTGTCATCCAGAAAAGAATATAACTAAGGTTTCAAAGAACTTAATTGTCGACATAACAACGATATAGCTTGGCCATATGAGACCCATAGGAATAATTTCCAAATCTTTAAATAACAAAATAAAAGAAGATAAGCTCCTAGATACTAAGCCCCGATGTCACACATATCAGAGCGAGACCCCGTCCCTTCAAAATCCAGCACTTTGAGTGCCCTCTTCATTACCTAAGAAAACCACAACAGAGAGTACGGTGAGGAATGAAATACAGACATATACATGTAATACAGAAGGCTACCCCTGTTCCCACCCATCACCATACACAATATCATTGATCCTAATCCACACACTATACATCCCACACATTAGCTTCACACAATTATAGTTTCACACTTCTCATATATTCACAAATAATGTGTATGCTCATACCATGCACATGCACATGCACAACACCTATCCTAAGAGTCATGATTTGGAACTCCGCACAATGGGCGAACCTCATCAATTCCCTTAGTTGTTACCAGTAATGGCCCTACCATTATACACCCTCATGGCCGGTAGGTTGCACAGTTAAACACCCCCACTTGGGCCCGTGCAAAGACACTCGCTCCCTACCATCGTTACCCACCTCTTATGGCCAGTGAGTCGCATAGTAAAAACACTCCCTCTTGGGGCCATGTATCGAATGCCTCCCATTATGGTCCACGCTGTTCATCGCCCCCTCTTTGGGCTAGGGTATTTTTCACCACATATGGCTTCTCATGCATCTCATGTGTCTCATACATCATATGTTCATGCTCACATGCATCATCATCACTTCATACATCTCTCATACAATATCCTCTACTCTAATCATTTCACATCACATCATGAATATTGTACACATAGAACATTCACATAGAATAATCACCTAATAATACTTCGTGCCACAATTAATACACTTTGTACATCCACTTTAATCTAATCAATTCCATAAAACGATTCATTTTTTTAAATAAACACCTTACTCCTAGTTTTGGCCTGGTAATCAATTACTAGAAGCATCTGTTGGCCTGGTAATCGATTACCACAAGACTGTAATCGATTACCAGAGACTCCTTTTCACATTTTTGCCCAGAAAACCTAGTATCGATACGGACTACTGTAATTCGATTACCAGCGACGTGAGACGCGACCTGCACCTGCGTTTTTGCCCCTTTTTAACCCTTTTCTTCAACCTCTACTCAAATCTTTACACCATGACTTGTTTAGGTACGTTTTTACCAACTAAAATCATTGAAATCATTAACTACTCTACAGATTAACATGAAATACATATAATCCCAATTATGAGATCTCATCGCTAAATCTAATACGTCTCCTTTTTCAATAATCTCATTCACAACTTTCAATTATCAAGAAACATAACAATTTACACCAAACAGAACAATTTTCAACATAAAACATGTGATTCACCGTTCAAATTTCAAAATTTAGACTAGAGGGACTTAGGGTTGCCCTCACTACCCAAGCGCTACAACATACACATATAGGTTGCACCCCTTCCCTCCCCATTTTCATCCCCCCGTACCTTAGGGAACGACGATCAAGGATGAATGAACAGGACTTTTTTCGACGATCTACACTTTGCACCTCCTCCTTGTAGAATCGCTTCTCTCCTTCCTAGAGTTTGGTTGCCTGACGTATGAAATACTAAAATTTACTTTAAATAAAATAGATGACCAACAACTTTCCATAAAAACATACTCACCTTTATTGAAATAAGCAAAAAAGTATAATAATAATAATATGTATTAAAATATGTAACAATGAATGAATAGAAAAAAAATAAACAAAAAACATATAGGATTGTATAATAAAAATAAATTATAACACATATTCATCTCTTAGGAGGTGAGAGTGTAGATTTTAAAATAAGGGGGAGTGGAAATTTAAGCTTTTTCTTAAGAGACGGGAGATGTAATATACTCTAAATTTAATATATTAGGAAAACTAAGCAATAAATAATGCATTTTGTTATAGTACCACCTCCAAACTCCAATTTTAATCTCAACAATATAGCTCTACCCATTTGTATCAATGCCCACAATTAAACAATTTTACTTTAAAAAGAAAGAGATGACACACTTTTCATAAAAAACTAGTTAGTCATCTAATATATATTATGGCAAAATATAATATACAAAATAAAAATACGTAATATAAATTGTAATCTATATCTTATCTTATCTTTATATATATAAAAGTAAGGTAGTGAAATGATACTTTGATACATAAAAGAAGGATAAAGGGTAAATTTCTTTCAAAAAGTTTCTAAAAATAGTAAGGTCACTTTCCCACTTTAAATTGTTAACATTAGTAATCATCAATAATTAATTATAACAATTATGTTAGTGGAAAATATCACTACAATTATTAACTTTAAAAATAATAATAATAATAATATATAATAACAACAACAACAATTTATCCTCTTATTTACTTGAAAAGCCTACAACTTTTACTAATTTTTATCTTATAAAAAATTAATTAATTTAATTTATTTGAGAAATTATAAATATTATTAATACCAAAACAAAATATTTAGCTTTTAAAAAATGAATAAATATTTTATTATTTTATTATAAAAACGTTTTAGTATATTTTATGAAATGTATAAGAAGAATAAAAAAATATAATATGAAATTTAAAAATTCTAAAGCACTTATTAAAAACAAAACCCTTTACAATTGCAGTAATAGTAATTATTTAACTTTGGTTATTATATCATAATTAAAAGTCTTTTTATATTTTTAATATTAAATTTATCTAAAAAGTCTTGCAAATTTTGCTAAATTAATTGTGACAAAAAACGTTTTGCTAAATTATAGTCAAATGTCAAAAATCCTTTATTTGACATTGATTAATTGTTTCCTATTATTCTTTTCATTTTTCAATGACAATAAATAAAAATACGGATCAAATATTTAAGTTACAGGTTAGTAATTACAAGAAAACTCTTCATAACAATTAATTTATAGAGTAAAATCAAATCAAACGGGAATGCAACATTATAAGAAAAACTTACTAATAATTTAGTTATATATAGAAAAGTAAGGTAGTGAAATGATACTTTGATACATAAAAGAAGGATAAAAGGGTAAAATTTCTTCAAAAAAGTTTCTAAAAATAGTAAGTCACTTTCCTACTTTAAATTGTTAACATTAGTAATCATCAACAATTAATTATAACAATTATGTTAGTGAAAATATCACTACAATTATTAACTTATAAAAATAATAATAATAATAATAATAATAATAATAATAATTATCCTCTTATTTTACTTTTTTTGGTACTTGACCAGGGTATCCACCGCCGACAACACTGACTAATCCCCTCGCTGTTATTTACTTGAAAAGCCTACAACTTTTACTAATTTTTATCTTATAAAAATAACTAATTTAATTTTTGAGAAATTAAATATTAATACAAAAAAAAAATATTTAGCTTTTAAAAATGATAATACTTTTATTATTTTGTTATACCATGTTTTAGTATATTTTTATGAAATGTATAGAAGAATAAAAATATAATATGAAATTTAAAAATTCTAAAGCACTTAGTAAAAACAAAACCCTTTACAAGTGCAGTAATAGTAATTATTTAACTTTGGTTATTATATCATAATTAAAGTCTTTTTATATTTTTAATATTAAATTTATCTAAAAAATCTTGCAAATTTTGCTAAATTATTGTGACAAAAAACGTTTTGCTAAATTATAGTCAAATGTCAAAAATCCTTTATTTGACATTGATTAATTGTTTCCTATTATCTTTTCATTTTTCAATGACAATAAAATAAAAATACGATAAAATATTTAAGTTACAGGTTAGTAATTACAAGAAAACTCTTCATAACAATTAATTTATAGAGTAAAATCAAATCAAACGGGAAATGCAAACTTTATAAGAAAACTTACTAATAATTTAAGTTATAGGATGAAAGTAAATCATACATGATTAAAAATTTCAAATAAAAATGAATTAATATTTAATTTACTCAAAGAATGGTATTAAAATAAAGTATATTAAATATTATAATTTGTATTGATCATATATTATATGAAAAATTATTAGTATTTAAATAATAATGTGAGAAAATATCATACGGACATGAATATTTTATATGAAAGTTCATAAATATCAAAATTAAAAGTACACTTTTTTTTGGTAAGTGGGAAAATAAATTAAAAGTAATTTAAGAAAAAAGACATTAATATTTAAAATCATAATAGAAATATTTGTATTGAGACATAGTACTTTAAGAGTATAATTATAACACACAGGGATGATTATTCTATATGAAAATAATGATATTCAACTCATAATAATTCAGATGATACCTATGTTTTGTAAGCAAGATTCTTATCAAATATCAATTTTTGCGGAAATTTTTTTATCCTAAGAATAATTAAACTTTGTGCTGATTATATTTACTTGAAATTTTTATTACTATTTTAATTATAAAGTAAAAAAATATCACCTGGATTAAACATTATATTTTTTATTTTCACACTATTTCTTATCATATTCCATGCTCATTTGTTTTTATGTTTTGTTTTACAATCATACTAATCATATTTTTTTATTCTTTTCAGCTCTTTGAATAAATATACTTTTTGTGCATTATAAACATTATAATTTATTTACACATTATGTAATTAATATTGTAAATAATTATGACATATTTTGCATATATTATTACATTATTTTTTAAATTATCATTTTATTATTTATATTTACCTCTCAAAATTAAAAGTCCTATATCACTAGTTTTATATTATAATAAATCAGAAGTATCATCAGTTAAGTGTTATCATTAATTGCCACTCTCCCTCTTTTTTTCTTCATTTTGTTCTATTTTGTTCATTTTGGTGTGCAATGCTTATTATTATTAATAGTGTACATTATATATATATATACATATATATTGTTTTATATCAAAATATCTATAACCCATCACCACTCAATTAAGTATATGTGTATCGATCACAACTGAAAATAAAATATTGTTATATCTAATAATCTAATTAAATAATGGAATAAGAGTATAATCACTCTGAAATTGTTATCCTTTTGTAAATAGACATTATGAGCTTTCACTTTATCTCAATTAATCTTTAAAACTATTATAATTATTACATATATTCTTTCATTAATATAAAGGTTAAATAATTAATCGAACTAATTATAATCCTTATATTTTATGGATAAATATATAAAATTATATAAATAATATTTTAAAAAATAAAAATAAAAAACTCCAAAGTAAAAAAAACAAACAATCGTATTTCACTTTTAGAATTTCAAGTATGCTTAGAACCCGGTGGAATTCAAGAATATAAAATGTAAATTTTACTCCTCATTCTTTATTTTATGTGTTTTTAATATTTAAAATATGAAATCTTGAATGACTGGAATTAATTTCCATTACGAGCATCAATAAAAATTTAATGTAATTAATTTATTTATGATATTTCTTAATATGTATTTGTGTAATTATATAGACAAATAATTTAGAATTTTTTTTGGTAAAGGAATGAAATTAAAAAGTAAAAAAAAAACAGAATACAGAGTAACACCTCAATCTCTACCTCTAGGGAAAAACTCTCCCCTAGAATCAGCTAGAACTAAACTATTAAAAATCCCTGGAGAGTCTAAAATTACAAGAGTCTAACTAGTAGCTCCCTTTCTTGCTAAGGCATCAACACATCTATTACCTTCCCTATGAATGAAGTCAAAATATATGGACCAATCTCTACCTACAATTCCCTAATCTTATAGATAAAGACAATATGAAGGTGATGATCAGCTACTATCCCTGTGCAAAGGGTCCAAGCAGTATAAGAATCAGTCCAAAAGCTTGATGTGTCTTATACCCCTCATTCCAAGCAAAATCCAAACCATGTAGGATTGATATAATTCAGTCTCCAAAGGCTCCTGAGCTGTAACAGGTCCAAATATCCCCTTCAGCCAACCTCCAGAAGAGCTCTAATCACAGCCCCAATACCAGCAGTAGAGGAAATTGCACAAAAGTTACCATCTACATTAAGTGCAACATAATCACGAGGAGGAGCAATCCATCTCACCCATGAAATTGCTTGGATGTCTGATGTATTTCCACTGTCAAAGGCAGATTTGAAAGATTGGGAAAGGTTATGGATCTTGTACTGCACTGTCCAGAAGTTGTAGCAGTCCCATTGAAAACTTTCCTATTTCTGGATACCAAATTTCCCAAATTCCAGCTAGAATAGATATCCAATATTCTTACAAGACCATAATAGCCAATCATAGGGATTATTTAGAGACCAGAATTCAGAATTCCTACTGATGCCAAAGGATTCCCACAGGAAGCTTATATATATACAGTCTCTTAAGCAATGTAAAACACTTTCATCTTCTGAACCACAGCAGAAACAGATGCCAGAGTTTGTGATAGACCTGTGTCTTAGTAACTCCTTAGTAGGAAGCCTATCATTAGCTGCCAGCCAGACAAAAAATCTTACAGTCTCACTGCACTTGAGTTCCAAACCCACAACCAGTTTATCAACTGATTAGGATTATAATTCTGATTCCACACCCATTTGTACCCATTCTCTTGCTGAGTAGCATCCATTAGCAGCTGACCTCCAAGAGATTGTATCCTGGATTCCTGTCCTGAAGAGGTGATGAAATTGAATCAGCAAGTGAATTATTTGCTCAGGAAGCCTGGTCCATAGCCTAGCAAGATTCCAGTTATGACCATCATAAATATCGCTGACTTTAAGAAGGATGTCATGAGTGTTGATGAAACCAATTTGTTCACTTAAAGGCCCTTCAGGTAGCCAGGGATCAAAAAGAAAATTTGATTCTCCATCACCAAGCCTTGTGACAAAACCACCTTTAAGAATATTATGCAGCTTCTGGATAGATTGCCATATACAGGAAGCATTTCTAGTTTTCTTAAAAACATTATATCCTCCCCCATATTTCCCAGTTAAAACTTAACCCACAGTTTAAGTCATTATTTGGCAAATATCCCAAACCAACTTGCCTAACAAAGCTTGTTGAGTCTCAAAAATATCATAAGTAAATTATGATGTTTCAAGACAATATAATTCCCAAGTTTAATGACTAACAAATTTGGGTTAAAATAATTTATCATAGATACACATATGTTTTTAATGATTTATCTATGATTTCCAGCAGCCACCATGGTCCTACAAAAAGACTTTGAAGTATTTCACCTGTCTGAGGGATCAGCCTCTGAAGGTTCAACCCGTCTGAAGTGTTGAAGCCGTCTGAAGTGCCCAACCCGTCTGAAGTGTTTGAAGATGTCTGAAATCTCAATAATGACGTGGCAACCTTTGCTGAAGCGTTGTGAAGACGTTTTCTGAGTCTCTGCGGCACGTACCTTTCAGCATATTTATGGCAAGGAAGACACAGAGGTCTTTCCTGGTGTTTTTTGAAATTCATACACCACTGAGGAAATTCCTGCAACGCAGTCCTCTGCAAACAACATTTGAAGCAGCTTTTTGGCAGATGCAACCTTGTTCTGTGTCAGAAAGGTCAGGACTCTCAAAAGCATGTCTCACAACGGATTAAATAGCATTTAATGCTATCTCTAAAACGGTGGTTTTCAACGGACTGAAGTCTGGGTATAAATACCCCTCATGAAGACCATCACTGCATATAAAAAGAAGAATAGAGAAGGATTTCATTTTCAAGAAAATCAAAGAGAAACAAATCGCTGCTATTTTTTACTCTGTAAAAAACTCTCTGATAATATTCTTTGTACACACTTCTGTATATCCTGAGTATACTCAGTTATCTTTGTACAATTGTATTTGTTTGAGCTTAAAAAACTGGTTTAGTTTAAAAGCTTAAACTTATCTTTCTTTGTAAAACTGTTCTTGAGCCTGGAGAGGCTTGTTGTCTAAAGAATACTTGTCTGTAAGAGCCTGGAGAGGCTTGGCTTGTAAAGAATACTTGGTTGTAGAGCCTGGAGAGGCTTGACTGTAAAGAATTCTTGGTTGTAGAGCCTGAAGAGGCTTGACTGTAAAAGAATACTTGTAATCTTTGTGAAGATTAAGAGAAAATCCAAAGTGCTAGTTGGCATTGGGACTGGACGTAGCTCACAGTGGGTAGTGAGTGAACCAGGATAAATTCCTTGGCTAAGGTTTCTATCCTTAACGCTTGTCAATTCGTTTATACTAATTTAAGGGAGTTGAAAAGCAATTCTAAATATTTTAAAAGCTAAGAAACCTTTTAAAATATATTTCCAGAAGCTGTCTTAAAAACTTCAGACAGTCCTCAAAACCTGTCTGAAACAGTTTTATACTTGTTGTTTTGAAAAAGCTTTCAAAAATATTCAGAAACACTATTCAACCCCCTTCTAGTGTTTCCCTATGTTTCTACAAAGCTGTGTTTTGAAGTCTTGCAGGTCTCACCCCTAGTCCCCCCAACTTTTTTGGCTTGCAAACTGTCTCCCAATTCACCAAATGTATTCCTTGATCTGAATTACCCTTCCACAGAAAATTTCTGGCAGATCTGTCAAAGAACTAAACAGATGCTAGAGGGTAACCAGTTCAGCTGCATTGTGTATGAAGGCAATGAGCTCATGACTGAATTAACAAGTGTTAGTCTCTCCCAGCTTTATTTAGAAGTTTTCCTTTCCAAGAAGCTAATCTCTTATTCACCTTATCTATCACATTCTTGAAGTCTGACTTTAAAGGCCTTCCATAAAAAAATTTAATCCTAAATACCTCTCCAAGGAACCTGTTAGCTTTATACCAGTCAGGTTGGACAATCTTTGTTTGCTTGTGCATAGGGGTAGTAGGAGTACAGAAAGCTCTTGATTTATCTAAATTTACTTTAAAAAACCTGAAATCTTACAAAAACTTTCAATAATGTCAGTGATAAGCCTCACTTGTGAGACTTTTGCTTTGGAGAATAACAACACCATCATCAGCAAAAAAACAGATAAGAATATATCAGGGCATTTGGAGAAATTCTAAACTGGTTGAAGATATTATATAAACTGCATCTGAAAGATGTGTGTCCTAGTTTTTCCATACAAAACACAAAAAGATAAGGAGATAGGGATCCCCTGTCTTAAGCCTCTGTTTGGAGAAAAAGGAGCACATTTGCTACCATTCCATAAAAGGGTAATAGAAGTGGATTTTATACCACTAAGTATTAAGGAGAACAGTTTGTTGTGGGAACTCATATTCAAGCAAAACTTCCTTAAGAAAGGTCCAATCAACCCTATCATAAGCTTTTCTAAATCTAGTTTAAAATTATATCACCCCTTTTTATTCCTTGTTTTGTTCATGTGATTTACCATTTCTTGGAGAATAATGCCATTATCAGTACTACTACTCCTTCCAGGAATAAAACTTGATTGGAAAGGGACTAACAATATCATTCAAAATAGGTCTAATTCTATTGACTAAAAACCTTTGAAACCAGTTTATATAGACAATTACATAAACTAATAGGTCTAAACTCCTTAAAGAGTTGGGTCTATCAGTTTTTGGGAATTAAAACAATAAGTGTTTCAGCAGCTTTTAAAGGAATGAAACCTGAAATAAAAGCATCTTTTACAAAGCCCCAAACATCATCTCCTATTCTATCCCAAAACTTTTTGAAGAATATGGCCTGGAAACCATCAGGGCCAGGAGCCTTGTATGATTTCATAGAGCAAAGAGCTTTATAAAAACCTCATCCTTGGTGACAGGAGATGTTAACAATAATTTATGAGAATCTGACAGTTTTGGAAAATTTGGTGATTTGAAATAATTTCCATCAGCAGAGACACTACAAAATATATTCTTAAAATAAGATATTGCCTCCTTTTGAAGGATATCATCATCAGTACACCACTCTCCACTAGGTAAAAATAAACCATTGATTCTATTTCTAGCTCTTCTAACTATAGTTTGAGCATGAAAAAAAGGAAGTGTTTCTATTGCCAAATTTAATCCAGTTTTCCCTTGACTTTTGATACCAAAATATTTCCTCTTGGGCTAGAACTTCATCATAATCTTTCTGAAGAGAACTTTGTAATTGCAAAAGACTACTTGAAGTGCAAACTTCCAGTGATTTTTCAATTCCCTTAAGTCTCTTTCTAAGGCTCTTTCCTAGCAAAAATGGATCCAAATTCCTCTTTATTAAATTTAATATATGCTTCTTTTACATAATCTAAACACTGAAGGGTATCATGCGAGATATACTCCAAGTGGAATGAACCAGAGAAGTATAACTAGGATGAACCGGACAAATAATTAAGAATGAAGGTAGTAATAGATAAAAGTGAAAGAATAAATAAAAAAATATACATAAATACAGAATCACTGCCATTTATGTGTAAAAATAAAAAAAATAAAAAAAACATAGAAGAACGAAAAGCATTTCATGTGTAGTAAAAAGATAATTTAGATATATATATGTTATTCCATATTGTTTCTTTATTTAAAAAACATTAATATTGTTCCATGCATGTATTTTGTAATTGGCAAAATGGTAAGAAATATATAGTAATAACATAGTGTAAAATATTTCTCTTTCCAAATCAAGATCAACATCAATTGAAAACCATAAAGAGATCAGTTTATGCTAATGTTAATGGATTTCATGTAAAATGCCCACTTCCTTTAATATATTTATAGTTTCTATGTATGTAAGATATAAATATATACATTAAGTAATGTTAAGAAAAATTGGATTTAATAATATCATATTTCATTTAAAGATGTTATTTTTTTATAAACTAATCTTTTTTAAAGATTCTTACACACAAAAAAAAAAGATAAATTTTATAATCGATGCAAATTTATATTAAAAAAGTGATATAACCTTTACATAGTAATTTATACATTTATGTGCTTTTATGTAAAAGTGTTTAATATCTATATGATATATTTTCTCTGTTTAATTTAAATACTAATAAATTTTATAATAATATTAATGTACTCTTATTAAAATTGTTTACCATGGTCTATAAATATCTATTTCTATGATTTCAATATTAATTTGTTTTCATATATATAGGGACGGTCATTTCTTTGTGATGTAAAGTATTACTCACATAGTTTAAATTTAAATTTTATTATGTTTTCATATAAATCTTTTTTTATTCTGATGTAATATATATTTACTTATTATGATCTAAACATATATAAACCTTCTTATATAATTCTTTATTTCCATGATATATATATAATCTTTTTAAATTAATAAATTTCATACAATAATTTACTTCTGTAATTTATATATCAATATACTTTTATAAAAAAATATCCCCTATGCATTTAATAATGTTAAAAAAAAATCTAATACTAAAATTATGATTTTTTATTAACTATTCTTTCGAGGAGAATCTCACAACTATAATCAATATCTATTATTATATATATTAAAGTTGAGTCGCAACTCACACGCTGCCATGTCATCAATACTATTGCCACATACCTAGGGGTGTAAGCGGGTCCGATCCAACCCGCGAACCCGATTGACCCAACCCAACCCGAAGGATATTTAAACGGTTTGGTTCGGTTTCGGTTTGGTTCGGACATTTTCTTTCAAACCCGATCTAGTTCGGTTCGGGTATCGGATTTGCCTATCTTGAACCCGATTGACCCGAACCAAACCAAACCAGAAAAGAAGTCTTAATCTATTTTATTTTCCTTCCCATAGAGAACAAAAATAGGCGCAACGGCAACACAAGCAGCGGTGGTTCCCCAAGCCCTATTTCATTTGCTCCTCTCATTTTATGTTTCCCCTATTCTTTTCTTTTTTCATGTTATATTTTAATTTCATGTCATCTTCCACATTTTTTTAAAAAAAAGGAAAAATGTTCCTGACCCGATGACCCAACCCAACCCACCCGAACATATTCGGGTTGGTTCGGGTCGGGTTACTCAGCCAGAAAATACATAACCCGAACCAACCCAACCCACCATCATTCTATCGGTTCGGACTTATGTCACACCAAACCCGACCCAACCCAACCCAATTACACCCCTACACATACCTTTATTTGTGCCACGTCAAGAATAGTATGATGTGTCATGCCTCTCCTTGCAATTCATTCAGTCTAGACTATCCAAAATCTCCAAATGCACACACCAATACCTCTTCCCACATTAATAACAAATATAATAAATTAATATGTTACAAAATAGTTACTTATATATATTAAAGCTGAGTCGCAAACTCACACGCTGTCATCGATACTATTGTCACATACCTTTATTTGTGCCACGTCAAGAATAGTATGATGTGTCATGCCTCTCTTTGCAATTCATTCATTCTAGACTATCCAAAATCTCCAAATGCACACACCAATACTCTTCCCACATTAATAACAAATAATAATAATTAATACGTTACAAAATAGTTACATAATGTGATATTCCAAAAGACACTATCATATTACAAATTCTTTCCTTATTATATATTTTTTTTCATATTATTGTTATTATTCTTCTGTACTATAGACATTAAATTTAATTAACATATTTAATCTTACTCACCAATCATAACATAACTGAAAATTATATAAAATTCTAATTCACTTATATTTTAATATAAACCTACTTATATAATTAACAACTTCTACACCAAACTAACATTCTATTTTCGCACTCTTATAAACAAATTTTTATTTCACAGGAATTCAAAAAGTAAAATCATCTATTCTTTAAATTTCTATTATATTTATACTTTTACTAAGATAAAAAATTAGAAGATTATATTATAATTATATAATAATTAAATAAAAATTATTTCAAATATCATGAACTGAGTAAAAATAAAAAAAAGTTCAAATCATGATTTATAAATTTAATAAAATATTATATATATGAGTCAGGATTCGTTGACAACCAGGTGTCAAACTTATAGAGTTACACCTCTCAATAACTTTTTGTAAAATGTGAATTTGACCAATCCAACCGTTGAATCATATTATGTTACTTTCATGATCACATATATCAAATTTCAGATAATTTGGACATCCGTAGGTATGTTATCTAATAGTGGACTTTTACTTATATTTTAAAAACACATTATACGTTAAAATAAATTAGTTTGATAAAGTTTCAATCAGTTTTTGATTTTTATGAAATTTTATATGCTTGATCTACTTTATAAGAAATTTCAATTCAACAGTTGGATTGGTCAAATTCACATTTCACAAAAAGTTATTGAGAGGTGTAACTCTATAAGTTGACACCTGGTGTCAACGGATCCCGACTCTATATATATATATATATATATATATATATATATATTCTATATTAAAACTAAGACACGAATTCTGATATCGCCACCTCAAATTGTCACCTGACACGAAATTTTCCATTATTAAGCATAATATTATTTTTAGGGTCTATAGTTTCCATTATTTTTATAAATCAAATTATACAAAATATTAATATCCAATAAATTAAGAAGTCAAAAGTAGCTTAAGCTACCATATACAATTTGGTATATATATATATATATATATATATATATATATGACCAAATGACTACTCTACAAAAAATACCACAATAATATGAAAAAAAAAATTAATATTAGCTATTTGACCATATTTTTCTAATTATTTAAATCCATTTTTTAATTATATTACATATTGAGTCGGATCATTTCACAAGACTATGTTGGAAAAATAAATGGAAGGAATAAAGATAACAATAATATTGAATATTTTATGTTCACATTTTTCAACTCAATTTTCCTTACATTTTCTTTTTCCTTCCTCAAATTCTAGGTCCCTTCTTCTTTTGTCAGTGTAACATCCTAAATTCTATTAGGATAAATATTAATTAATTAAATAGATTAATTAAGGAGATAATTAATTAATGAGAAAAATACATAATAGGAGTATTATTATTATTAGTTTTATTTTGTAAAAATAAGATTTAATTGAAAATAGAAATAGAGGGGGTGAGAGTGGGCCCAAGCCCAATTAGACATTTTAGTAAGGAGGGGTTAACAGAGCACCCTAATCCTTATTCGTATCATTCGCCAGTAAGCGAAACGCCAAGGAGGGGAGAATCAGAGTCTCAAGAGAGAGCTGCGGTGGAGTGAAAGCCAAGAATCCAAGAAAGGACTTCCTTGCTGTCATCAAAGCTTCACTTAAGGTACGGTGGGGAAGAGGGTGCTGCTTGTATATGCATGTAGGGGTGAATGGGTAGTGAGAATAACCTTTAAAGATTAATAATTGAAATCAATATGTGAATATGTGTTGTTTTGTGATGAAAACTGTGGATTGTTGATTGTTATATGATTCTTGATGAATCTTGAGTGGATTGAATGAAAATAATGAGAACAGTGAAAAGGGGTTAAACAAGGATTTAGAGATGAGGAACCATAATTGATTAGATGTTTAATTTATTGGAAATCATAAGAATAATTGTTGATTTTAGTGAATTCAATCGGTAAAAACGAGCTTAATTGAGTTAGGAACTTGAGGAATTAAGTAGGGATTGAAGAAGAGGGTAGAGGAAAGTCATTCCCGTTTTTACACAGAACTGCGAATGTAAAATAGCGACTGCAGATTCGTTCACCGTTGGATCGGGCCGAAAATTAATAGCTGGTTCAGAAAACCGGGTTCTTCCTTCTGAACGGTTGGATCGTCGATATGAGGTATATGTTAGGATATATCTAGTTCGCACTAGAGGAAAGTTATTCCCGTTTTTAGATAGAGCTGCGACTGTAAAACAGTGACTGCAGATTCGTTCACCGTTGATCGGGCTGAAATTGTAACAGCTGGTTCGGAACACCTAGTTCTTCATTCGGAACGGTTGGATCGTTGATACGAAGTCTGGGTTGGGAGATATTTAGTTCTCACTGTAGCTGTAGATTTGAGGTTTTTATTGATGAAATTGAGTTGGATGTTTATTGTTTTGTGGATTGCTTGATTAATTAGATGTTTAGAGTATAATGATTGTGGATGCTTTAGGATGATGATGATTAATGATGCTTGATGATGCTTTATATTGATTATGGTGTGATAATTGATGTAATTGATGATGATTTGGTATGCATATGTTGGTAAATATGCTATATATTTGATGTTATTTGGAATGCATATGTTTGGTGAATATGCTAAATATTTGATGTTATTTGGAATGCATATGTTGGTGAATATGCTATATAATTGATGTTATTTGGAATGCATATGGTTGGTTAATATGCTATGTAATTGAGGTTATTTGGAATGCATGTGGTTGGTGAACATGCGATAAATGATGATGTTTGATGGTGCTTTATAATGAGTATGATGTTGATGATTGATGATGTGTGATGATGTTTGCGATGATTATGATGAAGATAATGATGTTAATAGTGTATATCACTTATGATGATGATGTTTGATGATGAGCATGATGATGATGATAATGATGTTAATAGTGTATATCACTTATGATAATGATGTTTGATGATGAGCATGATGATGATGATGATGATAATGATGTTAATAGTGTATATCACTTATGATGATGATGTTTGATGATGAGCATGATGATGATGATAATGATGTTAATAGTGTATATCACTTATGATGATGATGTTTGATGATGAGCATGATGATGCATGATAATGATGTTAATAGTGTATATCACTTATGATGATGAGCATGATGATGCATGATAATGATGTTAATAGTGTATATCACTTTTTGATGATGATGTTGATGATATTGATGATGGTGTATGTCACCTTTGATGATGATGTTACCTAAGTTGTGCGGGCCCATAGAGGGGGTACACTTAGGAGAGATGCTTTGTGCATATGTGATGTTACCTAAGTTGTGCGGGCCCATAGAGAGGGTACAACTAGGAGAGATGCTTTGTGCATATGTGATGTTACCTAAGTTGTGCGGGCCTATAGAGGAGGTACAACTTAGGAGAGATGCCTTGTGCATATGTGATGTTACCCTGAATTGTGCGGGGCCCATAGAGGGGGTACAATTCGGGAAGTGAACTGAGTTGTGCATGCCCATAGAGGGGGTACAACTCAGGGGATCAAGATGGGGTGTTCGATGCACGGGCCCATAGAGGGGGTGCAACCTAGGAGTGATTGTACGGGCCCATAGAGGGGGTACAACCTAGGGTCGAATGTCGTTGTGCGGGCCCATAGAGGGGGTACAACCTATCGGATAGTGTGTGGTAACACCGGTAGACTATCTTGGTACTAACTAGAGTGATTGACGAGGTGCACCCATTATGTGGAGTTCCATCATGATCTTTGGGTAGATGATGATATGAGTATTGATGTATATCATAATGAGTATAATGATATGCGAATGATGTTATGATAAGAATGAGTATGATGAATGATGTTATGATTAATCGAGTATGATGATGATGAATGATGTTATGATGATAATGATATAATGATATGATGATTCATTCTGATCCTGCGTCTGCTGCGATGCATGCTGTTATGCTGCTCCTGCGTCTCATGCTCTCTGCCTGCTGTTCTGCTGCTCCTGCGTCTCTGTCTCTGCCTGCTGTTCTGCTGCTCCTGCGTCTGCTGCTCGCTTCCTGCTGTTCTCCTGCTCGCTGCCTGCTGTTCTGCTGCTCCTGCTCTCCTGCTCTCTGCCTGCTGTTCTGCTGCTCCTGCGTCTGCTGCTCTGCCTGCTGTTCTCCTGCTCCTGCGTCTGCTGCTCGCTGCCTGCTGTTCTGCTGCTCCTGCGTCTCCTAGCTCGCTGCCTGCTGTTCTCCTGCTACTGCGCTCCTGCTCTCTGCCTGCTGTTCTGCTGCTCCTGCGTCTGCTGCTCGCTGCCTGCTGTTCTGCGGCTCCTGCGTCTGCTGCTCTCTTGCCTGCTGCTCTGCTGCTGTTGCGCTTGGTGCCTGTCTCCTGGACTCTCTTTACTGTGTTCTCCCTCCAGCCTGATGGTCGCGCCTGTCCTATGTTGCTACTCGCTGCTGACCTCTCATGTTGCGTTTCGATGCATGTTTCCTCTTGATGCTTACTGTATTGATGACATGATGTGATGACTGTTGTGGGTGAGGATGGGCATTCTCTATGTGTATGTATAAGTAGTATTCCTTTTCCTCACCGTCATTCTGTGGATATATTTTTACAGGTGTTGATGAGGACACGATTGGTGTCGACTATGATTAAAGGGTTGTGCTCTGATAGATGTGACATTAGGGTGTATTTGGGAGTTTTATCATGTTGCTAGTTAGGAGTATTTCTTATTCACTTTCTGGATGCCTTGTATGGCAGTAGGTCACTAGTTGTTTTATTTCTTTGGAGATTCCGCTGCTTTATATTTGAATTATATTTGAAAGTTTAATTTCTGTTATTAAAGTCGTTTTCGAACTATGAGATTTAATAAGATCGATTGTGAACCTTTTTACCCATCGTGGGACATTACCTTTTCTAAACTTCGATTTATTAAGCATTTAAGAGTATGAGGTAGAAGGGTGTCACAGTCAGCATAGCTCTTCTGCTGGCTTTGGGCAGTGACAAACTTTTCCCTAATGACCCTAATCTTTTCCGTGGTTTCCTGCACGAACTCCAGACCTAACAGGGTTCTCTCACCCACCTCATACCAATAGAGTGGGGACCTACACTTCCTACCATACAGGGCCTCATAGGGTGCCTTACCTATACTGCTATGGAAACTGTTGTTGTAGGAAAACTCTATGAGAGGTAAGTACCTATCCCAACTACCCTAGTCCTCTAACACACAAGAGTTGAGATCTTGACAATCGTAAATATCACAGTAGTATAATAGTTTAAAAGTAGGGTTGTCATAACCACGAGGAATAGTGCAAAATAAATTCTTAGGACTCACACTTATTGAGTAAGAATGATTTCAAATGGTTGAGATTGTTTGGTAAAAATTAAATTTAAAGATGCAATTAAAAAGAATTGAGACAAAGAGAAATTTGGATGAAATTGAGCAAATAAGAGAAACTAGGATTGAACTTCATTTATCGTACCCCTCTTGTATTTTGGAAATCAATGATATCTAGGAATTTATAATTATAAATATTGAAGCACAAATAAATTTCATTCACATTGATCCCTCAAGTATGAAATTCTTAGAACAATTCCCTAAACACTGATCCCTCGTATGTTTAACAAATTGCCTAGCTTTAAGATCAGTTGTTAAAAGCTATCAATAAATTGAACCCTATCCCTAGGTATTCAACCTATTGAGTGTTTTTACTCAAATCAGATTTAAAAAACTGCTTCCTCCCAGCTAATTCAATAAATCAAATCATAACTCCGTTACAAGAAGGAATTTAAGCATTAAGAATGGAAATAAAAACACCAATATTATAAAAATAGGGATTCCTAAATAACAAAGATCCAAAATACAATCGAGGATTGAATTGACTACGTTCAATCTTAAAGAGAAATTTAGCTACTCATGGTAGCCATTACAACAAAAAAGGATTAAGAAGAAGATCAGCAGCGAAGCCTTCCAGCTCTTTTGTAGTCTCCCTCTTCTCCAGAATGGTCTCTAGAGTCTGTCACACTCTTCTCACAACTCCCTATCTTCTTAAAAACCCCGAATGTCAAAAAGTCTCTCTAAAAAACTGTCTAACGGCTCTTTTAAATGCAAGGGTTACATTTCCTGCGCTTTGCCTGTGCTCAGCGCAGGTGAAGCGCAGGAATCGGTGATGAATTCCAAGCTTGCCCTTCTTTTGAGTCTTGCTCTACACAGTTTCTGTCTCTTTTAATGTTCACTTGATGCTTCACTTGTACCTTAGCTTCTCATATGCAAAAATCAACAGTTTTCTTTACCAAAATAGCATCAAATTCAAATTTAATTCCAATAACTATAAGAGCCACAAATTAAGCAAAGAAGGGTGGAATTGGATTATAAATTCAACAATTCATCATCAATAAGTGTTGTAATTACATACAAATTTAATTAATTCTAACACTTATCAACAAGCTCTAAGCACATTCTCTAGGATCTAGATAGTCCTCTCAGATTGACCGTCATTCTGAAGGTGGTAAGCGGTACTAAACCTAAGTTTAGTCCCGAAAGCTTGGTGAAGTGCCTTCCAAAACCTAGAGGTGAACCTAAGATCTCTATCTGAAATGATGCTAGAGAGAATGCCATAGAGCTTAACAATCTCCTTGACATACATGTCTGCTAATCTACACAGGGAATAGGTATTCCTAATAGGTAGGAAATTGGCTGACTTAGTCAGCTGGTCCACAATGACCCAGATAGCATCATACCCTGTTGGGACCCTAGGCAGTCCCACCACAAAGTCCATAGCTATACTCTCCCATTTCCACTCTGGAATTTCTAATGGTAAAAGGGTTCCTGATGGGTTTCTAATGTTCTATCTTAACCCGTTGACAAACTAGACACCTTGAAACAAACTCTGCTATCTCACCCTTCATACCATCCAACCAAAACTTCTTCCTCAACTCTTGATACATCTTGGTGGTGCCAGGATGTATTGAGAACTTGCACTTGTGGGCCTCTTCTAAAATTTTCTGCCTCAGACTACCCCCTTAGGTCACAAACTCTCCCTTGGAAGAGAATCATCCCATCACCTAACTTAGAGAAACCTGGCTGCCCTCTCCTAGCTTGGAGGTCTGGGTCTGAACCCTGTGCCTCCGTAATCAGAGCCCGAAGCTCACTGGTGACTTCTATCCTATAGAGTCTCAAGCTACTCTCTTCGACCTCGACATTTAGGCTTAGGTTCCTAAACTCTTCCAACAACCCCATTTTATACACCATGATGGATGACACATGCAGGGATTTCCTACTGAGAGAATCAATCACTACATTGGCCTTGCCCGGATGGTGTTTTAGTTCAAAATCATAATCCTTTAGAAATTCCATCCATCTCCTCTGCCTCATGTTGAGTTCTTTCTGATGAAAGAGGTACTTAAGACTCTTGTGTTCACTAAAGACCTAAAACCTCACTCCATACAGGTAATGCCTCTAAATCTTGAGGGAAAATACCACAACAGCTAACTTTAAGTCACGTGTAGGGTAGTTTTCCTCATGGGCCTCAACTTCCTGGAGGCATAGGCCACCACTCTCTTCTCCTACATCAAAACACATCATATCCCCTTTCGAGAGGCATCACTGTAGATCTTGAAGGTCTTGGACAAAATCCGACAACACAAGTACCGAGGCAGTGGTCAACCTCTCCTTGAGCTCTAAGAAGCTCTGCTCACACTTCTCGTCCCACACAAAGGCTTAAACCCTTATGAGTCAATCTAGTGAGGGGCAAGACTGGTTGGGAGAATCCCTTAATGAATCTCCGATAGTAACCGACCAATCCTAGGAAACTCCTAATCTCCGTTATGGTCTTAGGTCTTTCCCATTCAAGGACGACCTCTATCTTGCTAAGATCAACTGACACCACTTTCTCTGGAAATTACATGCCCTAAGAAATGGACCATGTCCATCGAAAACTCACATTTCTTTGGGTTGGCAAACACTTCTTCTCTCTCAGAATCCCTAGGACAAACCTAAGATGTCGCTCATGCTCCTCTAAGGTTGGGAGTAGATCAGAATGTCATCGATGAACACAACAACAAACTGGTCAAGGTAAGGCCGAAAAATTCGGTTCATGTAGTCCATGAACACGCCTGGAGCACTGGTTAAGCCGAACGAAATCACTAAGCTCTCGTAGTGCCCATATCTAATCCTAAAGGCAGTCTTGGGTATATCCTGACCCCAAATCTTGATCTGGTGGTAACCATATCTCAAATCTATCTTAGAGAAAACCGAAGCCCCTCCAAGTTGGTCTAGGAGGTCATCTATCCTAGGTAAGGGATACTTGTTCTTAATGATGACCTTGTTGAGCTGCATATAGTCTACACACAATCTCATACTCCCATTCTTCTTCTTCACGAGGAGCACAACCCCCCATGGTGATACACTCGGCCTAATGAACTTCTTAGCTATTAGGTCCTTTAACTGTGTCTTAAGTTCACTAAGCTCTAAAGGGTGCCTTGGAATGGGGTCTGTTCCTGGTACCAAGTCAATGGTGAACTCAATCTCTCGATCCGGAGGTAAGGTGGTTACCTCACTAGGGAAAACATCTTGGAACATCCTAACCGTGGCTACACTGTTTAAATCAGTACTAGAAACTAGAGTTGAGGAAAGTAACAAAATAAAACAACTACTTCCATAAATCAGGCGTTTGGACACTTGAGTGACACTAGATAAAAGTATAGGTGGCCTCTCCCCCGGAAGAGGAGGAAGAATCGGAAAGACGACCTCTTTGTTGAAACAATCAAGCATGACATGATTCTGAGATAACCAGTTCATGCCAAGGGTTATATCTATGCCCCTCAATGGCAAACAAATTAAGTCAACCTCGAAAGACCTCCCTGGTATAACAATGGGGCATCTAGAACACACAAGGGAAGTGAGGATTGCCTCCTCGGCTGGGGGTTATTACATTTAGGCTGTTGGGTAAGGGGGTTGCATGCAATCTAACTGCTTCACACAATCATAAACAACAAAGGAATGAGTTGCCCCTGAGTCATACAATACAATTAAAGTTTTACCTCCTAAAGTGCACGTACCTCACATCAGATTATCGACCGAAACTGCCACTTCAAATCACCGTTGAGAGTGAAGACTCTCCCGTTGGCTTGGGGTTTTGGAGCATCCCTATTCTTGGGCACCCATTCTTCATATGGTCGGCCTCCTTGTAGAGATATCAAACCCTCTACCCTAGCAAGCACTTCCCCCAATGATCCTTAACGCACTTGGTACACTTGGGTATCCCCCCTCGGCGCTAGGCTGGACGGTTGGCCAAAGTAGAGGTTCCCTGCCACTTGGGCCTAGAGTCCTTGCCCTGATTCAGCTCCTCAAGCTTCCTTTTACCCTTGTTGTCCAGTGGTGGCGATGGTGAAACACCCTTCATGTTCTTTTATGCAATAAAACACTTGTTGATCTGGGTAGGGAAGTCCCTGATCTCAAGTGTCCTAACCTGGTTTATAATCTCCAGCCTCAAGCCTCCCTCGAACTGAGTGCATCTCCACTCCTCTTCTGGGACCGTCTTTAAGTACCTGGAGTACTTAGTCAGCTCCTCAAACTTCGCCACATATTTGCCTACAGTCATGCCCCTTTCTTAAGCTGGAGAAACTCTGCCTCTATACTGAAGCTGGAAAGTACTTTTCCAGGAAGGCGGTCTGAAACTCCCCCCAAGTAAGCGGGGTTCCTGGAGAAGTAACCTGGGAACTCGCCACCTTCCACCAGTCTTCAGCCTCTCCTCTCAGCATGTACAACACATAACCCACCTTGGAGTCATCAGTGACTCTATGAACTACTTTAGATTATACCTGGTGAAATGTAGTCGGATGGAAGAAAAGAGTTGCAGAGCAAAAAGGTGCAGAGGAAACGGGAAGGATGCTGAAGCAGAAAAATGAGGGACTAGTGTCTGTGAAAGGTAAGTTAAATAGGTGAGCGGGTAAGGGACGCGATGTTTCAAATCCCACCGTTCGCATATTAAGTGACTTTCCATCGCAACCGTTCACAAAAAGGACCATTGTAATAACTCAAGGATCACATGCATCCCTTCGCAGCAGACGTGTGAGAGCCGGAGGTTGATGATGGTGGGGAGTGATTGCCGGTGCAAAGAGGCACAGACAAGGAGCGGCTCCTGGCAGGTTTCTAAGCAAGAAATGGACACATGGATGAACCGTGCCCACACCCTAATGAGAGGGATCCAGAGGCTGTGCATGTATGGGACTGTACAGTTGCGGATAGCTTAAAGGAAATTGTTATGGAGAACTATACCAACAAGGTGCATCTTCTTTTCGGAAGCCCATAACATAAGAACTCCATAGTTAAGCGTGCTTGGCTTGGAGCAATTCTGGGATGGGTGACCTTCTGGGAAGTTTCCTGGAAAGTGTGCAAGTGAGGACAACGAATACTGGAAAGACTCGTGTTGGTTTGTGGGGACCCTCATCACTCCTGCAAGCGGCTCGGGGGTGTTACAAATGGTATCAGAGCCGAGCCTCTCTTAGTACGGTGTGGTTCGGGGACGAACCAGGCGGAAGCTGGTGGGCATGTGAGAACCGGAGGCTGATGAGGGCGGGGAGTGATCGTCGGTGCAAAGAGGCACAGACAAGGAGCGGCTCCTGGCAGGATTCTAAGCAAGAAAGGGACACATGGATGACCCGTGCCCACACTTGAATGAGAGGGATCCAGAGGCTGTGCATGTATGGGATTGTACAGTTGCAGATAGCTTAAGGAAATTGTTGTGGAGAACTATACCAACAAGGTGCATCTTCTTTTCGGAAGCCCATAACATAAGAACTCCATAGTTAAGCGTGCCTGGCTTGGAGCAATTCTGGGATCGGTGACCTTCTGGGAAGTTTCCAAGAAAGTGTGCAAGTGAGGACAACGCATATTGGAAAGACTCGTGTTGGTTTGTGGGGACCCTCATCACTCCTACAAGAGGCTTGGGGGTGTTACAAGACGTCTGAACTCGAAAGACGCAAAAATGATGACTCGTAATAATTAAATAAATTAGGGTGCGACGTATAGCAGAGGGACATGTGGCTATTTTTCTAAAAGTGAAAGCTAAAAAGCCTTCTTTAATTAAATATGAAGGAAATGAGAAGGTTTTTTATTTGAAAATTTTTAGGTAGTTATTGCATTTAAAGAGAATGATTAAATTAAGCAACTAACGTATACATATAAATATCTACATTTTTACACTTGTATAGATATATTTTTTTTCCAAAAATCCTTAACGACCTAGTAATTGGAGACTGAAGCTTCTCGCCTTAATACAAACATTAAGGCTCAAGCTTGTGGGGTTGTGTACTCCCAATAGGGGACTATGACGGTTGACCCAAACAGCCCAATAAATAACACCTAAAGCCCCTCGCCTTAATCAAAGCTTAAGGCTCAGGCTTGAGGGGTTGTGTACTCCCCTAACATTGGGCTGACTGAGTAGGCCCAGGAAAGCAGAGTAAATAGTAGGTTTTACAGGTCGACAGGGCGGGAACGAAGCGATGAACGTGGTCCAACGCTGAGAAGACGTGGACACGAAGCGATTAAAGACACAAAGACAAATAGGAGATGAGGGAACCGAGACCCTCAGTTCACATTCTAGCAGAGTTAGATCAAGAGCTTGACACTTCGTGTAACATCCCAAAATTAGGGGCTAGAAAGTATAATGAAAATCTTAGGCTTTGAATCTGCACAAGAGAGGAAGATTAGTGGTAGATGTGATAATTTGGGGGTTAAAATGTGAATATAGGCAAGAATTAGGTAAATACACTAAGAGCCATGAGTTTCAAGAGAGCTTGGAAGGGAAACCAAGTGTTTATTCAACCACAACTATAGGCCGAACTTAGAGAAATCACACTCTGAGACAAAGGGAATCATAAGGTATAGAGATGAGGGGAAGAGGTTTAGATGATGAGGAACTAAGTCGGAAAGGTATGTTGTCAAAAGAATAGGGGAATAGTAGGTGGAACTAACTTAGAAATGGTTAGAAGTGAGAAATCAGGATTTTAGGTCCTGAGGTTCTCGCTCAAGCGAGAAGGGCTCCCTTGAGCGAGCATATCAATAAAATTAGAAAAGTTGTAATCTGGTTTTCTCGCTTGAGTGAGAGCCTTCTCGCTCAAGCGAGAAACAGGGGAATTAGGGAGTGCTCTTTAGAAGAATTTCGCTTGAGCGAGAAGAGCCTCGTTCAAGCGAAATTCATTCAAAGGAGGAGTGCTCTCTGGAAGAATTTCGCTTGAGTGATGATAAGTGAAAATTAGTTGATAAATTAGAGTACTTTTAGTTCACTTATCAAGGATAAAATGGTAATTTTGCCCCAGTTTAATCCCTTTTTATTAAATATGAGAGAAATTGTATTTATTAATCTAAGATTTGAATTTGATGCTATTTTGATAGAAATATTGCTGATTTTTGCAGGATATTGCAAAGATTTGATTTGAAGAATAAATAGCATTAAATAAGGGAGATATCTGCAAGATTTGAGATTGATTGAAGATATTTAATGAAGATTTAAAGAAGATTTGAAGCCATTAATGAGGAGATTACTGCCAATCAATC
The DNA here is from genome assembly GCA_026901365.1 of Sesbania bispinosa. Taxonomy (NCBI): domain Eukaryota; kingdom Viridiplantae; phylum Streptophyta; class Magnoliopsida; order Fabales; family Fabaceae; genus Sesbania; species Sesbania bispinosa. The sequence continues at coordinate 555,524 of QLOH01000378.1, forward strand.
AAGGATCCTGCAGACAAGTTTCCCAATTAAATCAAAGATTGCTCAATAAATACAAAGATATCATCAAGAAAAGGGAAACAAGGAAAGACAAATCTGCCAAAACCAATCTCGGGGAGAGATCAAGATTAAAAAGAGAAAGTTGGAGCTGCAGGACGCTACCTGCGCTTCATCTGCGCTTCACCTGCGCTATAGCGCATGGTGAAGCGCAAACTCTCTGGAAGTTGCGCCCCATCCTGCGCTGTAGCGCAGCCTGGAGCGCAGGTCACGCTGATTTGCTCCCTGTTTCCGTTTTTAGATAGATTTCTCCCCAAATTGCTTTGTCTTTCCTTAGTCTATAAATAGGAACCTTTTGCACCAATCCCGGAGTTCCAAAAAAAACAGTGCACGATCATTGTAATTCAGTCTTATTTCAATGATAATGTACCAGAGCTAAGTTTAGAGTAGGAGAGGAGGAGCGCTTCACAAGGATTGAGATGGTGACATCATCTTCGGTGGTTTGTATGGCTACCTTGTGTAGTTAACTCTCCATTAGGATTGGATGTAATTGATTCTATCCCCAAGTGTATGTAAATTCTATATTATTATTTCTGTGCTCTCTGTCTATAATATTGGTAGTCTTATTCTGTACTTAATTCCTAATTCCCACGCTTGCGTCTGGAGTTATAGGCTAGTCTTGACTTAGTTAGTTTTGACTAGGATTGAGAGTGGGGGAGCGGATTCTGAAGAAACTCTCTCTCTGATTGGATAAGAGGACTCGGTAGCCAGGGTTCCTTTACGGGGGCGTTGCTTATGATTGATGGGTAGTATGAGTACTCTAATGAAGGACGTTCCAATATGTTAGGCATGGTTTTTGAATTACCGATAGCAAAGGATTAGTTGATTGTGAATCCCGAAAGCGAGAGGTGGGTATATCTAATGAGCGATGGGTAGTGACAGTACTCTAGCGAAGGTATACTTTATTTGGTAGGTCCCATATTTCAATTAGTCCTTTACAAACTGAACAAAAGAGAGCAAAATAAGCCGAGGGTAAGTTTGTCGCTTGGGAGAGCCTGCATGGATTACCTTTGAGTGTGTGAGGCTGCTGGTAACTCGGGGTCTTAGCAATAAAGTTTGTCTACAGTATTATAGAGTAAACCTAAAATAATAGATAGTTTTTACATGCACAAAGGGTGCGATGAGATGAAGTCCAATCCTAGTCCAAGTAAAATGTCTCTAACTCTTCCTTTCTAATTCCAAATGATATTTACTTTCTATTTACAATTCCACAACTATACTCTCTAAACCGGGTTTTCTCTTGATAAATAGATCACAATCTACATAAATTAATCGTTCCCTGTGGATACGATACTCTTCTTACTATTATACTGCTGGATTTGTGGTTCGCTTGCCAGAAACCCATCAAGCGAGGAGGGTTCCGCTCGAGTAAAATTCATCCAGAGAGGAGGGATGCTCTCTGGGTCATTCTCGCTCAAGCGAGAGGCTTCTCACTTGAGCGAGAACGCGAATTCAGAATTTTCTCTGCTCTCTCTCGCTCAAGCGAGAAGGGCTCGCTTGAGCGAGACCACGCGTCTCAGTCTTAAAAACATAAAAATTAGGGTTACTTTCCTCATTCTTCCTCCGTTCCTTTTATTTCTAGAGAGAGAAGGGGAGATTTCTAGAGAAAGAAGGAGCTCTTGGAGCCAAGTAGGAGGAGGAGAAGCCAAGGATCTTCAACCCCAATCTTCGCCAACGTCTTTCCTCTTCTCTTTTAGCTCCTTTGAGGTGAGTAAAGCTCACACACCACCACTCCAATCTTGTATGAGTACTCCCCAATGTGCCCACTCCTTTCTTTCCCTTTCTTGAGGTTGTATGTGATCGTTTATGAATATTTACCGATTGATTTTAGATGTATTTCATGTTTTGATGGTGTTTGAGCTAGAAATCCTCATTTAGGGTTTCAATTGGTATTATTGTTAAATATGGATTTTATTTGTTAGTCTTACTGAATATCATGACTATATTGTGCATCTATTTGAAGTTATGAGTCATACTATGCCTGTTTGAGAATAACTAAGACAATTGGGCTTTAGCCCCCATAGATTAAGAAAGAGATAATTAGACTTTGGTCCCCAGAGTAATTTGGCGTAGTCCGAGCCCAGGTCTAGCCCCAGATATAGAGATAAGACTCCATCCTGCCGGGAAATGCAACACATGCATATTGTTAGAAGTGGTTTTAGAGATTCATTGTGATAAAGCTTATGTTTGTATAGTAACTTGTTTTGTTGCATTGCATTCGCCTGCTTACCTACATTGCCTGCTGCATGCTTTGCTCACTGAGACATTAGTCTCACCCCATGTTTGTGGGTTTATTTTAGATATGCAGGATTGTCTGGTTGGATGCTTGGATGGAGAGTTTGAAGCCCCTTGAGTGAATTCTCCCACTTCTAGCTGTTTAGTGTATTCCCTTGAGGGATATGGATGTATTCGAATTATATCATGTTGTATTAGGGTAGAGATTATGTATTTATGGTCGATTGTAGTTTTGGGCCACTGAGTGGCACATAGATTAGAAGACTTGATATGTATGAATGGTTTATGTGAGGCTTATGTAATTGTTGGAGTTACCTAAGCATTTTATGAATGTGTATGTATTGATATTGATAATGGCGCGAAATAATTTCAGGAATTCGGGATAGTGTCTCCAACAGACATTATTCTTAAATTTAGAAATCAGGACGTTACACTTCGGGCTCCTGGTCGAGTCTGAGCCCTTGCTGAGAACAAGTATTTTTATCATTTTTATTAATTTTTTATTTTTTATATTTATGATCGGGTTGAGTTAGGTTTTCAGGTTGGAAATGCAGAAACTAGGTACCCAACCCGAATTAATCGGGTTCATTTCATTGAACCTGATGACCCGAATCGACTCATAATTTTTATCTTGCGCTGGAATGGTTTGGTTGACTGAGTCTACCCAACCCATGTGCAGCCCTACCCGCGGGACGAGTAGTATAATATTTGTCCCCGCTCATTTTATAAATATGTGGGTACCTATTACGGGTATATTCGTGGATATCCACGGACACTGTTTTTCTTTTTATCATCCCTAAATGAGATCAATTATACACAACAAACTCATGATACAACACAATTTTGTTGTCAATCTCTCTCTATCATATCACCCATCACATTTCATAATTGTCTCTCTGCTATTTCTCTATCTATATGGGATTGTTGTATAAAATAAATTCCTTTACTCTGATTATTCATGAAAAATTCTATTCCCTCACATAGTTTACGTGAGAGTAACAAGTTCATTGTCTAGTAAGCAGGTTTTCCGCATAACCCCGGACAAGTGTTGTCATTCCCTTTTCGAAGAATTTATTGATAATTGATATCTCAACTCTATAGTAGAACTTTAGTTGTATTCGGTGTAAGTAGAACTTTAGTTTAGTTGGCTAAAATATATATTTCATCTTTGCAAAATACGTCCAATTTGATTTTCATCCCTGCAATTTTTTCTTTATTTTGGTTCTTATAAAATAAGAAATTGTTAAGGTCGGTTCTCGACATCATTAACACTCATAAAAAGATTCACCTATTTTGTCAGAACTGGGATAAAAAATAAAAATATTTACAAGGACTAAAATCAAAGTGGATGTATTTTACAGGGACCAAAAGTTAATTTCATGGATTAAAATGTCACATTTTCTTAATTTTGAGGACCAAAACCAAAAAAATATTTCTATATGGAAGAAAATCAAATCAAATGTATTTATAGGGACCAAAAATATATTTAATCAAATTAGTTTAATGATGATTCACAAATATATATCATTTTGTTTAATATTGCTTGGAAAATTTAAATATTGATGTAAGAAATTAAGGAATTTAATATTACATTTTTATTGAATAATCATTTAAAATGGCAATTAATGTTAATTTAAGTTGATTTAATATAGAAGTTCATGACATAGTGCCACATGTGTTTGACATGTCTTTTAAGCGATGTTTTTAGGTATAGGACCCAAAAGGACAGAAAAAACCTAATTAGACTTTCTCATAAGGAGAACGAGATGCATCAAACAGAAAAAAAGGAGAATATTAAGTGTTGGTAGAGCATCAAAGATCCGAAAAATTACTAGACTGGAGACCAAATTTGTCAAGACTATCTGCTACTGCATTGGCTTCTCTGAAGGTAGGATTCCAACTTATGTCTTCAAAATATTTGAACATCTGCTTAATGTGATCTACTAAACCACTGCTTGGGCAACCTTTATCCAAAAATGAAATTGCAAGCATTGAATCTAATTCAATAATCACCTTTTTATAATTTCTTTGTTCTGCTAGAACAATACCCCTGAAGAGACCCCCAAGGCTTAGCATCGAGTACAGAGCACACTAGAGGTGGCAAAACGGGCTACACGGCCCGACCCGACCCACATCGGGTAGCGGGCTTGTGCGGGCAGGGCTAAAATACCCGGTAAAAATTCGGTCCTGTGAAATTAGTGCCCGAGCCCGGTCCTATGCGGGTAGCGTGCTTGTGCGGGCCGGCCCGGTTAAAAAAAATTAACTTATTTAAAAATGTTGCTCATTAAAAATTGTAAACAATTATACTTTTACAAAACTAAAACAATTACAATTTAGTGGCTAAACTTCTAAACTAAAGGGATGGTGTTCCAATATACTTCAACTTTAGTGGCTAAATTACAATCTAAACTTCTACTTTCACAATGGATGGTGCGCCGATCCAATATACAAATTTCTCTGCCGAAAATCATATTATAATGACAATAATTTGCTCATAATTGTCTTGTTCTTGTTCTGATACTTCTTTTTTCCAGCCGTCCATGATTTAGTAAAAAAAGTTAATTAAAAGCAAACAAACAAGCCAATGAGAAAAGTAAATTACTCAAATCATGCAGATAGTAGCTACAATTCTCTTGCTGGCTTGCTTTCACATGATACATACCTTTCGTCTCATAAATTGGTTAGAGATATAAAAGGAGACCTGGTAACTTACTGATGTTATCACTAGAGCTGTCTAACATTTAAGAAATAAAAACAGAATCCAACCTGGATTTTGTGCTTGATTTGTGCGCTAGAAATAGAATGGATCTTGAGGCAGGGGCGGACGAGCAGCCGCACAGGGAGGAGCCGTAACATCCTAGATTTTATTAGGATAAATATTAATTGAATTAAATAGATTAATTAATTAAATAATTAATTTATTGGGAAATAAATATTAGGATTATTATTATTATTAGTTTTATTTCGTAAAGATAGTTTTATTTGAAAATAAAATAAAGGGGGTGAGAATGGGCCCAAGCCCAATTAGTTATTCTGTAAGGAGGGGTAACAGAGCACCCTAAATCCTTATTCGTATCATTCGTCAGCAAGCGAAAGGCTAAGGAGGGGAGAACCAGAGTCTCAAGAGAGAGCTGCTGAGGAGTGAAAGTCAAGAATCCAAGAAAGAACGTTATTGCTATGATCAAAGCTTCGTTTAAGGTACGGTGGGGAAGAAGGTGCTGCTTGTATATGCATGTAGGGGTGAATGGGTAGTGAGAATAACCTTTAAAGATTAATAATTGAAATCAATATGTGAATATGTGTTGTTTTGTGATGAAAATTGTGGATTGTTGATTGTTGTATGATTCTTGATGAATCTTGAGTGGATTGAATGAAAATAATGAGAACAGTGAAAAGGGGTTAAACAAGGATTTAGAGATGAGGAACCATAATTGATTAGATGTTTAATTTATTGGAAATCATAAGAATGATTGTTGATTTTAGTGAATTCAATCGGTAAAAACGAGTTTAACTTAGTTAGGAACTTGAGGAATTAAGTAGGGATTGAAGAAGAGGGTAGAGGAAAGTCATTCCCGTTTTTACACAGAGCTGCGGATGTAAAATAGCGACTGCGGATTCGTTCACCGTTGGATCGGGACGAAAGTTTAATAGCTGGTTCGGAAAACCGGGTTCTTCCTTCTGAACGGTTGGATCGTCGATATGAGGTATAGGTTAGGATATATCTAGTTCGCACTAGAGGAAAGTTATTCCCGTTTTTAGATAGAGCTGCGAATGTAAAACAGTGACTTCAGATTCGTTCACCGTTGGATCGGGCTGAAATTTTAACATCTGGTTCGGAACACCTAGTTCTTCATTCTGAACGGTTAGATCGTTGATACGAAGTCTGGGTTGGGAGATATTTAGTTCGCACTGTAGCTATAGATTTGAGGTTTTTATTGATAAAATTGAGTTGGATGTTTATTGTTTTGTGGATTGCTTGATTAATTAGATGTTTAGAGTATAATGATTGTGGATGCTTTAGGATGATGATGATTAATGATGCTTGATGATGCTTTATATTGATTATGGTGTGATAATTAATGTAATTGATGATGATTTGGTATGCATATGTTGGTGAATATGCTATATATTTGATGTTATTTGGAATGCATATGTTTGGTGAATATGCTAAATATTTGATGTTATTTGGAATGCATATGTTGGTGAATATGCTATATAATTGATGTTATTTGGAATGCATATGGTTGGTTAATATGCTATGTAATTGAGGTTATTTGGAATGCATGTGGTTGGTGAACATGCGATAAATGATGATGTTTGATGGTGCTTTATAATGAGTATGATGTTGATGATTGATGATGTGTGATGATGTTTGCGATGATTATGATGAAGATAATGATGTTAATAGTGTATATCACTTATGATGATGATGTTTGATGATGAGCATGATGATGATGATAATGATGTTAATAGTGTATATCACTTATGATAATGATGTTTGATGATGAGCATGATGATGATGATAATGATGTTAATAGTGTATATCACTTATGATGATGATGAGCATGATGCTGATGATAATGATGTTAATAGTGTATATCACTTTTTGATGATGATGTTGATGATATTGATGATGGTGTATGTCACCTTTTGATGATGATGTTGACGATATAGATGTTGGTGTATATCACCTTTTTTATGATGATGTTACCTAAGTTGTGCGGGCCCATAGAGGGGGTACAACTTAGGAGAGATGCCTTGAGCATATGTGATGAGACCTGGATTGTGCGGGCCCATAGAGGGGGTACAATTTGGGTGTGAACTGAGTTGTGCGGGCCCATAGAGGGGGTACAACTCGGGGGATCAAGATGAGACGTTCGATGCACGGGCCCATAGAGGGGGTGCAACTTAGGAGTGATTGTACGGACCCATAGAGGGGGTACAACCTAGGGTCGAATGTCGTTGTGCGGGCCCATAGAGGGGGTACAACCTATCGGATAGTGTGTGGTAACACCGATAGACTATCTTGGTACTAACTAGAGTGATTGACGAGGTGCACCCATTGTGTGGAGTTCCAAGTCATGATCTTTGGGTAGACGATGAGAAGAGTGTGATGATAGATGAATGATTTAATGATGATATTGAATATGATGATAGATGAATGATGTAATGATGATATTGAATATGATGATAGATGATAGATGTATGATGATAATGAGTGTGACGCTATATGCTTGATGTAATGATGAGAATGAGTATGATGATAAATAAATGATGCATGATGATAATGAGTGTGATGTTATATAAATGATGTTATAATGTTAGTGAATATGATGATATATGAAAGATGCTATGATGATGAGTTTGGGCTAATGTGTGACATATCTACATGTCGATATAGATGATCAATTATATGTTGAGTTTTAGATGAATGTTATTATTGGTGATTGATGTATTGATGGCATGATGTAATGATGTTGTGGGTGAGGACGGGTATTCTCTATGTGTATGTATATGTAGTATTCCTTTTCCTCACTATATTCTGTGGATATATTTTACAGGTGTTGATGAGGACACGACTGGTGTCGATTATGATTAAAAGGGTATGCTCTGATAGATGTGACATCAGGGTGTATTTGGGAGTTTATCATGTTTCTAGACTAGGAGTATGTTTATGAACCTTTTGGGATGCCTTGTATGGTAGTAGGTTATTAATGGTTTTACGTATTGGTGATTCCGCTGCTTTATGTTTGACTTATATCTGAGAGTTTAATTTCTTTTAATAAAGTCGTTTTTGAACTATGAGATTTTATAAGAAGGATTGTGAACCTTTTTACCTATCGTGGGGCTTTCCCCTTTTCTAAACTTCGATTTCTTAAACACATAAGAGTATGGGGTAGAAGGGTGTCACAGGAGCAGCCGCGCAGGGGCAGAGGAGCAGCAGCGCAGGGACGAGCAGCCGCACAGGGACGAGCAGATGCCGGTGGCCGCGCTGCGCAAGGAACGCCTGTGACAGTGAGCAGCGGCAGCCGCAGAGAGACCGAGAGGAGAGAAGAGTGAGTCTATACTCTGATGTGTGGTGTGACAGTGTGGGTGGTTAGGTTAGCTAGGTTAGGGTTTCCACTCTCCTTGAAAGAAAAACCAAATGGGCCAAGCGCACTCTCCAGGCCCAGTGCAACAGAAAGGCACTTTTAAAAAATAAAAAACGGGCTGCCCGTTAGCCCACTCGGGCATCCCGACCCGAACCCGTTTAAGAACAAGTTTTTTCATTTTCGGGCTAAAAAGCCCGACAAAAATATGGGCCTCTAATTTGACTGCCCAAGCCATCCCATTTTGCGGGTTCAGTCAAACCGGCCCATTTTGCCGCCTCTAGTGCTGAGCACACACCAAGAGATGCAGAAAAAAGCCACCAGGAAAGATCCCCACTAGTCACGAAGAATCCCTTCACAAGAAGCTCACTGCAGACTTGAAGAGAACGCTCTATCCGTATTAACTTTAACCTAACCAGGAGAGAAAGGATCCCACTAGACCGAGTTAGGGTTTCTTCAATTCAGCCTCATTAGTTGAAGCTTGCCATGGTGTTTAGCTTTAAGGGTTTCAAGGGTTTGGATTTAAATTTGATTACTTAGAACATTTTTCGAAGCTCAGACTCCATGGAAGATAACTTGATTGCGATGCCTCGAAATTGCCTCAAGCGCAAAACCAAATATAAGAAATTCTCGATCCCCAATCTCATTTTTGTTTCGCCGTTGCAAATTCTTCAATAACCATACATTAATGTTATTCTGTTTGAATATTTCATGGATCTCTCTTGGATTTAAGACACCCATCCAAAGACCTTTAACTTCTTCACAATCACAAAAAAGATGTAAAAGGGATTCTGATTCTGATATGCAAAGGGCACAAGAATCATCCATGGTTAGTTTTCCCCTTTTCCTTTGAACATTTGTAAGTAAAGCACAAGAGGCAATTTTCCATAGTAGTAGGCGAACTCCCTGAGGCCCTTCCTAGGACCATATTTGCTTAATGAATTTATTTGGGTTTGTCAGATTAGACCCATAGATGGACTCATATGCTAATTGAACAGAGAAACATCCATATATGTATCCTTCCAGGCCATAACATCCTTTCCACTTTCCAGAACTAGTGGAGATATGAGGTTGATCTTCGTGCAAATTTCGTCAGACAGTTAATGATGGATTATGTGTAAGTCCCATTCTCCTTCTACATTAACATAATGAATGGCATATAGATTCAATTTATGTTCTTAGCAACAATTAATTAGGATAAAAAGTCAATGATTAATGGGTTATAAACTAAATGAATTTTAATATTGATTTTTAAATAAAAATTTATAATGTCTTATAATTATATTAAAAAATAAATTCAATTAATTTTATATTATTTAAATTCCGTCAGAATTAATTTCAATAATTTAAAATATAGAAATTAAATACTTTAAAAATTTAGCTTAAATATCTATCTATCTTCTATATGTAAAATTTTACTTGAACATAAAATTAAATGTATGTCATCATTGTTATGTTTTCAGATTAAATAATTATTATATTAAGTATTGATTTTAATTCTTTTATAACATGATTATAACGGTTCCCACTTAGTGACTAACCATTAGCAACAATTAATTAGCATAAAAAAGTTAATGATTAATGAGTTATAAATTAAATGAATTTTATAATGATTTAAAAAAACGTATAATGTCTTATAATTATAGTAAAAAATAAATTTAATTAATTTTATATTATTTAAATTCTGTTAGAACTATTTTAAATAATTTAAAATATAGAAAATAAGTACTTTTGATGGGTTATAAACTAAATGAATTTTAATAATGATTTTTAAATAAAAAATAAAATAAATTTTACTAAAAAATATCTTATATTAAATAATTAAATAATTTTTATCATTTCATCCATTAAATAATCTTTTATCTTGGCATATAAGAGAAAAAAGAGATATAAAAACATTAGAAATGTATACATCAAAACTTATGGATTAGTAATTAAAAAATACAAAAATACATGGTATATATGAAAAGATAAAAATTATATATACATGTTATTATCCTTTTTTATTTTGCATATTGAAATGATTTTACAAAAATTAGTCAATGGGAGTTGTATATGCTTCATATAATGATTTTTTTAAAAATAATTATTAATTTAACTTTAACTCCAACTACACCTTTTATTTTAAAAATAAAATATTTTTCTGTAAATATTTTTCATGTGATAACAATAAACAAAAGTGATGAGAAATCATTAAATTATGTATGGTTATATTTATTAAAACTTATATTTTATCATGTATAAATATTATATGTTGTATTATTAATTAAGGAAAACATTATAGTAAGCATTGAAATTTTTTATTATTATAAAGGACAACACACATATGCATGTTATTCTAAAATGCAATCTATCATGGAATTACATAAAAGATCATGCATTATGTAAGGGTTTAGTGAACTTTTATACAATTATATTTTAAAATATTTAATTTTTAATAATAATCTCATTAAGAGATTGACAATTCTTTTTATTAATTATGATGAGAAATATTTAGACGGGATAAAATGTTCTTTAAACTAAATAATTTAATGTAATTTCTCATTGTAATTAGTTTTAATATTTTATTATGTTACATAATTAATATAATTTTATTTATAATATTATTTTTTTATAAATTTAAGTTACAATAACTTTCACTTATTTTAAAAATATTTCTCTCATAAAATATTATGAAAATACAATATAAATAAACCCGTGCAACGCACGGGTATTATTTCTAGTTTTATATGATAAAGCCATGTAATTCACTCAGCCAAAAGATGTGAGGCGATTTCATAAGATTTGATAATAAGAATTCAAATTTAATATATATATATATATATATATATATATATAAACTTTGCCAGAGTTATTTCTAGAGTAAGTTGATTCCCACCCATATATATATAAATATATAATATTGATAAATAACAAGTGTTAAGCTATTCTTTATGAAGAAAACCGTTTCCCATTCCATAAGGTTGGTTAAATTAGAGATAGATCAAGAAATTTTTTTGGTGCCTGGATCAAGAAATTATATAAGGGAGGTTAAGAGTGTATAAACTAACTAACTAAATAATATATGTAACATCCCACAAATTAGGAGCTTTAATAACTCATTAGGCTAAAAAAATAAAGAGGATTATGTAATAGTAATTAAGGGAAGGTAAGTTGAAGAATTGAAGGTTTAGACTTTAGTTTAAAACTAAGTTAGAATTCCATTCAAGTTAAAATGAAGGGTTTTGGGTTGCTGGTAATCGATTACAGAGGGTTGGTAATCGATTACAAGAGAGTTGTTTTATGGTAATCGATTACCAGAGGTTAGGTAATCGATTACGAAGGAACTGGGTACTCAGTAATCGATTACAAGTAGTTGTAATCGATTACCAGATTCCCAGAAATGTTTTCTAGTGTAACTTTCACCTCTGGTAATCGATTACAACATTACTGTAATCGATTACCAGTTGTCCAGTATAAATAGACGGACATGCAAAATCAGATTTCAAGTTTTCTCTTCTTCTTCCCTCACGAACCCTAGAGAGAGAGTGTGTGTGTTAGAGAGAGAGACGCCTATTTAAGAGCTTGGGAAGGGTTTTGGAGCTATGGATTCATCAAGGAACATTCTACTCATCAAATCTTCCTTGAAATTCAAGAAATTGGTGAGTATAACTCACACACCCACTTTCCCCTTTAATTTTGATTTCTCCCTAATGTATGAGCCCCACTCCTTAATTCCTCTTCTATATGATTATTGTGGTTAGATTAGTAATGTATGCATGAGATTGAGTAGTTTGGTTAGTATTTCCATTGAAAACCTTAGGGTAGCGAGATTTACGAAAGTAGCGAGATTACGAAATTGACGAAATGCCTATTGTATGATTCATACCCCTTCGATTCCCTTCTATTTGGTTAAATTGATTGGATTTATGATGTTTGTGCTTGAGTTGGGTATTTATTGATAGAGTTTACTTGGAAGATCTTTGGAATGTCGAAGTTGCGAACTTACGATAGTTACGAAGCTTACGAAATGGTTGGAATGCTCGATGTATGAACCCCACTCTTCTAATTCCCTTTCTATATAATTATTTTGATTGGAATTGTGATGATTGCATTGAATGGGATAGTTGATGTTAGGAATTTCTAGAAGAGACTTGATTATTAGTTGTGGGCGTGTGCGCCGTGAGTAGTTGTGGGTGTATGCACCGTATCAGTTGTGGGAGTATGCTCCGATATTAGTTGTGGGAGTTAGCTCCGGGTTCATTCAGTTGAGGGCGTAAGCGCCATAGCCCATCGGCTGGGTTATGCTGATTATGTGTATTTGTGTTTAAGATGCTTAGTTTATATGTATATCTTACTTGGTGATGATAGTTTCATCTCATATTTTATTTCTCCCATGTGACATTTTTCACAGTTATATTTCACTGAGACATTAGTCTCACCACTCGTTTTGTGGACACAATCTAGGTGTGCGGGCATCTCCTGGCAAGGATCAGTGATCTGAAGGCAGGAGTTTGATATATGTTGGATTTTAGTATCTATTAGATTGTGTAGAAATACTTATGTATATTTCACTTCATGTTAGAGATGCTTAAGTTTGTAGCCTTCGGGCCTTTGTGCACTTTTACAGATTATGTATATGTATATAAGTTTGAGTTCTTCACAAATTGTATAAGTTATAGTTGGTTTCTTATCGAATTTTGATGTTTGATGTTCGAAATGGCACGATTCAAATTTAGAAAAAAATTTCAGAATTAGTCTCCAACGGACTAAGTCTTGAATTTAGAAATTTGGGCGTTACATTTTGGTATTAGAGCAGTTCAATCCAATTGGACTGTGGTAGTAGGATTTTCTTGTGACTTGTTATTTTGATTTATGCATTGTTTTGTGAATTGAGAGACTGATCACCTCGATATTTACTTAATGATGTGTAGATAATCATGGCAAGTGGTAGGAGAGGTCGTACTAGAGTTAATCCTTCCTCGTCCGGGAATCCACCTGCGGATCCAGTAGCAGCAGCTCTGCAGGCTCTTACTCAGATGTTGGGGGAACAAATGAATTCTAACAGAATGCAAGCTGAGGCAGCTCGAGAGCAGGCAATCCTCAATACAACACTACTTCAGGAGTTGAACCGAAGGACAACGGGGACACCTCCCATTCCTACGGTGGATCAGTTTGTTCGCGGGTTAGCGGAGTTTCGGAAACACAACCCTCCCCAATTTAATGGGGTCTATGATCCGGATGTGGCGTCCAATTGGCTTAGAGATCTTAATAGGGTTTTCGATGTGATGAAATGTGTTGATGACTCCAAGGTTGGTTTTGCTGTGTATATGCTGAGGGGTGAGGCGGAAGATTGGTGGAAGACTGCTAGTGTTCGGGTTGCGGTGGCGGAAACCCCAATCACCTGGGGTGTCTTTCAGACTTTGTTTTTGGAGAAGTACTTTCTAGCAATCGTTCGAAGACAAAAGGAAGCTGAGTTCCTTCAACTAAAGCAAGGGAGTCTGACGGTGGGCCAGTATGTGGCCAAGTTTGAGGAGCTAGCCAAGTACTCCAGGTACATGCAAGCGTTCGTCGACAAAGAATGGAGATGCGCACAGTTTGAAGGAGGACTACGACCGGAATTGTTGGATCGAATCGGAACATATGAGATCAAGGACTTCCCCACCTTAATCAATAAGTGCTACATTGCTGAGAAAAACCAGAAGAATGCTGCCTCACCTCCGCTGTCAGTTGGTAAGGGGAAGAAACAGCTAGAGGAGCCCATCTAGGAATTAGACCCAGGATCGGAGGAACAAGATGATGACTTTATGAACGACGCCATAGCTCAGGAACAGTGGAAGATTCCCCAATGCCCTAAATGTGGGAGGGGCCATGGGGGAGAGTGCATGTGGGGACTAGGGGTATGCTTCAGATGTGGCCAACCCGGACACTTGATACGGGACTGCCCAGAAACTACAAGTCGAAAGAGATGTTTCCATTGTCAGAAGTGGGGTCACATAGCACGTAGGTGCCCAGAGTTAAGGGGGATGAAGGTAAGAACAAGGTTAAATTTTTCTTAATTTAACCATCACGAGAGGGAATGAACGTTGCCTTTTCACTTATTACTTTATTTTGTTCATGTTTATTTCCGTTGATATGATGTGGAATATGTGTGTTAGTGTTATGTTTTGGTGTGCCACTTTGACTGCTTGCATACTTGATATTTAATCTAAATTGAAAGCTTGATTAGAGTAAGAAATGTAGAGATGTAGTATAGTACAAATTTTCAGGTCAAAATTTCTTTTAGGGGGTAGAATGTAACATCCCACAAATTAGGAGCTTTAATAACTCATTAGGCTAAAAAAATAAAGAGGATTATGTAATAGTAATTAAGAGAAGGTAAGTTGAAGAATTGAAGGTTTAGACTTGAGTTTAAAACTAAGTTAGAATTCCATTCAAGTTAAAGTGAAGGGTTTTGGGTTGCTGGTAATCGATTACAGAGGGTTGGTAATCGATTACCAGAGAGTTGTTTTTATGGTAATCGATTACCAAAGGTTAGGTAATCGATTACGAAGGAACTGGGTACTCAGTAATCGATTACAAGTAGTTGTAATCGATTACCAGATTCCCAGAAACGTTTTCTAGTGTAACTTTCACCTCTGGTAATCGATTATAGCATTACTGTAATCGATTACCAGCTGTCCAGTATAAATAGACAGACATGCAAAATCAGATTTCAAGTTTTCTCTTCTTCTTCCCTCACGAACCCTAGAGAGAGAGTGTGTGTGTTAGAGAGAGAGACGCCTATTTAAGAGCTTGGGAAGGGTTTTGGAGCTAGGGATTCATCAAGGAACATTCTACTCATCAAATCTTCCTTGAAATTCAAGAAATTGGTGAGTATACCTCACACACCCACTTTCCCCTTTAATTTTGATTTCTCCCTAATGTATGAGCCCCACTCCTTAATTCCTCTTCTATATGATTATTGTGGTTAGATTAGTAATGTATGCATGAGATTGAGTAGTTTGGTTAGTATTTCCATTGAAAACCTTAGGGTAGCGAGATTTACGAAAGTAGCGAGATTACGAAATTGACGAAATGCCTATTGTATGATCCATACCCCTTCGATTCCCTTCTATTTGGTTAAATTGATTGGATTTATGATGTTTGTGCTTGAGTTGGGTATTTAATGATAGAGTTTACTTGGAAGATCTTTGGAATGTCGAAGTTGCGAACTTACGATAGTTACGAAGCTTACGAAATGGTTGAAATGCTCGATGTATGAACCCCACTCTTCTAATTCCCTTTCTATATAATTATTTTGATTGGAATTGTGATGATTGCATTGAATGGGATAGTTGATGTTAGGAATTTCTAGAAGAGACTTGATTATTAGTTGTGGGCATGTGCGCCGTGAGTAGTTGTGGGTGTATGCACCGTATCAGTTGTGGGAGTATGCTCCGATATCAGTTGTGGGAGTATGCTCCGATTTTAGTTGTGGGAGTATGCTCCGATATCAGTTGTGGGAGTATGCTCCGATATTAGTTTTGGGAGTATGCTCCGGGTTCATTCAGTTGAGGGCGTAAGCGCCATAGCCCGTCGGCTGGGTTATGCTGATTATGTGTATTTGTGTTTAAGATGCTTAATTTATATGTATATCTTACTTGGTGATGATAGTTGCATCTCATATTTAATTTCTCCCATATGACATTTTGCACAGTTATATTTCACTGATACATTAGTCTCACCACTCGTTTTGTGGACACAATCTAGGTGTGCAAGTATCTCCTGGCAGGGATCAGTGATCTGAAGGCAGGAGTTTGATATATTTTGGATTTTAGTATCTATTAGATTGTGTAGAAATACTTATGTATATTTCACTTCATGTTAGAGATGCTTAAGTTTGTAGCCTTCTGGCCTTTGTGCACTTTTACAGATTATGTATATGTATATAAGTTTGAGTTCTTCACAAATTGTATAAGTTATAGTTGGTTTCTTATCGAATTGTGATGTTTGATGTTCGAAATGGCACTATTCAAATTTAGAAAAAAATTTGGGAATTAGTCTCCAACGGACTAAGTCTTGAATTTAGAAATTTGGGCGTTACAATATATCATAAAATTAATTTATCAAATCAAGGTGAAATTAATTTGTATAAATAAAAAACACTATGTTTACTTGTATATTTGATAGAGGGACAATATTATACTGTCATAATGTCTTTCTAATAATTCACCTTAAATATTTAGCCGCAAAATTCTTCTAGAAAAAATCTATAATTAAGAATTTCTTCATAATCAAATATGTTAATGTGGCGGGACGGGTAGTACACTATTCATATTCAAACCCATTAAAATTAACGGATACTCATACGAGTAGCAGATATCTAGGAGTATCCATTAATAGGGGATGACAATAATACTCGCACCTGTGGGTACTCATGAATATATCTGCAACGGGTACCCATTTATTTATAAAATAGGTGGGGGCAGATATTATAGTACCTGCCCACGGGTATCATGTACTCATTAAAACATATTTTCTATAATATATTAGAATATTATGGTTTTCTTATTATTTTATGATGACATAAAATTTATTTTATACTATTTTTAATGATATTTTTAATATATTAACCCATAAAAATAATATATAATGATAATTTATATTATATAATATTATGTAGTATATTATATGATATTCTCTCCATTTCTTTTATAGTTTTTAAAATTTTTAATATTGATGAATACCCGTAGATACCCACGTGTATACCTAATTATTGTAACGTGTATGGATACGAGTAATGCACTATCCACCTTAGCCCCGTGACACCTCTATCCATTAATATTTAAGAATTTAAATTTTATAACTAGAAGTAGAGAAAATGTAATATCTTTTTTGGTAAAAGGTATGAAATTAAAGAACAAAACAGAGTACAAAATACAACTCAACCCCTACCTCTAGGGAAAAGGTCTCTCCTAGAATCAGGAAGAACAAAACTATGAAAAATCCTTGGGGAGTCTAAAATTACAAAAGCATTATTCTGACTAGTAGCTCCCCTTTTTGCTAAGGCATCAGCACACCTAATCCCTTCCCTATGAATAAAATCAACAGAAATAGACCAATCTTTACCTAATAAATCCTTGATCATATGGATAATTACAACATGAATGTGATGAACATTAACAGCCCCTGTGCAGAGGGTCCAAGCAGTGAGAGAATCTGTCCAAAGCTTGATTTTTCTATAGCCTTCATTCCATGCAAATTCCAATCCATGAAGAATTGATAGCAATTCTGCCTCTAAAGCATCATATGCTTTAACAACTGCATAATAACCTTTCAACCAGCAACCAAAAGAGCTTCTCACCACAACACCAATACCAGTAGTAGAAGAATTTGCAAGGAAACTTCCATCCACATTAATTGCCACAAAGTCTAGAGGAGGATCAATCCATCTAACCCATGAAATTCCTTGACCAGTAGTCATGTCTCCATTACCAAAGGCAGACTTGTAGAACTGGAACAAATTACAAACCTTATACTGCAGCTGTTCAGAATTTGTAGAAATACCATTAAAAACTTTCTTATTCCTAGATAGCCAAATTTCCCAAATTCCAGCTAAGAATAAGGATCCAGTGTTGTTGCATGACCAAAATAACCAGTCATAAGGAGTATTTAGAATCCAGAAATCAGAGTTTCTGTTGATACCAAAAGTTTCCCACAACTTTTTAATGTTGATACAATCTCTCAGACAATATAAAATACTTTCGACCTCTGAACCACAACACATGCAAATATTAGAGTTGGTAACAGACCTATGTTTCAATAAGGCCTTGGTAGGTAATCTATCATTAGCTGTAAGCCTGATAAGTGCAAATTATATGATATATTCTTATATTTTTACTGCACTTATCAAGGGTAAAATAGTAATTTATGCCGCAAAATAATCCCTTTTTATTAATAATTGTAATAATTGTGTTTATTTAATTTGAATTTGAATTATATGCTATTTTAATATAAAATCTATTGATTTTGCAGATCTATGAGGAGATTTAAATGAGGAGAGAAGATAGCATCATTTGAGGATAGGATCTGCAGATTTGAAGTTTAAATCAGAGCAAATAAAGATAAGATCAACTGCCATTTAAACAAGGATTCTGCAGATAACTTCCCAATTTAAATTCAAAGGCAAGATAAATACAGAATCAGATCAAAAAGAGGGAAACGAGGAAAGCCAAGCACACAAGGATAAGATCAGGAAGAAATCAAGCTGTTAAAAGAGGAAACGGAAGAAGCAATTACGCGCTCCACGCTCCACCTGCGCTGAGCGCAGGGTGGAGCGCAACATTCTGGAATTCACACTTCACTTACGCTGAGCGCAAGTGAAGCGCAACTGCGTAGATTTATTTTTTAGATCTGTTTTCAAAATAGATTTCTTCCAGATTTAAGATAGCTTTCCTTGGTCTATAAATAGGACCTTTTTGTAAAGATCAAGGGAGGTTAGCAAAGGAGCATTTAGGAAGGAGATTAGAGAGACGGCAAAGGCAGAGCTAGGATTGGAGCAAGGTGACAGCTTCTCCATTAGGTTGTAATGGCTACCATGCGTAGCTAAACGTCTCAGTAGGATTGAATGTAGTTGATTCAATCCCCAAAGTGTATGTGAATTCTCTTTATTCTTTATGAATCCCTATTTTATAATATCAGTACTTTTAGACTTTGCTTAATGCGTAGCTTCCGCCTGTGTGCCGGAGTTATAGGTTAATTTTAGGATTCAAGTGAAAGATGTTTCTATAAAATTAACAGCGAGTTTGGGAAAACCTAAACATAGGACACCTAAAATTTTGATTGGTAAAAGTACTCATAGTAGTTACTATAGGGTCATTAGGAGAAAGTGACCATTGAAGAAGAAGTAGGCAATCTCTTCATAGGTGACACTATAGGTCTATAGGGAGAATTGATAGTATTAACGAACGGAAAGATAGAGCAATCAAGCCAGGGTAATTTGTCGCCTGGGAGAATCCGCATGAATTACTTTTGAGTATCTCGTGATATGGGACACCGACAGGGGATAACATAGTTTGGCTAAGGTATTGTAAAAATATATTCATAAATAATATTGGGATTCACTTGCATAAGGGGTGCCATGATACGAAGTTCAATCCTAATCCAAGTAAAGTATTTTATCTTCTCTTATTTGTCTCTTTACTCTATGCAAATTTACTTTCCTCACCACAAACTCTCAAATACCGTTTTCTACTTGATAGCCTGATCACGAGTAAATACGAAGCGAACCGTTCCCTGTGGATACGATAAACTCATACTTACTATTATACTGCTGAAATTTTGGTACGCTTTCCAGAATTCCATCAAAGCCAAACGAAAAAACTTAACAGTCTCACTGCACTTTAATCTCCAAGCCCACAACCAGTTCTTCATCAGATTTTGATTAGAATTTTGATTCCACAGCCATTTATACCCTTATTTTGCTGAGTAGAAACCATTAGCAGCAGCTTTCCAAGAAATTGTGTCATGAATCCCTGTAAGTAAAGGTGATGTGATTGAATTCAATAAGGAAACTATATAATCAGGCATTCTAGTCCATAATCCAGCAAGATTCCAATTGTGATTATTATAGATATCCTTGACTTTAATAAAAATGTCATGAGTGTTAATGAAATTGATTTCATTACTTAAAGGTCCTTCAGGTAACCAAGGATCAAAAAATAAATTTGAATTTTCATCTCCAAGCCTTATGACAAAACCCTCTTTTAGACATTCAGCAGCTTTTTGAATTGATTGCCATATGAAGGATGCATTTCTTGCTTTCTTAAAAACTTTGTACCCTCCCCCATATTTTGATGTCAGTACTTTAACCCACAACTTTGAATCATTGTTTTGCAAAATATCCCAAACTAGCTTTCCTAATAGAGATGTGTTTTGTAGTCTTGCAGGTCTAACACCAAGTCCCCCATATTTTTTAGGCTTGCAAACTGTCTCGCAATTTACCAAGTGGATTCCATGATCTGAGTTACCTTTTCATAGAAAATTTCTGGCAGATCTATCAAGGACTGAACAGACACTTGAAGGTAACCAATGTAGGAAACACAAGGAAACACTAGAAGGGGGGTTGAATAGTGTTTCTATGGAAACTTTAATATTTTAGAAACTAGATGTAAATATTCCTTTGAAAAATCAACGAACAAATGTTATCGTCTGAGGTTTTCGTTCGTCTGAGTATAAAAGAGATACAGCAGAAGACTAAGAAATATATCTTTCACAAAAGGTTAATTTTCAGAAATACCTTTCAATCCCTTCGAAGTAGTTAGTTAAAACTGAAATAACAGAGAGTAAGGGATAGAAGAAACTTAGCCAAGATTTATCCTGGTTCACCCACTACCCGTGAGCTACGTCCAGTCCCAGGGGCAAACCACCACTGGATTTTCACTAACCAAAACACACACAAGTACAGTCTCTTCAGACAAACACGAGTACCATCTCTCCAGACAAACACAAGTACAGTCTCTTCAGACAAACACGAGTACCGTCTCTCCAGACAAACACGAGTACCGTCTCTCCAGACAAACACAAGTACAGTCTCTCCAGACACAGAGTCACCCAGACCCAACCAAGTAGTCTTTTCTATCAAGCCTCTTCAAGCTCTACCCAAGTAGTCTTTTCTATCAAGCCTCTTCAAGCTCTACCAAAGTAGTCTTTTCTATCAAGCCTCTTCAAGCTCTACCCAAGTAGTCTTTTCTGTCAAGCCTCTTCAAGCTCTACAAACCAAACTGTTTTAAAACTAAAACAGAAATTGTTCACTCACTGTCACACACGATAGGATGAACGCTCAAATGTAAAAGTAACTGAGATAGCACTCAGAATATGAAATGAAATGTGTACAAAGAGTTTTAACAGAATTTTTACAGCGTAAGAGTTTAGATGATATTGTTGATATTTTCCGTTCTGTTCTGCTTTTTATTTCTTCGCTCCATATGAAAGTATTTATAGAGTGAGATGATTTATCTGTTGTCTCACAACATTAAATGCGTGCAGAAGACGTTGTGACTCCTTTATCCTTAAAGAGTATCAAGCGACTTTGCAGCAGCATGCGCAGACAAAGTCAGGTGAGCAGAGTAGCAGCATTTCCTTAAATGTGCAAATCATTTGAACGAGGTAGGAAAGCATTTCTGACGCAGATGCTGAAATTGGTTTGACCGGACAAAGAATATCCTTTAAACACAGTAACGTCTCTTAGCATGGTCAACTTTGATAGCAATCTGTTCAGCATCCAATGCAAGGCTTCAGATGATACATAACCCTTCAGCTGCATAAGCATTCATCAGACGATGCGCAACCTTCAGTCGCGACCATATGCTTCAGACGATCTGAAATAGAACAGAAGATATATGACAATTTATTTGTTCATTTTAAATGATCTTTTGAACTTTTAAATTTGTTATCCATTAAAACAAGTGAGAGTATGAGACTTTGGAAAGTATTCATTCACTGACATACTTTATTTAAGACTCAACAATCTCCCCCCTTTTAATGATGACAAATATAACTATGTGAGAGAATCTGAAAAAGTTTTAGGGTTAGAAGATAACTCCCCCTCAAATAAAGACTCCCCCTGAGTTCTACATCGTATTCTGAAGTGTTTATCCTGCATCTTTTTTTCAGAGCATGTTCACATGTTCATCCCCTGCATACTGTTAGCTCACATCCCTGCATACTTTGTTAGCTCACATCCCTGCATACTTTGTTAGCTCACATCATACTCCCCCTTTTTGTCATCAATGAAAAAAGGTAGTGACAGATATAATGAAGCAACAACAATAGACAGATGTCAGTAAAGATATAATGATGCATTCACACAAAGATATAGTATTCATAGATATAAACACAATATGATGCAATCTAAAGCACGTCAGATGACATCAGCATCATGACTTGGGTTGAAAACTCTTGACTGCTTGCTCTACTATCTGTGGCAAAGCGAGCTTGATTTCCTCCAATGCCACAATCATTGCATCCTTGAGTTCAGTCTGATTGGTCCTGATTTGATGTTGGACTTCAAGAATATGTTCTGTCTTTTGGATTAATTCAGCATTTTCTTCACCCACAGCCTGAGAATCCTCTGAAAATTCAGGTACAGGTTCAGGTGATGGTGGGGGAAGAGGTTTAGAAACCTGAATGTCCTGCAGAGATGGTGGAACTGCATCTTCAGTAGTAGCTTTCTTCTTTTGATGCAATGCCTCCAAAGTCTTCTTCCTTTGTGATTCTGCTATCTCCTGGAATTTGATAGCTTCAGACTTTTGTACGCTTCTTCTAGTTCTGATTGGTGAAGCCATACGAATAGGATCAAGCAATCTGATCTTCTTAGCTGCTCTCCTTTTGTGAGCACTCGCTCTTCTTTTCTTGAGCCTTGAAGCTTGCTCAATCCTCTCTTCCTCAAGAATAGCTTGCTGTGTAGCAACAACAATGGCATAATCTTGTTTTTCTTGTTCCTCCTTCTGTCTTCTTTCTTCTTGTTCAATTTCTTCAGCAATTCTGGTGAGATCAGCTGCAGACATACTGACAGCCAAAGGTGTAGCCTGGATCGGTTTAATGATCTCAGATGTCATCACATTACTGTCCTTTGCCTATCCTTCAGATTCAGAAGTAGGCTTAGTAGTAATGGTTGTGCCTTCTTTAGTCTGACTCACAATCTCTTCAGTTTGTCTGATGATAATTTCTTCAGATTCATGATCCTTCATCTGAGGTCTTGATCTCTTCTTCTTCTGAATCTTCATATGTGTGAGAGATGAGACGAACTCAGAACAATGTTCATCTTCTTGCATTACTTCTTTCAAATCTCTAATGCTTTTCTACCCGTTCTTACTGCTTTATCAGACACTGCCTCCTCCAGTATAGTCTTTTCTGGTGATGGCTTTGTTACTTGAATCCCCATTCTTTTGATGTTGTAGACAGAGAATAGAGCATGCCCCTCGTGATCATAGAGCCGCTCAATAGGAACATTTAGCTTCAAAAGAATTTTAGTGATTAGGGTTGTATGAGTATAACTAGTTGCAGAATCACTAACCCTTTTCAGCATGTTGTAGAGGATGATTCGAGGCAAGTTCAAAGCTTTCTTGTCAAGCAGATGAATTAAACAGAATCTTTCAAGTTCAGAAACATGGTTGCTACTTCCAGACTTCGGTAGCACACAACAATGTAGTATAGCATGGAGAATCCTTACTCTAGGGTACATAAGCGAACTTTTTGGGTCATCCAAAGCTTTCACACCATAAAGCTTCTTGGTGTACTTGGGAATGCCACCATTTCTTCCTTCCTAACCAGATGAGAACATCTCCCCTTCATTTGGGACATGAGTTGCATTTGCGATTACATTCGCATCCACCAAAATTTTCTTTCCTAGCACTGTGGTTTCTAGGGCTTGAAAGGAACCGTCTTCGGCTGAGATATCCCTAGCATTTCTCCAGAACTCAATAACACTCTGTTCATGCCAAGCACAGTTAATCGCCGTAAAGAAGTTGATCCATCCTGCTGCTTCAAAGCTATCATGGAGGTTGATACCCCATGCACTGAGTTCATATAGGTCAATAGTTTTAGATGGAACGATTTTACCTCCCGCAGATTTGGTTGTCTTCTTCGGTGCCATTAAAGAGCTTGAGATGAAGACGATGAAAACACAGAGAGAAAAACTTTGAAACTTAGTGCACAAGGAACACTTGACCAGCTGTAGAGAAGTGTGAGACGAGTTGCTTGTGAAATGATTTAGCCTTCTCCTTGAATACCCGTAGAATTAAATTCCTTTATAATAGCTTTTGCAGTCTTGAAAGATGTGCAATCGTGCAGAGAGCCGTTTCTCAAAGAGAGAGGAAACCCAAAAGTTTCACCTTGCCATGTCATCAGACTTAGTTCTTCAGACACATATGATACAAATTCAGATGCATGTTCAGACGAAGCATATTCAGATACATGTTCAGATGAATGTTCACACGAAGCACATTCAGAAACATATGTTCTATTCAGATAAAGCTAAGATATTTAGATTATCTCTAATAAACTTAAATCTATCTTCAACTAGAGGCTTTGTGAATATATCAGCCCATTGATGATCAGTGTCAATGAACTGTATATCAAAACTCCTTTTTGAACGTAGTCTCTAATAAAATGATGCTTGATTTCTATATGCTTTGCCCTAGAATGTTGAATGGGATTCTTAGAGAGGTTAATTGCACTAGTATTATCACACATGACAGGAATGCAAGATACATTGATATTAAAATCTTCTAATTGATACTTCACCCATAGCAGTTGTGAACAACAACTGGCTGCAGCAATATATTCAGCTTCTGCTGTTGAGAGTGCTATGGTGCTTTGCCTTTTGCTGGACCAGCTTATCATATTATCACCAATGAAGTGACATCCTCCACTGGTTGATTTTCTTTCAATTCTATCTCCGGCAAAGTCAGCATCACAGAATCCAACTAACTTGCAATCCTTACTCTTCTTATAGCAAAGACCAAGATTAGTAGTACCATTTAAATATCTGAAAATTCTTTTCACAGCTTTGTAGTGAGTAATTCTTGGATCTGATTGAAATCTGGCACAGATACAGACGCTGAACATGATATCAGGTCTACTGGCTGTTAGATACAATAATGACCCAATCATTTCTCTGTACAAAGTTTGATTTACAGGTTCTTTCCCTTCATCCTTGTTTAACACAATAGAAGGATGCATAGGAGTTGTCATGGGCTTCCAACCTTGCATGTTGAACTTCTTAAGCATTTCTTTTGTATATTTTTCTTGATGGATCCATATACAATCTGATTGTTGCTTGATCTGAAGTCCAAGAAAGAACTTAAGTTCTCCCATCATGCTCATTTCAAATTTTGATTGCATAAGCTCAGAGAATTCCTTGCATAATGAAGAATCAGTAGAACCAAAAATAATGTCATCCACATATATCTGAACAAGAATGAAATCTTTGTTATACGTTTTTCTGAAAAGGGTTGTGTCTACTTTTCCTCTTTCAAAACCATTTTTGATCAAGAAATTGCTCAATCTGTCATACCAAGCTCTTGGGGCTTGTTTCAGACCATAAAGAGCCTTTTTCAGTTTGTAAACATGTTCAGGAAAAGTTGTATCTTCAAAATCAGGTGGTTGTCTAACATAGACCTCTTCCTCAATAACACCATTGAGAAAGGCACTCTTGACATCCATATGATATAGGGTGATGCCATTATTTACTGCATAGGAGAGTAAAATTCTAATTGCTTCTAGTCTAGCTACTGGAGCAAAGGTTTCAAGGAAATCAATACCTTCTTGCTGATTATAACCTTGAGCAACAAGTCTTGCTTTGTTTCTGACAACTTTTCCTTCTTCTGACAACTTGTTTCTGTACACCCATTTGGTTCCAATGATAGTTTTCTTATGGGGCTTAGGCACAAGTGTCCAGACATCACTCCTAGCAAATTGATTGAGTTCTTCTTTCATGGCTAGGATCCATCCTTCATCATGCAGAGCCTCCTCGATATTTTTGGGTTCAATCTCAGAAAGAAAAGCAAGATTATTCAAGCTTCTGAATTTAGATCTTGTCTTCACTCCTTCTGAGGTATCTCCAATAATTTGCTCTTTTGGGTGATGAGACTTGTATCTCCAGTCACGGTTGTAGGGAAACACATTCTCAGTCTGAGACTCAACAATGTTGGTCTGAGAAGATCCAGGTTTAGATATTGGTGTTGACTTATGCTCAGGTGATCCTTCAGATTTTGCTTCTGAATTTAGCTCCATTCCTGCAAAATCATCTTCCAGATCTAATAATTCCCTATCAGTCTCTTTACAGTCATTGAATTTTACATGGATTGATTCTTCTATTGTTAAGGTTCTGGAGTTATAAACTCTGTATGCCTTAGAAGTTTCAGAATATCCAATGAAACATCCTTTATCTGACTTAGCATCAAATTTTCCTAAGTCATCTTTAGTATTGAGTATAAAACATTCACATCCAAAGATATGAAAGTAGGAAATATTTGGTTTTCTTCCTTTCCACAATTCATATGGAGTTCTATTGAGAATTGGTCTTATCAAAATCCTGTTCTGAAGGTAACATGTTGTGTTAACAACTTCTGCCCAGAAGGATCCTGGTAGATTGCTTGAAATAAGCATGGTTCTGCCCATTTCTTGCAAGCTTCTGTTCTTTCTCTCAACTACCCCATTTTGCTGGGGAGTTCTTGCCACTGTGAAATTGTGTGAGATCCCATTCTCATCACAAAACATTTTGAATCTTGAGTTTTCAAACTCACCACCATGATCACTTCTGATCGCAGATATGCAGATTCCTTTTTCATTTTGCACCTTCTTGCAGAATCTTGTGAAATTCTCAAAAGTTTCCTCTTTGCTTTGAGGAATATAACCCAGGTAAATCTTGTATAGTCATCAACAATGACCAAACCATATTTCTTTCTGCTAAGACTTTCAGTTCTAGTGGGACCAAATAAGTCCATGTGAAGTAGTTCCAATGGTATGCTAGTTGAAACAATGTTTTTGCTTTTAAAGGAATTTCTGGTTTGTTTCCCTTTCAGACAATGCTCACATAAAATATCAGATTTGTATGAGAGCTTTGGTAAGCCTTTAACCAGATTATGTTTGGTTAGCTTTGAGATTAATCTCAGGCTGACATGACCAATTTTCTTAAGCCAAATCTTTTTTTCATCTTCCATGGAAATAAAACACTTCACATTTTGACTTGCAAGTTCCTCTAGATTAATCTTATACACATTATTGTGTCTCTTGGCAGAAAAGAGGATTTGATCTGAAGAGTCTTTGACTACACATCCTTCTTTGGTGAATGACACAACATATCCACTATCACATAGTTGACTTATACTTAAAAGATTGTGTTGCAACCCTTCAACCAGAAGAACATCTTTAATAAGGGATAGAGGAGTCATACCTACTGTCCCTATGCCAGTGATCCTCCCTTGCTGATTTCCACCAAAGGTGACCACTCCTTCAGCCTTGGGTCTAAGGCTTTGGAACAAACACCTTTCTCCTATCATATGTTGCGAGCACCCATTGTCCAGGTACCATCTGTGGTGTTTCTTTTGTCCTGTTAAACACATCTGCAACATAAATAATCAAACTTTTAGGTACCCATACCTTCTTGGGTCCTCTTTTGTTAGCATTGGGTTTAGATTTCCTTCTGTGTCTACATTTGGACTGGATATGTCCAGGATTACCACAGTTGGAACACCCATTTCCTTTCTTGAACCTATCATTTGGCACTTTAAATATTAATGGTTCAGAAAAAAGATGAGTCTGAATAACCTAAACCACTTTTGTCTAAGACATGCTTCTGAGATCCTAATAATATGTTCAAATTGTCAGTGCCTTTAACAAATTTGGCTAGATCCAGAGTTAGTTCTTTGATCTTGTTTTGGAGTTTTTTGTTTTCCTTAGCAAGATTTTCAGAACCACTTGGATCTTGTTGAAGTAGTTTTTCTTTCAAAGCAAAATTTTCAATTTGTAATTTTTCATTTTCTGAAGATATTTTAGAAAAAGCTCTTGAAAGTTCATTGAACTCATTAAAGAGTTCTCTACTACTTTCAACAAGGTCATCATACTGATCTTGAAAGGTTTGTGGAATTACCTCAGAATCTGAGCTATCTGAAGATGGTAAACTTGCCATTAGGCATAAGTTGGCTACTTCTGAATTGTTATCTTCTTCCTCTGAAGTGGAGTCATCCAGATCTTCCCATGTAGCCATCAATCCTTTCTTCTTCTTGAAGGATTTTTTCTTTTGGAAGGTTGGTCTATTCAACTTTGGACAATCAGCCTTCACGTGTCCTGGCTGTTTACATTCAAAACAAGTAATTTTGTCAGTACTAAACGAGTCTTTACCTGACTTACCTTGCCTAGATATGGAAGGTTGATATTTTCTGAATCTTCCTTTCTTTTGCAACAATTTTTTGATTTTCTTGCTAAGAAGGGCAAGATCATCATCTTCTGAACTATCTTCAGACGCAGTATCACTATCTGAAGTGTCTTGTGCTTGCATAGCTTTCATGCTGCCATGCCAGTGATTTCTTCTCGATGTCATCCTCTCCAAGCTCTAGCTCATGAACCTTAAGAGATCCCAACAGTTCTTCCATTCTAAGAGAGTTTAAATCTCTGGCTTCTTGAATGGCTGTAACTTTGGGTCTCCAGGACTTTGGCAGACTTCTCAGAATCTTTCTATTATTATCTCCAGATTCAAAAGTCCTACCTAAAGACCTGAGTCCATTAATTATAGTCTCAAACCTCCCAAACATTTGATCTATGGTTTCAGACTCTTCCATTTTGAACACCTCATATTGATGTACAAGCATGCTGATTTTGGATTGCTTGACAGTCTCAGTCCCTTCATGGGCAGCTGCAAGTGTATCCCAAATCTCCTTGGCAGATGAACACCCATGGACTTTCTCATATTCTGACTTGTTTAGAGAACATATCAGATAAAGTTTGGCTTTGGCATTTAACTGAACTCTAGCCTTCTGCTCTAAGGTCCATTCACCCTTAGGTATTGGCACTCCGTTATGCATAGGCATATAGTCTCCACCAGTGACCACGTCCCAAACATCAATGTTGTTGCTCTCAATAAACAACTTCATACGATCACTCCAATAGTGATAGTCCACTCCATTGAATGTTGGGGGCCTTGTGATAGAGGCTCCTTCAGTGATGTACTGTTTGTTGTTGGAAGCTTCCATCAAGATCGTTGTCCTTAACACTATTTAGGTGTTAACCCCAAGGATAAGCTCTGATACCAACTGTAGGAAACACAGGGAAACACTAGAAGGGGGGTTGAATAGTGTTTCTATGGAAACTTTAATATTTTAGAAAATAGATGTAAATATTCCTGTTGAGATGAAGAGAAAACGAGAGACATATGATAGAATCCGTGTATCTAGAATACACAGCGGAAAATAATATATATGCACATAAGTGTATTTACAAATATACATAGTGATAGGCCCAAGCCCATATCTATCATATGATACACTAACAATAACAATCTAACACTCCCCCTCAAGCTGGAGGATATAAATCATATGCACCAAGCTTGTTACATATATAATCAATCCTAGGACCCCTCAATGATTTGGTGAAGACATCTGCCAACTGATCATTGGAATTAACAAACTGAGTAGTAATGTCTCCAGATAAAATCTTTTCTCTGATGAAATGGCAATCTATCTCAATATGTTTGGTCCTCTCATGGAATACTGGATTAGAGGCAATGTGAAGGGCAGCTTGGTTATCACAAATGAGGGACATTTGTGTAACCTCCCCAAATCTCAGTTCTTCAAGTAACTGTTTGAGCCAAATAAGCTCACAAGTAGCTGAAGCCATAGCTCTATACTCTGCTTCTGCACTGGATCTCGCCACCACATTTTGCTTCTTGCTTTTCCAGGAAATCAAGTTGTCACCAATAAAGACACAATATCCAGAAGTGGATCTCCTATCAGTAGGAGAACCTGCCCAATCTGCATCTGAGTATCCCACAACTAGAGTATGTTTATTATCTTCATATAACAAACCTTTTCCTGGGGCTCCTTTAATATAGTTTAGAATGTGAATGACTGCATCCCAATGACCAGCACAAGGAGAATTAAGAAACTGACTTACCACACTAACTGCAAAAGAGATGTCTGGACGAGTGACGGTGAGGTAGTTCAGTTTTCCAACCAGTCTCCTGTATCTCTCAGGATCTAAAAGTGGCTCCCCCTGACCTGGTAGAAGTTTAGCATTTGGATCCATAGGTGTGTCAACGGACTCGGAATTCATTAGCCCGATCTCCTCTAAAATATCCAATGCATACTTTCTCTGGGAAATTACAATTCCATTCTTGGATTGTGCTACCTCAATCCCCAAGAAGTATCTCAGTCTGCCAAGGTCTTTAGTCTGAAAATGATGACAAAGGTGTTGTTTTATCTGTGAAATGCCATGGTGATCACTACCTGTAATGACAATGTCGGTCAACATACACTACCAAGTAGATACACCCAGCAGCTGAATGGCGATAAAACACAGAATGGTCAGCCTCACTCCGAGTCATACCAAACTGTTGGACTACTGTACTGAATCTACCAAACCAAGCCCTGGGAGACTGCTTAAGACCGTATAAAGACTTGTGGAGACGAAACACTAAGCCTGAAGACTCCCCCTGAGCAACAAAACCAGGAGGTTGCTCCATATAAACTTCCTCCAACAGGTCACCATGAAGGAAGGCATTTTTGACATCTAACTGATAGAGGGGCCAATGACGAATAGCAGCCATGGCTAAAAATAATCTGACAGAAGCCATCTTGGCGACGGGAGAAAAAGTGTCATCGTAGTCTAACCCGAATATATGAGTATAACCTTTGGCGACTAATCGAGCTTTGAGCCGATCAATGGTGCCATCAGGGCCAACTTTCACTGTGAAGATCCACCGACAACCAACAACAGATTTCCCAGGAGGCAAAGGAACGAGATCCCAAGTACCACTGTTCTGAAGAGCACACATCTCATCAATCATAGCTTGTCTCCAACCAGGGTGGGCTAAGGCATCACCTGCAGTTTTAGGAATAGACACAGAGGAAATGGAAGAGAGACAAGTATAATGGGATGAGGATAACCTGTGATAACTCAGAGTGACATAATGAGGTGAAGGATTACGAGTGGAGTGTATACCTTTACGAAGTGCAATAGGGAGATCAGACTCAAGAGGTGGGGCCGGAGGAGGTGGGACCGGAGGAGACGGAGGAGTTGGCTCCGGAGGAGAGTCAATAGGCGGCCCGTCTGGAAGGCGTGGAGGTTGTCGACGATGATAAGCCTGTAGAGGTGGCTGAGGTGGTGGATCTCCCTGCACAACGGACATGTCTGAGGGATCAAAGACAAAAGGGGTGGTGGTGGATACTAAGTCAGACCCAGAGGTTAAGGAACTAGACTCAAAGTAGAGAGAAGACTCAAAGAACGTGACATCAGCTGAAATGAGATATCTACGAAGAGAGGGTGAGAAACACTTATACCCCCTCTGAGACCGAGGGAAACCTAGAAAGACACACTTATGAGACTTCGCAGACAATTTATCAAGACCAGGACTATAGTTGTGAACAAAGCACGTAGACCCGAAGACTCTAGGAGGTAAGGGGTGGAGAGGCTCATGAGGGAACAATATAGAGTTAGGGACCTGGTTGTTTAGGACAGAAGAGGGCATGCGATTGATGAGATAGCACGCGGTGAGAACAACATCACCCCAAAATTGTTGAGGGACATGACCATGAAGTAAAAGGGTTCGAGTTGTTTCAATGAGATGTCTATTCTTGCGCTCTGCAACCCCATTTTGTTGTGGGGTATATGCACAAGAGGTCTGATGAAGAATACCATGAGAAGCCATAAATGTTTGAAAAGAATGGGAGAGATATTCACGAGCATTATCACTGTGGAGAGCACGGATAGAAACACCAAATTGATTTTTCACTTCATTATAAAATGATTGAAAAATAGAAAACAACTCAGAACGATTTTTCATTAAAAACAACCACGTACATCGAGAATAATCATCAATGAAAGTAACAAAATACTGAAACCCTAAAGTAGACCTAATACGACTCTGACCCCAAATATCAGAGTGAACTAAAGCAAAAGGAGACGAAGCTCTGTTATTAACACTCCTAGGAAATGGACTACGACTATGTTTTCCTAATTGACATGACTCACACGACAAAGTGGACAACTTAGACAGACTCGGTACTAGTTGTTGTAGCTTGGCAAGGCTAGGGTGACCCAACTGAGCATGGATGAGAAGGGGAGAATCCACCACCGAGCCAACATTGGCAGAAGTACGAAGCTGATAAAGGCCATGGGACTGACATCCGGCGCCAATCATCCGTCCCGAACTCCGGTCCTGTAAAAAAATAGAGTCTTTAGTAAAAGAAATGACACAATCAAGAGTACGAGTGAGACGGCTAATGGATAATAAGTTAAATGGTGACCCAGGGACATAAAGGACATTATCAATGGAGAGAGAAGGAAGAGGGTGGACACTACCAACACCATGGGATGGGGCCTGGGAGCCATTAGCCAAAGTCACAGAAGGTAAGTAACCAGAACTAGAAAGGGTAGAGAAAAGGGATTTATTACCAGTAATATGATCGGTGGCACCAGAATCAAGAACCCAAGGGCCAAGGGAGGTGGAGTGAGTGAGACCAGCAAAGGAACTACCCGTGTGCGCAACAGAAGCAGTGGAACCGGAGGCCTGACGATCCTCATACCATTTAAGGAAGTCGTTGAAGATAGTCGGCGGTCCTCGATGAGCAGAGGAAGTGGCATCAACATCAGAAGGCACAGAGGGAGCAACCTGGGCAACATTAGCAGACCGAGGAGGGCGACCATGCAATGCAAAACACCGATCAATAGTGTGGCCCAATTTGTGGCAATGATCACACCTGTGACGAGTCTTGCCTGGTTTGCGAGAACGGCTACGATCATCACGCTGGGATACTAAGGCAGAAGAGTCAACAGGGGTGATAGGAGAAGGTATGTCAATAGATGACTTAGGCGGCACACGCAACAACGTTGACCAAGTGGAGGTCAAAGTGGGCACAGTCGGAGATCCCAAAATCTGATCACGGACCAAAGAATACTCGTCTGGGAGCCCATATAATGCCATCAACATAAAGAAAGTTTGGCGTTGCTCTAGTTCTTGGGCAGGAGTGGAAGCGGGGGGCAAGAGTTCATTGAAGTCATGTAAAAGACAATGAACTTTGCCCAAGTACTCAGCCATGGATCCATCAAGTCGTCTAGGGACAATGGTACTCAAGAGATTGTGGCAAACACCATAGAGGCGTTGAGTATCATTGGTGTAAAGCACCCTTGCCTGCTCCCAAACCCCAGCACATGTCTCATGGGCTCGCAATATCTGCTTCAGGGTAGGATGAATAGTCGACTTAAGAACACTGCAAATCTGAGCATCAACTTTGGACCAACGGGGGCGATCTTTTTCGTTGATGGAATCAGCCTTCTGAGTAAGATGATCAAGATAATCCTGTCCCTTTAGCCAGAGTCTTATATCAGAGGCCCAGGTATCATAGTTACTGCCATCTAACTTGTCAATAGAGAGTGGGACATTGACATAGTTAGTAAAGATAGGAGTATCAGACTTAGTAGCAGCAGGAGTAGCCATAGGTCAACTGTAGGAGAGAGAAACAGCCACAGGAGAGAGAAAACGTCCAAAAAAGGAAGAACCCGCGAGGACCAGACCTGAAACTCACAAACAAAGACCAGATCGGGGTAGAGGACACCGAGGCAAGTCTGGCGACGGCGAGGGCGGCCGGACGCGCCTCCACGCGCGGCTGACGGCGGCTGACGGCGGCTGACGACGGATAAACGCTCCGACGAAGAAACGGCGCGTGAGAGCGCGTCGCTGTTCCGATGGACACGATTCCGGCGGCGTTGGACTCGGATTGACGGCGCGAGTCCGACGGTGGTGGCCCCGGTTGGATTCACGGCGGGAGGCGGGCGGGTAGCGGCGGAAAAGAGAGAAAAAGTGCCGGAAAAAATAACACGGCAACACGGGCAGACCGGAAACCGGAATGAGACACGGTTTTCGGAAAAAAAATTGACACCAATGGACAGTGGGTCCACTGGGAAGGCACGGACTAGGGTTATCTCTCGTTAGGCTCTAGATTCCATGTTGAGATGAAGAGAAAACGAGGAGACATATGATAGAATCCGTGTATCTAGAATACACAGCGGAAAATAATATATATACACATAAGTGTATTTACAAATATACATAGTGATAGGCCAGAGCCCATATCTATCATATGATACACTAACAATAACAATCTAACATGTTGGAAAGTCCCACATTGACTAGTGATAAGACCATTTAATAGTATATAAGCCTTGAGCAGTCCTCACCCTACAAGCTAGCTTTTGGGGTTGAGTTAGGCCCAGGTCCAAAATCTAATATGGTATCAGAGCCTATCCTAGATCCGTTGTTATTGGGCCCCCATCCCTTGTGTGTCCACGCTCCAGATGTCCAGCCCTGGGCGTGAGGGGGGTGTGTTGGAAAGTCCCACATTGACTAGTGATAAGACCATTTAATAGTATATAAGCCTTGAGCAGTCCTCACCCTACAAGCTAGCTTTTGGGGTTGAGTTAGGCCCATGTCTAAAATCTAATAATTCCTTTGAAAAATCAACGGACAAATGTTATCGTCTGAGGTTTTCGTTCGTCTGAGTATAAAGAGATACAGCGGAAGTCTAAGAAATATATCTTTCACAAAATGTTAATTTTCAGAAATACTTTTCAATCCCTTCGAAGTAGTTAGTTAAAACTGAAATAACAGAGAGTAAGGGATAGAAGAAACTTAGCCAAGATTTATCCTGGTTCACCCACTACCCGTGAGCTACGTCCAGTCCCAGGGGCAAACCACCACTGGATTTTCACTAACCAAAACACACACAAGTACAGTCTCTTCAGACAAACACGAGTACCGTCTCTCCAGACAAACACGAGTACAGTCTCTTCAGACAAACACGAGTACCGTCTCTCCAGACAAACACAAGTACAGTCTCTCCAGACACAGAGTCACCCAGATCCAACCAAGTAGTCTTTTCTATCAAGCCTCTTCAAGCTCTACCCAAGTAGTCTTTTCTAT
This sequence comes from Sesbania bispinosa, assembly GCA_026901365.1. NCBI lineage: Eukaryota > Viridiplantae > Streptophyta > Magnoliopsida > Fabales > Fabaceae > Sesbania > Sesbania bispinosa. The sequence continues at coordinate 590,558 of QLOH01000378.1, forward strand.
AAAGCCTCTTCAAGCTCTACCCAAGTAGTCTTTTCTATCAAGCCTCTTCAAGCTCTACCCAAGTAGTATTTTCTGTCAAGCCTCTTCAAGCTCTACAAAACCAAACTGTTTTAAAACTAAAACAAAAACTGTTCACTCACTATCACACACGATAGGATGAACGCTCAAATGTACAAGTAACTGAGATAGCACTCAGAATATGAAATGAAATGTGTACAAATAGTTTTAACAGAATTTTTACAGCGTAAGAGTTCAGATGATATTATTGATATTTTCCGTTCTGTTCTGCTTTTTATTTCTTCACTCCATATGAAAGTATTTATAGAGTGAGATGATTTATCCGTTGTCTCAGAACATTAAATGCGTCCAGAAGACGTTGTGACTCCTTTATCCTTAAAGAGTATTAAGAGACTTTGCAGCAGCATGCGCAGACAAAGTCAGGTGAGCAAAGTAGCAGCATTTCCTTAAATGTGCAAATCATTTGAACGAGGTAGGAAAGCATTTCTGACGCAGATGCTGAAATTGGTTTGACCGGACAAAGAATGTCCTTTAAACACAGTAACGTCTCTTAGCATGGTCAACTTTGATAGCGATCGGTTCAGCCTCCAATGCAAGGCTTCAGATGATACATAACTTTTCATCTGCATAAGCATTCATCAGACGATGCACAACCTTCAGTCGCGACCATATGCTTCAGACGATCTGAAATAGAACAGAAGATATATGATAGTTTATTTGTTCATTTTAAATGATCTTCTGAACTTTTATATTTATTATCCATTAAAACAAGTTAGAGTATGAGACTTTGGAAAGTATTCATTCACTGACATACTTTATTTAAGACTCAACAACCAATTCAGCTGCATTATATATGAAGGTAATGAATTCATGACAGAGTTTACAAGTGTTAACCTCCCAGCTTTATTAGAAGCTTTCCTTTCCAAGAAGCTAATCTCTTATTAACCTTATCTATCACATGCTTAAAATATGAATTTGAAGGCCTTCCATAAAAAATCTTAAAACCTAAATATCTCTCCAATGACCCTGTTAGCTTTATACCCGTTTGACAATCTTTGCTGTTTCTGCATAGGTGTAGTAGGAGTACAAAAATCCCTTGACTTATCTAGATTTACTTTAAACCCTGAAATCTTACAAAATCTTTGAACAATGTCAGATATAAGCCTCACTTGTGAGACTTTTGCTTTTGAAAATAGCAAAACATCATCAACAAAAAACAAGAAAGATATACCAGGACAATTTGATGAAATCCTAACAGGTTGGAGATTATCATATAAAACTGCATCTGAAAGCATGTGTCCTAGTTTTTCCATACAAAAACAAAAAGGTAAGGAGATAAAGGATCCCCTTGTCTTAAGCCTCTATTTGGAGAAAAAGAGGCACATTTATTTCCATTCCATAAAAGAGTAATAGAAGTAGAATTTAAACCACTAAGAATTAAAGAGATAATATTTTGTGGAAACTCATACTCAAGCAACACTTTCTTAAGAAAAACCCAATCAACCCTATCATTGGCTTTCTCCAAATCAAGTTTAAAAATCATGTCACCCTTTTTTCTCTTTGTTTTTTTTCATATGATTTACCATTTCTTGAAGGATAATAGCATTATCTGTAGTACTCCTTCCTGGTATAAAACTTGATTGAAAAGGACTAACAATTTCATTTAATAAGGGTCTGATTCTGTTGACTAAAACCTTTGAAACCAACTTATATAAACATTTACATAAGCTAATAGGTCTTAATTACTTAAAAGAATTAGGTCTATCAGATTTTGGGATTAAAACAATTAAAGTTTCAGCAGCTTTAGAGGGAATATAACCTGAAATGAAAGCTTCTTTTACAAAACCCTAAACATCATCCCCTATTCTATCCCAAAACGTTTTTGAAAAATATGGCCTGGAAACCATCCGGGCCAAGAGCCTTGTAGGATTTCATAGAGCAAAGAGCTTTAAAGACCTCCTCTTTAGACATAGGAGATTTTAACATTAATTTATGAGAATCTGATAGCTTTGGAAAATTTGGTGAAATAAAATAATTTCCATCAGCACAAACATTACAGAATATATCCTTAAAATAAGAAATAGAATCATTTTTTAAGAATATTATCATCAGTACATCACTCTCCACTAGGTAAAAATAAACCATTGATTCTATTCCTAGCTCTTCTAACTACAGTTTGAGCATGAAAAAAAGAAGTATTTTTATTACCATATATAATCCAATTCTCCCTAGATTTTTTATACCAAAACATTTCTTCTTGAGCTAAAACATCATCATAGTCTTTTTGAAGAGTACTTTGTAATTGAAGTAAACTAACTTCAAGAGATTTCTCAATTCCCTTAAGTCTCTTTTCCAAAGTTCTTTTCCTAGCAAAGATAGAACCAAATTCCTATTTATTAAATTTAATAAATGCTTCTCTTACATCATCTAAACATTGAACAATATCATGTTGTGATATACTCCAAGTGGAATGAACCAGAGAAGTATAACTAGGATGGCTACTGTAACGCCCTAATTTCTAAATTCAAGACTTAGTCCGTTGGAAACTAAATCCTAAATTTTCGAAACCAAAACGCGCGATTCCAGATATCAAACATCACAATTCGATAAGTAACCAACGAAAACTTATACAATTTATGGATAACTTAAACATTATATACATAACCACTACTATAAAATATATGCATCAGGCCCGAAGGCTACAAACTGAATAGCTCTAATAAAAAAAACAAGCTATACATAATATCCTATACAATCCAAAAGGTAAAAACATCAAGACATGAACAGCTCCTGCTCTAATCTCACTGATTTCTACCAGGAGGTACCTGCACACCTAGATTATATCCACAAAACGCGTGGTGAGACTAATGTCTCAGTGAAATATAACCATGCATATGCAATTAAGAGGCAAAGCAATTTCTAATCAACATGCATCTATAGTCAATATGCATCAATAGTCAAGATACCTCAATGAACAATATCTTAACTGAATAAAAGAAAAACACTGAATATGCAACTCACTGCTGTACTCAGCAGGCATAATATTCTCACTTAAACTGGAGTTATAACTGAGCTCAGACTACGGGAAACGTCTTTCCCGGGGACGTATCCCACCTATTACTGGACCGAAGTCAATTTTCACATAATTAATCAATTTTCTTAACTCACAGTACAAGGTCGGCTTATTTAACTCACGGTCGAAACCGGCATACATGAATCAACTACCAAAACTAAAATTAAAAGCATTTCGATAGTTTCGTAACTTTCGAAAGTTCGTAAATTTCATAATTTCGACATTCGAAGGTTTTTCAAACCAATCCCAACACTAATTACTCAATTCCAATGCAAACCCCACAATTTCAATCAAAACAACCATATAGAAAGGGAATTAAAGGGTAGGGTTCATACATTGAGCATTTCGAAAATTTCGTAAATCTCGCTAATTTCGTAAATCTTGCTACCCTAAGGTTTTCAATGAAAAATCTAACAACAATCGTTCAATCTCACACAACCATCACTAATCTAACCACAATAATCATATAGAAAAGGAAATTAGAGAGTAGGGTTCATACATTGGGGAAAATCCAAAATCAAAGGGGAATGTGTTTGTGTGAGTTATACTCACCAATTCTTGAAATTCAAAGGAGGAATTGATGAGTAGAACGTTCCTTTGATGATTCCAAGCTTCGATTCCCTTTATCAACCTCAAAACCCCACTTTCTGTCACTAGAACTCACTCTCTCTCTAGGTCGAAGGGGAGAAGAAAAACAATGAAATTCTGATTTTTTTGCATGTCCCGACTTATATACTTAAGTGACGGTAATCGATTACAAGCCCATTGTAATCGATTACTAGCGGAAAAATAACACTAAAAACCCTTTGGGTAATCGATTACAACTCCTTGTAATCGATTACCACACATCCAGATTTCCCGGTAACCTTGTAATCGATTACCAAAAACTCTGCTCTCGGGTAATTGATTACAACCTGTTAGTAATCGATTACAAAAAACTCAGCCCTCAGGTAATCGATTACATAATCGATTACCAAAAACTCACCTCTCGGGTAATCGATTACAACCTGTGAGTAATCGATTCCCAATAACTCAGCTCTCTGGTAATCGATTACCAGTCCACTGTAATCGATTACCAGTAACCCAAATTCCCTAAATTCACTTAAGTTAAAACCTAAAACTTGGTTTTTATAACCATATTTTAACCCCTAATTCCCTCAACTTCCCTTTCCTTAATTACTAACACATACATCTCCGTTTTAGCCAAATCAATTATTAAAGCTTCTAATTTTGCGGGATGTTACATTCTACCCCCCTTCAAGCAATTTTGACCTCAAAATTGTTTAAGAACAGAAATTAAAAACTACCTCAACTAAAAAGTTCCGGAAATTGCTCCCGAATGTCATCTTCTTTCTCCCATGTTGCCTCTTCTGGAGATTGACCCTCCCAAAATACCTTCACCAAAGGAATTTTCTTGCTCCTTAAGGTTTTGACACTCTTGTCGATAATCTGTGCAGGTCTAGAAGGAATGGTGAGATCTTCTCTTAATTGTATTGATTCAGAGCCAATGATATGTGATGGATCATGAATATATTTTCTTAACTGAAATACATGGAAAATATCATGTATCCTGGGAGTACTAGAGCAAGATACAAAGATGCCATTCTAGCTGAACAAAAATTACTCAAAAGGCAACTAGAGGCACTCACAAAATCTTTGGAAGCACTCCCTCAGCAATTAAAGGCCGTCCATTCTCAACCAGTTCAGACCCAACCAATGAACTGTGACTTCTGTGGGGGAGACCACGCAAATGGTCAATGTTCTATTCAAGAGACACAGGCAGAACAAGTCAATTTCATGGGAAATCAAAGAGGGCAAGGAAGTTTCTCCAACAACAACAGTAACTACTATTCTCAAGGATGGAGGAACAACCAAGCCAATTCCGGATGGGGTCAGAATGGTGGGAATAGACAGGCTCCTTACCAGCAGCAACAACCTTCAGTAAATGACAAGATCTCAAGGTTGGAGGAGGAGATGGATGCACTTATATCAGGCTTTGAAGGGTACAAGAAGAATAATGATGCATCAATCAAAGCATTGGAACATCAAGTGGGCCAATTAGAACAAGACATGGGAGAATTCAATAAGAGCCACTTTTCAGCGCATACTCTTACCAACCCCAAGGAACAATGTCATTTGATTGCTACTGATGGCAATCAATCAGAAGAAGGTAAGGAAGATGAGGAACTCATCCCAGAAGAACAGTCATACCAAGAAGAAAAAGTCCATGAACCATGTGAGAAAGAAGAAAGTCAAGAGGCAGTAACAGAAGTTGAAGAAAAAGAAAAGGCACCCAATGAGGTAGTTATCACAGAAAAAGCGCTTGATCCAGGTAAGTTCACTATCCCAGTAAATATTAAAAATTTACCTACCACTCATGCTTTACTAGATCTAGGAGCGAGCATCAATTTGATGTCGCTTACGTATTTTAACAAGTTGAGTGATGTGAAGGTCAAACCCGTTGATGTAGAACTACAGTTCGCAAACAAGTCTACTCAAAGCCCTTATGGGATTATAGAAGATTTGCCCGTTCGAGTAGATAAGTTTGTGTACTCAGTAGACTTCATCATAGCAAAGACAGAAGAAGTGGACACTGATGTCCCCCTCATATTGGGAAGACCTTTTATGAAGTCTGCCAAGCTGATTGTTGATATAGATAAAGGGGAGTACCAAGTGAATTCAAAGGATGAAAGGATTAACTTTCATATTGATAAGGGAAGCCCCAAGATCCTTCAACCTCCACAACAGATTGAAAAAGATCCTCCTAATAGGATCTACCAATTCCAAGCAAGGCTGCAGAAGGACAAAAAGAAAGGAATCTTGATCGAAGATCAAGAAACAAAAAAGAAAAAGAAGGTTTCCAAATTTCTGAGGAAACCAAGAATGAGGGTGAAGCAGCCAGACAAAATTTGGGGGTTCAAGAAAAGGAAAAGAACAATATCAGCTACTGAAGAAGAAGGCAGAGAATCAGAAACATGGTGCAAATGGATTGGAGGATGGGATTTCACAGGACGGAGTGGCACAGAATCAACCATCATCCTCCAATTGAGGCCACCATGACAACACAAAAAGAACCAGGCGTCAAGCTAAGAGAGGTTAAACAAGCGCTTCCTGGGAGGCAACCCAGCATTTTTTATTTTTTAATCTATTTAGTTATTTTCTTTCATTAATTTTTTTATTTATTTTGTTGAGTCTTTGCTTGTGTAGATTAGAAAAGGGTAAAATAAAAGGTAAAATGAATGAAATCAGCAAAAAGGAAGGAAAAAAAAACTGGCAAGTGCGCTTTACATACGCTAAGCGTATACTAAAGCGCACACTCGCTACAGATGCACCAAGCGCATAATACAGCGTATGCGCAACGCTTCAGTTTCCACTGAAGACACGCGTTGCATATACGCCAAGCGCATAGTGCAGCGCACAACGCGCTGAGCCTATTTTAAACGGAGGGATTGAGAAATTTTTCAAATTTCAAAATCCTTCCCTGATTCTCTGAGATTCTAACTACCACTTTGTTGTTTCTACTCACATACCCTTGTTTTTACCATTTCTGAAGCTACACCAGGTATGTTTTTAGTATTTTTAAAAGTTTTGCACCGATCAGAATTTTGATTTGAGTCCTTATTTTTTTTTAGAAATATTAGGGTAGAGACTAAGGCTTTTAGGACACTTTAGGATAGAAATATTTGTTAGGAAAGCCTTAAGTATACATGCTGCTAGGAGTATATTTAGGATGTTAGGTGGTTTCTTTTAAAATGCTCAATGAATTATTGCAAATTATTTAATTTTGGTACATGCCTGCTTAAATAAAATAAATAATATTTTTGCTTGACCAATATTTAAATAATTGTGCTGTCATGCATGTTTCTTAGTAACATGATTTGTGAGCATTAATATTTGTTACCAACTCTTTGTTATTAAATAATTAATTAGGGCTTGCTTTAACTGATCATTTTTGCATGTTCTTAATAAATTAATTAATTCATAAAGAGGTAAAAATAAAAAAAAATATTTATGCGAATAATTAATTTAAGGATTATTCTGATTATTGATTTAATTTGGCCATTTGATCAATTAATTTTGAATAATCTATTCTTTGTTGCATAAATAATTTTTGGTATCAAATATTGCAGATGACACGAACAAAGATAGTCAACAGAGGAAGTACTTCTAGGAGCAGTGCTCAAAAAGGCAAGAGACCCCGCCAGCCACCGCAAAAGGACACTGATTTTGATCCTCACAGGTTCCGAGACCCAAAGACTGCAGAAGCTTACAGTGACATACAGGACTGTAACTTCATCAAGGAGAGACCTGTTAGACTCCATCAAGGGGAGTATGAGGAGTTCAGATCAGAGATTCACAGGAGAAACTGGGTGCGCCTCAGCAACCCAGATGGTCATTTTGATCCTACAGTGGTGAGGGAGTTCTACGCCAACGCCCATGGACCAGATAGAACATCATTTGTTAGGGGCATTGAGATCCGATTTGATTGCAACGCAATCAATGCACTACTCCAGTATCCAGCACCCATGGACAGAGACCAAATGGAGTGCCAGTACCAGCTACGGATGCGAGAGGTGGGAATCGCTGGATATGAACCTCTAGATCTGGCTACTGCCCAGACTCTTTGCTTACCAGGATATTCCTTTGAGTGGAATTCTTTAGGGCAGCCTGCTTGCATCTACAGGAAACATATGACAGCATTAGCAAGGATGTGGACTGTGCTGATCCTTGCTAATGTCACACCTACCGATCATGTCTCTGACATCCAGATGCATGTAGCACACCTCATCCACACCATCCTCACAGGCGGCGATGTGGATATCTCCAGGGTCATAACCCAAAAGATAGTTAGCTTCATCTCCACCATCACAGACCGCACTCCCACTACCAGGATCAGTTTAGGTTTCCCTGCACTCATCACTGCCCTCTGCAGATCTAGGGGTGTGGATGCGAACCCCACGATTCACATCCACCGCCCTATGACTAGGGCATATATCGAGACCTACTGCACACCATATGAGGAGGCTGAGGAGGAGCAGCAGCAGGAACCACCACCAACAGCAGACCCATTACTCCATCAGTACCATCAACATCTCTTTGCCCAGCTGACTTCCATCCATAGGGGCCAGGTTCACCTGCAAGAGTATTTATACTCCATTAGGCCTGACCCCTACCCAGGCATGTTACCTTAGCAGTTCAGGGAGTATATTCAGTGGCCTGGGGACAAGCCTATTCCGCCAGAGGGGGGTGGAGCAGCAGCTGCTGATGATCATATGGAGCAGGACCACCAGAACCAGGACCAGTGATTTTTTGTTATTTTCAGTGCTTTTATTTTTCTTTTTCTTTTATTTTCTTTTTCTTTTCTTTATTTTATCTTTGGCATGTACTGTATATATTCACTTTGACATATCTTATGCAACAGTACATTCTCGCATTTTTTTTAGGTTTTAGAAAATACAAGGAAAATTTTTGAAAAAATTTCTGAAATTAGGCAGTTTAACTAACCAGATTAGGAATGAAAAAGGTCTTGTGATTAATCCCATAATCAATTAGGATTAGAATACTTCACATGTGAATCAATCAGGGTAGTTAATTAAAACCAATAAATATTTTTTCAAGGAATTTAGCCAAGTAACCGGTGAGTTAAGAGCCCATACAGTAAATTGAGAGTTTTTCACCGCTTACTGTCAATTTTTATTGGTTGAGTTTTTAGTTCTTTTGCTATTTTTGGAAAAATATGGAAATGACAAAGGCAAAAATTTGTTTTCAATATATCTGCCCAGAGCCAAAAAGCCAACCTTGGTACAATTTTTCCAATTTTTGATAACCCATTTTGAGCCTTAATTAATTATTTTTGTTCACCCAATCCAAAATAAATATATATATCCTGTCCCTCACACATTTGGGATAGAGAGCAAGGTGGCAAGAAGAAAAATAATGGGAAGAAAAGGTTAAAATTCCAAGGAGCAGGTATAGAAAAACAAAAAGAAAAAGAAGAGCACTCCCCTTAAAGTCAAAAAGAAAAAGTAATTTAATTGAATAAGTTGGGGGGAATGCATCTTCAAACAAGGAAAGAGGCCTGCAAAGAAGAGAAATAAATCAAGAAAAAATTGGTGGAAGGAGAGAAAAGATGCTCTCTATTCTAGATGATCATTATTTATCCAGAAAAACCATAAAATCTTGACAACCCAGCCTCATTACAACCTTGAAAAGACCTTTTGATCCATATTGACCATAAACAGGCTTAGGAATTAGAAACGACTATCAATCTTAGTTGTTCAGTAGTGGTGATAACATTGAGGAAAACAGTACCCGTGAGCATGAGTGAAATTCCTTGGTATTTTGTTTATTG